>CM033476.1:56749282-57485127 GCA_019447015.1 Hymenochirus boettgeri
ATTCTGAGTCCCTGGCAGTGGTCAACTGGTTGACTATTAATTAACCTTAGTAAACATATTATTGGAGGTTGTATAAAGACATACGTCCATCTAGTCCAAACCTTTATACCCTACCCATAATGTCTGTATAACATACATAGTAACATAGTATTGGGGTGTATAAAGACATACGTCCATCTAGTCCAACCTTTATACACTACCAATAATGTCTGTATAACAGTTAAATAGTACACATAGTATTGGAGGTTGTATAAAGACATACGTCCATCTCGTCCAAACTTTATATCCTACCATAATGTCGTGTATAACAGTTTGTCACTACATGAGTATTGGAGGTTGTATAAGACATACGTCCATCTAGTCCAACCTTTATACTACCCATAATGTCTGTATAACAGTAAATAGTTAACATAGAATTGGAGGTTTATAAAGACATACGTCCATCTAGTCCAACCTTTATACCCTACCCATAATGTCTGTATAACGTTACATAGTAACATAGTATTGGAGGTTGTATAAAGAATAGTCCATCTAGTCCAACTTTTATACCTACCCATAATGTCTGTATAACAGTTACATAGTAACATAGTATTGGAGGTTGTTAAAGAAATAGTCATCTAGTCCAACCTTTATACCTACCCATAATGTCTGTAAAACAGTTACATAGTAACATAGTATTGGAGGTTGATAAAGACATACGTCCATCTAGTCCAACCTTTACCTACCCATAATGTCGTGTATAACAGTTACATAGTACATAGTATTGGAGGTTGATAAAGCATACGTCCATCTAGTCAACCTTTATACCCTACCCATAATGTCTGTATAACAGTTACATAGTAACATAGTATTGGAGGTTGTATAAGACATACATCATCTAGTCCAACCTTTAACCCTACCCAAATGTCTGTATAACAGTTACATAGTAACATAGTATTGGAGGTTGGATAAAGACATACGTCCTCTAGTCCAACCTTTATACCTACCCTAATGTCTGTATAAAAGTTACATAGTAACATGATTGGAGGTTGTATAAAGACAACGTCATCTAGTCAACTCTTATACCCTACCCATAATGTCTGTATAACAGTTACATAGTAACATAGTATTGGAGGTTGTATAAGAACATACGTCCATCTAGTCCAACCTTAACCCTACCATAATGTCTGTATAACAGTAATAGAACATAGTATTGGAGGTTGTATAAAGACATACTCATCTAATCCAACCCTTATATACCCTACATGTCTGTATATAACAGTTAATAGTAACATAGTATTGGAGGTTGTATAAAGACATACGTCCATCTAGTCCAACTCTTATACCCTACCCAATGTCTGTATAACAGTTAATAGTAACATAGTATTGGAGGTTGTATAAAGACTATAAGTCATCTCGTCCACCTCCTTTACCCTACCATAATGTCTGTATAACAGTTTACATAGTAACATAGTATTGGAGGTTGTATAAAGACATAGTCCATAGTCCAACTTTATACCCTACCATAATGTCTGTATAACGTAACAGTTAATAGTAACATAGTATTGGAGGTTGTATAAAGACATAGTCCCTTAGTCCAACCCTTATACCCTACCCATAATGTCTGTATAACAGTTACATAGTAAAATAGTATTGGAGGTTGTATAAAGACATACAGTCCATTAGTCCAACCTTTATACCCTACCCATAATGTCTGTAAACAGTTACATAGTAACATAGTATTGGAGTTGTAAAAGAATACGTCCATCTAGCCAACCTTTATACCCTACCCATAATGTCTGTATAACAGTTACATAGTAACATAGATGGAGGTTGTATAAAGACATACATCATCTAGTCCCACCTTATACCCTACCCATAATGTCTGTATAACAGTTACATAGTAACATAGTATTGGAGGTGTATAAAGACATACGTCCATCTAGTCCAACCTTTATACCCTACCCATAATGTCGTTATAACAGTTACATAGTAACATAGTATTGGAGGTTGTATAAAGACATACGTCCATCTAGTCCAACCTTATACCCTACCCATAATGTCTGTATAACAGTTACATAGTAACATAGTATTGGAGGTTGTATAAGACATACGTCCATCTAGTCCAACCCTTTATACCCTACCCATAATGTCTGTATAACAGTTAAATAGTAACATAGTATTGGAGGTTGTATAAAGACATACATCCATCTAGTCCAACCCTTATACCCTAGCCATAATGTTTGTATAACAGTTAAATAGTAACATAGTATTGGAGGTTGTATAAAGACATACGTCCATCTAGTCCAACTCTTATACCCTACCCATATGTCTGTATAACAGTTACATAGTAACATAGTATTGGAGGTTGTATAAAGATATACGTCCATCTAGTCCAACCTTTATACCCTAGCCATAATGTTTGTATAACAGTTAAATAGTAACATAGTATTGGAGGTTGTATAAAGACATACGTCCATCTAGTCCAACCTTTATACCCTGGAGAAGTTAGATATGAGAAAGATGACGGGTAAAGCAACCAGATCCATGTGTGTTCAATTACAATGAGAGTTGGGAAGTTAGATACGGAGCAGAGACGGTAAAGACAATCCAGTTGTGTCATTACATCGTCCATCTAGTCCAACCTTTATACCCTACCCAATGTTGTATAACAGTTACTAGTAACATAGTAATGGAGGTTGTATTAAGAAATACGTCCATCCAGTCCAACCTTTATACCCTACCCATAATGTCTGTAAACAGTTAATAGTAACATAGTATTGGAGGTTTTATAAAGACATACGTCCATCTAGTCCAACCTTTATACCCTACCCATAATGTCGTATAACAAGTTACATAGTAACATAGTATTGGAGGTTGTATAAAGACATAAGTCCATCCAGTCCAACCTTTATACCACTACCTATAATGTCTGTATAACCGTTACATAGTAACCATAGTATTGGAGGTTGTATAAAGACATACGTCCATCCATTCCAACCTTTATACCCTACCCATAATGTCTGTATAACAGTTACATAGTAACATAGTATTGGAGGTGTATAAAGACATACGTCCATCTAGTCAACCTTTATAACCTACCCATAATGTCTGTATAAACAGTTACATAGTAACCTAGTATTGGAGGTTGTATAAAGACATACGTCCATCTAGTCCAACCTTTATACCTACCCATAATGTCTGTATAACAGTTACATAGTAACATAGTATTGGAGGTTGTATAAAGACATAGTCCATCTAGTCCAACCTTTATACCCACCCATAATGTCGTTATAACAGTTACATAGTAACATATATTGGAGGTTGTATAAAGACATACGTCCATCTAGTCCAACCTTTAACCCTACCCATAATGTCTGTATAACAGTTACATAGTAACTAAGTATTGGAGGTTGCATAAGACATACGTCCATCTAGTCCAACCTTTATACCCTACCCATAATGTCTGTATAACAGTTACATAGTAACATAGTATTGGAGGTTGTATAAAGACATAACGTCCATCTAGTCAACCCTATATACCCTACCATAATGTTGTATAACAGTTAAATAGTAACATAGTATTGGAGGTTGTATAAAGACATACGTCCATCTAGTCCACCCTATAACCTCCATAATGTTGTATAACAGTTACAAGTAACATAGTATTGGAGGTTGTATAAAGACTAACGTCCATCTAGTCCAACTCTTATACCCTACCCATAAGTTTTTGTATAACAGTTAATGTAAATAATAGAACATAGTATTGGAAGTATAAAGAACTTTGTCCAATTACTATGGTTTCCGGGGTCTATTGTCAATGAGTTGGATGTTGTTGGTATTGTTTTTGGTTGGCAACTTGTTCCCAGGCACATATTGTGCGTGAGGACAGAAGTTTGAAGTGGAGTAAAGGGAAAGAATCCAGTCGTTCAGTCCATTATTTTTTATAGACATATGAGAGATGGACGAAGTTAAGTAGAACTAGTCTAGTACCACCCAATGGGGTAAGAGACCAGATCCAGTGTTTGTCCATTACAATGGGGAGTTGGAGAAGTTAGATAGCGCAGACGATGGGTAAAGACCAGATCCAGTGTGTGTCCATTACAATGGGAGAGTTGGAGAAGTTAGAATAATAGGAGCAGAAGACTGGGTAAAGACCAGATCCAGGGTGTCCATTACACTGGGAGATGGAGAAGTTAGATAAGAGCAAGACTGGGTAAAGACCAGACCAGTTGTTGTGTCATTACAATGGGAGAGTTGGAGAAGTTAGATATGGAGCAGAGAGGGTAAAGACCAGATCCAGTGTGTGTCCATTACAATGGAGAGTGGTTGGAGAAGTTTAGAATAGGAGCAGAGAGGGTAAAGACCAGATCCAGTGTGTTGTCCATTACAATGGAGAGTTGGAGAAGTTAGATACGGAGCAGAGACGGTAAGACCAGATCAGTGTGTGTCATTACAATGGGAGAGTTGGAGAAGTTAGTGATAGGAGCAGAGAGGGTAAAGACCAGATCCAGTGTGTGTCCATTACAATGGGAGAGTTGGGAAGTTAGATACGGAGCAGAGCAGGTAAAGACAGATCCAGTGTGTGTCCATTACAATGGGAGAGTTGGAGAAGTTAGATACGGAGCAGAGACGGTAAAGACCAGATCCAGTGTGTGTCATTACAATGGGAGAGTTGGAGAAGTTAGATAACGGAGCAGAGAAGGTAAGACCAGATCCAGTGTGTGTCCATTACAATGGGAGAGTTGGGAGAAGTTAGATAGGAGCAGAGACGGGTAAAGACCAGATCCAGTGTGTGTCCATTACAATGGGAGAGTTGGAGAAGTTAGATAGGAGCAGAGACGGTAAATGGTAAACGATGGCCAGATGAGCACGAGATGAGTATAAGTGTCCGAGGTTCATACAATGGGAGATTGGAGAACTGAAGAGGGTAGAAAGAAGATAGGGAGAATAGGAATAGCAAGCAGAGCAGAGACGGGTAAAGACCGATCCAGTGTGTGTCCATTACAATGGGAGAGTTGGGGAAGTTAGATACGGAGCAGAGAGAGGTAAAGACCAGATCCAGTGTGTCCATTACAATGGGAGAGTTGGAGAGTTAGATACGGAGAGAGACGGGTAAAGACCAGATCCAGTGTGTGTCCATACATGGGAGAGTTGGAGAAGTTAGATAGGAGCAGAGAAGGGTAAGACCGATCCAGTGTGTGTGTCCATTACAATGGAGAGTTGGAGAAGTTAGATATGGAGCAGAGATGGGGTAAAGACCAGTCCAGTGTGTGTCTCTACACATGGGAGAGTTGGAGAAGTTAGATACGGAGCAGAGATGGGTGTAAAGACCAGATCCAGTGTGTGTCCATTACAATGGGAGAGTTGGAAGTTAGATATGAGAAGGAGAAGACAGCAGAGAGAGGTCCAAAGAAGTGGAGCAGAGGGGAGAAGTGAAGAAGGAGCAGAGAGCAGAGGTAAAGACCAGATCCAGTGTGTGTCCATTACAAGGGAGAGTGGAGAAGTTAGATACGGAGCAGAGGGTAAAGACCAGATCAGTGTGTGTCCATTACAATGGGAGAGTTGGAGAGTTAGAGACGGAGCGAGACGGGTAAAGACCAGATCCAGTGGGTTGCCATTACAATGGGAGAGTTGGAGAAGTTAGATGGAGCAGAGACGGACGGGTAAAGACCAGATCCAGTGTGTGTCCATTACAATGGGGAGAGTGATGGAGAAGTAGATAGGAGCAGGAAGGGTAAAGACCAGATCCAGTGTGTGTCCATACAATGGGAGAGTTGGAGAAGTTAGATACGAGCAGAGACAAGGGGTAAAGACCGTCAGATCCAGTGTGTGCCATTACAATGGGAGAGTTGGAGAAGTTAGCAGGTAGATACGGAGCAGAGACGGGTAAAGACCAGATCCAGTGTGTGTCCATTACATGGGAGAGTTGGAAAGTTAGATACGGAGCAGAACGGGTAAAGACCAGATCCAGTGTGTGTCCATACAATGGGAGAGTGGAGAAGTTAGATACGGAGCAGAGACGGGTAAAGACCAGATCCAGTGTGGTCCATACAATGGGAGAGTGGAAAAGTTAGATACGAGCAAGCAGAGACGGGTAAAGACCAGATCCAGTGTGTGTCCATTTAATGGGAGATTGGAGAAGTTAGAACGAGCAGAGACGGGTAAAGACCAGATCCATGTGTGTGTCATTAATGGGAGAGTTGGAGAAGTTAGATACGGAGCAGAGACGGGTAAAGACCAGTCCAGTGTGTGTCCATTACGATGGGAGAGTTGGAGAAGTTAGATACGGAGCAGAGACGGGTAAAGACCAGATCCAGTGGGTGTCCATTACGATGGGGAGTTGGAGAGAGAAGTTAGATACGAGCAGGACGGGTAAAGACCAGATCCAGTGTGTGTCCATTACGATGGGAGAGTTGGAGAAGTTAGATAGAGAGCAGAGACGGGTAAAGACCAGATCCAGTGTGTGTCCATTACGAGGGAGAGGTGGGAGAGTTAGATACGAGCAGAGACGAGGGTAAAGACCAGATCCAGTGTGTGTCCATTACGTGGAGAGTGGTAGAAGTTAGTACGAGCAAAGACGGGTAAGACCAGATCCAGTGTGTGTTCCATTACGATGGGAGGAGATGGGAAGTTAGATACGGAGCAGAGACGGGTAAAGACCAGATCCAGTGTGTGTCCATACGATGGGAGAGTTGGAGAAGAGAGAGTGAGAACAGAGCAGACGGGTAAAGACCAGATCCAGTGTGTGTCCATTACGATGGGAGAGTTGGAGAAGTTAGATACGGAAGCGAGACGGGTAAAGACCAGATCCAGTGTGTGTGTCCATTACGATGGGAGAGTTGGAGAAGTTAGTAAGAGCAAGACGGGTAAGACCAGATCCAGTGTGTGTCCATTACGATGGGAGAGTTGGAGAAGTTAGATACGGACAGAGACGGGTAAGACCAGATCCAGTGTGTGTCCATTACATGGGAGAGTTGGAGAAGTTAGATAGGAGCAGAGAGGGTAAAGACCAGATCCAGTGTGGGTCCATTACAATGGGAGAGTTGGAGAAGTTAGATACGGGAGCAGAGAGGGTAAAGACCAGATCCAGTGTGTGTCCATTACAATGGGAGAGTTGGAGAAGTTAGATACGGAGCAGAGACGGGTAAAGACAGATCCAGTGTGTGTCCATTAAATGGGAGAGTTGGAGAAGTTAGATACGGAGCAGAGACGGGTAAAGACCAGATTCAGTGTGTGTCCATTACAATGGAGAGTTGGAGAAGTTAGATACGGAGAGAAGGGTAAAGACCAGATCAGTGTGTGTCCATTACGATGGAGAGTTGAGAGATAGTTAGATAAGAGCAGGACGGGTAAAGACAGATCCAGTGTGTGTCCATTACAAGGGAGAGTTGGAGAAGTTAGATACAGGCAAGACGGGTAAAGACCAGTCCAGTGTGTGTCCATTAATGGGAGTGTTGGAGAGTTAGATACGGAGCAGAGGGGGGTAAAGACCAGATCCCGTGTGTGTCATTACAATGGGAGAGTTGGAGAAGTTAGTAAAGAGCAGAGACGGTAAAGACCAGATCCAGTGGGTGTCCATTACATGGGAGAGTTGGAGAAGTTAGATCAGGAGCAAGGAGACGGGTAAAGACCAGATCCAGTGGGGGCCATTACAATGGGAGAGTTGGAGAAGTTAGATACCGAGCAGAGACGGGTAAAGACCAGATCCAGTGTGTGTCCATTACATGGGAGAGTTGGAGAAGTTAGAACGGCAGCAGAGACGGGTAAGACCAGATCCAGTGTGTGTCCATTACAATGGGAGAGTTGGAGAAGTTAGATACGGAGAGCAGGGAGGGGTAAAGACCAGATCAGTGTGTGTCCATTACAATGGGAGAGTTGGAGAAGTTTAGAAGCATGGAGCAGTGAGGGGTAAGACCAGACCCAGTGGTGTCCATTACAATGGGAGAGTTGGGAGAAGTTAGATCGGGAGCAGTGGAGGGTAAGGAAGACCAGATCCAGTGTGTGTCCATTACAAATGGGAGAGTTGGAGAAGTTAGATACGAGAGCAAGGGAGGGTAAAGACACGATCCAGGTGTGTCCATTACAATGGGAGAGTTGGAAGTTAGATACGGAGCAGAGACGGGTAAAGACCAGTCCAGTGTGTGTCCATTACAATGGGAGAGTTGGAGAAGTTAGATACGAGAGCAGAGACGGGGAAGTAAAGCCAGATCCAGTGTGTGTCCATTACAATGGGAGAGTTGGAAGAAGTGTAGATAGGAGCAGAGACGGGTAAAGACCAGATCCAGGTGTTTGCCTTAAATGGGAGAGTTGGAGAAGTTAGATACGAGCAGCAGTGGAGGGTAAAGACCAGATCCAGTGTGTGTCCATTACAATGGGAGAGTTGGAGAAGTAGATATGGAGCAGAGACGGGTAAGACCAGATCCAGTGTGTGTCCATTACAATGGGAGAGTGGGAGAAGTTAGACGGAGCAGCGAGACGGAGGTAAAGCAGATCCAGTGTGTGTCCCCTTACAATGGGAGAGTTGAGAGAAGTTAGATACGGAGCAGAGGACAGGTAAAGACCAGATCCAGTGTGTGTCCATTACAATGGGAGAGTTGGAGAAAGTTAGATACGGAGCAGAGACGGGTAAGACCAGATCCAGTGGTGGTCCATTACGATGGGGAGGAGAGTGGAGAAGTTAGTACGGACGGCAGAGCGAGGGAGGTAAAGACAGATCCTAGTTGTCTTACGGGAGAGTTGGAAGTTTTGTACGAAGTGGACGCAGGAGTAGAAGGAGCAGAGAAGGGGTAAAGACCAAGATCCAGTGTGTGTCCATTACAATGGGAGAGTTTGGAGAAGTTTAGATATGGAGCGAGGCGAGGGTAAAAGGAGACCAGATCCAAGTGTGTCCATTACAATGGGAGATTGGAGAAGTTAGTACGGAGCAGAGAAGGTAGGTAAAACCAGAGATCCAGTGTGTGTCCATTACAATGGAGAGAGTTGGAGAAGTTAGATACGGAGCAGAGACGGGGTAAAGACAGATCCAGGTGTGTCCATTACAATGGGAGAGTTGGAGAAGTTAGGATACGGAAGCAGTGGAAGGGATTAAACGACCAGATCCAGTGTGTGCCCATGACAATGGGTTTATTCCAAGATCTCTCAAACTTTAGTCAAATATCCGGATTATAAATGAATCACGATAAATCTACAGCCCTTCTGATAAAATGACCCCCAATAAAATAAAAATATTAAAAGCTAATTTCCCCTTTAAATGGCATACTATATCACTTACATATCTGGGTATTCAGATCTGTGCTAACCCAGTTCAACTGTATAGTCTCAATTACACTAAACTAATTCAACAGCACAAAAATCAATTAAAACAATGGACTCCATACAACATAATGCTGTTTGCAAGAATATATTCAGCAAAAATGATTACTCGTACCACCGGGCAGCATCCTTGGCTCAAACTATCATATGGCACACTGCAGATCCAACTATTAGAGAAAGAACTGGAAGCAACACTAATATCTCCCACACCCATATCAGAGTTACTTTGGAAACTCACACCAAAGGAAAACACAGTATCAAGTATTGAGAACCCATATATTCGCCATTCAATCAACATGTGGCAAACAACAGTTAACACATATAAGTGGACATCAAATCCCTCACTGTTAACTTCTATATTTCAGAATCCGATGTTTCCTCCAGGTTTAAACATATATCCATGGAAGATATGGATCGACAAAAACATTACTAGAATAATTCACCTAATTAATGCCCAGAAGCCCATGACTTGGGAATCAGCACAAACCATATTAAAATTACCAGACACAGAATGGTACCGATTCACACAAGTCAAACACTTTATATACAAATATCTTCAGGATTCACAACACCAAGAACCACCCCTCTAGAAGATACATGCTTAAAAAAACCAACAGGATCAAAACTAATTTCATATCTCTATTCATCAACGAAGCTAAGTTTCGGGATAAAAGTCCCATATGCTATATTGGGAGACCAAATTACAGCAAGAATTGGAACAGGATCAATGGACTGAAATACTCCAAAGTATGAGCAAATGCTCCATGAATACAATTATCCAAGAGAAAAGTTACAAGATATTAAATAGATGGTATATCACACCACTCAAATTATACAAAATAAACTCAAATCTGCCCCCATTCTGTTTTAGAGGATGTGGGGAAATAGCCAACACGATCCATGTTTCAAAAATCTGTTTTGAACTCATTAATAGATTACTACACACCTCAATCACAGCAAACCCCTGAACAGCATTATTTGATAGGCCACTTAAAAACAAACCTTTACACCAATCCAGACTAATCTCAATCATATGTTCAGCTACCAGATGCTTAATAGCATCATCATGGAAACGAGACACACCATCCTACCAACAGCTTATCAACAAAGTGTGGTGGATACATCAAAATGAAAGCCTAACACACTCCATTAGAGGTACAATAAAAACATTCACAAAAATCTGGACTCCTTGGATGTGGGAGATGGGGCGCCGCCAGTCCCCCCCAAACAACCAACAATAATTTAATAAGATGATGGAAAGGCATAGTGATGTCAACATCCCCCCCCCCCCATTTTTTTTTCTCTCTCTCCTCCTTTTATCTAACTCTCTTACCCTACCACTTTAACCCTGCAACCCTGACCCCTTCCCCTCTCCTGTATACAAAAGGGAAAAAAACATAGATATTTCCTGAATATAGGTCTCCAAAAATGTAATTAAAGGGTATGTCCACCCAAAAATAAACTTTTTATATGTTCTTTATATAATAGCACCAACCTCAAACGCCATGTTCATTTTTCTCAAAATCATTTGCTTTGCCTGATATTTAATGAGATATATATCAGGCTGCACTTCCTCTCCACTTCCACTTTAGATGACCCTGAGCTGCAGCTTAGAAAAAAAAAAAAAATCTTGCCTGTGTTTGTGTGTGTCTCTCTCTCTATCTCTCTCTTTGGGCTGGCTGGCTGCAGCTGTTGATCCTGGATTTCTTCAGTACACATAACTTTACAGCTGTGATTGGTTGAGAGGGAAAATCCAGGGATCCAGGGGTCAGATAATTACTGATGCAACTTCCTCTGTTCTCACTGCTGGATGCTAACAGACATGCTCAAGAACATGAAAAGAACAGAGGCAAGGTAATGTAACCTGTCTCTGTTCATCGCTGTATTGGTCCATGCTGCAGGATTAAGCCAGCTACAAAGGTCTGTAACTTTTGAACCACTGGACCGATTTACATGCTGTAAAGTTTGTTTTGGAGCACTTATCTGTTGTATTCAATTAGATCAACTGGACTTGAAATGTAGTTCTTGAAGACGTTTCCCCCCCACCTCTATTTAGGCTTGGTTTCTTTATTTATATAAATAATTAATATATAATAAAGAAACCAAGCCTAAATAGAGGTGGGGGGGTTCGAGGGGGGGCGTTCGAGGGTCGGGGGGTTCGAGGGGTTCGACAACGGGGTTCGAGGGGGGGGGTTGAGGGGGGTGGGTTGTGGGGGGGGGGGGGTTGGGGGGGTTCGACACCAACTGTCTGCATGTACAATGCTGTTTTAACACCTTACTCTGGGCGTTCCTATAACAACCTCTAGCCACTATCTAATCACCACCTTAACACCTGGCTGTGATATGCTAATTGGGATTTTCCAGGGTACATAATTGCCACAGATTCTTGTACAAGTCATTCTGAATTGAGAAAGCCAGTCGGATGACTAGCGAAACGTCTTCAAGAACTACATTTCAAGTCCAGTTGATCTAATTGAATACAACAGATATACCATGACCTGGATGAATGAGAACCTTCACAAGCATATTTTGGAGCACTTATTTGGGCCAAATAAATAAAAAGTTAGTTTTGGGGGTGGACTTGCCCTTTAATATAAGAGAGAAATAATTTATATGTAATTTTCTTTATCCAGAAACATTAGAAACTTTGGACAACCAAACAAAGGAAACTGGAAAGGGAATTTTTGCACTGTAAACATTTATTTTCATACTATTAATATGAGTAAATACTTGATATGTATGTATACAATATAATTTTCTTTATTGTATATTGTTAAGAAAAATAACAAGAAAAACTATGAAACTGCTGTAATTGTAACAGAAGATTTGTTAATATTAAAACTATTGAACAAAAAAATAAATAAAATATATAGAACCCCTGATGGAGTGTTATATTGGGATATATGCACAGTTTAGAACTCCCGATCTAAGTTCAGACCATAATGAATTATTATAAAAACCCCGACCATATGGATGCAATAACGCTCACACAGAGCCCAATATATTGCTCTTGCAGTGAAACCATAACCAAGCCGATATTGTGCCCAGTCTGCATAAAGATAATCACGGTATTGAGAGCTTATTTGTCCGGTGCTTAGCCGGGACTTCCGCGCTGCTTCTTATTCTTATGTATCTTGGGTATACAATAAAATGTGGGTACTTTTGTATGTTTAGGGAGAAGATACTTGTATTCCTGGGCATTGATCAAATTTTGATCTATTGCCCTATCCAATATTACTTTCAATTCTTTCACAACTGTAGTTATGGGAATTTCACTAACTTTCTCATATTGTTCCCTATCTTTTAATTGACACATCACCTCCTTAGTGTACTGGGCTTTTTGGATTACTAAGATTCTTTATTTCCTTTTCCACCTGAGAGACAAAAATTTGTATATTAGGGTATGTCAATATGGGGGGAAGAAACCAATGGTCTTAGGCTGGAGAAACCAATATGGGCAGAATCCTCTGTTCCATTTTCTTACCATTCTTCGCTGCTTTCTTGCAATGATTTCAAATCTGAGTGCATTCTCATCATGCATATCAAAATAAGGCTTCTGAGAATGATTTTAAACATTTTTGCAAGATTTAAAGGGCATCTCTAGTGGGAAAATGAACTTTTTTTTTTCTTTCTTTCCATGTGTTCTATAAATCCCCACAACCCCCAGAGTGTCTTCACTTTTTTCAGATTCCCTCTCTGTCCTGAGATACACCACTGTATAGTGATTGCATTCCTCTACTCCTACTAGGACTGTCAATTAAATCCCTGTGACATGATCCCCCCTCCCTGCTCTGTAATAAACAGAGATAAGAGCATTAGCAGGGGGAGAGAGGAAGCTTTGATAGTAGATATAAGGCTGCACTTGACCCCCCTTTTTAATAGCTTTCACTGATTGATGATGGGTCACAAAGTGATAGATTGTAAACTGTACTGATCTCTTTCTTTCATGTCTCCAGGACAGCATGCTTTCTATTGGCCACTGTGCATGGGTGTGTTTTTCAGGATGTTGAGCTTTTAACTCCTACTGCACATGATAAGCTTGTCGGTTAGCCGGAGTTGAGACACGGAGGAGGTAACAGAGGGGAGGAGGAAGGGGGGAGTGCTGCACAGAGATCTGACACCATGGTTAAACAAAGTCACTGACAGAGAAAGGATTAAGGCAGCACAGAGTACATGAATTTAACTTTGCAAAGGGGCAATGTGTTTTTTTCACTATAAATGCCCTTTAACTTATGGGCGAACAAATACAAACTTTTATCGCCTCGAAATGGTTGATGTTATATTCCGGGGCGAAGGACAAACCTTTTGCTAGTAGATTATGTGTGACTGCATCCCATGTTTCACCTGTTAGATTTATAACTTGCAAATCATCTGTTACTAATTCTTTCTGCTTTGTTCCCTTTTCTCCTGTTGAAGCCCCATCTCCCTCTGTCTCTCAAATGAGATGGGGAGGGGCTTTTCCTCGTTTTTCTAAAGGGGGATTCTCCACTGTATTTCTATCTTTAACTTCGTCCTGTGACACTCTTTTTGCCAATTGGTATATTTGGCCCGTAGCATAATCATTTTTATCCCTTAGAATTTGTTTAATTTTTCGTCCCTTAATTTCCTTCTGTTTGTTATCTATCTCTTTCCTTAGTCTTTCGTTGTATAAGGGAAATTTTTCCGTATCTCATTCTTTCTCAAGTTCTATTTTAGTAGTTTCTATCTCATTGTTTATGGCTTTCAACTTTGTTTCGTTCTCATCAATCATTATCTGCATAAGTTCTAATGAACAGGCTGACAAAGCATTTTCCCATTTATTAGTTACAGCTTTTGGGTCTCTATTTAGGAGGTTTTTGCCTGGTTTTATTTTAGCCTGAGGCCTCTAGGGATCATCTTGTGATCTCTATAATTCTTCAGGCTTGAAATCTCCCATTTAGCCCTTAGTTGAGATGTTACCATTCATCTATCTCACTTGATGAACCACTGGAACTAAAGACCTCAGCCATGTCTGAGTCCCAGCTTAATTCATCAAGGGAAAAAGCCATTTTAATATATTTGTGTATAACAATACTTTACATTACCAGCAAAAATGTATTATGGTCTGAACTTAGATCGGGAGTTCTGAATATAACATATTTCTATATATATTTTTAAGTGTTTTTATCAGTGTGTAGGGGGAGAGAGATTTTTTGATACATTATATTTTATTTAATAAAGATAGTATGTTTCATTATACCAGCATCATTCATTCACCACGACTGATTCAAAGTGTAACATTAAAAGGCCGAATATAAAGGGCTGACTGTTTCAATAATTAACCCTGTAGACTGTGTGCGTTGCTAGATGGGGGATATTTCGAGCTTCTCTGTCTATGGAGTGAGCTATTTTTTGTGCTTTTGGTGATTATTAGTGGGTCCCTCTGCACTACTAGTTTGTTTAAGTAAGATACACAAGAGATTTCTAATTATATTAGTGCTGGTCTCTATTGTGCTGGGGCCCAACCTACTTTTATCTCCCTTTGACTGTCCCCTCTGTCACCCTGCCTGTCCCTTTGCCTGTACCCCGGCCTATCCCTCTGCCTGTCCCCCTATCTGTCCCTCTGCTTTTCCTTCTGTCACCATCTTTGTCCCTCTGCCTGCTGCTCTATCTGTCCCTGTCTATATCTGCCTGTCCCTCTGTCTGTCCCCCTGCCTATCGCCCTGTCTGTCCCTCTATCTTCCCCCATCTGTTTTTCTGCCTGTCCTGTCCCTCTACCTGTCCCTTTATCTGTCCTTCTGCCTGTTCCTCTATCTGTCCCCCTGCCTGTCCATCTTTTTTGCTCCTCTGCCTGTCCTATCTGTCTTCTTGCCTGTCCTTCTACCTGTCCCCCTGTCTGTCCTTATACCTGTCCCTTTATCTGTTCCTCTGCCTGTCCCCCTGTCTGTCCCTCTGTCTGTCCCTCTACCTGTCCCTTTGCCTGTCCCTTTATCTGTCCCTCTATCTGTCCTCTTGCTTGTCCCTCCATCAGTCCCTTTCCTTGTCCCTCTATCTGTTCCCCTGCCTGTCCCTGTCTCCCTGCTTGTCCCTCTATCTGTCCCCCTGTCTATCCCTCTGTCTGTCCCCCTGCCTGTCTCTATCTGTCCTCCTGCCTGTCCCTCTATCTCTTTACTTGCCTGTCCCTCTATCTGTTCACCTGCCTGTCCTTCTATCTGATCCCCTGCTTGTCCTTCTGTCTGCCCCCTTGCCTGTCCTTCTATTTGCCTCCCTGTCTGTCCTTCTACCTGTCCCACTATCTGTTCCTTTGGCTGTCCCCCTACCTGTGCCCCTGCCTGTCCCTCTATCTGCCCCCCTATCTGTCCGAATACCTTTTCCTCCATCTGTCCACCTGTATGTCCCTCCATCTGTCCCCCTGTATGTCCCTCCATCTGTCCCCACTGTAGTCACTCCATCTGTCCCCCTGTATGTCCATCCATCTGTCCCCCTGTATGTCCCTCCATCTGTCCCCCTGTATGTCCCTCCATCTGTCCCGTATCTGCCTCTCTGCTTGTCCCTCTATCCGTTTCTCTGCCTGTCCCTCTATCTGTCCCCCTATAGCATGGGGGACAGATAGTGGGACAGGCAGAGGGACAAATTGAGGACAGGCAGAGGGACAGATAAGACAGGCAGGGGGATAGGCAGGGTGACAGATAGAGAAACAGACAGGGGGACAGATAAAGGCACAGGTAGGGTGACAGAGGGACAGCCAGAGGGAGAGAAAAGTAGGTAGGGTCTTAGCACACAAAAGTAGGAAGGGCCCCAGCACCCCACCCCCAGTGTCCATGTCCCCACTTACTTAATTTTCAGGTGCTGCTGCTGCCGATGTGCAGGGAATCCTTTACCCCAGTGCTCTGCTCTTCTATAGTGCACCGATCGTTTCTTCCTTCTGCATTTGAGCACAATATGTAAAACATATGTGAGGTGACTTTATGTTCCGTCACTCTGGTACATACATAATATACACACACATAAAAACATGTTGCTAAATAAAATACAAATATAGTTAATCTGCTTCACACAAATGCGCATTCTAGTTCACACACACTGCTACACACACGCATACAGACTTTTCCACACACAGACAAATCACACACCAAACACACATAAATACATGCAATAATACACACACTCAAATATTTTGTTAACACTTACACACACACATAAATAGTTACATATATGCTCATTCTGTCACACAATTACTCTACTACAATCATAAATCCTTTCCCACACATATATATACATTGTCAACTTACACACATATATACATATATGCACACATATATTACTCCCAAACACTTTGTTGCCATAACAAAGCTCCCAGGGTGCAAACCCCCATTCTGACAAGAAGAACATAGTCCCTGGGGTACAGACACCAGTTCTGGCTTTCAAAACAGTTTCCAGGGTGCAGACCTCCATTCTGACAGCCAGAATAGACAAAACCTGCAGATACAACCTCCAGACAAACCTCCAGATACAACCTCCAGGCAGGTAGAAGGACAGTGCAAGAGACAGATAGGAAAGGCAGCGGAGCACAAAGATGGACAGGCAGGGGACAAGATAGAGGAACAGGACAGAAGCGACAGATAAAGGGACAGGTAGAGGGACAGGACAGGCAGAAAAACAGATGGGGAAAGATAGAGGGGACAGACAGAGGCGATAGGCGGGGACAGACAGAGGGACGGCAGAGATGACAGGGACAGATAAGCAAGAGGAAGAGGGACAAGATGTGGACAGAAGGAAAAAGCAGAGGGACAGATAGGGGGACAGGCAGAGGGATAGGACGTGGTACCGGGCAAAGGGACAGGAGGGTGACAGAGGGGGACAGTCAAGGGAGATAAAAGTAGGTGGGCCCCAGCACAATAGAGACAGCACTAATATAATTAGAAATCTCTTGTGTATCTTACTAAACAAAAAACTAGTAGTGCAGAGGGACCACTAATAATCACCAAAAGCACAAAAAAATAGCTCACTCCATAGACAGAGAAGATCGAAATATCCCCCATTCTAGCAACGCCACACAGTCTACAGGGTTATTTATTGAAACAGTCAGCCCTTATATTCGGCCTTTTATGTACTCACTTTGAATCAGTAGTGGTGAAGAGATTGCTTGGTTATAATGAAACATACTATCTTATTAAAGTTAAAATATAAATGTATCAAAAAAAATCTCTCTCCCCCTACACACTGCTAAAAACATTTAAAAATATATATAGAAATATGTTATATTCAGAACTCCAGATATAATTCAGCCCCATAATAAATTTTTGCTGGTAATGTAAAGTCTTGTTATACACAAATATATGAAAATGGCTTTTTCCTTGATGAATTAGCTTGGGGATCAGGCACATGGAGAGGTCTTTAGTTCCAGTGGTTATCAAGTGAGATAGATGAATGGTAACATCTCACAACTAAGGCTTAAACTGGTGAGAATTTCAAGCTGAAGAATTATAGAGATCACAAGATGATCCTAGAGGCCTCAGGCTAAAATAAAAACCAGGCAAAAACCTCCTAAATAGAGGACCCAAAAGCTGTAACTAATAAATGGGAAAATGCTTTGCAGCTGTTCATTAGAAACTTATGCAGATAATGATTGATGGACGAAACAAAGTGAAGCCATAAACAATGAGATAGAAACTACTAAAATAGAACTTGAGAAACAAAGATGAGATACGGAAAAATTTCCCTTATACAACGAAAAGGACTAAGGAAGAGATAGATAACAACAGAAAGGAAATTAAGGGACGAAAATAACAAATTCTAAGGGATAAAATGATTATGCTACGGGCCAAATATACCAATTGGCAAAAAGAGTGTCACAGGACGAAGTTAAAGATGAAATACAGGGAGGAATCCCCCTTTAGAAAAAACGAGGAAAAGCCCTCCCCATTTCTCATTTGCAGAGAAGAGGGAGATGGGGCTTCAACAGGAGAAAAGGGAACAAAGCCAGAAAGAATTAGTAACAGATGATTTGCAAGTTTATAAAACTAACAGGTGAAACATGGGATGCAGCCACATATCTACTAGCCAAAAGGTTGTCCTTGCCCCGGAATATAACATCAAACCATTCGAGGGATAAACGTGTGTATTTGTTCGCCCATAAGTTAAAGGGCATTTATAGTGAAAAAAACACATTGCCCCTTTGCAAAGTTAAATTTATGTACTCTGTGCTGCCGTAATCCTTTCTCTGTCAGTGACTTTGTTTAAACCATGGTGTCAGATCTCTGTGCAGCACTCCCCCCTTCCTCCTCCCCTCGTTACCTCCTCCGTGTCTCAACTCGGTAACCGACAAGATATCATGTGCGTAGGAGTTAAAAGCTCTTTTTTTTTTTTTTTTTACATCCTGAAAAACACACCCATGCACAGTGGCCAATGAAAGCATGCTGTCATGGAGTACATGAAAGAAAGAGATCAGTACGTTTACAGCGATCACTTTGTGACCCATCATCAATCAGTGAAAGCTTTAAAAAGGGGGGTCAAGTGCAGCCGTATATCTACTATCAACGCTTCCTCTCTCCCCTGCTAATGCTCTTATCTCTGCTTTATTACAGAGGCAGGGAGGGGGGATCATGGTCACAGGGATTAATTGACAGTCCTAGTAGGAGTAGAGGAATGCAATAACATACAGTGGTGTATCTCAGCGACAGATGAGGGAATCTGAAAAAGGAGAAACAATATGGGCAGAATCCTCTGTTCCATTTTCTTACCATTCTTCGCTGCTTTCTTGCAATGATTTCAAATCTGAGTGCATTCTCATCATGCTATCAAAATAAGGCTTCTGAGAATGATTTTAAACATTTTTGCAAGATTTAAAGGGCATCTCTAGTGGGAAAATGAACTTTTTTTTTTCTTTCTTTCCATGTGTTCTATAAATCCCCACAACCCCCAGAGTGTCTTCACTTTTTTCAGATTCCCTCTCTGTCCTGAGATACACCACTGTATAGTGATTGCATTCCTCTACTCCTAATAGGACTGTCAATTAAATCCCGTGACATGATCCCCCCTCCCTGCTTTGTAATAAACAGAGATAAGAGCATTAGCAGGGGAGAGAGGAAGCTTTGATGTAGATAAAGGCTGCACTTGACCCCCCTTTTTAATAGCTTTCACTGATTGATGATGGGTCACAAAGTGATAGATTGTAAACTGTACTGATCTCTTTCTTTCATGTCTCCAGGACAGCATGCTTTCTATGGCCACTGTGCATGGGTGTGTTTTTCAGGATGTTGAGCTTTTAACTCCTACTAGCACATGATAAGCTTGTCGGTTAGCCGGAGTTGAGACACGGAGGAGGTAACAGAGGGGAGGAGGAAGGGGGGAGTGCTGCACAGAATCTGACACCATGGTTAACAAAGTCACTGACAGAGAAAGGATTAAGGCAGCACAGAGTACATGAATTTAACTTTGCAAAGGGGCAATGTGTTTTTTCACATAAATGCCCTTTAACTTATGGCGAGACAAATACAAACTTTTATCGCCTCGAAATGGTTGATGTTATATTCCGGGGCGAAGGACAAACCTTTTGCTAGTAGATTATGTGTGACTGCATCCCATGTTTCACCTGTTAGATTTATAACTTGCAAATCATCTGTTACTAATTCTTTCTGCTTTGTTTCCCTTTTCTCCTGTTGAAGCCCCATCTCCCTCTGTCTCTCAAATGGATGGGGAGGGGCTTTCCTCGTTTTTCTAAAGGGGGATTCTCCACTGTATTTCTATTAACTTCGTCCTGTGACACTCTTTTGCCATGGTATATTTGGCCCGTAGCATAATCATTTTTATCCCTTAGAATTTGTTTAATTTTCGTCCCTTAATTTCCTTCTGTTTGTTATCTACTCTTTCCTAGTTTCGTTGTATAAAGGAAATTTTTCCGTATCTCATTCTTTCTCAAGTTCTATTTTAGTAGTTTCTATCTCATTGTTTATGGCTTTCAACTTTGTTTCGTTCTCATCAATCATTATCTGCATAAGTTCTAATGAACAGGCTGACAAAGCATTTTCCGTTTATTAGTTACAGCTTTGGGTCTCTATTTAGGAGTTTTTGCCTGGTTTTATTTTAGCCTGAGGCCTCTAGGGATCATCTTGTGATCTCTATAATTCTTCAGGCTTGAAATCTCCCATTTAGCCTTAGTTGAGATGTTACCATTCATCTACTTCACTTGATGAACACTGGAACTAAAGACCTCAGCCATTGCTGAGTCCCAGCTTAATTCATCAAGGAAAAAGCCATTTTAATATATTTGGTATAACAATACTTACATACCAGCAAAAATGTATTATGGTCTGAACTTAGATCGGGAGTTCTGAATATAACATATTTCTAATATATTTTTAAGTGTTTTTATCAGTGTGTAGGGGGAGAGAGATTTTTTGATACATTATATTTTATTTAATAAAGATAGATGTTTCATTATACCAGCATCATTCATTCACCACGACTGATTCAAAGTGTAACATTAAAGGCCGAATATAAAGGGCTGACTGTTTCAATAATTAACCCTGTAGACTGTGGGCGTTGCTAGATGGGGGATATTTCGAGCTTCTCTGTCTATGGAGTGAGCTATTTTTTGGCTTTTGGTGATTATTAGTGGGTCCCTCTGCACTACTAGTTTGTTAAGTAAGATACACAAGAGATTTCTAATTATATTAGTGCTGGTCTCTATTGTGCTGGGGCCCAACCTTATTTATCTCCCTTTGACTGTCCCCTCTGTCAACCTGCCTGTCCCTTTGCCTGTACCCGGCCTATCCTCTGCTGTCCCCCTATCTTGCCCTCTGCTTTCCTTCTGTCACCATCTTTGTCCCTCTGC
This sequence comes from Hymenochirus boettgeri, assembly GCA_019447015.1. Classification (NCBI taxonomy): domain Eukaryota; kingdom Metazoa; phylum Chordata; class Amphibia; order Anura; family Pipidae; genus Hymenochirus; species Hymenochirus boettgeri. The sequence goes on from CM033476.1 coordinate 56,770,371, forward strand.
CTGCTGCTCTATCTGTCCCTGTCTATATCTGCCTGTCCCTCTGTCTGTCCCCCTGCCTATCGCCCTGTCGTCCCTCTATCTTCCCCCCATCTGTTTTTCTGCCTGTCCTGTCCCTCTACCTGTCCCTTATCTGTCTTCTGCCTGTTCCTCTATCTGTCCCCTGCCTGTCCACTTTTTTGCTCTTGCCTGTCCTATCTGTCTTCTTGCCTGTCCTTCTACCTGTCCCCCTGTCTGTCCTTATACCTGTCCCTTTATCTGTTCCTCTGCCTGTCCCTCTGTCTGTCCCTCGTTGTCCCTCACCTGTCTTGCCTGTCCCTTTATCTGTCCCTCTATCTGTCTCTGCTTGTCCCTCCATCAGTCCCTTTCCTTGTCCCTCTATCTGTTCCCTGCCTGTCCCTGTCTCCCTGCTTGTCCCTCTATCTGTCCCCCTGTCTATCCCTCTGTCTGTCCCCTGCCGTCTCTATCTGTCCTCCTGCCTGTCCCTCTATCTCTTTACTTGCCTGTCCCTCTATCTGTTCACCTGCTGTCCTTCTATCTGATCCCCTGCTTGTCCTTCTGTCTGCCCCTTGCCTGTCCTTCTATTTGCCTCCCGTCTGTCCTTCTACCTGTCCCACTATCTGTTCCTTGGCTGTCCCCCTACCTGTGCCCCTGCCTGTCCCTCTATCTGCCCCCCTATCTGTCCGAATACCTTTTCCTCCATCTGTCACCCTGTATGTCCCTCCATCTGTCCCCTAGTCCCCATCGTCCCCCTGTATGTCCCTCCCATCTGTCCCCCTGTATGTCCTCCATCTGTCCCCTGTATGTCCCCCATCTGTCCCCCTGTATGTCCCTCCATCTGTCCCCCTGTATGTCCCTCCATCTGTCCCCCTGTATGTCCCTCCATCTGTCCCCCTGTATGTCCCTCCATCTGTCCCCGTATCTGCCTCTCTGCTTGTCCCTCTATCCGTTTCTCTGCCTGTCCCTCTATCTGTCCCCCTATAGCATGGGGGACAGATAGTGGGACAGGCAGAGGGACAAATTGAGGACAGGCAGAGGGACAGATAAGACAGGCAGGGGGATAGGCAGGGTGACAGATAGAGAAACAGACAGGGGGACAGATAAAGGCACAGGTAGGGTGACAGAGGGACAGCCAGAGGGAGAGAAAAGTAGGTAGGGTCTTAGCACAACAAAAGTAGGAAGGGCCCAGCACCCCACCCCCAGTGTCCATGTCCCCACTTACTTAATTTTCAGGTGCTGCTGCTGCCGATGTGCAGGGAATCCTTACCCCAGTGCTCTGCTCTTCTATAGTGCACCGATCGTTTCTTCCTTCTGCATTTGAGCACAATATGTAAAACATAGTGAGGTGACTTTATGTTCCGTCACTCTGGTACATACATAATATACACACACATAAAAACATGTTGCAAATAAAATACAAATATAGTTAATCTGCTTCACACAAATGCGCTTCTAGTTCACACACACTGCTACACACACGCATAGACTTTTCCACACACAGACAAATCACACACCAAACACACATAAATACATGCAATAATACACACACTCAAATATTTGTAACACTTACACACACACATAAATAGTTCATATATGCTCATTCTGTCACACAATTACTCTACTACAATCATAAATCCTTTCCACACATATATATACATTGTCAACTTACACACATATTACATTATGCACAAATATATACTCCCAAACACTTTGTTGCCATAACAAAGCTCCCAGGGTGCAAACCCCCATTTGACAAGAAGAACATAGTCCCTGGGGTACAGACACCAGTTCTGGCTTTCAAAACAGTTTCCAGGGTGCAGACCTCCATTCTGACAGCCAGAATAGACAAAACCTGCAGATACAACCTCCAGACAAACCTCCAGATACAACCTCCAGACACAACCACTAGATACAACCTTTAGACACAACCTCTAGATACAACCTCCAGACACAACCTCTAGATACAACCTCCAGACACAACCTCTAGATTCAACCTCCAGACACAACCTCTAGATGCAACCTCCAGACACAACCTCTAGATACAACCTCCAGGCACAACCTCCAGGCACAACATCTAGACATAACCTCCAAATACAACCTCAGACAAACCTCAGATACAACCTCCAGACACAACCACTAGATACAACCTACAGACACAACCTCTAGATACAACCTCCAGACACAACCTGCAGATACAACCTCCAGACAAACCTCCAGATACAACCTCCAGACACAACCACTAGATACAACCTCCAGACACAACCTCTAGAAACAACCTCCAGACACAACCTCTAGATACAACCTTGAGACACAACCGATACAACCCCCAGACAAACTTCCAGATACAAACTCCAGACACAACATTTAGACATAACCTCCAAATACAACCTCCAGACAAACCTCCAAATACAACCTCCAAACAAACCTCCAGATACAACCTCCAGACACAACCTCTAGATACAACCTGCAGACCACAACCTCTAGATACAACCACCAGACAAACCTCCAGATACAACCTCCAAAAAAACCTCCAGATACAACCTCCAGACACAACCTCTAGATACAACCTGCAGACACAACCTCTAGATACAACCACCAGACACAACCTCCAAATACAACCTCCAGACAAACCTCCAGATACAACCTCTAGATACAACCTCCAAATACAACTTCCAGACAAACCTCCAGATACAACCTCCAGACACAACCACTAGATACAACCTCCAGACACAACCTCTAGAAACAACCTCAGACACAACCTCTAGATAAAACCTTGAGACACCACACCGAAATACAACCCCAGACAAACTTCCAGATACAAACTCCAGACACAACATTTAGACATAAACTCCAAATACAACCTCCAGAACAAACCTCCAAATACAACTCCAAAACAAACCTCCAGATACACCTCCAGACACAACCTTAGATACAACCTGCAGACACAACATCTCGCTAACACCACCAGACAAACCTCCAGATACAACTCCAAAAAACCTCCAGATACAACCTCCAGACACAACCTCTAGATACAACCTGCAGACACAACCTCTAGATACAACCACCAGACACAACCTCCAAATACAACCTCCAGACAAACCTCCAGATACAACCTCTAGATACAACCTCCAAATACAACTTCCAGACAAACCTCTAGATACAACCTCCAAACACAACCTCTAGATACAACCCCCAGACACAACCTCAAAATACAACTTCCAGATAAACCTCCAAATACAACCTCCAGACAAAATCTCCAGATACAACCTCCAGACACGACCTCCAGATACAACTTCAAGATACCCACCTTGATATCATTGCTCAGGGTCTGCTGCTTTACTAGAGATGATTCATCTTCCTGTATGCAAAAATCCCAAGCTGAAAAAACTCTGGAACTTATTCGGGTTCGGGTTTTTACCCTCCTCAGAGTTAGGCCACGAACTGTGCTGGTGAACCAGGAGGAATAGAGAAATGTGTGAGGAGGTAGGGGAAGGGGTAAAGTAATTGGAAATGAACTGTAAGTCTGGAATGTCACAGTCTGGATCATTGAACCATGTGACTAATGTTTTCATCTTTTAGATGGCCTGGTTCAGTTAAAACGGCCTGTCCTTTAGATGTTTATTAGTTCTCTATATATATGCAGTTTATGGGCTCTCCATTATATCATTACTATGTTACTATTCTTATTAGCATTTGGAAATAGGTCCGGGCCCTGTGTTTTTTTATATATCCTGCATGTTATTCAGTCTTGTTCTAAACTTTCTGTCTCCCAATAATTTTATCTTCCATCTCAGCCTGTCGTATTCTTTCCTGTTTGTCTTTAGCTTGACCCAAATCCTGTCCAGTCAGTAATCAGCAGCAGCCTAGTGATTAATAAATGTGGGGTTCTAGAAATCCCTATGACAAGTGCTGATGACAAGTTGTGTTTATATGGGGGTGACAGTTCATGATCATGTCAACACCTTCATGGGGATATTGGGTGGTAAAAAAATGAGAGGATTTGGTAGAAGGTTCAGGATCAGATAAAGTTAAATGTGTCACCAGGATGTTTATGAAGAAGAAACCAATAAAGTTCTGTTGATAAACAGGGTGTCTGTATTTAACTAGAGAGAGAAAAGGACAGAAATGGCCTGAATATGGCGTGAATTATTTGTATTCTGATTGGTTAGCCAATGGTTATGTTTTATAATGGAAGTTAATGAAATAGGAAACTTGATAACAGGAGAGGAATCTATGAGCACTAGATGAGACTAAAGGATGTGGCAAGTTATAGGAGGACACAAAGAACTGAAAGACACAGATCAGGGGAAGTTTCTTGGTTTGGGTTACTGGGTGTGACAGACTGAATATAAAGGAAACACAACACAGATTGATTTAAATACGCAGGTTACCTACCATCTCAGGAGGTATAAGCAGCACATGATCAGAAAACTAAGCGGTGTGAGCAAATATACCAGCCGAATATCAAACCTTGAGTTGTGAACATTCACTTGGGTGTAATATCCATAGAAGAGAAAGGAATTTTCCAGGACACCCTGCGTTAAAGTGAGAATTTTAGTCAAATCAGATAACAGAGAAGCAAATGGGAGGGGGGGAAGGGGAGGACATTGGTAGAAGGAATGTGGTGTAACTCACCTGTCCTGTAAATAGATCCAAGAAGATGTTGTCCAATGATATGTTGAAGGAAGGAGTTACTATAAAATTACTGGCGTGAGAGGTTGGTCTGCATAGAGGCTCTATTAAGACACAAGTAGAAAAGCAATTAGAATGTAATGGACTATTATCCATATATGACAATGCTGAAATATATAACAACATTTACTCCCATTAGCGTAATAAGGAATCACTGGGGCCCCCAGCAAAACTATCATGGGACCACTATCCGTGCTTCATCCACAGTGGTTTTCTGGTAGGAGGCTATATCTGTCATAGGGACAATAAGAAGGTGTCTCCCAGGTTCCCCTGCAGTTGCTCCCCTCATCCCCTGGCAGACATCCCACCCTGCCATTTCAGGCTTCCAGGCAGGGTAGTTACCTCCCTGTTTACTTCATGTATTCAATAGATCATCCATTGTATGGAATAAACAATGTGACACCAGGGCAGAGTTTCCTGTACACTCACATTGTATCATTTGATATGAAGGTACTAGGAGCACATCTGACCTGAGGGTTGGCGGTTGTCCTCAGATGAGATGGTAGGAACAATGAGCAGACCAGTAGTAAGTAGAAGGGATACAAGATTCAGAAGGATCAGCAAACGAAGGAAAAGGAAATAGGAAGCGATTCCAGAGCCAAATTTTCCTGCAGAGGATTATGGTAGACAAAGATTCATAGATCAGACCACTTCCATTTTACAGCTGTAGGTTTATCCAAATACCTTTTACATTTAGATATCTTCTATTAGGGAGCATGTGCACACCATTGTGCATAAATGTGCGTGATGCCGTAAAGCTGAATTTGAACCAATCAAACTTTGGGTAAGGCAAACACATGTTCCTTACCATGTAAGGATGCCGAAAAGGCTAATCTGCTAAACCGTTTTTTTACATCGGTTTTTACTGTTGAGAATCCTTACAGTAGGGATTGTAACAATGTGCAGGGAGGAAATGAAGAGTTTTCACATTGGATAACAGAGGATATGGTACGGAATCAATTAGACAAAGTTAATATCAATAAAGCGCCAGGACCAGATGGATTGCATCCTAGGATTTAAAAGAGCTTAGTTCAGTTCTAGCAAGACCACGTGTCTCATATTTTCAGATTCGCTTTTGTCTGGGGATGTGCCGCTGGATTGGAAAAAAGCCAATGTAATACCAATATTCAAAAAAGGTAGTCGTTACAGCCTGGTAACTATAGACCTGTAAGCCTAACATCCGTGGTAGGGAAGGTGATGGAAACTTTGTTAAGGGATCATATCCTTGCTTTGTCTTTACTTTCCGATTGCCGTTTGGAGTCAGGAAGGAATTTTTCCCCCCCTTTTTAGCTGGGGTTTTTTGCCTTCCTCTGGATCAACTGTTAGGTAGGGTTAAAAAAAAAAAAAAAAAAAAAGGGAATAGGTTGGACTTGATGGACGAATGTCTTTATTCAACCTTAATTACTATGTTACTATGTACTTACCACTGATCCCTACTAGTGTCCTCTCCAGGGGCACTTCTAGGGCTTTTGCTGCCTGAGCCAAACTTTTGAATGCCACCCTTAATTATTTCCAGGCATGGCGCAAAGCCGCTGTGTTAAAGTGGGTGTGGCTTTGATTGTGGGCTTAGTTTTAGCGTGGCTAAAATGTTACAATTTTGAAACTCCTATCAAATTGGTATTTAAACAGTTCCTCAGAAAGTCAATTAGAAATAATGTACATTTTCCACTACTGCCTATCTGCCACCTTTGTTCTTCAGTGCAGGGGTGCCGCCTGAGGCAAATGTCTCACTCTGCCTAATGGTAGAAGTGGGCCTGGTCCTCTCCCATAGTATGCAGTAGGTAAGGAGCTCCTGACCTTTCCAATATGGCCTTGAGATGTGGGCGCTGTGTTGTGATCTCGATAAGTTGCTCCTGGGTCTCTAGATCTCTTTGTCTGGGTCACAAACAATACAATGACACCTTTTCACATCAGCACCTGCCTAATCTTCCCAATCCACAGCGACTCCCATTACATTATTTTTTCCCTAGACTTTCACTGGTCTAAAAACGAAATAGAAGACAGGATTGTCCCTTATGTAATGTGTCTAAGTCCATAACTAGGGTTTCCAATGCTAATGAACATCACTGGCAACGGATTTCTCCTCGGTCTTGGTCAGACCCCTGTATTACGTATAGGGAGCCTAGATGGTTAGGGTGTATGGCAGTCATGACTCACTTCCTATTTATATAGTTCCTAGTTTATATAGGGAGAAACATCGTAGCCTAATTTTCAAAGATGACAGACAGAATCTGTAAGGTGGATAGACACGCCCCGTATTATTGGTCCGACCGAGCATTCGCTGAGAGCGCTTGGCCAAGACAAATGACTGTTGGTGTGGCAATAGTGGCCGCAGCCGACAGTGCACGCAACCAATCGTGTGGTCCCATAGGGAACCGCACAATCTACCGAGATTTACCAATCGCCTGTTCGTCCACTCCACACCATCAGATATTTCTGCCTGATGACCGATCCACGGCACTGTCGGTTGGGCGGAAATATCTTGGTGTGTACCCAGCTTAGATTGAAAGATTGGTACTTTGTGTACCTAGCTTTAAGGAAAATTGACAGAGATAGGGAATAGTGCTGCAAGAGAGCAGAGAATGTACCTGCAAATGGTCCAGTGCTAGCTTCCACTGACAGGTTCCAATGCATTCCACACTCTCTTGCATTATGTGCACACAGTGCAAGGGAGCGTGGATGAAGTCGGAACCTGTCAGTGAGAACCCACGAAGATACCCTATTAATACATTCCAGTACCTGAGTTCTCAGCCTATTTAACTGCTGTGATGATTTTACACATTTATTATATGGTTTTAGAGTGATTTTATGTTTATTTATTCAGTTACTAATTCCAGTGTTGTTTTTATTTTCCCATTTTTACATCCTTTTGGCCCAACCAAACCACAGCACCGTTTCTGCACCTAATGCTAGTGGATAGCTTGGTTCTGCTACTCTAATCCAGATCCATGATTAGAATGTGTTGCATTGAACATACCACGATTAAGGTGTCCATCCATAGATCTCATATCGATGTATAAGAACTGTCATATGAGTCAGTATTACTTTCTGTAGGGAGTTTTCTCATTTTTTTCTGTCTAGAAGTTCATTGGTGCACACTGCTACATAGATCACTAATTGAAGATTCATTTCCGAAAGGATTAATTGTTTGCATCCGATTGTGCATGGTTAGCCTTAGAAGTACTGACCAAAATCATCTAAATTCTTACCTTAATTGACATTTCTTCTGCATGGATACGGGATACACTCTGACCTCTCTGGGTTTCATATCGAACCTCCTGTTCAGGGGAGTCTTATTGATATTTTGGTCATTACACTAATGACAGTCTAACAGGTAGGCACCTGCATAAACAGAGTAACAAACATATAGATTGTAGGATACGGAATTTAATATAAAACACACATTTTGGAGCTTTAGATTTACTAATAAACAAGCATTTCAGAATAATAAGGCAGTGTACACAAGGGTCGATCAACTGATTTGACCAGACCAGATATTGGTCCTGTGTACGCAACCTAATTCAGCTGTGATCTGTCAAAACTATTTTTTCTTCTCTTTTAAGTGACTTATTAAGTGTTCGCTGTACATTGTGTAATTTTGTGGCTTGATACATGTCACCATAATGTGGGCGTTGAGAGGAAACAACCTATTCACTGCGGAAGGATAAGAGTAAACTAAGCTAAGTAAATGAAAGAATTTAATCTGTAAATGGAATTTCTTCAGAAGCACAAGACTCTCTTACTAACAGTTTTGTCTAGTTATCCGTATCTACAGAGTGTGATCTTGTATGGCGCGATAAAAAACTTCCCGTTACTGACTCTCATGGTGCCACATAGGCATTCAGTGTGGTAGGAATCACTTAAATCATGGGACCCTAATTTGTTCGTGTCTCACTGTACGTCTAAAGTACAAACCTAGAAGGTCGTTAATGTTGTTCTTGTTTTGTCTAATTAGTTCTGAGTTTGATGGCTTTCCGCCATTACCACTAGATAAACTAAAGAAGTATAAGAACTGTTTAGTGTCTCTTTGGAAAATAAAACAATATAAAATAGCTCTTCGTATTCATGGACCAATTATAATACTTCCAACCTGAGCAGAGTAATCAAACGTCTACAATTTAAAACACCAATGAAAAATGCACAACTCCAGCACAGCACATTACAGAGGGAGGAAAAAACATTACCACAGGCCAAAACCTATAAATTGTGCAAATCGGTGCTAATAAAAGTGATCAATGGGTTTATATATTTCCCCAAATGCCTGCAATACTGTTATGGGGTTAAAATAGGTTGAATTCTCTGTTTCTATCCAACACTTCCATCTTTTACAAGATTTCGACCAAGTCTGAAGTCAGGACAAGATTTTGCAAAAACAAACAATTACACATGAAAGGAACAGACAGACAGGGAGATGCAGTAATGTTTGCACCTCTTTCTGCATCTCCTGGAGAGTGTATGGTTAAGGTACCTCAGCATATGGCATCCTATTAGCAAGTGCAGTGTAGAAGCATTCAATGGTGTGCACCCCAGGCCACCAGTCCACAAATCATATCTTTAGTCCTATAGAATTTTTCATTAACCTCCAGTTTGCTTCTTGTACATATTAGTGCCGAAAAAAGAGAAATGCACCAGGAAGTACCTATATGCAAACGTTCATAAACAGGAAACCACAAGAGATATGGAGATGGTACACATGCACGACCTACCAGATCTGTTAAATACATTTAATGGGGCCTCTCGGAAACCTGCATTTTGGAAAAATATGAGGGGGTTGATTTAAAAAATCTGGTAATTAATTGCCACATAGTCCTCGTGTGAGAGAGTATACAGAAAATGAGCATTTTCTGTATACTCTCTCACACGAGGACTATGTGACTGATGGTTTATTATATTAAGGTTGCAAGGGATAGAGTGCTGTTCAAAGGGGTTCTGGTGTAGGTTCTTCCTATATATTGTATATATTCATTGTTTTTTAGCCCCTAGCACCCCCTCGCAAGAGGGTATTCCCATACCTATTTCTATTAGATGGTGTGTGCATTCGGATGTTATATTTATTATAACCTTGAATACATCCTTAGATTTCGGTAACCCTCGAATGTATCGTTCGGTAACCCTCGAATGTATCGTTCGGTAACCCTTGAATATATCGTTCAGTTTCGGTAACCCTCGAATGTATCGTTCGGTAACCCTCGAATGTAGTGGTCGATTTTTCGGTAACCCTCTTGAAGCCTAGCGAAATGTCTTCAAGAACTAAACTTTAGGTCCAGTTGAACTAACTGAATACAACCGATATACATGATCCTCTCTTCACTTTTCTTCTCATCTCCCTTACTTTATGATCCAACTTGCCCTTGCCTATGTTTAATGTTCATGTGTGACTGTAGGACCCACTAGTGTTTAGGACCAACATAAGTTCCCATGATCCCCTGACTGGTCAGTCTGACTACAAACTAAAAGGAATTGCAGTGTCAGCCAAACGGGCAAGTTTCTTCTGAGGCCTAGGCCCCACTGCCTTGACTTTGCCATGTTTTGTGCTCCTTTTGGTCTTCGCAATCAGCAATTACATTTTGGAGAAGATGTAATATCCATTTTGTGGCTGTGGATAAATCCTGGAATCTCTAAGCCGGCGTTAAAAAGTCGCACTAAGAAATTAAACCGATATTGAATCGGTTAGTGTGACTTTAAAGGGCAAGTCCAGCCCTGAAATGAAAACTTACATACAGGTAAATCACCCCCCAAACCCTAAACGGTAATAGTTTGAAATGTGAAATATATAAGTCTAACCTGAAATCCTGCACAATGTCCTGTTTCCCCTGTTTCTACTTCCTGGTTCTTCCAGTTAGTAACTGTCAAATCCATAACTGACAGTTTAAAAACAGACAAATCCCTTTAAAACAGAAAATCCCTTTGAAAGAAGATCGCTCAAGAGCTGATCGCTCTGGAGAAATCACTTAAATGAGGTTCAAAACCCAATGATCAGTTTTGGTTGAGGTTTTGATGCCAACATTTTGTTGTTGTTCAAATAAATCTTTGTGATGAAACAGACTTTTCTAAATGGCACATATCTTGGTAGCGCTAGTCAATATTTTGGTAGCTTTAGTCAATATCTTGATAACTCTAGCTGTTGTTGTCTGGTTCTGTTTAAGCATTGCAATGAATTGTACAAAGCTGAAATCATTAACAAGCAGGAACTCATTAAGATGTATACCTAGTGTATGCCAAAATAAAAAAGTGTAAATTTTTTTTGCTGCGCTATGTTAAGCCTTTCCTACAAGGGCCTTCTTTTCCGGGGGAAAAATAATATACATAACTAATGTAACTAATACATAATCTGTCTTCAGTGACCCCATTCTGTATTTCCCCCAAAAGTTGGACAGGTTTTGACACTTTGGACAATTTGATTGGTGTCATAGAATAAAAAGGACATGAATTGTAAAATCCTTTCTTAAGTAATTTTATGATGCACTTTATTATAAAAATGCATTTATGCATTTGCTGGTCCTTTAATCAATGATGCTTCCAATACTACACTGTTCCAAAGGTTTTTTTGCAGAACTCTAAGCAGAAGAATGCCATGTGAGCTTTGCTTTAATTTTGTAGGTTTTCAATACAAAGCAGAACTGAACAAATCTGTTGTAATTCTTCATGGAAAACAGACACTAATTAGGGAGAGCATACATACTGCTAATGAAGACATTATTCAAATGACCAATTCCAGCAACTGTCTGAACAATGCCTCTTTGTAATAATACAGTCTAATTAGGCCAACAGATGCAGCAGTTTATGTGGAGAATAAGAAACTCTAACCAACAAAACATAAATAAAGCTATAATGTAGCAACCAAGGAATGCTGGGAGTTGTAGTTTGCAAACATCTGCCATATAGGGGAAGTTCAGTGGAAATACATATACTTTTAAGAAAAAAGAACCCATTCCAATGACCTTGCCCTTACCATTCAGCATTTTTTCTGTATAAATGAATGCTTCTAAAATACTAACTTTCTGTTTGCAGGACCCCTAATAGAGGCCGTTATGGTCTTGCCCTTGACCCAGTGCCCTTGACCCCAGTAGAGATCTGAGCATGTTTGACACATCCAACAGCCAATCAGTAGAAATTACTGTTAGGAACATTCCACATTAGTTTACATTCTGGGAAAAAACGGACTGTTACTGAACCTAAAATGTCAGCTCAATAATGTCAACAGGAGGTAAAAGTAAAGGGTATAAATTCAACTGACAAAATGGAAGAGACTATGTAGAATAAATACCAGGTTATCATAATATAAATTTTAAAAATGATATTTGTCACTGAACTTTCCCTTTAATCTAAAATAATCTTATTTATTTCCATGTAACTTTCTGCACAATGCATTAATAAAACAAAACTATACTACACCACTCCTTAGGGTGGGTCTTACACCCTATAAAAATCAGGATAAAGTGAGAAGAACCTATTGTAATCTTGACAGTGTATACAAATATTAAAATAACGAGGTGTAGAAGTAAAATGTTACTTTGATGCCATAGAATATTCATTTAAAATGCATAAAATAACTCATACAGGATTATACATACAGTATTCATATATTACTGGCATAGAATTAGGTGATTAAAACCACGTCTATCTATCGAGATAGGCTTCTAAGTATGTAATACAATGCATAAATAGCAAATAGCAGATTTTTCTTTCTTTATTTTAATTGTATTAAATATTTTGTCACATAATTAAATTCATTGACCACAAAAACTGATTGGATTATGGCAAGGACTTTATTTTGTCCCTCATATCAAATAAAATATAAACAATTTGCTACAGATAGCTTTTCCACCATCTTTGAATGGTGGCATTTATTTTGTGTAGCAGGTAAGCTTCATAAAAAGACACATTAAGTACATTACATCCCCCAGGCTGTGAAACTGTAACATTGGCATAAAATAGTAATGATGATAAATTTCTCTGAAGTTGATATGAATTTAATATGAATGACAAGCATATTGGATTCACCCTTAGGAACTAATTCAACATTTGGTTATTAATAGTATTTGACTTTGGCTTAATAACAATGAATTGGAATATGCACTATACTGTATACAGTATATACACTATGCAGTGCTAAGACAATTTAATACATTTGCAATAATGTCTTACAGTTGTAATATTATGTAGTATATTTGGGAAAGACCTCTGTGAAATCTTTATTTTAATGAAAGCTACCCTTGCTTTACTCAAGATATTATTTTTTAATATAACATGTCCATTAATACAAAGCAATGAGCTTGTATCAGAAAATATTGGGGATAGGATAAATTGAAAACGTTTGAATTTAAAAGGAGAACTAAAGTATAATAATGAAATATGTTCAAGCCATTCCCCAATGTAATAAAGGCCTGAACTGCTACAATTTTAAATTTCAAAATGCTTTACTAAGCTATAAATTAATGAGATTGCAGGTGCTGTTCATCCTTCTACTTTCAATCTCGTTGCAGCTTGTAACACCTTTTGGACGCATAGACTTGAATGAAAATTACATTGCTAACTCCAATGGACCATGGGTACAGGAAGAGAGGCTGCATTTGGAGCACTGATATGGCAAGCATGGTATTAACTTCTTGTAAAAATTCAAAAGATCTCACCCAACAAATACTGTATCATACCATGAAACCATGAAACTTTACGCCTTTGCATAATAGGAAGCATAAGGCAGCACAGTTACCTGTCTGCAATCCTGCGATGCACTAAATCTAGCACACATTTTTGCATTACGGGACTTCGAGCAGGTAAGCTGTGGTGGATTATCATATTGCATTGCCCCCACATGTCACAAAATGCAACCAAATGTTTTGATAATTAAATCTATTTTTCCCCCTGCAAAACAGTCTGAGTAAAAAAAAACCAATAGAATGAGTATTACGGTTATCAACAATTTAAACATGCAATTAAAAATGAGTTAACAACATCCCTACAGAGCATCATTTTCCCTCCGGTTCCATCAGGAAGACATATCATTAATACATCATTACTGTCATCATCACACAAAGGGCATCTTGTATATACAAGTCTGGGTGGCATCTTGTATTTACCAGTCACTATAGGCATCCTGTATTTACCAGTCAATGTGGGCATCTTGTATTTATCAGTCAATGTGGGCATCTTGTATTTACCAGTCTGTGTGACGTCTTTAATTTACCAGTCACTTTGGGAAACTTGTATTTACCAACCTATGTGGCATCTTGTATTTACCAGTCACTGTGGGCATCTTATATATGTTGAAATATATGCAATAGCATCCATGCTTTGACAGAGTGTATTACACAAATTGACCATAGGAGACTGTGTTTAATGTGTTATTGTTATGTTTGCTATATCCTAGAGTGAATGTTCCTCTCTTTTCTCCTCCTTATATATCTCTATGATCCTGTAAGCACATATGATGTTACAATGGTGCTGTTATCCCTGTCTGTGATAAACAGGAAAAACAAATTCACAAGTTATTATACTGTGTGCTCCCTGTTTGACCAACAAAAAGGACAATTCTGCCAACAATATATACCAATTGGTGTGGCATCTTGTGTATGAAAGTAAGTGTGGGCATCTTATATTTACCAGTCACTGTGGGCATCTTGTATTTACCAGTCACTGGTAAATTGTACCAGTCACTTTGGGCAGCTTTTATATACCAGTCTGTATGGCATCTTGTATTTATCAGTTACTGTGGGCATCTTGTATTTATCAGTCACTGTGGGAATATTATATATACAAGTTAAGGTGGGTACATATATACCAATCTGTGTGACATTTTATGTATACCAGTCACTGTGGGCTTCTTATACCAGTCACAGTAAGCATCTAATACCAGTCACTGTCTGCATTGTTTAGCAGTCACTGTGGTAAATCATTTAACTTTCACCATGGGCATCTTATACCAGTCACTGTGGGCATCTCATTAATACCAGTCTGTGTGGCATCTTTTATATACCAATCTGTGTAGCATCTTATGTATACCAGTCACTTTGTGCATCTTTTATTTAACAGTTACTATGGGCATCTTGTATTTACCAGTCACTGTGGGCATGTTATATTTACCGGTCATTGTGGCATCTTTTATTTAAAATTCACTATGTGCATCTTGTGTTTACCAGTCTGTGTGGGTACTTTTTAAGTCTCTGTTTGTTAAGTCAGCCCTTCAGTTCAGCAGACAGTTTAAAGTCAGACTGCCAGTTCAACAGCCAGTGTTAAGTCAACCCTCCAGTAAGTGGTAGGTCAGCCCTTCATTCATCAGCCACTGTAGCCACTGTTAGGTCACTCCTCTAGTTCAGCAGCCTCTGCTAGGTCAGTCCTCTAGTTCACCATCAGTGTTAAGACAGCCCTCCAATTCAGCAACTAATATTAAGTCAGCACTCCAGTTCAGCAGCCAGTGTTAAGACAGCCCTCTAGTTCATTAGACAGTGTTAAATCAGCACTTCAGTTCAGCAACCCTGCAGTTCATCACCCTGTATTAAATCAGCATTCCAGTTTAGCAGCCAGTGTTAGTCAGCACACCACACCCACCTTCACAAGCCACATCCAATTTTTTGTGGGAAGATTCATGGGCGGCATTAAAAATTTGTTTCAGGTGACAAAAGGTCTAGAAACATTCCGGAGTGAACCAATAACAGATTCCCTGAGATAATCTATTCTGGAATCAGTTGTTTTGTCTTCTCAAATGCACTCTGACCTAAAACCTTGTACTGGTGCATGCGTGTATGCCCTAACATTATGCTAAACTTCTGGCTATTGCTATTTAGTTCATACTGAACTCATGGCAGTAGTATCACCTTCATTGTTTGAATAAGCTGCAGAGCTTTGCTTTATTATGAAGAAGACTTAATGATCTACAAACACAATTCATCTTTAGGAACACTACTGTATGTTATAGGCAACCTTAAGAAACAAACATTGAACGAACATTGTTAGGTCTACTGTGTTTATCAAATGTCCTAGTCCAGTGAATCTTGTCACTCCAGATATTTAGAAACTACAACTATCAGCATGCCTTGGATTCTGCAAACAAATACTTTGTTTTAATAAATCAGTATAAGTTCAGTAGAATTAGTAATTAAATGAAACATTTAGTGTAAAGTGTTGTGTTTGCTTATCGTTACTTCTCACTGGTAGATGAAATATGTAACCTGAAGACATTTGCAATAAAAAGTCCCATTTATTTTGCATCTACAGAGTCAAGAATGTGGATAAAAACAACTTTAGTGTTTCCCACAGCTTCAATTTTCAGAGAGAAAACTAAATATTGACAATAACTGTGTCGTTTAAGCGAAATATTCTTGCAGTGTCATTGAGATCAGTGATGGGAAAAATGGATGACTGCTGGAGGAAATTTGTAGGATGAAGCATCTGGCAGATTACAATAGTTTCTAAGTAGCCACGCAGTGTGCATTTAAACTGATTGCTAATGAGCACCATAGCATGAAAGTTTAAATTAAACTACAACACAAATAATTGTGTATTTATTGCCAAGAGTGTGGGATGGTGGAGAGATTGTCTACACTGTAAACCATTACTCTTTTTTAATCTTATTAAATACTTATTTTTTTCTAAAGGGGAAATAAAGTTTATTAAAATGTCATTAATTCAGATGATTCTCCATGCATTGATGACCTATGTGTACCTCCCTGCCCCGGGTACTTTTGATTTTTAAAGAGTACATCTTTAGTGTATAATTTAGTCATTTCCTTTAAGGGTGGGCTTGCCATTTAAAAAATCTATTGTTTACCTTAACATTTTTAATAGCTACATAAGAGATACCTTAAAACAAGCCAAATTGTTATTTGGTACCTGAGCTGCAGACTTAAATGGGGCTACTATGACCAAGTTGCAGAGTACAATGGGAAACAGGAAGAAAGGCAGCATGCATAGTTAAATTATTTAAAGGGCTAGGCAGTTTAAATGGAAAAAGTCTCTAATGTAAGAGAATAACCTGAATTTATATTTATTATTGACATTTCATTTTCTTTTAGTATGCATATGTAGCTCTAAATCCCAAATCCACCCCATCAGTATATTTACAATGTGTATACTGTATATTCCCTCTGTGAGTTTATTATTTGTATCAAACATAATTTTAGAACTATGTAAAGGGTATGTCCACCCTAAAAATTAATTTTTTATATATGATTGCCCCTGTCCCCCAGCCCCAACCACTATATTTATTCTTTTAGAAATTGCTCCAAACTTTACTTACCTCCCCTCTTTCCTCCGCCGTGCTGCCGGCCCTCTGCTTGCGAGAAAATGCAAGCAGAGGGGCGGGACCGGCAGTCGTGTCTGTGATTGGCTGAGCGGCAGCCAATCACGGACGTGGCTGCCGTTCATTCAGTGCGGCGGAGGAAAGAGGGGAGGTAAGTAAAGTTTCGGGAGCTTTCTAAAAGAATAAATATAGCAGTTGGGGCTGGGGGGACAGGGGAAATCATATAACTAAAGGGTTTTAAGCTAGGGGGAGGGAATCCTGAGAGGGAGGGAGAGGGAGGGGGAGGGAGGGGGAGAAGGGCTGCAGTACGCATGCCAAACTTCTCCCGGAGGCCAGGTAGGAGGCAGAGTCCTATATGGACTCTGCTATTCTCCTGGTGGGCAGTTTTTGGGACTTTGGAGGGGGACTACAGGAGAACCTTATGGAGCTGGGATGTAAGGTAAGGATTAAACTACACTACATGGTGGGGCCAGTAGTTGGGGGGATTATAGTTTTGGGGGTGGACATGCCCTTTAAAAAAAAATATGGAATTGTAAGGTTGTGCAATTGTGTGTCTACGACAATATAAACCAACAAAGCCAACTTACTGATAAAATGTAATGGGTCGGTGTTATTTGAGTCTACAGCCTTCCATAGCAGTATATTCCTCACTGTTCAGCATAAAAAAACAATAATACATTATGAAATGTGTCATAGGATAACTGGAGAGCGACAAAATATATATTTTTTCTCCATGGTCCTCGTTTTTGCAACGATTACAAAGTCACTGGCATGCTCGACTTTAATGCAGCTTCAATTTAATCACATGCCACATGCTCTAATTCATGTATGTCTCTGAGATTTTTCAATGTATCAGTCTAACAAAGCTTTTCTTTTTTGAAATGGTAAATTAGCATTTCATAGGAAAATGTAAAATATAATTTAGAGTAGATAAAATGGACTGTTAAAAACCCAGAGAAAATACATAATGTTAGTCATGGTCTGTGGTATACTCTTAAAAAGTTTGACAATATATTTTAAAAAAACAAAACATTTTTATAGCCCTATTTCAAATTACAAATAAAACTCATTTGAAAAAAAGAAAAATGACAGATGTTCTGCGAAAGCAATATGGGAAAACATGCTTAACATAATATGGACAGCAGTGGTTGTCAGTCAAAAAGGAGCAGATAAGCACTGTATAAATCACAATTTAGAAGAAAAGGTAAACAGATACATCACAAGACTTGACAACTTGACAAACAATGGTAAACTGATAGAATTACATTTTCTTCATTTTTTTGTAACAGTTTTGAAGGCAGTTTAAAAATCACAGACATTTCTATTTAAAGGATAGAAAACCTGCAAAAGTAGGGAATGTACTGCCAGAGTTACGTTAATACTAGTGTCTGCAAGCAGCCAGTAAAATATGATGTACCTCTGACATTAAAAAGTATGTAAAGCAGAGAAAATCCTCAGTAAATACAATATTTACTTTTAACAAGTTTACTTTCTGATTGTCGGCTCATTTTAAAGGAAATACTGCAGGCTTTCATTTAACCCTAATTTTTTTTTAGACCACAGTTGCCCTTTAAGAATGTCAATCAAGCTATTTTTTTGCACAATTAAAGCCCCTCCACTAGAACTGCTTTAACTAATACTGGGTTATTGTGAGTTGTTTAACCCCTTTGAGGTTCCTGCAGCATCTTCAGATTTCTACAGCAGCTCAGTAAAATGTATGCAGTAACGTTTTCTGTTATTATACCAAACAAAACACTGAACAAATATTGTGCCTCATCTTAATTTATAAATAAATACATGTAATTAGTTCTTACTCTTACTCAGGCTCAATATCCCCCATTCCACTCTAAACCCACTCCTTTCATCTGACATGACTTCATGTGAGATCAAGCACGTTCAGTAATGACTATGACTACAGCTGGACAGAAAATTTACCACAATGCAATTCACACACACCTTTCCAGTTATATAAAAACTGATAATAAGGCACTTGATTTACAACTGAAATATAAGATACTTTATATTTGTTATCTAAAGAAATAGGGGGCAGAATAACAAAAAAATCATTACAGAGATAGTTGGAAGAGTTATAGTTTAAGTAAGAAACGACTTGCCTCACATCCTTCTCCTCTAAGAGCTGAAGGTGACCACCTGCACTTTTCACATACATTGCCATCCAACACACTGTGGCCTCAGCCTTTCTGAGATTTACTGAATTACACAGTAGCCCTAATATAATTTTAGTGTTCTGCACAGCTCTTTGCACAGCATTTCTCAATAATTTAAAGGGGAATTTTGGAGGGTAGGCACTAGATAGAGAATAGCTAAGAGCTGCAGAGGTGAGGTAATGACAGTCATGGGCGGAGGGTGACTTTCTGAATAGGGAAGGTTGATGAGGTATCATTTCCGCGCTATGCGTGGCGCAAACATTTTCTAGGCTACGCCCCTTTCCACACCCAGGTCACACCCACTTTGTATTTTACACAACATAAAGTGTTAGTTTTAAATTTTATATTTTACATAAAATGCTTGGTACACAGAAATGGGCAATAATATGCTTGGCACAGAAATGGATAATATGCTTGGCACACAGAAATGGGCATTAATATGCTTGGCACAGAAATGGGCAATAATATATTTGGCACACACAGTACATATAACTTACAGTTACTTGTCTTCTATCTTGCGGATAAAGTTGCCTGCTGAGGAAAGAATCCCCACCACACGTCCAGGAAAGATCTGGGGCAGGAGGGGGCAGAGCTCTGCCATAGTTGCCAACATTCTCCAAAAATTTTCAGAGCAATTAGAGTTGTGTGCCACCAAAAAATGTAGCCATGACCCCACATTCATTCCCACTTTTAATGGTCACTATGACTTTAAAAAAGGCTTTATATTTTATTGTTAATATAGATAGATAGATAGAGAGAGACAGGCAGACATAAGACAGGTTAGACAGGTGGATAAGATACAGACAGAAAGAGACATGGATAGATAGATAGATAGATAGATAGATAGATACACAAGATAGATAATAGATAGAAAATAGATAGATAGATAGATAGATAATAGATAGATAGATAGATAGATAGATAGATAGATAGATAATAGATAGATAGATAGATAGATAGATAATAGATAGATAGATAGATAGATAGATAAGATAGATGATAGATAGATAATAGATAGATTGATAAGATAGATAATAGATAGATAAGATAGATAGAGATAATAGATAGATAGATAGATATATAGATAGATAGAGATGATAGATAGATAGAAATATAGATAGATAGATAGAGATGATAGATAGATAGAGATGATAGATAGATAGATAGATAGATAGATAGATAGATAGATAGATAGATAGAGATGATAGATAATAGATAGATAGTTAGATAATGACAGAATAATAGATAGACAGAATGACAGACCTAAACGTGCCTCAGATCTAATTTTTTTAACTTGCATTTAATCTTCTGGTGGGATGCAGTTTAGCATTAAAAATAACAGTAACTAACTTACCCTATCTAACATAGAGACTAACCTCCTCCAGGCAGAGATCACATCCAGGAACCAGCAGGACATTGCTGCACACACCTTTTGGCCAGTGTCAGTAAAGTTTAAAAAAAAAACAACAAATAGAGTTTAGGAAGGGAAGCCGGGACATCACGCGATGTTGGGAGGTATGTTTGGGAGAGGGAGCAGCTACTGACACCAGCACTTGCACACGTGGAAATGGGGGGGGGGGGGAATTAAAGGTACATTACTTTTTTTTTCCAGCAATTCCCCCCCCCCCCAGATTTCAATTAGGAAGGATAAGCCTTCCTAAGCCTTATAGAAAGGAAAATGTTGAAGGGTATAGTGTGTATTTGTTTAGGCAAAAACATTTTGCAAGGAAATGGATTAAGACCGCTGCTCAGTGACGGCCAATAGGGAGACGGAGATATTAATGCAGGGCCAGGATACCTCAGCCAGCATGGAAGCACATCAAGAAAGCCCACAAGCAGTTACAAATTGGAGAGGGTCTGCCATATACTGTAATGACAACAGGCTGTTGCCCCAAAGAGGTTCATATGCATTTGGGAGGTTCGGGGGCACAACGGATAATGCTAGGGAGGAGCGACCAGATATGCAGCAGACAGTGATAACACACTTACTAGCATTCCTTATACATTACAGCAACGAGTTTTAGATACCCCGACAAGGAACAGCAATTGGTATGAAACTTCAACATCTGGTAGGGGACAGCGTGATGGCGGAGATCACAAATTCATCAGAGGCTCGAACGCAGGAGACCCATCATAACAAAATCTGCCTTTTTCAAGATTGGGTCAGGATGAAAACGATCAAGGGAGATCCAGTAGGGAACCCGATCGGGAAAGGACAAGTGATTCAGCGGGCCTTTGGCCTTCAGGTACACTAAGCAATTTACCACCTATGCCACATAACTTGCTTAACGTTAGCAACATAAACATGCAAGATAGGGAACTTCAATGAAGGGCAGCAGTCGAGAAAGAGGGTTTAGCGGATCTAATGGAAAGGTTGAGGGCCTTAGTGGGAAGATTGGAAGCTAACCAGAGTTTTAGAGAGCGGACTAAGACGTTAAGTGACAGACGCAGCGGTCAAGAAGTTAGTACTAGTTTAGCAAGCTGCGGTCCCTTACAACCCCTCACAGGGCCAGTACAAGAAAAAAGGACAGGAGATACGAGCCAGGTGACAGTAATGTCAGACAGTATAAAAATTTTAGATCAGGCAAGAGGTAATACATACATATGTTTTGAAGGGCCATTAGGAGTGCATCTCAAACAGGAAATAAAAGAAAAATATGGAAAAAGGAATTCATAGACATATTTTCATTGTTACCTCTCAAACGTTTTAATTTTGATAAATGGGAAAGATTCAAGGAGCCAAAAAAGGAAGAGGATGAGGAAAGAAGGAAGATAAGGATGATTCCCGGAATGTTTGGAAACTGGTTCCAAGCGTTCGTTATATTAGACAGTGTAGTAGGTGAGCATCACCCAGAGCAATGCTCCCAAATGTTCTGCTATTTGGATACAATATGGGAAGCACACTGAGTTTATGGGGGCCAGGCCTGTGTTAGATATGAAGAGGCCTTTAGGCAGAAAATGCTGGCGCGTCCAGAGCTCTCATGGGATCATAGGGACATAGGGCTCTGGATGAGAATAATGAATGATAAAAGTTTGCAAAATACACACAGTAACTTATCTGCCGGGGGCCTACTATTTCACAACATGCAGTCCTTTCCAGGGAGCCAGACAGGGAGTAATACGGAAAAATGGGGAGGGGGTCAAAAAAGAGGAGTATGCTGGCGGTTTAATGAGGGAAGCTGTAAGTGGGGATACTCAAGCAGATTTTCGTCATGGGTGCTCGCAATGCTCGGGTCAGCATCACTTATCCAGATGCTTCAAAAGAGGCAAACAAGCCTTTTACAGACCAAAGGAAGGTATTGCAAAAGGAGGAGACACTTCTGAAGGTCGACAGGATGGTAGCATGGCTAGGTAAATACCCAGACACGGAAACAGCAAGATTATTAGAATCAGGCATAAGATATGGTTTCATTATCCCATCGAAATTGAAAGGCCCCAGAACTGATTGTAAAAATTTAAAATCAGCCCGGGATCAACCTGATATAGTTAGAGCAAAAATAGAGAAGGGATTGAGCCTGGGTACAATGGTGGGTCCTTTCAAGGACCCCCATTCCCTAATTTAATTGTTTCTCCGTTGTGTGAGTGAGGCAGTTTAGACGTATCCAACATTTGTCTTTCCCAGAGGGGCAATCTGTAAATGATCAGATTGACAGGTCATAAACATCGGTATACTATACATCTTTCGACAGAGCACTAGCAATGATACGTCTAGCAGGCCCTGGTGCCCTTATGGCCAAGACGGATGTGGAGGCTCCTACCAGTGCATCCTCAGTCAATGCATTTGTTAGGATGTAAAATCGATGGGCAGTATTACGTAGACCGTTCGCTTCCTATGGGATGCTCAATATCTTGTGCGCTGTTTGAAAAATTTAGCACATTTATCGAGTGGGTAGTGAAACAGCAACAGCTTCAGTCTATCGCTCACTACTTAGACGATTACCTTATGGTAGGCCCAAAGGGTTCAGAAGACTGCAGGCTACTGTTACTAACATTGCAGGAAATAGCGGCGGAATTTGGCGTCCCATTGGCACCAGACAAAACTATAGAGCCCATGACCAAACTTTAATTTTTAGGGATCGAAATAGGTTCATTAAGACAAGTGTGCAGGCTACCAACAGAAAATCGATGACTTATTACTGGCAATCAGTGAATTAATTAAGGCTAAAAAAGTAAAACTGAGGCAAATACAATTGGTACTGGTAAAGTTAACTTTCGTATGCAGAATTATCCCGATGGGGAGGATTTTTACTAGAAGATTAGCAATGTCTACAGCAGGTGTAAAAAAAACCTCACCACTTTATTAGGATGACTAAGAGTATATCTGTTGTATTCAATTAAATCAACTGGACTTGAAATGTAGTTCTTGAAGACGTTTCGCTATAACACCTCTTAGCCACTATCCAATCACACCCTTAACACCTGGCTGTGATATGCTAATTGGGATTTTCCAGGGTACATAATTGCCACAGATTCTTGTACAAGTCATTCGAAATTGAGAAAGCCAGTCGGATGACTAGCGAAACGTCTTCAAGAACTACATTTCAAGTCCAGTTGATTTAATTGAATACAACAGATATACCATGACCTGGATGAATGAGAACCTTCACAAGCAGATGACTAAGAGTATAAAAGCAGATTTGGATTTATGGTGCCAATTTTTAAAGGAATTTAATGAAAAAAATTACTGGCTGACTAACTATGACGCGAATGACTCAACACAACTGTATACTGATGCAGCTGGCAGAAGCGGTTTTGGAGCGTACTGAAATAGGGCTTGGTGCGCTAGTTTATGGCCCGATAGCTGGTCCCATTACAAATTAATATCCAACTTAACACTGTTGGGGCTATTTCCAGTCCTAGTGGCGGTGGTAGTTTGGGGCGACAGGATAAGAAACATGATAATGATATTCAGGTCGGACAATTTATCTGTGGTACATGCTATAGACAACCTTACCTCCAGTTCCGCTCCAGTAGTGACAATCTTTAGACAGTTGGTATTGCGCTGCATGCAGTTGAATGTATATTTCAGAGCAAAGCACGATATAGCAGACTCTCTCATTTTCAGTGGGAGAGATTCCGTTGACTGGCACCGTTGGTACGGAAAATGGGAGAGAGATGCCCAAGATGACTGTGAGAGCTAATATGAATCATTAAATGGCAGCACCAGCAATGTGGGCAGGTTATGTATGGACGTGGAAGGAATGGAATCATCTGGAGGAAGAAGTAGGTGGAATTAAGGAGGTTTCTGATATACTTCATTTGCTTATTTGGAAGCTATTACAATGGTTTGACAAAAACATAGCGCCGAGTACATTAGACAGGTGCCTAGCAGCTCTTAGTTTTATGTTTAAAGCCAGATGTTGAGAAGACCTGATGAAACACTTTATAGTTAGACAAGCATGCGAAGGATTTAAGAGAGGAAAAGTGACATTAGATATTAGAGGTCCAATAACAAGCCACATTTTGGAAGGACTTTTTGAGCAATTAGAAAGGATTACAACATCCCATTACGAATGCTGCTTGTTCCAATTGGCCTTCTCTTGGGATTTTTACGGTGCATTTAGAATATCAGAACTGGTCAGTAAAAATAAAATAGGCATGGGAGGGGTGTTGCTAGATGATGTCACTTGTGAACGAGAAACATTAAAAGTAATAATCAGGTTGCCCAAGACAAAGAAAGGGGGTGGCAAGTTTGTGGTCCATTTGTATCCATTTGGACAAAAAGCAACTTGCCCAGTAAAATGTTTTCACAAATTGTTTGCCTTAAGGCCTAACAGAAGAGGAGCATTACTGATGCATGTATCATTAACGGCATTATCTCAGTACCAATTTAGGACAATACTGAAAAAAGGAATTAAAAATCTTAATTTGACAGAAGTAGACTACGGCACCCATTCATTTAGAATAGGGGTAGCCACCAAGGCGGCACGATTAGGGCTTCAGGAGGAAGTCAACAAAAAAATAGGCAGATGGGAGTCTAATAGATTTAAAAGATATGTTAGACCATTGAGGGCAGAAGAATTAAAAAGCATTGTATAAATTGAGAAATGAATGGTTAACAGCAATTTATTATCTTCATACAGGTGGAGAGGTGTGGTTAGTAGGTCATTTGTTTATCCACTGGGCACAAAGGAGGGCAGATGTTAGACCTAACAGAGAAAAATTGGGTTTGAGCAAGTCTAATATCCTTATAAGATGGTTAGGAGTTAGAGGGATGTGTTGGGCAGAGGTAGTTCCCCTCATAATAGAAAAGGCTAAGATATTTGGCCCACCCAAGATTATTTTATTGCACGCAGGTGGCAACGATATGGTAGTCCAGCCAATGAAATATCTAATAAAAGACGTGCGACGGGATTTCTTGCGACTTTGGTCCCGTTTTTCAAGCACTTAATTAATTTGGTCAGAGATCATTCCTAGATTTCTGTGGAGAGGACCCCTATCTTGGGATGCAATAGAGAAGGCTAGAATAAAAACCAACAAGGCAATTTCAAAATTTGTCTTAACAAACGAAGGTTTAGTAGTGCGCCATGCGGACATTGAACATCAGCTGCCCCTTTTTCGCAAGATGGGGTTCACCTTATTGAGGTGGGCCTAGAAATTTTTAACCTATCTTGTCAAGATGCTTTAGAAAAGGCATTGTCAGCTGGGTACACCCCCAGGTCATGAGGTAACACAACCTGGGGGTTGGTGGCGGGTCCCCTAGCAAGTCTGCTAGCAAAATGTGGTATGGAGAAAAAGCTGAAAACATATAGGCCTGGTCTAACCTGGGAGGACGGGTGGCCAGGGATGGGAATGGCTATAAATTGTAAACTGAGTTAAGGAATTTATTGGAGGAGCGAATAAAAGGGATAAATTATCCTTGAGTAATTGGAAGCCCGAGAGAGAAGGGCAAAGGGACAGACATAGGAGATGCCGGGGGCAGACTGGCAGGGACCTTACTCCAACAATAGTCTTACTTGTTCAGTTCATGTTTTAAATAAAATCAGTAACATACAGTTATATTGTTTCAACTTGTTATGAAAATATAACAGTAATAAAGAAGTATGAAAACATTGTAACGAATAAAGCTGTGGCCAAAGAATTTTCAACAGTGTGCATGTGCAATTATTTGGGGGGGACAAAAGAAGGGGAAGGGTAGGTAAAAGCTGGGAAGGTAAGCAAGGCATAGGAAATGCAAAAATCATGTAAGCCCCTACTGGTGATATTTTGTATGGTCCATTTAAAACCACACAATCAGGTAAAAAATATCTGGTGTGTATACAAGCCTCACTCTCAAATACAGTGTTTGGGTCTTCAGGAGGTAGGATATCTATAGGCTGATTTTATATGGATGAAAGATTTGAAATTTATTCAAAACCATTAGACTTTGCTTGTAAAAAAAAGTTCTGCTTCTTCTGTGATGCAATAATTTAGACATTTTTCTTGTCTGCTTAGTAGTAAAATGGCATGTCTGTCTCCTAAAGGGTTAACATTATTTAAAAGTTGAAAAACTTAAATTTATTGCAATATTTGGAAATTACACCATTTTACAAAGTATCGATGAAAAGAGCTTAAAATTAAAAAGACAATACTTGCTTTTCAATATTCTATGCATGTGTCAAAGGAGAGAATGTTTTTCCGTTAATGGCAATGCTGATAAATGCAGCTGAATGGAGAAAACTGTAGTTACATTTCTGACAATTATCTGAGTAAAAATTAGTTGTTGGAATAAAGAATAACATTCTGACAGTGTTTGGTGTCCTTGATAAGAAAAAAAGGAATGAAAATGAAAGTCACATTACTTTTATTCTGCAATGTACTAGATATTGTACCTGATGCAGCTCTCTGGGGATTCTTTGGAAATGAGAAATCAGGCTTCAGGATGAAAAAGCCACGACTGTCTGAAACTACGTTACCTTGGGAAACATGAGAGTTCCTTACAGTATGAGAAATAGAAGGTGAAAAAAGCAGAAGGGACAAGGATTCTTATCCATCTTATCCGTGCTGGGAAAAAGTAAATCATGCACAGAATGAGATATTAGAAATAATAAAAAATAAAACAAGTATTCAGTGTGAGCCCAATTCAACTTCATGCTTAATCACAGCTGGCACTGAACAAGGATGCATTTCTTTTAATTACTGAATGTTTTAAAAAATAAAATCCTAGAAAAAAAAATATAATCAGAAAGACTATTACATTGTACCATTCATCTTAATAAATCATATTTAAAGGGCTATATTTTCTTATGGTTGATGCAAGGGAGATGTTAAAAAATATTCTCTTAAAGACATGAATAATGAACAATGAAATCCTTTCTGCAATCAGTGAAGCTTTGCGGTTGCAGAGAAATACCAAACAACTTGTCATTCTTGAAGAATTAAAATTTTTAATTTTATATCGCCCAAAACAACCTTGAAGGGCATGTCCACCCCCAAAACTCAAATTTAACCCCATACTGACCCCACTCTGTAGTGTACAAAAATCCTTACCTTATATCTCAGCTCCTTATGGTTGCCATGCTGTGCCCCTCCAAAGTCCAGGAAAGTGTAGTGTAGAAGGTCTGGGTGACTCATTCTACACCTGTCTCAGCCTCAACCTCGACAAGGTCTGAGGCATGTGCAGGAGAGTCCTCCCCCCCTCCCTCTCCCTCCCGTATTCTGCTCCCTCCCCCTAGTGTAAAATTCCCAGTATATATTATATATATTGATCTCCCAGCCCCAACCGCCATAACAGAATTATTAGAAACAGCCCAGATAGTTACTTACCTTCCCTCTGTCCTCCGGCGTTCTGAGCAGCCGACAGCCGTGTCCCTGATTGGCTGCCTCTCAGCCAATCAGGGACGCGGCTGCCAGTACCGCCCCCTGCTTGCATTTCCATGCAAGCAGAGGACCTGGAGAGTGCCGCGGAGGATAGAGGGAAGGTAAGTACATATCGGGGCACTTTCTAAGAATTTTATTACGGTGGTTGGGGCTGGGGGATCAATATGTATAATATATAAAAATTTCAAAAAAGGGCTGGACATGCCCTTTAATTTCAAATTTCTATTTCCAAGGGAATTACACCTACTATCTGCCGGAACTCGGACATGCATTGAAAATTCATATAAATTTTCAATTTCTTGAAATTTCTAAAATTTTCGAAAATACTACTTGGAACGCCAAAACAGGGAGCATGTGTAGTTTCTGGGTTTTTATTACAGATTTGCATTGGCTCTGATACGTGTCCCTGAGCCACTAAGTTACCATTGCTATTTATACCTTCATTTAAGGCGGAATTTTGAATTTTTTAACTCCCATTGACTTTAATGGGTCTGCTTGCGGATTTTTTAATTTTTGGATTTTTTTCAAAAAAAGCGGAACGGATATCAGTGAGTTCGGCCATGTTAAGTGGTGAGCTGCCAATTTGGAAGTTAGGCAGGGTATTGAGTTCCATGAAAACAGTAAGTCAGATAGCAAAATTAAAAGCTACTGGCAATTGTTACAAAACATTATTCACTTTGAAATTTAAAAGCATATTCACCCTTAGAATAAAAAACTGGTGACTTGTCAGTTATCTGCCTGCAACCTCAACTGATATATTTACCAATTTATTACATGTATTTGTAACCAGAAACCTTCTGGAAAAGGTATCTGCCTCCTATTTCTGCTCAATGAGTTTATAATCTTGAGCATGTGCAGAGGATACAGCAGGTGAAACAGCAGTCAACATTGTTACAGTGACTGCTTTAAGTGACTGCATGGAAGGAGGGGCCAGCTTATGCTGCCAGAATGGGGGAAATAATTATCCTTGGTTAGTATTGCAGGTAATAAAGTGCAAAATATATACGTTGGAATGGGGAGAGGTAACTGACTGAGATTGGTTGAAGGTTTTATTGAATCAAATGTAGGAAGAGACTTTGCTATAGCTTCTTTTCTTTTTGTGCAGTTAAGGGAAAAGCGAGTTCTGGGTATAAGAGTGGAGAACCCTAGTGAATGCAATGCTACTGTATCTTGTTTACATGAGAGAGGAACCCGAGTACCATCTTAAAACTTAAGGTTTCTGCTTCATTCTTCCTTTTTCATTTTAAAATAGTGACTGCTAGTATAGTTAAGGACTATTTGATTGACATCACTAAAGAATTAAGTAAATTAGGGAGATACTAAGCGATGTAGAAACACAAGACCATTTTTGGCTCCCTGATGAATGGTTAACAAAAAAAAACCCTCTGTGTATTTATAGGCTCCTACCGATACTGTTTAGTATTTTTTCAAGCTGTTATTAGAAAATTGTCATGGTATAGGGATGATAGAAAAGAACCCACACAGCAATAAAAACATGAAAATAAATTTAATTAAGACACAGAGACAGGAGATGTGGAAAAAGGCTTTAACACTTTATTAAACTTAACCAACAACAACAAAAATATTATTTTCCAAGCTAGCCCCTGCTCAAACCCCAGCAAGCTGCCTTTAAACAAATATAAACAAGAATTTTAGGCTCAGTTATAATATTTAATCCCTTTTGTGCCTAACATAATAAAGAGATAAACATTTACTTATCCATTCAACCTTTTAATTTGCTTTCATAAATCTACAAAATAAAAGTAGTTCAAGGGGGACAGAAGGGAGGGAGCTCAGAAAGATCCAGCAGTGATCTGTGAAGAGAGCACCCGGATTCATATTCCTGAGCTAACCCATGAGACCAATCTGCCCCAGGATGGTTATCACTAAGCTGACTGTTAATCTGCCAATGACACAGCATCCAATCCAAGGTAAGATTCCATAACTTAAACAACTTAGCCTCAGCATGAGAACTAGTTATTTGTCAGTCCTTCCCCCTCTTATGCCAGGGAAAGCAAATGGCCTTATTGGCCTACCATTGCATGAATTTAGCTTATGTCGTGTGTATCTAACTTATGGCTTTCTCAATATGCAAATAAACCTTATTAGAAAGGAGACTTCAGGCTAATTTCCATGTCCATGGCAGCTCTTTTGTGAATGTCATACAATTTATTGGGCTTTTATTGAATGTTTGGAGGCATTTAGAACACTTTTTATAATTTTTTATTTTTTTACATGAAACATTCTCTCTTATGTAAATGGTAACATAGTAACATAGTAATTGAGGTTGAATAAAGACATACGTCCATCAAGTCCAACCTATTCACTTCTTTTTTAAACCCTTCCTAACAGTTGATCCAGAGGAAGGCACAAAACCCAGCTAAAATGACTCCAAAGTATCCCTGGATCAACCAGATCTACAGTATATGTATTAATTCTACTACAATTCTACTACAATTGTATTAATTCTACTACAAGTATATGTAGTAATTCTCAATATTTTTTAGTTTTAGAAACTTATCCAGGCCATTTTTAAAACTATTCAATGAACTTGCCATTACCACATCTGCTGGAAGACAGTTCCACATTTTCACCGTTCTCACTGTAAAGAAACCTTTCCTTACCTGAAGATGAAACTTCTTTTTGTCCAACCTTAAAGGATGTCCACGAGTCCTCTGATATGACCTGTTCGTGAACAATTCACCAGAGAGTTTATTGTATGGTCCATTATATATTATATATTTGTATAACGTGATCATATCCCCAGGCAAACGTTGCTTCTCCTATGTAAACAGACCTAACTTGCCTAATCTGCCAGCATACTGTATTTAAGCCCCATCCATTATTAATTTAGGTGCCCTTCTCTGAACTGCTTCCATTTCTAAGATGTCCCTTTTGTATATGGGATTCCAAAACTGCACTGCATATTCCAAATGAGGCCTTACCAGTGCCTTGTAAAGAGGGAGAATAATATTTTTCTCTCTTGATCTATTCCTCTCTTTATACAAGACAATATCTTGCTAGCTCTAGCCATGGCTGTCTGGCATTGTTTGCTACAGCTAAGTCTGTTATCTACCAGAACCCCCAAATCTTTTTCCATTACAGATGCACTTAACACAGAGTTATTTATGGTGTAGGTGTAGGGATTATACATTTTATCTATATTATTAAATAATTATTTCCAATTATTTCTGAAGAACCAAAAATTTGTTTTGAACCCAATTGAAGTGTAATTTTTAAATCTTTTGACCATGTTTTTTTTCTAAACGTGATTTTCAACATTCTTCCACAATTTTAACCTTTATTTTTGAAACCCCGAAATTTCACCACATCCACAGATTTTGGAAACTGCGTTTCCCTCTGTTTCAAAACTGGGACTTGTCTCTAGATTTTAATAACTATTGTTTACAGTTCATTACTGCTGTTTTTTTAATATCTCTCAACTATTACACAACTGCTAAAGTGCAGCACCAAGGAGCTGAAAGCCCAAGACAGCACTGGACGTAAAGCAGCATATAGTACGAAGATAATAGTGGCAATTTACAGTTAAGAAGGTTTATTCGATTATAAAGTGCATTTTCCTTCATCAGCTCTTACATGTAAGAAGTTCAAATTGTTTGCAAAAGCTGTCAAGTTTAACAAGGTGCAAATTAGATTGAGGATGTAGAGATGACAAAGTCTGTAGAGGTTTGCAGGAGCGTAGGGATAACCAAATCAACCATAGCAGTTGCTATGGGACCCAAACCAAAATGGGGCCCACCCAGGTCCCCTGAAGGCATGTCCACCCTCTTTAGAAAAATGTAATCCTTACGTAGTTCAGGGCCACAAACCCCATTTTCATTTTTCTTAAACCTTTCAATGATGCTCCCAGGTTTAAATATAATGAAAACAGGGTTTATGAGGCTGAACTACTTGAGGTACATTTTTTTCTCAAGTAGTAGTTTCTCAAGGGTGGACGGGTCCTTAAAATAACCTCACAGTAGTATGGCCGGGTAAGGTAACTGTTCCGAACTGGTTTTTATGTGGCGGTGGCATTTAAAACCTTGCTATGGGACCCTGTGATATCTAGCTATGTTTCTGGAGGTTTGTTACACAAGGCCAAAAGAGAAAATTATACATTATTACAAATTATTTGTTACAGTGAGTAAAGCTATAAACAGAAAAATGACTTGCTGTTCAAATATTTTTAAACTAGTTCAAGCAAATGTAGCCAAGCCAAAAAGTATGCCTTTAAGCTTTTTGATACCAGCATGAAGCCTCTGTATCTGTTCAGCTATTACATCAAAGGAAAGAAAAGAAAATGGACATTTTAACAGTAGGTACCGAGTGTAATAAGGAGTTATTAGCAATTGTCAACCTTCATCATCTTATATTACTAGCTTTGCTACATTACAGCAAATGAAATAATATTAAGTTTGCAATATTAGATGCTACAGCCTACAGCACATTTTCCTGTGCTTCATAAGCACTTCAAGGTGTTGGATTCAAAAATTCAAATATATTTTTCCCTAGAAGATATTATAGAAAGTACAAGAATGCTAACATTCTAAACTACACTTTGAACTGGATGTTAAATTAACACAAAGATTTTAAGTAAACATTGATTAAGGGGAACTGATATCTAAACTTCTTAAACCTATAATAAATGTAATAATATTATCACTGTGTGGCTTTTTGGTTTATTATCCACCCCCCCTGACTGCATCGATTTGGCTGGATCCCTGATTTCTGTCTGCATTAGTCAGCACTGTTTAGTTCCCAGTGGTAGACACAAGCTCAGAGTGTTGCCAAACATGATGCACAATGGAAGCCTCAAGAAAATGGAATATGCAACATGGAAGCCAGTTTAAGAGTTTCCCTCCCACTTTACAATATGTTCAGTATAGAAATATTGCAACCTGTGATATTACAAGTTAGAAAGTCTAGAAATGTACCCATTGAAATACGTCTTGGAAATGAATATGCCAGAAACACAATAATTACTAGAGATGGTCGAACTATTGAAAGTTCGGTCCGTTTTCGAACTTTCGAACTATTGTAAAAGTTCGAAAGTTCGAAAGTTCGAAAACGGACCCATTAAAGTCTATGGGAGGCAAATAGTTCGAAAAGTTCGAGTCAAATACAACTAAAACATTAATGGTAACTTAATGTAAATGGCTGTGGGACCTGGGAAATGGTCTGGGGAGCATGTTCCAATATCCAGGACTTTCGTAAAATCGATTTTACTCTCACGCGCTCTACTTTCGAGCTTTCGCGTTCGAACTTTCGAGGTAACATGGACATTTTACTCGCAGATTCGATGCTCGCCTATAGGCTTTAATGGAGACTTTACTCTCAGATTCGATGTTCGCGCCTAGATACCATGTACATTCTACTCGCGGATTCGAACGTTCGAACATTCGAACATTCGATAAATCATCGAAAGTCCGGGAAATATCGAAAGTCCGCGTCCGAGATAGTTCGAGAAGTCCGGGTCCGTTCGAACTCGAACAGTTCGGCTCGAACTCGGGTTCGAGTTCGAGTTCTATGCCATCCCTAATAATTACTTATAGAAGGTGTGATCCAACATGCATGTATTTTGCAAGCTTAAGCTTCAGCTTTTCAGCTACTATCTGTTCATTAACCTGAAGGGGGCAAGACCTCTGAAAACTTGCAATTATGAAATGTTTAGTTAGCCATTAAAAGCTAACTTTTTTATAGATACATTTTTATTTTCTCTTTTTATGAAATTGCGGAAGTCTAAATATCCATAAGTCTTAGGGCCATATTTATAAACAATAGCTATTTTCGCCATTTCGAAATCACAGGACATCGCAATGGCAAAGAGCGTTATTTTCACCATATTTATATAAAGACTTGTTTTCGCCGTGAAATGTTTTGCTGTGGTGATGTGCATTGACAATATGCCTGATTCATTGGGTTAAGTCTAGTATTGTAGCGTAAAGGGAAATTGTTCTCTAACGTCGGCCATGGCTGCAAGCAAAAATTTGCCAGCATTAAAGGGGAGTCTTTAGCAAAAAAAAATTTATATGTTGAATTTAGAGGCATATTTATAAAGCAGAGAAGGTGAAATTTCTGAGCTATTTTTGTCATTTTTTACTTAACGCTATTTATAAATAGGTGAAATTTCGCCTTTTTGTCCCTTTTCTGCCTTTTGTTGCATTTTTTGCAGTTTTACCAGAATTTTCACCAAAAATTGTTAAGGCATTTTTTTAACTTTCTGGAATGTTCCATTAACATGACTATTTCTTACACAGCACTATGGTATGTTCCCATATTAATGGAACTGGTTTGATAATTAGCTGCAGTTTGCTGAAAATAAGCAATTCTAAAATAATTTGTCCTTAACAAAATAGAGAAAATTTGCCTGGGTGAGCTTTACACTATTTATAATATCTTTTGCTGAAAAAAACAACACATGTGTTAGGCTCTTTTTAAATAATGAGATAGTTGTGTTCAGTGTGTATTAACTAGAGATGTCCGAGCTTCGCAAAATCCGGTTCGCTCGAGGATCCGCGAATTTTTGAAAAAAGATTTTCCGTATTTTCGAAAATTTTAGAAAATACGTGAAAACTCATAATTTCTAAAATTTTCGAAAATACAAAAAATCCGCGAATCGGAAGTTCGGAAGGCGGAAAATCCGGAAAAATCCGCCGTTCGCGAACGGGATAAATCCGCGGCAGATCCGGGTTCGTATCCGTGAACCGGCCATCCCTAGTATTAACCAATATGACACGACTTTGAAAAGCCACCAGGGATTGATACCTATTTAACTATTACCGGTATTTGCACTGAATTTTTAATAACTGTGACAAAAAAGAAAAGTTGAAAGCTAAAAAACTGTGGTGAAGTCTGGAGGGAAAAAATTGGCCTTAATGCATTGGAACTTAATGCAATAAAACTCTTTTTGACATTTTATAAATGGGATTGAGTGGTTATCACAGCGAAGTATATTGAAAAACAAAATGGATAAAGGTAGCGGTAATGACTTTTTGCCACTGGTTATAACTGCTTTATAAATTGCGAAATCTGGCAAAAAGGCAGCAATAACAGAGGCGAAAAATTTAACAAACCTTTATAAATTTGTCTCTTGGTCTGATAATCACAATAGATAATTCATGCTTTCGAAATTATCCTAGTTTTGATTCGGAATTGTCAGTTTAAAAAATCTGCAGATCTAGCGAAAATCACATGTTAACATGGGATTCTGCATTTTCTATTTTATTCAACATGCCTCTATGGCATTTATCAAATTTTATATATTAAAAAATATATACAGTAATACTGCAAACTGACGTTTTGACACATCGATGCATGTCTTTTTCAAAACATTACAACGTGTTGAAATGTCAAAATGTCATCATATATTAATAAGATGTGTTGATATCTGAAATTCCATGGTAGCCCTGGAGTATAACAGAACACTAAAGTCTGGGGTAGTAGATCCCAGTAGAAATCCGTAAGGTATATGTGAATTTATTATCAGCGAGAGAGAATTGGACATTTTAAAACTTTTGAATTCTAAAGAATCTGAAACTCTAATGCATATGAACAAAACCAAGAAATAGTATATTGCTTTATGAAAATAAAAACCAGTATTAACAAACAGTTAATAAAGGAATGTCACAAAAAAGGCTAGTCTTTTTAAATTAGCTATATACATGTAGAGTCATAAATAATAAATTAATATATAAATATCAATGGTTAAAAAGGTTGTGTATTGAGCAGATGTCAAAGACACAAGCAAACACAAGCACACACAGCTTTGTTTCTGGGACCCACAAATGCTTCACCATTCTGTACAATGCATCACTAAAATCTATACTTACCTTCCCAATCCAAAAATCTCAGATCATTATATTTGCCAGGTTTTCCTCCTGATGCCAACTTTCTTCCTGGTAGCAGCCGCACCAATGATTTGTGGCTGTATACCGGCAGTCCTCCTCTGCAGCTGCAAGATCTCTGTAAGTGGTCATTGAGTTTGAAGACGAAGCAGGATCCTGGGAGACCTTCAAAGGCAGAGAGAAGTAGGTTTAAGAGCTTCAGAGACCATGGGGAGGTAGATAGGTATATCAGTGTCAGGTTTTGGGTGCAAGAAAGGTAAGGTTATATTTTATAAGTGGGGGGCTTGTCCTTAAAAAGTGTCGCTAATGGCACAGATTGAAATGCCTCTGATGCTGGCCTCCAGAAATGCTCAATATGGCCACGTACTTAGGAGCATGTTGCCATAGACAACATGCTCCTAATTAATAGGCGTCCTAATCGAGTTTTTTAAACTTGCCTCTTGGGTGTGGTGCTCCAATAATTAAGATACAACAGAAGTCTAGTAACTCACACCTTTTGGAAGATTTGGCAGTTGCAGGTTGTTGTTTTGCAATCTAGATGTTCAACTATCCAAATCAAAAAATGCATTTTGATAGGTTGCATTAGGGTGATAAGATTGTAAGCAGCTCAATCAGGGCTGGATGTAAAAAAAATAACATGTTTATATGATGGGGCCTACATAGAAAGTTGGGATACAATGCAATTTAATGTATACCTTTCAGTTTAAAGTATTCCTAAAGTGTATCTTTACTCTAAAAAACAGAATTTTTAAAAATTGAAAATTAGATACAAAAAATATCTGAGCTGTAGATTCTGAGAAATCATCATTTGAAATCACAGCATTTACAGGGAAATACCTGTCACTCCAGAAGAAAATTACAATATGTGCCCTAACCCTGACTTCTTACTAGGATCTTTGGCTGCCTGCAAGCACACTTTCTGCAACAATTAAGAGAATCAGCAGAGAAAAGAAGGCAGGGGAGGGAGGGGGAGATGTGTAAGCAGAGCGGTGTCTATGGTGAGGCTGTGCAGAACTTGTAAGTGTCGCAGACACTACAAGAAGGCAGTGAGTAATGGATGGTGGGGGCAATTAAGAGAAATGAATAAACATGAATAATTTAAAGATAAAGCAAGCACAGATAAATATTCAGATAATGTAATGTTGTCTGAGTGAATATAGTGACCCTTTAAACATGTGCAACCTGTAACTGTTTATAAAGTAACAACACATTAAGAAAATATCTTTGCATGCCCACCAGGTTTCACATGATTATTGTCATTGAAACCTTTGATAAGGGAGACAAGATTGTATTTTGGACAAAGAGAGTAACACAACAATAGGAGGCAAACAGATGTGAAATAAAACCTGTTACAAAAAAATTATCAACTAAACAATTCCTGACAGAAATATAATAAATTAGTCATGATGTACTTAGAAATGAACTTGTCGCTGTGCAAGTAGAAGTATGCCTGACATATATTGACTCCAATTATCTTCTTACAAGGTCTGCAAATAAATTCTAGTGTAACCAGGACATAGGGCGATGAGAAGGCAGTTTGATAAAAAAAAAAAACGCCAATGACAAAAGATGACCTATATGTCTTCAGAAAAATAAAAAAGGATTCTCTTCTTTTATAAAAAAAGTGGTGGGGTTAAGCTATATTAAGTACCATTTCTAGTGCATTTATGCATGCCCCAGTAGTGTATATTTTCAGATGAGCACTACTGCTTTGTAGTACAAATAAAGTAACATTTTATATGACTAGAAAAGCTGGCTTTATAGGCTGGACTTTCATGGCTTAATATGGTGAAACTAAAGCAAGCCCAGGTGTGAGGATCTAGCAGTTTATGTCTTCACCCTGGGTACTGTTAGAGGAGGGGGGATGGTTGGGACTAGAATAGTTCTCCTTTAAATATGTCTCAACCAAACATTATCAGGGAGATTCAATATCCATAAAATAAGGCTAAAACCCACATTAACCCAATGTCATATCCGGTTAACATGTGATTTGCCCCTATTTTAGGGCTCTGCACAATTTCTAAATCTTTTTGGAAATAGCGCAGTGCATCCGATACAATTCCCCAATAGTTATGTTTTGTGTATTCTGATGAGCTAGTCCACACTGCCTTGCAATGCCTTGCAATGCATTTAATTTTTTCTGCCCGCATCCGTTTGTGATCGACATAGAAATGTATTTTAATCTGTTCAACCAGACTGTTCAAACAGACAAGTGCAGGACTGGAGAATCAAACAGTGCTTGTGAAACACATTTCAAATGGCTTCTGTTTTTTCTGTGCAGCTTGGGGAAGGTTCGGGTAACCCACATTGAGTTTGAATTGGTTGCGAGTCGAGAGAACCGCAGTTGGGTTCGGGTCAATGTGCGGTGTGTATGGCACCTTACACGAAATCACACTATGGCAGATAAAGGGCAAATATATCTAGATGCAAAAGCTCCCAGCCTCTTACTGTGTTTTTGGATGGGTAAATATTGAGTTATCAACAGCTCTAATGTATTTAGAATGTTATACAAGATGGCATTGTGGATAGGAATACAGACAGTTATGTTGAATTTTAACTCTTGTGGTGCCTGGGAAGGTTTTGCAGAAATCACTTGGTAAAAAAGCAGTTAAAGGGCATGTCCACCCCCAAAACTATAATTTCCCCCACTACTGGGCACTGGCCCCACTCTGTAGTGCATAAAAATCATTACCTTACATGCCTGATCCAAATGATTCTCTTGCAATGTTCCCCCAAAGTCCCAAAAACTGCCCACCAGGAGGATAGCAGAGTCCATATAGGACTCTGCCTCCTGTCTCTCCTCTGGGAGAATTTTGCCATGCGCAGTAAAGCCCTAACCCCACCTCCCTCTACCTCTAGTTTTGGTCTCCCTCCCCCTAGCATAAATCCCTTTTAATATGTTGTAGGACTTCCTCCCCCAGCCCCAACCGCTATATTATAATTGCCATTATTATTATTATTATTATTACCTTCCCTCTATCCTCTGCCATTCTGAACTGCCGGCAGCCGCGTACGTGATTGGCTGCCTCTCAGCCAATCACAGATACAGCAGCCGGTCTGGCCCCCTGCTTGCAGTTCCGTGCAAGCAGAAGGCTGGGCAGTGTGGTTGAGGATAGAGGGAAGGTAAGTAAAATCGGGGGACTTTCTGGCAATTATAATAATGCGGTAATGTGGTACAAATTTTAGTAAGAAAGACTAAAAGCAGGTCAGGTCGGGTTTCAGGTCCGAAACCTACCGGTTGGGTCTGGGGTATGAAGCGGATAGAAAAGTGGGTTGCGGGTCAAGATGTGGGTACGGATTTTTCAGGTCGGGTGCTGATCTGGAAAATGAGACCTGTGCAGGACTCTAAAGTCCCTAGCATAAATCCCTTTTAATATGTTGTAGGGCTTCCTCCCCCAGTCCCCCGATCTTTACTTACCTTCCCTCTATCCTCTGCCATTCTGAACTGCCGGCAGCCGCGTCCGTGATTGGCTGCCTCTCAGCCAATCACAGATGCAGCTGCCGGTCTGGCCCCCTGCTTGCAGTTCCGTGCAAGCAGAAGGCCGGGCAGTGTGGTGGAGGATAGAGGGAAGGTAAGTAAAGATCAAGGGACTTTCTGGCAATTATAATAATGCGGTAATGTGGTACAAATTTTAGTAAGAAAGACTAAAAGCAGGTCAGGTCGGGTTTCAGGTCCAAAACCTACCGGTCAGGTCTGGGCAGGTCAGGTCGGGTTTCAGGTCCAAAACCTACCGGTCAGGTCTGGGGTATGAAGCGGATAGAAAAGCGGGTCAAGATGTGGGTACGAATTTTTCGGGTCGGGTGCTGATCTGGAAAATGAGACCTGTGCAGGACTCTAAAGTAGCAGTAGTTATTGTTTATGAAACCTGTCGATTCTCCTACAAAATTATTGTTGGGCACTTTTGTTTCTCACATTCTGGGTGACCAGTTCAACAGATCTGAGGAGGACACAATAATTGCAAAACTTAAATAATTACATGGTGCAGGGCTGCAGGGGGAGAATAACGTATACAACTTGATCTCGGCACAGCTCTGTGCAATGCATTTCTCAATAGTGCGATCCACTCGCAGCCGCTTCTTCACTGACAGCTGCTCTGTCCCGACCGCGCGCCCTATCTTAAGCGCATGCACGCCAATACAAAAGATAGGGCGTGCGATCAGGAGAGAACACCTGTTCTGTGAAGAAGCTGCTGCGAGTGGAGTGGCGGTAAGGTAAGTTCCAGGTCCCCCGAGCGTAATATTATTCACAGGGAGGTCTATCTAGTACAACCTTTACTCCCAACTCTTTAATCTTACCAGCTGATCCAGAGGAAAGCAAAAAAAAAAAAAACAGCTAAAAACGGGGGGGAATCCTTCCTGACTCCAAATGGCAATCAGAAAATATCCCTGGATCAGAACCACAGTATATGTATCAATACCTATAATTCTCAATATTATATAGTATTCCTGTACCATCCAGAACTACAGTATATGTATTAATACCAGTAATTCTCAATATTATATAGGGCCCTTTACTATATGGGGGTCAGAGGGCCCTTTACTATATGGGGCCAGAGTGCCCTTTACAATATGTGGGTCAGACAGCCCTTTACTATATGGGGATCAGAGAGTCCTTTACTATATGGGGTCAGAGGGCCCTTTACTATATGGGGGCCAGAGTGCCCTTTACTATATGGGGGTCAGAGGGCTCTTTACTATATGGGGGTCAGAGGGCCCTTTACTATATGGGGTCAGAGAGCCCTTTACTATATGTTGGTCAGAGATTCCTTTACTATATGGGGGTCAGAGGGCCCTTTACTATATGGGAGTCAGAGGGCCCTTTACTATATGGGGGTCAGAGGGCCCTTTACTATATGGGGGTCAGAGGGCCCTTTACTATATGGGGGTCAGAGGACCCTTTACTATATGGGGGTCAGAGGGCTCTTTACTATATTGGGTCAGAGTGCCCTTTACTATATGTGGTCAGAGGGCCCTTTACTATATGGGGTCAGAGGGCCCTTTACAATATGGGGTCAGGAGAATTGTAAATGATGGTAAGCTTAATTAAAAGTTTACTGAACCTTGCCACTCCACATGTTTAGAAACTGCAACTCCCAGCAACAAAACATGCTGGGAGTTGTAGTTTCCAAACATCTGGAGTGCCAAGGAATTGGAGGTTACTGGTACTGGCTTTGGCTATTACTGTATGGGATTCATGTATGGGAATTCTGCTGTCCATTTAAAGGGCAACTTAAGCCACAAAACAATGCTGAATCAGAAGGCAGTAGTGGTGATAATTTCTACCCTCGACTTATACTCGAGTCAATCGGTTTTTATAAATTTTTCGTGTAAAAATAGGTGCCTCGACTTATACTCGGACCGACTTATACTCGAGTATATACGGTACCCATGGAGGGTCTAGCTGAACTTTTACTACTTATTTAGTGGGTTTTGCTATATAAAAGAAGGAATGTTTTATATTCCCTTTATAACTAATACTCTGGAGCAGTGTTTATTACATTGTGATAGTAACATAGTTATTGAGGTTGGATAAAGACATGCGTCCATCAAGTACAAACTTTTCACCCTCCTTTTTAACCCTACCTAACAGTAGATCCAGAGGAATGCAAAAAAACCCAGCTAAAAAGAGGGGGGGGGAATCCTTCCTGACTCCAAATGGCAATTGGAAAATATCCCTGGATCAACCACAACTACAGTATATGTATTAATACCAGTAATTCTCAATATTATATAGTATCCCCATACCAACCAGAACTACAGTAAATGTATTAATACCAGTAATTCTCAATATTATATAGTATCCATGTACCAACCAGAACTACAGTATATTAATACCAGTAATTCTCAATATTATATAGTATTCCTGTACCATCCAGAACTACAGTATATGTATTAATACCAGTAATTCTCAATATTATATAGTGTCCCTGTACCAACCAGAACTACAGTATATGTATTAATACCAGTAATTCTCAATCAGGGAGATTCAATAAAAGTTCTTTTTTCGTTAAAAATGGTGCTAATTTTGCACCAACCAATTAAATAGTATTTAACATTTGAAAGCTAACATCTGATTGAACGATAAGAACTT
The DNA here is from genome assembly GCA_019447015.1 of Hymenochirus boettgeri. Lineage (NCBI taxonomy): Eukaryota > Metazoa > Chordata > Amphibia > Anura > Pipidae > Hymenochirus > Hymenochirus boettgeri. The sequence continues at coordinate 56,812,200 of CM033476.1, forward strand.
TTATTAAATAACCCTGAATATTTTTTAGTTTTAAAAACTTATCCAGACCACTTTTAATGAACTTGCCATTATCACATCTGCTGGAAGACAGTTCCACAGTTTCACCGTTTTCACTGTAAAGAAACCTTTCCTAACCTGAAGATGAAACTTCTTTTCTTCCAATCTTAAAGGATGTCCACATGTCCTCTGATATGACCAATTAGTAAGCAATGCACCAGAGAGTTTATTGTATGGCCCATTAATATATTTGTATAAAGTTATCATATCCCCATGCAAACGTCACTTCTCTAATATAAACAGCCCTAACTTGTCTAATCTGCCTGCATAGTCAAGCCTCTTCCCTTTATTATTTTAGTTGCCCTTCTCTGAACTGCTTCAATTTCCAAGATGTCCCTTTTGTATATGGGATTCCAAAACTGCACTGCATATTCCAAATGAGGTCTTACCAGTGCCCTGTAAAGAGGGAGTATAATATTTTTTTCTCTTGAATTTATCCCCCTCTTTATACAAGACAATATCTTGCTAGCTCTAGCCATTGCTGTCTGGCATTGTTTGCTACAGGCTACAGCTAAGTGTTATCTACCAGAACCCCCAAATCTTTTTCCAGTCGAGATTCACTTAACACTGAGTTATTTATGGAGTAGGTGGCACAAGGATTGTTAAACCCTAAATGCAGCACCTTACATCTATCAACATTGAATCTCATCTGCAATACTACTGCCCATTTTGATAATCTATCTAGGTCAGCTTGCAGCAATTGTACATCATTTGAAGTTTCCAAAGCTCTGCATAGTTTAGTGTCATTACCAAACACATAGACCTTGCTCTCAATGCCCCCTTCAAAGTCATTTATAAACAGATTAAAAAGAAGTGGCCCCAGTACGGAACCCTGAGGCACTCCACTTAGAACTTAAGCCCACATAGATGTAACCCTATTGACTAACACTCTCGTTTTGCAATCCAATAACCAATTCTCTATCCATGTACAAATGTTTTTTTCTAGGCCAACAGTCCTCCGTTTATACATTAGTCACCTATGTGGCACAGTATCAAACTTTAGCAAAATCCAAGTATACCACATCTACTGCTATGCCAGAATCTAAATTCTTACTCACTTCTTCATAAAAATAAAAAGTAAATTTGTCTCGCACTCATAAATCCATGCTGACTACTACTAATAAGATCAGTTCTGGAGACAAAGTCAAGCATATGATCCCGTAACAAAGTTTCCATCACCTTCCCTACCACTGATGTTAGGCTTTCATGTCTATAGTTACCAGGTTGGGAACGACTACCTTTTTTGAATTTTGGTATTACATTGGCTTTTTTCCAATCCTGCGGCACATCACTAGACAAAAGTGAATCTGAAAAGATAACAAACAGTGGTCTAGATAAAACTGAAGCTCTCTTAAGATCCAAGGAGTTATTATATCAGGCATCCTCTATAACCGCCTCAGCCCCATTATTTAATGGTCCCACATTCTCAGTCCTCATATTTTTACTATTGATATGTGTAAAAAACATTTTGGGGTTAAACTTGCTTTGTTCTGCTATCCGTATTTCATTTTCTATTTTAGTTTTAGTTTAATTGCTTTCTTGCACTCATTATTACAGATTTTATACTCCCTGTATGCCTCTTCGGTTCCCTACGATTTCAAAATTTTAAAAGCCTTTTCCTTTTTTTCCATTTCCCTTTTTACCTAAGCATTAAGCCATGCAGGAGATGACCTAATTTTTTTTATACTTGTTTCCTAAAGGTATAAATTTAGAAATGTAATGGTTTAATATCCCTTTAAAAGCGTTCCACTTCTGCTCAATATCCTTACCTAGAAACAAATCCCCCCCAGTCTATGAGCAGGAGCAATTCCTTCAACAACATAAAATTAGCTTTGCTAAAGTTATACGTTTTTGTTAACCCAGTTCTCTTTTGTTTTATGCAACCTATATTAAATGACACTATATCATGATCACTATTCCCTAAGCTTCCCATTACCTTCATCTCTAAAGCAAGCTCAGGGTTCTATCCAACTATCCATCCTGTCTAGTAGGAACTTCTGCCACCTGTTAAAGAAAATGCTCATAAAGGAGATTTAAGAACTTGATACTTTTTGATGTGCCGGCAGTTCCCTTTCTCCAATCTATGTCAGGTCATTGAAATCCCCTATAACCAGAACATGCCCCATACCAGCAGCCTTCGCCGACTGCATATGGAGATTCATTTCCACATCCTCATTGGCATTTGGCGGCTTATCACCTTACTTGTCACCTTACTTTTAGCATTAAGAAGAGTTATTGGCATGTAGCCACATGAAAAGGTGTATCAATCAGAATTATACTATATTATTGTTGTTATCCTGTTGTTTTCAAATCCAATGAATTAGCATGCCTCTCTCTGTACTTGGGTAAATCAAATAATGCATCTCTCTCCAGTAGACATACGTTATAGCAAATCTTTACTCCGAAAAAACAGATTTTACCAAAAACGTGGTCACTTTTTTGCTAACTTTTCCGTGGGATCATAATCGCTGGATATCTGTAAGATCCTTTTCTTTTTAATGTAGAGCACGCTGACTTGCCCCATTAATTAAATGAACATTTTACATAGTAATTGTATAACCTGCCCTTCTCAATGAAAGCGATTGGCTTTTAAAATGCCCAATTTATAATATTTTCGTCCAGCACATCAAAGATTTTTTTCCGCTTATCTATATTTGCCTTTTGTGAGCTGAAAGCCTCTGCTGTATCCCTGAGGCTTTAAACACCTTCCTCAGATATGCGCTTGGCCAAGTTCTGGTCAGAGTGAAAAGACTGCCGAGGCTTGGCCAACCCTACAAAATAATAGTACAATTCAAAAAACAGGCGGCTCCGATCTTACCCTCCAAATTTCCTCTGATCCTGCAGTCATTCAGCAGCGTGCATACCCTTGGATGTACTTCCCAATATGTAGACAAATAGATGTAGTAAAAGGGCTTTTTGGGTTGCACAGTTTAAAATCCAGAGTCCGGAACAGGGATCCCCTGGATTTCAAGCTGTGCGACCCAAACAGCACTTTTACTACATCTATTTGTCTATAAAATATTATCAATTTTTAATGTATTTTTTTTATAATATTCGATACCTCTCAACCAACATTGGTACACATACACCAGAACAAACCACAAAGGAATGTGCAAAGTGAATACCAACAATTTAGTAACCCCACACCTGATGCCTTTCAAGTTATTTTAGGTCTGTGACTAAGGGGCTTATTTATAAAGGAGCATAATTTTTGTTTGTTTTTTTCTGCCTAACTTTGCCACAAGTGCCTATAGCTCAAAAAGCATCAGGCATGGGGTTACCTGTAATAAACTTTTAGTACTCAACATGCACATTCCCTTGTAGTTTGTTTCGGTGTGCATAGAAGCTGATGTTGGTTGAGAGATATTGAGTGGAGAGAACATATGACAGGGGTCCAAGGAAACCTGGACCACAGTTTACAGGTGGTGAGTAGCAAATGAAAGTTACTGTGCATAACGCGTGTAGCGTGAGCTATTACTACCCGTGATATAAAATAAGCAAAGGGTTCATGGTTATCATGTGAGTATGTATAAGTTTAATGACTCATTAGGTGTATATATAGTAGCTATGTTACAGATGGAGCCCCTACAAAGGTGCACTTATTGCCTATTCACTGTCTTTATGCAAAAGAGATTCTATACAGATGTTACCATACACCAGTATGGAATCCCTGAAGACTGTGAAAGCTGCTTGCTACCCTGCAGTCTATTTACTAGCCAGTGTGAATTGCATACAGCCTTACTGGGGCAATTTTTTTTTTTTTTAAATTCTGTTCCTAGCAAAAGATAACGCTTCTAAATGTACCTGTGTACCTTGTACAATGCATGAGGTGACAGGTTCCAATGCCCAGGCTTACTTTTATTTTTAGTTTTTAGTTTCCACTATTTTACTTTATAGCAAAAGATTAAGATTCTACATGTCATGGCGTTCACATAGTATCTACGTTAGGGGTAAAATCTTTGCTTTACATGAGATTGCAGCTAAGAAATACACTGCAAAGGTTACTTTTCTTTTTGTATGGAATGCAAAGGATTATATCATTGTGAGGACAGGAGCATCTCTTATTGTATTGATCTGTTTGCCTTTGGGAATTATAATTTACATTGTGCATTTTAAGAAATCTAAAGTATTTTATTTTAAAATATTGGTATTTTAAAAACAACTACTAACTGATTGTTAGTGTGTATTCATGTTTGCCATGTTTCTCTGCAGATGGTTATGGCTGACTTATTTAAGAGAAGTGCCAAATTAAATTTGGCAAAGCAGAAGCAGCTGAAAGGGGAAAACAGTGCCCCCAAATAGCTAATAGAGATTAAAATATTTACATTCTCATTACATTTTATTTGTAGATGTTAGCTACCCTTTAAGCCTTATATTTATTTATTCATAGCACTAATCCAATTTGAGCTATAGTATGAGCTATAATATTTTATTATGTTAGCACAACCTTTCAAAAGTATTTTATTTATATTTCTAATTGTGCAGTTTACGGAGGAAATTCTAACAGTCAGTGGAAACGCTGCAAAACATTCCACATCATAATTTACTTTGTAATGGAAAATTCAATGTGGAACGTGTTTACACAAAGGCATGTATTATTTAATGGAATACAGAAGTTAATCTGGTGAGCACTTGTAGCCTGTATCCCCTTCAGAGAGAAACAAGGAAAAAAACAAGTATCTCTTGCTTTTTAAGGCAGTCAAGCTCATTCTTGGGTTAAAGGTTTTATTGTCGCTCGTACCAGGAAAAGGAATGTAGTTCGAAGTAATTGTGCTTCTCTCTATAAAAGAGGGATGAAGGGGCAGAATTGTCCAACATGGAACCCGTCAGCTGTATTAAAAAAAATAAATATTACAACCCCAATTGTTGTAAATTGTGGACAGTTTGCTCAGCCCTGAAATAAACCTGAATGGGAAGTAACCAAATATTTCCAATCTCTACCTAAACATGGTGAATATTTCTATATTTCCTTGTGCGTTTGTGTTGTTTATAAGATTGTGTTTTTTGCACCTTTTTGGACCAATATGTCCTTTGTTCCCAAGTGCATTTTGGTGAATTAGTTATATGCTTAGGTCTTTACTTGCTCAGTTTCCCTGTGTGTCTCATACATTCCACCTCCAGGTCTAGAGAACTTGTTTGCACTGATGAGTTTCCTGACAATATTTATATTTTTGTCCAGTATGTGCCATAGTAGTTCCATAGTAGTTTGAAGCTATGTAGCATGAACTGCTTGTACAGTCATGTAATAAAGTTAATGTAAATTATATTAAAGTGAATGTGGTGTTGACCTACCAAAAAAAAGACCCTAAGGTACCCACCCATACACGGGTATGTTCCACACCTTGCACCGACGATCTTCCACAAATTTCACCTTATGGGGACTTAACGGTAAATTTTCCATCTGCCCCAAACTTCGTTTTTCAATATTGTTGAGCGGTCGATCAGAAAAACAGAAAACTGATATTGATATTTTGACTGATTGGATCGCATTTTACCGAATCACTCAAAATATAGATGCCGTGTATGGGGCTTTAGACATGACATCCTCCCCACCATGCTTTTATATAGAAGTATCTGGTTCTACTGAAGAAATACTGTTTTTATGTTTTAGCCAGATATACATGTCATATCTGTTCATTGTTCTAGAGGTCCTTGCATTTGCATTTATGAGCAAACTACTCAGGGGCGTAACTACCAGAGGAGCAGGAGGAACAAACGCATCTTCTCATTTCCCCTATGACAGATACAGCCTCCTTCCAGAAAACCACTTTGGATGAAGCACTAATAGGGACACCATCATAGTTTTGCTGGGGGCCAAGGGATTCCTACATAGTAACATAGTAATTGAGGTTGAATAAAGACATATGTTCAACCTATTCACTTTTTTTTTTAACCCTTCCTAACAGTTGATCCAGAAGAAGGCAAAAAAAAAAAAACAGCTAAAAAAGGGAGGGCGGGGGGAATTCCTTCCTGACTCTAAACGGCAATCGGAAAGTATCCCTGCATCAACCAGATGTACAGTATATGTATTAATACCAGTAATTCTCAATATTATATAGTATCCGTGTACCAACCAGATCTACAGTATATGTATTAATACCAGTAATTCTCATTATTATATAGTATCCCTGTACCAACCAGAACTACAGTATATGTATTAATACCAATAATTCTCAATATTATATAGTATCCCTGTACCAACCAGAACTACAGTATATGTATTAATACCAGTAATTCTCAATATTATATAGTATCCCTGTACCAACCAGAACTACAGTATATGTATTCATACCAGTAATTCTCAATATTTTTTAATTTTAGAAATTTATCCAGGCCATTTTTAAAGCTATTCAATGAACTTGCCATTACCACAACTGCTGGAACAAGTGTAATTTTTTTATACTTGTTCCCTAAAGGTAGAAATGTAATAGTTAAATATCCCTTTAAAAGTGGTCCACATTTGCTCAGTATCTTTACCTAGAAACAATTCCCCCAGTCTGTGAGCAGGAGAGAATCCCTTAACGGCACAAAATTAGCTTTCCTAAAGTTTTTTGCAACCTATATTAAATGACACTATATCATGGTCACTATTCCCTAAGCTTCCCATTACCTTCATCTCCAAAATGAGCTCAGGGTTATTAGATATCACTAGATCCAACAACGCATTCTGCCTAGTAGGAACTTCTACCATCTGTGAAAGAAAATGCTCATATAGGAAATTTAAGAACTTTAAACCTTTTGAGGTGCCTGCAGTTTCCCTACTCCAATCCATGTCAGGGTAGTTAAAATCCCCCATAACCAAAACATGCCCCATACCAGCAGCCTTCGCCAACTATATATGAAGATTCATTTCCACCTCCTCCCCGGCATTTGGCGGCTTATAACATACCCCAACAATTAATTTACCCACCTCCTTGCTTCCTTTACACAGCTCTACCCATATTGTTTCTGCCATATCGTTTATACCCCCATCTATTCCATCTTTTAGATTTGGCTTTAGTTCCTGTCAATATTTATTGTCCAGTTGTGTGAATCATTTAGTCACGTTTCTGCTATACCGATCACATCATACCTTTCCTTTAAAGCTATTTGTTCTAGTTCCCCAGTTTTTCCAGCCAGACTTCTTGCATTTGTAAACATACATTTTAGATTATCAATTCATTTACTTGGACGTACATGCCTCCTTATCCTTTATGTTGTCCCGTCCCCCGTCTCCTCCCTCCATAGTGTAATTAGCCGCCTGATCCCTAACTTCTCTATCTACACCTGTGTAGTTCAACTTACCCTCCTAGTTACGCCACTGGACACACTTCTCGTAATTATAACATGTGCCGCCTCTTATTGTGAGTTACCTTTACATCCCATTATGCATTTTAGAATTTCTTAAAGGGTCACTATACTCACTGAAAAAACTACAATTTAAGACAAGTAAAATGGTGTACTCACATATTTATCTGTGCTTGCTTTGTCATTAAATTATTAATGTGCTACTTATTCCCCCCACCCTCCCTTACTCACTGCCTTTTTTTAGTGTCTGCGACTCTTATGTGTTCTGCACAGCCTCAGCATAGACACTGCTCTGCTTATACACCCCCCCCCCCTTCCTCCCCCTGCTGTCTTTTCTCTGCTGATTCTCTTAAAGGGCACGTCCACCCCTTTCAATAACTTTTGCCACATAATACATCTCCCAGCCCCAACCGCTATAAAAGATTTGTTAGAAAGTGCCCCAATAGTTACATACCTTCCCTCTATCCTCCGCCGCACAGTCCCGGCCCTCCGCTTGCATGGAACTGCAAGCAGGGGGCGGGACCGGCAGTCACGTCCGTTATTGGCTGAGAGGCAGCCAATCACGGACACAGTTGCCGTCTGCACAATACGGCGGGGGAGAGAGGGAAGGTAAGTAACTATTGGGGGACTTTCTAACAAATCTTTTATAGCGGTTGGGGCTGGGGGAAGAACTATTATGTGGCAAAGGGATTTGTAGCTAGGGGGAGGGATTGAAAAACGAGAGGGAAGGGGGAGATGGCTGCAGTGCGCATGCCAAACTTCTCCCGGAGGGGAGATAGGAGGCAGAGTCCTATAATGGACTCTGCAGTACTTTATGTGGGCAGTTTTTTTGACTTTGGGGGGGGGGATTACTGCAGAACCATTTGGAGCTGGGATGTAAGGTAAGGATTTTTCTTTACTACAGAGTGGGGCCAGTAGTGGGGGAAATTATAGGTTTGGGGATGTTGCAGAAAGTATGCTGGCAGGCAGGCAAAGAGGTCAAGCATGGGTTACAATTTCTGCTTCTGGAGTGACAGGTCTTTCCCTGTAAATGTTGTGATTAAAATGATGATTTCTCAGAATCTACTGCTCAGATTTCAAATCAAAGTTTTGGAGGAGTGCTGTATCTATTTTACTATTTTTGAAAATTTGATTTTTTAGAGTAAAGATACCCTTTATGGTGGCCATACACTAAAAAGATTTTACTTACCCGACCGAGCAATCCCGCGACATTACATTGATCCTGTTTTAATTTTTTGCGACCGAAATGTGATCCCAAATCTCATTCATTATGTGATTGCATGTCTGTCGCAAGCACATGTAGGGGCCAATCATATTTTTGCAGGGGGTCCAGTGATTCCACTGGTTTCATAATTTATATCTGTTATTTCCATTGCCCTTACATTTATTATGTACTGTATCTCTTTTATCTTATTTCTCATGTATCTACTAAATTGTGTTCCTCTTAGTAAGGATTAAAATAAAAATGTGCATTGGTGGGTGGACAGCAGAAGTTCATTAATAACTCTCCGTGTAAAGCAGCCTACAGTGATCACAACACAGACACTCTGAAAATTCTTGCCAACATGCCAAGCCGAACAATAGGTAAGAACAATGTACCCTGCGTATTATACTTGTGACCTCAGAAAACTCTTCACCTTCAATGCAGGAAGCAGAGACAGACATATTAGAATTGCAATCTGAACACACTTTAACACCTTTGTGTACATTGTGTTATAAACAGTGTATAATGCTTGTGAAGGTTCTCATTCATCCAGGTCATGGTATATCTCTTAGATATATCATCAGTTACATCAGTTAGATCAACTGGACTTAAAATTTGTTCTTGAAAATAAACTTAATTTTAAGTCCAGTTGATCTAACTGAATACAACAGATCTAACTGTATAATAAGCACATGGTTCAAATCAATATATTGTATGGGGCACCGTAAAAAGGCATGTTCCCCCCCCCAGAAAGAAAATTAAATTGACGTGAGATTGAAATGAGATTGACACATGTATTTCCCATAAACACAACTACCAGAGGATACCCATTTATTACCTACTGTAATAGTATCAGTGCAACTTTCTGGTGTTAAGGAAACATATATCCCATACATCTATCGCTTTAAGCTTTAGTTTTAATTACATGAAAGAAAATGTTATTTTACTGTCTCATTACTATATTTCGGTTGTTTTATTCTTCTAACCTTGATGATTCAATATTATATGATATGCACAGCTCTTGTTTTCCTACTCAACTGATAAACATAGATATCATACGCTTAGCTCTGCTAGATGAATGTACAAGAGGAAATTCTCCAGAAGAACAGGTGTTTTGTGGGGGATGGAAGAATCTTTCCAGAGGAGGATGACATCTTACATGTGACCTTGAGAATATGCTACAATGGACTGATTAAACCAACATAGTGAACTTTGCCACACTTACTGTTCTAAGCAACACCCCCCTCGCTCAACCATATAACCCATTGCAACTAACAATAAAGCAGAAGAAGCATTTTGCAGCTTGTGTCAGTTTCTTCCCAGTCTAGACTGTTATAACAATTGATAACCAATTTGGAAGGGAACAGATAATTCCTGGACTTAGTTTAGTCCATAACAATTGACGCCCAACGTGGGCCATCAGGCTCTGACTGACCACCAGCCGATGCCCAGGACTCCAGTGAGCCAGCAGTGAGCAGATGGAAACTGATCACTTCCGAGACACAGGTAAGACCTATGTTAATGGTTTCTTGCTTGTGTCATCCTGTTACACTGTTGGTTACTCTGGTGTCTATATCGGCTGTTAGCAGTTAGCAAAGACAGGTAATTTCTTGCCTGGTGGTTTTCCCATAACCTGTGTAGGATTATCTGTTGCCGGTTTCTGTTCTGTGTGGTTTGTTATCTTTTACCAATTAGAGCTGTTATGGTTGTGTTTGTGTATAGTGTATATAGAGCTTCAATTCCCAGATTCTGTTTAGAATTTAGTCCGTTACCGTGTTTTGTTTATTTAGCTTAATCTTTTCTTTAACCCGTACCAGTGTTTTGATTAAGGTTTAAGCTGTTAGTTCATTGTTTCCAGGTATGATTTTAATGTAGTTGGTTTTGGTAGAATTTGGCAGTAGATAGTTTATAAATGAGAATGGTGAGCTGACTTTACATTAATTTAATTTGTGGATTATTATCTTCCTTATGTTTTGGTTGTTTGGGTGAGATAATTGTGAGTTCTTTTCATGTTGTTTAAGGGAATGTTATGTTATATATGTGTATAAATTGCTACTCTTTTCTCCATTTCTTTTGTTTCTTTCCTGCATTCCCATGTTTCTCTGAGAATGTTATTGTTTTTTTGTTTTTTTTAGACCCTTTGGTGATGTTTCTGCCATTCTTAATCAATCTCAACTGACAATGTCACGCTTCAACGTTGTTCCATACTTAATCCCTCTACACTTCTGCCAATTCCTGAGGGGGGGTACCATAGGCAATAATATGGCCGACAAGCCTGCAAAGTCAGCTGCTTTGAGAGGCATACAGGAATTGCCAGAAGATGTGAGAGGAAAATTTAACCTTCATTAACCTTCAAGACAACACCACTGAACTGACTCCCCTTCTCCAGATGGGATTCTTGGACAGCATGGATAAACTGCCACTGTCACTAAAGAAATTTGGACTGCTTTATGAGTGACCTCCTCCGCCCTATCATTCTCAAAGTAGTGGGAAGGTTGAAAGAATGAATGGTACTCTAAAGACACGTATATTAAAAATGGCTCATGATTCTGGGATGGGATGGCCTGATAGCCTGCCTATAGCTCTGTTCAGTGTCAGATACACACCCAGGGGGGAGCACAAGTTATCCCCCTTTGAGATCCTATTTGGATCAGCCCCTAGGTTAGGGTGTTATTTCCCCCAGCAATTACAATTACTGTCTGATGTATTAACTGATTTTGTTTGCCAACTAACACGTGAATTAACTAAAGTGCATGGTCAAGTGTTCTCTTCTCTTCCAGATCCTGAGTTTGTAACAGGTGCTCATTCACTCCTCCCAGGTGATTGGGTGCTGGTAAAGAAATTTGTAAGAAAGCACTCCCTTGAATCTAGGTTTGACGGCCCATTCCAGGTTCTTCTTACCACTCCCACTTCAGTGAAGCTGGAAGGAAGACCATCTTGGATCCACGCTTCACATTGCAAGAAATCTACCCCTCCGGCTGGAGAAACATGATTGGTCTATATATCCTTTTCATTATCTCCTCAGGGAGAGCTTTACAGGTTGCCATAACTCACTGCTTCTGTATATAATGGTAAATTCTTCCTAAAAGATATGTATAATTCAGTAGAATTTAGGGACCTGAACAAAAAAGGAGACAAAACCTACGAATCTTACTGTACCAAACAATATGAGGGCTATAGCAAATCCTACTTTTGAAGAGACAATATTTATCGAAACTGGATTTAGTGATGCCAATGTTTGGCTGGAATGGATGAAATATAGGGCCGTCCAACATAATAAATCCAACTGTTTCGTTTGTGGGGGAGCACGCCCCCACTTAGACACTGTTCCACTTAATCTCCCACCCCAAATTGAGCAATGTTTCCTTAGCCTGTTCAGTAATGTTTCCACCAACCAGACAATTTGTGAGACGTGGAAAACCACTTACCCAATTCTTAAACAAACTCCTCGCCAAACTGAAGGTATAACCATATATCCCGGAAATTATACCTGTTATTATAACTACCATCATTCTGGCAAAGCCATGGGCAATTTCACTACAGGATATTGTGAAACGTATAAAGATGGCTCTAAAAGCCCTCTGCAGAATCAAGTACAATCACTTGGTGACATTTACTGGATTTGTGGAGACATGAAAATCAGGTCCCATCTCCCCACTTCCTGGAATGGTGAATGTGCCTTAAGTAAGGTGATTATGCCCCTTCATATCATCCCTCACTATCCATCAAGTGTACCCTTTGAACCCCCTCATCGTGCTAAAAGAGACTTGACTCCAGGTGGAAGTCTTGATCCACACATATATATTGATGCCATTGGAGTTCCTAGGGGGGTACCCGATGAATTTAAAGCCCGTGATCAGGTTAAAGCAGGGTTTGAGTCTTGAATAAAAATGTTGATTGGATTAATTACATTTACTATAATCAGCAGCGATTTGTTAACTATACTAAAGATGCACTCCAGGGTTTGGCTGATCAGTTAGGGCCAACTGTACAAATGAGTTTCCAAAACAGGATCGCCTTAGATATGATGCTTGCTGAAAAAGGAGGAGTTTGTAAAATGTTACCAGACTCTAGCACTTGTTGCACTTATATCCCTGATAACACCGGCCCAAATGGTAAAGTCACACTTGCTATTAAGAAACTTGAAGATTTGTCAATCGAATTAAAGAAGAACTCTGGAATAAATAGCCCATGGGACCAATATTTTGGATGGATGACTGGGTGGCAGAAAACCTTGGCCCAGATAGGAGTGACTGTATTGATAGTTTTAATATTGGTCTCTTTCTTAGTTTGTTGTTTTATTCCATATATTAAGAAGCTAGCAAAACAAGCTGCAAATGTATCCGTCCCAATGTTTGTAATGCATGAATACGAACCTGATTTTATTCCTGAGTCTCCTTACACTCCCATGCAACCTACAGAGCTTTCCACTTACAATTCTCTACAGGGATAGTTAGGATATTGGAGTTGGAAGGGTTGGTCCCTGGCCTTGCGCGGGTCTCCCCAGGCCAAGCTGAAAAGCCACACCCACCTCTAGGGTGGACTCCCTCTGGGGCAACTCTGATAGTCCTTGTTAGGTAGGGACAGCAAAATAAACATTTTAGGGGGGACTGTTAAGGAAACATATATCCCATATATCTATCGCTTTAAGCTTTAAGTATAGGGCATATTGGATGCTTTTGATTTAAATAGTCTCTAGTTTCAATATTAATCACATTATGAAACATTAAATAGTCTCTAGTTTCAATATTAATCACATTATGAAACACAGCCAGATCAAGAATAAGGTTAATTTGTTTTTGAAACTCCTTAGTAGGATCTGTTTTAAGTTTCTCATATGTTGTAGTGTCTCTTAGTTGTGTGAGTATTTCTCGTAGATAGTCAGTATAATTTAATATCACAATGCCCCCACCCTTATCTGCAGGGCGTATTACAATGTTCTTATCTGAGGCAAGGGATTTAATTGCCCTTCTTTCTCCCACCGTTAGGTTGTGATGTTTTTGTTTCAAATTATCTTGTGGTTATGATTACTAGCTGTAACCTCTGCATTAACCATTTGTTGAAATGTTTTAATTGTAGGATTAATAAAAGGTGGATCATAGGTACTTTTCAGTTTATAGGGATTATAAACATTGGTTTGTGTTTCACTTCCATACATACTCTTAAAGGTTAATTGTCTCTGTATTCTATATGCATCAATATTCCATTGAAATAAATTGAATTTGGTTGTGGGTACAAATGTTAATCCCTTTTGTAGTAATGCGACTTCACTTGTGTTTAAATGCCTATTGGACAGATTGAAAATAGGTATAGTCTGTCTTAATTTATCTTTATGCTTACCCCCTCTTCGGATGGGATATCTCCTCATTGTTGTTTTTCCCACGTTCGGCTGCGTGTTGCCCGCTCTGAAAAACGGGCTCCCTGGTTGCTTCGGGTCTGTCTCTTCAACTCCAGTCCCTCCGATGGATCCACTGTATAATCCACATGTCGGTCTTGTGACTGTGAGATCCCCGCTGCACCTCCGCCATAGTCCTGTTCCTGTTCCCGGACCTCGTGGTTCTTGTTGCGTCCCATCCGTTCCCTTTGTTCTCGCGGGATGTTACGTCCTATCCGAGATCTTGACCGGCTCCGATTTCTATTGGTTGGTTCTCCCTGCATACCGGACAACCATCTGTACACCCTGCGTGTATTGTAGTTCTCCGTTACTTTTCTGATTTTTTGTTTCTTGAACTTTAGAAGATCTTGTCTATGCTGTTCAATAAGGTCACGCATTTTAACCAATGGCTCCATGTTAGATTCATTTTGCAAAATAGTTTTATGTTCAGTTTCAAATATCTGTATTTTGTTTTGTACCTCCTTATATTCTTTTGCTACTTCCCCAATAACCAATGCCATTAGGTTTAATGAGCAACGATTCAGAACGCCTATCCATTTTTTGCAGAATTCAGGATTATTACGTCCAATGGTTGGGATATTGTTAATACGAAAGCCTCTTGGCATATGTCACTCTCTCTAATAGTCAGACAAAAACAAACCATGTAGTTTCTTTTTTCTTCATTTGTGTTAATTCATTTGTAACATCTTTGATGGTATTGATTACAGGGTATTCAGTGTGTGATTTGTAACATCTTTGATGGTATTGATTACAGGGTATTCAGTGTGTGAATTCTGCCATAAGACTCTTTCCACATCTTCCTCTGTTACATGCCAAGTCATCCAATATGCCCTATACTATATACAATACCCAAAATCCATAAAGACCTTACTAACCCCCCAGGACGCCCAATCATTTCGGCTCGGGGTGGATTATTAGAACCATTGGGTAAGTTCCTGGATGGACATCTCTGGGTGGATTATTAGAACCATTGGGTAAGTTCCTGGATGGACATCTCTAACCAATTGTGAAACAACTTAATACATACATCAGGGATACGGGCCACTTAATACATACATCAGGGATACGGGCCACCTTATTGAAAGGTTAAGAGAACTTAATATACCTGACGATAGAGAAATATGGCTGAAAGGTTAAGAGAACTTAATATACCTGACGATAGAGAAATATGGCTAGCTACGCTAGATGTCTCTAGTCTATATACCTGTATCCCACACATGTCTCTAGTCTATATACCTGTATCCCACACACAGCTGGACTGGAAACAGTCAAGGAATACTTAGAGCACTATAGGAGTGGAACACCGTCCTTTCGGAACTTCCTGTTGGAATTACTAGAGGCAACTTTGAAATATCCTTTCGGAACTTCCTGTTGGAATTACTAGAGGCAACTTTGAAATATAACTATTTCAGATTTGAAAATCTGTATTATATACAAAGGGCTGGCACTGCCATGGGTGCGGCCATGGCTCCGGCTTATGCCAATATATACATGCATGCATATGAAATGAAACACATTCTGTCTAAATATGGAGACCACTTATTAACTTATTACAGATTTATTGACAATCTCTTTGTTGTGTGGCAGGGGACCCAGGAACAACTGGAGGGGATGATGAGCTATCTTAATGGACTTGATATACCTATCAGAGTCACTTGCAACAGAAGTAGAACTGCAATTGAATTCCTGGATCTACGCATTGGCATACAAGGTAACGAATTGTGTTATTCTCTATATACCAAAACAACAGATAGAAATACACTGTTACAATAGTCTAGCTGCCATCCAACCCCACTTAAAGACTTTCTCCCCATCTCTCAATACTGCAGGGTTTTACGTAATAACTCCAATGAAGATATATGTAAACAACAATTAAATGAAATGACAAATTCCTAACTAGAGGATACCCTAGAAGAATATTGGATATAGCTCTAGTAAAGGCTCATCATAGGATACTTAACAAAAGGGAAACATCATCAATACGAAAAGAGGAAAAATCAAAGAACTTTTTCTGTAGTATACAATATAACGATATGGGACACAATGTGAAAAACAGTCTAAAAACCAGTTGGAAAGTATTAACATCAGATGACACCAAAACAACCCACCATTAGTTTCCGCAAAGGAAAAAACTTGAGAGACATCTTAGTGAAAACCGTCCCTATTGTTAGTTACACCAATGAGGAATCCTGGCTCCCAAAGAAGAAAAATGGATGTACATCTTGTGGTAAATGCATGTCCTGCAAACAAATGATACAAAGTAAAACCTTTACACATCCTCATGTGAAGGAAATTATTAATATTAAGTATCCGATTACCTGCACCACCACACATGTGATTTATATGACTACATGCCCATGTGGATTATCCTATATCGGTAAAACCGATTTAAGTCTTAGATTACGTATTGATGGACACCGATCGGCAATAAAAATGGCCTTTCGGGATAACCAAAGTAATAAACCAGTGGCAAAAAACTATTTACAGAAGAATCATTCTCCGGACAGTTTCAAATTCATTGGGATTGACCATATCCCCGAACCCAAAAGAGGAGGAGATAGATCGAAATTATTGTTACAAAAAGAGACATATTGGATCAACAGACTAAATACCATTAGTCCATGGGGACTTAATGAGAACTGCTCCTACCGCTGCTTTTTAAAGGATAGATAACTATTTTTTAAGAATAGACAACTACTTTGGACTATTATGTATATGGCCTCTTTATTATATTTTGTGGGGATATTTAGAACTAATATTTAAGATATATCTTATTATCATATTGTTATGTTCTTTTATAAGGGATATGGCACTCTAGATAATTTCTATTTTTAACTTACACTGTAATTTTACAAATAGATGGACACAATCACTTTAATTTGTAAGCTTTTTTAACAATTGTAATAAGCTTTTGATTAATAATATTCAAGCACTTTATAAGGCACGGTAACACTTTAATGGTAACCATATAGCACTTTAATAGTAAGCATATAGGGCACTTTATTATTGATACATGCTGACCTGGTTAGTTCAGCTCACTAAGAGTTAATCACTATATCGTTCACCACCAATTATGTAAATGTAATTGAGTCATCACAGAATGATTTAAATAAACACAGTGTGTGTATGATTATTTAGCTTGAAAAAGGTCAGAAAACAGGACCGAAACGTCGCTAACTACACAAATTATGTGTGAATAAAAGTTGTATTTTGGATATTAAGAAGTCCTTTTGTGTGCACTGACTTCAATCAAATATATATGTGAAATTCTCATCGGTAGCACCAAGGCCATAATACTTGTCAAGTGAGTGCCTGACCATACCCCAGATATATATATATATATATATGCGTTCTTAACCGATGTATGAAATGTATTACATGTTTATCTATCTGTATAATATATATATATTACAGATATAATAAATATCTGTATAATGGCTTGCACTTTAGAATATTACCTATTCTATAATGTACAGCGATGTGTACCCAAGGGGCACTTTATAAATAAAGTTATACATACATACATATTGTACTACATGAATAGAGGAAGAGACCTCCAAAGAACATAGGAATTGTAACCAATTAAGGTGACATTCCCTTTAAGGGCCCTTTACTATATGGGGGTCAGAGGGCCCTTTACTATATGGGGCCAGAGTGCCCTTTACAATATGTGGGTCAGACAGCCCTTTACTATATGGGGATCAGAGAGTCCTTTACTATATGGGGTCAGAGGGCCCTTTACTATATGGGGGCCAGAGTGCCCTTTACTATATGGGGGTCAGAGGGCTCTTTACTATATGGGGGTCAGAGGGCCCTTTACTATATGGGGTCAGAGAGCCCTTTACTATATGTTGGTCAGAGATTCCTTTACTATATGGGGGTCAGAGGGCCCTTTACTATATGGGAGTCAGAGGGCCCTTTACTATATGGGGGTCAGAGGGCCCTTTACTATATGGGGGTCAGAGGGCCCTTTACTATATGGGGGTCAGAGGACCCTTTACTATATGGGGGTCAGAGGGCTCTTTACTATATTGGGTCAGAGTGCCCTTTACTATATGTGGTCAGAGGGCCCTTTACTATATGGGGTCAGAGGGCCCTTTACAATATGGGGTCAGGAGAATTGTAAATGATGGTAAGCTTAATTAAAAGTTTACTGAACCTTGCCACTCCACATGTTTAGAAACTGCAACTCCCAGCAACAAAACATGCTGGGAGTTGTAGTTTCCAAACATCTGGAGTGCCAAGGAATTGGAGGTTACTGGTACTGGCTTTGGCTATTACTGTATGGGATTCATGTATGGGAATTCTGCTGTCCATTTAAAGGGCAACTTAAGCCACAAAACAATGCTGAATCAGAAGGCAGTAGTGGTGATAATTTCTACCCTCGACTTATACTCGAGTCAATCGGTTTTTATAAATTTTTCGTGTAAAAATAGGTACCTCGACTTATACTCGGACCGACTTATACTCGAGTATATACGGTACCCATGGAGGGTCTAGCTGAACTTTTACTACTTATTTAGTGGGTTTTGCTATATAAAAGAAGGAATGTTTTATATTCCCTTTATAACTAATACTCTGGAGCAGTGTTTATTACATTGTCATAGTAACATAGTTATTGAGGTTGGATAAAGACATGCGTCCATCAAGTACAAACTTTTCACCCTCCTTTTTAACCCTACCTAACAGTAGATCCAGAGGAATGCAAAAAAACCCAGCTAAAAAGAGGGGGGGGGGGAATCCTTCCTGACTCCAAATGGCAATTGGAAAATATCCCTGGATCAACCACAACTACAGTATATGTATTAATACCAGTAATTCTCAATATTATATAGTATCCCCATACCAACCAGAACTACAGTAAATGTATTAATACCAGTAATTCTCAATATTATATAGTATCCATGTACCAACCAGAACTACAGTATATTAATACCAGTAATTCTCAATATTATATAGTATTCCTGTACCATCCAGAACTACAGTATATGTATTAATACCAGTAATTCTCAATATTATATAGTGTCCCTGTACCAACCAGAACTACAGTATATGTATTAATACCAGTAATTCTAAATCAGGGAGATTCAATAAAAGTTCTTTTTTCGTTAAAAATGGTGCTAATTTTGCACCAACCAATTAAATAGTATTTAACATTTGAAAGCTAACATCTGATTGAACGATAAGAACTTTTATTAAATAACCCTGAATATTTTTTAGTTTTAAAAACTTATCCAGACCACTTTTAATGAACTTGCCATTATCACATCTGCTGGAAGACAGTTCCACAGTTTCACCGTTTTCACTGTAAAGAAACCTTTCCTAACCTGAAGATGAAACTTCTTTTCTTCCAATCTTAAAGGATGTCCACATGTCCTCTGATATGACCAATTAGTAAGCAATGCACCAGAGAGTTTATTGTATGGCCCATTAATATATTTGTATAAAGTTATCATATCCCCATGCAAACGTCACTTCTTTAATATAAACAGCCCTAACTTGTCTAATCTGCCTGCATAGTCAAGCCTCTTCCCTTTATTATTTTAGTTGCCCTTCTCTGAACTGCTTCAATTTCCAAGATGTCCCTTTTGTATATGGGATTCCAAAACTGCACTGCATATTCCAAATGAGGTCTTACCAGTGCCCTGTAAAGAGGGAGTATAATATTTTTTTCTCTTGAATTTATCCCCCTCTTTATACAAGACAATATCTTGCTAGCTCTAGCCATTGCTGTCTGGCATTGTTTGCTACAGGCTACAGCTAAGTGTTATCTACAAAAAACCAAAAATCCAAGTCAAGGCGAGAGACACTTAAAAAAGAGTGAACCAAGAAAATTTCCCAATGCCAACTGGGAGTCAGGAAGGAATTTTTTCCCCCTTCATAAATTTGGTGGGGGTTTTTTGCCTTCCTCTGGATCAACAGTTAGGCAGGAAATGAGGATAGTGCTAGATGGGTTGGACTGGATGGACGTATGTCTTTATTCAACCTCAAATACTATACTATACTATACTATCTACCAGAACCCCCAAATCTTTTTCCAGTCGAGATTCACTTAACACTGAGTTATTTATGGAGTAGGTGGCACAAGGATTGTTAAACCCTAAATGCAGCACCTTACATCTATCAACATTGAATCTCATCTGCAATACTACTGCCCATTTTGATAATCTATCTAGGTCAGCTTGCAGCAATTGTACATCATTTGAAGTTTCCAAAGCTCTGCATAGTTTAGTGTCATTACCAAACACATAGACCTTGCTCTCAATGCCCCCTTCAAAGTCATTTATAAACAGATTAAAAAGAAGTGGCCCCAGTACGGAACCCTGAGGCACTCCACTTAGAACTTAAGCCCACATAGATGTAACCCTATTGACTAACACTCTCGTTTTGCAATCCAATAACCAATTCTCTATCCATGTACAAATGTTTTTTTCTAGGCCAACAGTCCTCCGTTTATACATTAGTCACCTATGTGGCACAGTATCAAACTTTAGCAAAATCCAAGTATACCACATCTACTGCTATGCCAGAATCTAAATTCTTACTCACTTCTTCATAAAAATAAAAAGTAAATTTGTCTCGCACTCATAAATCCATGCTGACTACTACTAATAAGATCAGTTCTGGAGACAAAGTCAAGCATATGATCCCGTAACAAAGTTTCCATCACCTTCCCTACCACTGATGTTAGGCTTTCATGTCTATATTTACCAGTTTGGGAACGACTACCTTTTTTGAATTTTGGTATTACATTGGCTTTTTTCCAATCCTGCGGCACATCACTAGACAAAAGTGAATCTGAAAAGATAACAAACAGTGGTCTAGATAAAACTGAAGCTCTCTTAAGATCCAAGGAGTTATTATATCAGGCATCCTCTATAACCGCCTCAGCCCCATTATTTAATGGTCCCACATTCTCAGTCCTCATATTTTTACTATTGATATGTGTAAAAAACATTTTGGGGTTAAACTTGCTTTGTTCTGCTATCCGTATTTCATTTTCTATTTTAGTTTTAGTTTAATTGCTTTCTTGCACTCATTATTACAGATTTTATACTCCCTGTATGCCTCTTCGGTTCCCTACGATTTCAAAATTTTAAAAGCCTTTTCCTTTTTTTCCATTTCCCTTTTTACCTAAGCATTAAGCCATGCAGGAGATGACCTAATTTTTTTTATACTTGTTTCCTAAAGGTATAAATTTAGAAATGTAATGGTTTAATATCCCTTTAAAAGCGTTCCACTTCTGCTCAATATCCTTACCTAGAAACAAATCCCCCCCAGTCTATGAGCAGGAGCAATTCCTTCAACAACATAAAATTAGCTTTGCTAAAGTTATACGTTTTTGTTAACCCAGTTCTCTTTTGTTTTATAACCTATATTAAATGACACTATATCATGATCACTATTCCCTTAGCTTCCCATTACCTTCATCTCTAAAGCAAGCTCAGGGTTCTATCCAACTATCCATCCTGTCTAGTAGGAACTTCTGCCACCTGTTAAAGAAAATGCTCATAAAGGAGATTTAAGAACTTGATACTTTTTGATGTGCCGGCAGTTCCCTTTCTCCAATCTATGTCAGGTCATTGAAATCCCCTATAACCAGAACATGCCCCATACCAGCAGCCTTCGCCGACTGCATATGGAGATTCATTTCCACATCCTCATTGGCATTTGGCGGCTTATCACCTTACTTGTCACCTTACTTTTAGCATTAAGAAGAGTTATTGGCATGTAGCCACATGAAAAGGTGTATCAATCAGAATTATACTATATTATTGTTGTTATCCTGTTGTTTTCAAATCCAATGAATTAGCATGCCTCTCTCTGTACTTGGGTAAATCAAATAATGCATCTCTCTCCAGTAGACATACGTTATAGCAAATCTTTACTCCGAAAAAACAGATTTTACCAAAAACGTGGTCACTTTTTTGCTAACTTTTCCGTGGGATCATAATCGCTGGATATCTGTAAGATCCTTTTCTTTTTAATGTAGAGCACGCTGACTTGCCCCATTAATTAAATGAACATTTTACATAGTAATTGTATAACCTGCCCTTCTCAATGAAAGCGATTGGCTTTTAAAATGCCCAATTTATAATATTTTCGTCCAGCACATCAAAGATTTTTTTCCGCTTATCTATATTTGCCTTTTGTGAGCTGAAAGCCTCTGCTGTATCCCTGAGGCTTTAAACACCTTCCTCAGATATGCGCTTGGCCAAGTTCTGGTCAGAGTGAAAAGACTGCCGAGGCTTGGCCAACCCTACAAAATAATAGTACAATTCAAAAAACAGGCGGCTCCGATCTTACCCTCCAAATTTCCTCTGATCCTGCAGTCATTCAGCAGCGTGCATACCCTTGGATGTACTTCCCAATATGTAGACAAATAGATGTAGTAAAAGGGCTTTTTGGGTTGCACAGTTTAAAATCCAGAGTCCGGAACAGGGATCCCCTGGATTTCAAGCTGTGCGACCCAAACAGCACTTTTACTACATCTATTTGTCTATAAAATATTATCAATTTTTAATGTATTTTTTTATAATATTCGATACCTCTCAACCAACATTGGTACACATACACCAGAACAAACCACAAAGGAATGTGCAAAGTGAATACCAACAATTTAGTAACCCCACACCTGATGCCTTTCAAGTTATTTTAGGTCTGTGACTAAGGGGCTTATTTATAAAGGAGCATAATTTTTGTTTGTTTTTTTCTGCCTAACTTTGCCACAAGTGCCTATAGCTCAAAAAGCATCAGGCATGGGGTTACCTGTAATAAACTTTTAGTACTCAACATGCACATTCCCTTGTAGTTTGTTTCGGTGTGCATAGAAGCTGATGTTGGTTGAGAGATATTGAGTGGAGAGAACATATGACAGGGGTCCAAGGAAACCTGGACCACAGTTTACAGGTGGTGAGTAGCAAATGAAAGTTACTGTGCATAACGCGTGTAGCGTGAGCTATTACTACCCGTGATATAAAATAAGCAAAGGGTTCATGGTTATCATGTGAGTATGTATAAGTTTAATGACTCATTAGGTGTATATATAGTAGCTATGTTACAGATGGAGCCCCTACAAAGGTGCACTTATTGCCTATTCACTGTCTTTATGCAAAAGAGATTCTATACAGATGTTACCATACACCAGTATGGAATCCCTGAAGACTGTGAAAGCTGCTTGCTACCCTGCAGTCTATTTACTAGCCAGTGTGAATTGCATACAGCCTTACTGGGGCAATTTTTTTTTTTTTTAAATTCTGTTCCTAGCAAAAGATAACGCTTCTAAATGTACCTGTGTACCTTGTACAATGCATGAGGTGACAGGTTCCAATGCCCAGGCTTACTTTTATTTTTAGTTTTTAGTTTCCACTATTTTACTTTATAGCAAAAGATTAAGATTCTACATGTCATGGCTTTCGCATAGTATCTACGTTAGGGGTAAAAGCTTTGCTTTACATGAGATTGCAGCTAAGAAATACACTGCAAAGGTTACTTTTCTTTTTGTATGGAATGCAAAGGATTATATCATTGTGAGGACAGGAGCATCTCTTATTGTATTGATCTGTTTGCCTTTGGGAATTATAATTTACATTGTGCATCTTAAGAGATCTAAAGTATTTTATTTTAAAATATTGGTATTTTAAAAACAACTACTAACTGATTGTTAGTGTGTATTCATGTTTGCCATGTTTCTCTGCAGATGGTTATGGCTGACTTATTTAAGAGAAGTGCCAAATTAAATTTGGCAAAGCAGAAGCAGCTGAAAGGGGAAAACAGTGCCCCCAAATAGCTAATAGAGATTAAAATATTTACATTCTCATTACATTTTATTTGTAGATGTTAGCTACCCTTTAAGCCTTATATTTATTTATTCATAGCACTAATCCAATTTGAGCTATAGTATGAGCTATAATATTTTATTATGTTAGCACAACCTTTCAAAAGTATTTTATTTATATTTCTAATTGTGCAGTTTACGGAGGAAATTCTAACAGTCAGTGGAAACGCTGCAAAACATTCCACATCATAATTTACTTTGTAATGGAAAATTCAATGTGGAACGTGTTTACACAAAGGCATGTATTATTTAATGGAATACAGAAGTTAATCTGGTGAGCACTTGTAGCCTGTATCCCCTTCAGAGAGAGACAAGGAAAAAAACAAGTATCTCTTGCTTTTTAAGGCAGTCAAGCTCATTCTTGGGTTAAAGGTTTTATTGTTGCTCGTACCAGGAAAAGGAATGTAGTTCGAGGTAATTGTGCTTCTCTCTATAAAAGAGGGATGAAGGGGCAGAATTGTCCAACATGGAACCCGTCAGCTGTATTAAAAAAAAAAAATATTACAACCCCAATTGTTGTAAATTGTGGACAGTTTGCTCAGCCCTGAAATAAACCTGAATGGGAAGTAACCAAATATTTCCAATCTCTACCTAAACATGGTGAATATTTCTATATTTCCTTGTGCGTTTGTGTTGTTTATAAGATTGTGTTTTTTGCACCTTTTTGGACCAATATGTCCTTTGTTCCCAAGTGCATTTTGGTGAATTAGTTATATGCTTAGGTCTTTACTTGCTCAGTTTCCCTGTGTGTCTCATACATTCCACCTCCAGTTCTAGAGAACTTGTTTGCACTGATGAGTTTCCTGACAATATTTATATTTTTGTCCAGTATGTGCTTCCCTATGTAAATACATACTTTGCACAGTCAAAAAGTGCCATAGTAGTTTGAAGCTATGTAGCATGAACTGCTTGTACAGTCATGTAATAAAGTTAATGTAAATTATATTAAAGTGAATGTGGTGTTGACCTACCAAAAAAAAGACCCTAAGGTACCCACCCATACACGGGTATGTTCCACACCTTGCACCGACGATCTTCCACAAATTTCACCTTATGGGGACTTAACGGTAAATTTTCCATCTGCCCCAAACTTCGTTTTTCAATATTGTTGAGCGGTCGATCAGAAAAACAGAAAACTGCTATTGATATTTTGACTGATTGGATCGCATTTTACAGAATCACTCAAAATATAGATGCCGTGTATGGGGCTTTAGACATGACATCCTCCCCACCATGCTTTTATATAGAAGTATCTGGTTCTACTGAAGAAATACTGTTTTTATGTTTTAGCCAGATATACATGTCATATCTGTTCATTGTTCTAGAGGTCCTTGCATTTGCATTTATGAGCAAACTACTCAGGGGCGTAACTACCAGAGGAGCAGGAGGAACAAACGCATCTTCTCATTTCCCCTATGACAGATACAGCCTCCTTCCAGAAAACCACTTTGGATGAAGCACTAATAGGGACACCATCATAGTTTTGCTGGGGGCCAAGGGATTCCTACATAGTAACATAGTAATTGAGGTTGAATAAAGACATATGTTCAACCTATTCACTTTTTTTTTTAACCCTTCCTAACAGTTGATCCAGAAGAAGGCAAAAAAAAAAAAACAGCTAAAAAAGGGAGGGCGGGGGGAATTCCTTCCTGACTCTAAACGGCAATCGGAAAGTATCCCTGCATCAACCAGATGTACAGTATATGTATTAATACCAGTAATTCTCAATATTATATAGTATCCGTGTACCAACCAGATCTACAGTATATGTATTAATACCAGTAATTCTCATTATTATATAGTATCCCTGTACCAACCAGAACTACAGTATATGTATTAATACCAATAATTCTCAATATTATATAGTATCCCTGTACCAACCAGAACTACAGTATATGTATTAATACCAGTAATTCTCAATATTATATAGTATCCCTGTACCAACCAGAACTACAGTATATGTATTCATACCAGTAATTCTCAATATTTTTTAATTTTAGAAATTTATCCAGGCCATTTTTAAAGCTATTCAATGAACTTGCCATTACCACAACTGCTGGAACAAGTGTAATTTTTTTATACTTGTTCCCTAAAGGTAGAAATGTAATAGTTTAATATCCCTTTAAAAGTGGTCCACATTTGCTCAGTATCTTTACCTAGAAACAATTCCCCCAGTCTGTGAGCAGGAGAGAATCCCTTAACGGCACAAAATTAGCTTTCCTAAAGTTTTTTGCAACCTATATTAAATGACACTATATCATGGTTACTATTCCCTAAGCTTCCCATTACCTTCATCTCCAAAATGAGCTCAGGGTTATTAGATATCACTAGATCCAACAACGCATTCTGCCTAGTAGGAACTTCTACCATCTGTGAAAGAAAATGCTCATATAGGAAATTTAAGAACTTTAAACCTTTTGAGGTGCCTGCAGTTTCCCTACTCCAATCCATGTCAGGGTAGTTAAAATCCCCCATAACCAAAACATGCCCCATACCAGCAGCCTTCGCCAACTATATATGAAGATTCATTTCCACCTCCTCCCCGGCATTTGGCGGCTTATAACATACCCCAACAATTAATTTACCCACCTCCTTGCTTCCTTTACACAGCTCTACCCATATTGTTTCTGCCATATCGTTTATACCCCCATCTATTCCATCTTTTAGATTTGGCTTTAGTTCCTGTCAATATTTATTGTCCAGTTGTGTGAATCATTTAGTCACGTTTCTGCTATACCGATCACATCATACCTTTCCTTTAAAGCTATTTGTTCTAGTTCCCCAGTTTTTCCAGCCAGACTTCTTGCATTTGT
This sequence comes from Hymenochirus boettgeri, assembly GCA_019447015.1. Lineage (NCBI taxonomy): Eukaryota > Metazoa > Chordata > Amphibia > Anura > Pipidae > Hymenochirus > Hymenochirus boettgeri. Next base: position 56,838,794 of record CM033476.1, read on the forward strand.
AAACATACATTTTAGATTATCAATTCATTTACTTGGACGTACATGCCTCCTTATCCTTTATGTTGTCCCGTCCCCCGTCTCCTCCCTCCATAGTGTAATTAGCCGCCTGATCCCTAACTTCTCTATCTACACCTGTGTAGTTCAACTTACCCTCCTAGTTACGCCACTGGACACACTTCTCGTAATTATAACATGTGCCGCCTCTTATTGTGAGTTACCTTTACATCCCATTATGCATTTTAGAATTTCTTAAAGGGTCACTATACTCACTGAAAAAACTACAATTTAAGACAAGTAAAATGGTGTACTCACATATTTATCTGTGCTTGCTTTGTCATTAAATTATTAATGTGCTACTTATTCCCCCCACCCTCCCTTACTCACTGCCTTTTTTTAGTGTCTGCGACTCTTATGTGTTCTGCACAGCCTCCGCATAGACACTGCTCTGCTTATACCCCCCCCCCCCCTTCCTCCCCCTGCTGTCTTTTCTCTGCTGATTCTCTTAAAGGGCATGTCCACCCCTTTCAATAACTTTTGCCACATAATACATCTCCCAGCCCCAACCGCTATAAAAGATTTGTTAGAAAGTGCCCCAATAGTTACATACCTTCCCTCTATCCTCCGCCGCACAGTCCCGGCCCTCCGCTTGCATGGAACTGCAAGCAGGGGGCGGGACCGGCAGTCACGTCCGTTATTGGCTGAGAGGCAGCCAATCACGGACACAGTTGCCGACTGCACAATACGGCGGGGGAGAGAGGGAAGGTAAGTAACTATTGGGGGACTTTCTAACAAATCTTTTATAGCGGTTGGGGCTGGGGGAAGAACTATTATGTGGCAAAGGGATTTGTAGCTAGGGGGAGGGATTGAAAAACGAGAGGGAAAGGGGAGATGGCTGCAGTGCGCATGCCAAACTTCTCCCGGAGGGGAGATAGGAGGCAGAGTCCTATAATGGACTCTGCAGTACTTTATGTGGGCAGTTTTTTTGACTTTGGGGGGGGGGATTACTGCAGAACCATTTGGAGCTGGGATGTAAGGTAAGGATTTTTCTTTACTACAGAGTGGGGCCAGTAGTGGGGGAAATTATAGGTTTGGGGATGTTGCAGAAAGTATGCTGGCAGGCAGGCAAAGAGGTCAAGCATGGGTTACAATTTCTGCTTCTGGAGTGACAGGTCTTTCCCTGTAAATGTTGTGATTAAAATGATGATTTCTCAGAATCTACTGCTCAGATTTCAAATCAAAGTTTTGGAGGAGTGGGATCTTGCTGTATCTATTTTACTATTTTTGAAAATTCGATTTTTTAGAGTAAAGATACCCTTTATGGTGGCCATACACTAAAAAGATTTTACTTACCCAACCGAGCAATCCCGCGACATTACATTGATCCTGTTTTAATTTTTTGAGACCGACATGTGATCCCAAATCTCATTCATTATGTGATTGCATGTCTGTCGCAACAAACTACGCACTCATCGGCATTGAAGTAAATACTTTATTGGGGACTTGTGGTGCGAAAGACGCATTTTTTCATAAATACAGAAAGCTTGTATCTTCCAAGCAAATCCTGAGACCATTTTTCTGCCGAAGAACCCCGGCATCGGTGCGGTCACAGAGAAGACCTCAAGTGGCGCTCGGACCCCTGAGGTCAATCATTATTGGATCTGCCACAGTTCCCTCCTAATAGACCGGAACATGGAGCCGGATGGGAACCTTTTCCAAGAACGGCGGGGACAGAAAGACAGAACGTCAAATCACAGGGTGGGATGGTGGACCTAACCCATACTCTTCTATGTCCCGCTAGTCTAAAATTACCAAGTGCTTTTATATGTAGCCAGGAGTTTGTCCACAACCAAATATATACAATATACATAAAACATGATAGGCTTACAATAAAAAAAATCACCATTCAGTGGGGTTAACACCACACATTCAGCCTCATTACACAGGAGAAAGCGTTGCCCGGAAATCCGTTGTTAAAAATGCACAAGCCCTGCAACCACTATTTAAATTTGTAATTCCACAGCTTTTTTAGAGAGTTTAAATCACCAGTCACATCTGTGGCATGTTGTTTACAATTTACCAACACACAATGTTATTACGTGCGCGTATCTAGTTTCACTGGTGCTCTAAGAAAATTTAACATTAAACAGAAACTCCTCCAGGAAGAATTAAAAAACAATGTTTGGATGCAAATACCCTGAGTACTGTTTGTTTGTATTCAAACAATTTTATAAATGATGGTGAGGAGGAGGCAGAAAACTAAGAGGAGTAATTAAAAAATAAAACCAGCGCAGAGACAGAGAGAGAACATTCATTTGCAAAATGAATGGAAAGGAGGGGAATGTTGCGGGAACATTGGGAGGTAAAAAAGCATTTCAGCAACTCATTAAGACACACAACTGTTCACATGATCTCTCTTATCTCCTCTGCACTTTTAAAATAAGCAAATAAATATTATTAGAAATGTTTATGAAAATTTCTGGGCCACCACCATACATTACTGATTAAATGTTGCTGCCCCAGGAACCAACTTATATGAACTTACTCCAAAAAGTGGGAAATAGGGCACTGTGTATTTTCAACGTGAACATTAATGTCTCACTCCTGGGTTTGGTCTAGTTTAGCTGTAATACTTACCTACACTTTCCCTTACCGATCCATTTTCTGCTTTGCCCCCACTTGTCAGCATATTTTCTTTACTGACTAGTTCAAGAATAAAGGAGGGTGTAGAGCTGGACTGGACCTGTTTTTTTAGTGTGTAGTTGAGGTACGGTAGCCCCCTCTCCTGGAAGCTCCAGTAGTCCTCCCATTTTAGGTAGGCATCTTAAAACACCCCAATGTGCAGCTGAAAATTATTTATAGTGGCATATGTACCTCCTACTGTAAATTCTAAGGATATTATAAGTCACCCAAGGAGTTCCGTATCATAAAAACACGAGGCTGCAGACCCCGTGGTTACTTCTAGTAATATACAGTACGGGGTACATTAAACAATATATCTTCCCCCCAACAAACTTTAAATAATGTTTAATAAACTAAAACTAAATAAAACAAAACCCAAATATTTTTTAAAGCCTTAAACCTCATTTTCATTCATGTTATAATATTCAGCTCCCCCTCAAGCTATTTCCCCTTTACAGCTCTCCCCTCCACATATCCTTCCTTTAGACACTCCCCCCCCCAGCTATCTTCCCCTATGCCTCCTTATGTTCGTAGTTTCCATGCTTTGCTTCTCTTCCTTCTACAGCTCCTGAATTTCTGGTTCATGTTACATTCTCTGTGCAACTGTCCAATGAACCCGCCATCACAACGTCAACTGGAAGACAGTTCCATACGCTTACCGAAAGAAAATTCTCACGTAAAAACCCTTTTCGAACTTGAAGCATAAACTTCTTTTTCTTCAAGTCTTAAGAGAGTCCACATGTCCTCTGACATGTTCTATTGGTGAACAATGCCCCAAATAGTTTCCATGGCCCATATGTATATTTATACACAGTAATCATATCCCCACGCAAGCGCCTTTCTCTAGTGTACATAATTGTAACTTATCCAATCTCTCTTCATATTCAAGCTCCCCCAATCCCCATAATAATTTGTTGCCCTTCTCTTTTCCATTTCTAAGATGTCCTTTTTGTACACAGGATTCCAAATTGCACTGCATATCCACAATGAGCCTCCAAGCTTTGTAAAAGGGGAATACTCATTTCTTCACAACTTCTAACAGAACCTTGGAGACAAGCTAATGGATCCTATCCATTTTAAGACAAATGTGATAACCTCCAAGGAAATGTATCAAAAAGAAACTAGATTTCCTGTTAAATGAACAGGAGTTTTGTACCAGACTCCTTTATAACCCTAATTTATTTAAGTTTCACACTCAAAAGCATATGACTTCACATCTGTTGGTATTTACTGATCCTGAATCCTGATAACTCAGGGTTGAGTCATACTTTTTCATTCTTTGTAAAATGGGAGATTAAACAATTTAACAAAAAGGCATTTTACAGTAGATAAACATATGGAGACCTACTACCCTCAGCTCTATATAACTTATGATGTCAGGCTCTCCTACATTCAGATCGGTTTATTCATTATTCCTCACTAATGATCCCACATTTAATATTCCTAATGGTTAGAGATAACATCACCATTAAAGGCATGTCAACTAAAATACACCTTTAGTTCTGGTAGAGGACCCCCTCCTAAACCCATTTTCGCAATATTTACAAATCTCAAAGATTCCTCTGACTTACTGTACCTACCTAGCCCCTCACCGCTCCTCCTCTGTCTCTGCAGCTGCCAGTGACGTCACGTCTTAACTGCGTCTGTCAGTAATAAGATTACGCTCACACCCAATTGCCTGCTGACACACACCAGGAAGTAGAGCGTCTGTCAGCGCAGAGGCTTTCTGCTCCCATTTTTGCTTGAGACGAGCTCCAACAGGAGCAGAGAGGTAGAAAGATGTAAAGTGGGAAAAGGGAATATGCCTTTAATCTCGATAAAAGTACTTAAACTATTATTTTGCTAACAGAAGAACTGAACAACATACTATTAACAATTGAACTTTGTTATTTTGAATTCTTCCAGCTTGAGCAACTCAGCATAATAACCCTACAATGTTTTTACAGTCACATATTTTAAATCAAGAGTCATAGGAACGGTCACTGGCAACAAAAGTGAGTACACCCAGAAGTAAAAAAAAGTCCAAAGTGTCAATATTTGTGTGGCCACCATTATTTCCCACTAGAGCTTCCCAGATTGTCACTGAATTCCTCTTCAATTCATGTGGATATCACGGAGCTGGTCAATGGTAAAGGGCTTGCGCTCCTCCACCTTCAATTTGAGGATGCCCCACAATCCTCAATAAGGTTTAGTCTAGAAATTTGCTTGACCATTTTCAGCACATGTACCCTCATTTCTTTAGCAAGCAGTGGTTGTCTTGGGAGGTGAATCTGGGGTAGTTATCTTGTTGGAATACTGCCTTGTGGACAAGTTTCCGAAGGAGGGGATCATTCCTCTACATTTCGTTGGTGTTTCCATGGCTAGGACAATTCTTAGTGGAACCTGTCCTGTTAAACCGCTTAATGGTCTTGGCCACCAGCTGCTTAGTTTCCGGGAGTTGGTAATCTTTTTATAGCCTAGGACATCTTTATGTATTTTATCTTTACCTTGAAGTGCATGTTCATCTTCCATTGACTAGTATCAGAGAATTGTGAGAGTTTAAATATAACATACCTCCTTCCCATTCACAACTGATATCTTGATACCCTGATAATTTTAGGGTGTATAAATGTATTTCCTGTAATAATTAAATGTTATTAAATCAAATTGTTCTAGTCCAATTTTTTTTTTAACAGTTTGTCTATTGTTTCAAAAGAAATTTTCATCTTCTGCCTTTCCTTCACTAATTAACGGAGTGGTATGTTACAGAGTAAAGTGAATTAATCACGAAGCAGGTGTTATCTTAACTTCTGAAAACTCTGAAGTAAATTTCCTATATTGAACCTTTTGCGAAAGAGGCTGAGCCGTAAATAAGTCAGAGGAATGTGCGTGCCTCAAGTCTATGAGTAAGGTCCCCTGACCCGAAACGCGTCAGACTCTGGTGCTAATTTTTCTCCTCCATACTATCTGATTGATTTTAATTTATGTGCGAATAAAGAATTTGTTTTTAATCAAACGGCTGCTAAATTGATGGATCAGGAATCGTGTTAAAGTGGTGCCAAGCAGGATCGTAAGATAATACTGTGAGATTATTTGTGGGGGCGTGGACAACCCCGGGCAGTGAGCACACTTCCGAGGAGTACTGACTACTACCACCGCGAGAATTGGATCACGTGACCACGTACCAAGACGCTGGAGACGTAGTGTGTAGACCACTTTGGAGTGGGTGAGAGCGGGGAACAGGGGAGGTTTAGAGCCACTGACTGTTTTTTGTCAATTTGTAAGATATAATACCTTATAATGCTGTTTCACGTACGCTATGTTTAGGCTACCTTTGTTGAAATTAATAAAGGTTTCATGCTATTGGAATTTGTCTTTGTTTCTTTGAGATCTGCTTCCCATGCTTTATGAAATTTCATTTTGCTAATGGTGGGGAGATCATTGAGGCAATTATTTGTGACAGTTTTCCACAGCCTGTAGGGTTGAGTATCATAATCTTTCAAAATCTGTGAGACTGTCCCTAAGGCTACAATGTTTAAAAGGTTTGGAGATTAGCTTTTTATGTGTATTATTTGGAATTGGCCTCGTATAGGGGTTTTGTGTGTTCTTTGAGGTGTTGGGAGGTTACATAAGGAACCAAGGGCCATATTTATAAACCCATGGTATCGCTTTTTAGCGATAGTAAACTACCGCAATGGTATTCTATGGGAAACATAAATCAACAATTTTGTTATCGTACATTTACGATCAATATCAGTAATTTACGATCATTGACGTAAATTCATGACAATGATCGTAGATTAACTATCGTTACAATGGCCGAAATTAACAATCAGTTTGGTGTAGAAGAATTGCTTGGACCATCAGAGCTTTTTTTCTCTTCTGCTTCAGTAATATTGTATGCAATTGTTTTTTAAGCAGCAGGTCTTTTAAGATAGATTTCGTTGCCTGAGCAATGTGTCTAGATGTCGTGAATCTGTAGTTCCAATTGTCAGGTTTGAATTAGTCTAATTTTCCAACCCCAAGGCCAATTTGATCATCTGACCTCTGATATGCTTTGTAGGCTGCCCAGACCCATGGGAGGAATGTTTTCCATTATCGTTAATTTTAAAACAATACAAAGACCTTTAGTGGTTTGGGAGATTACTTCTTTATCTACTAATAGGACTTGTCTACTAATAGGGACTTGTCTCTTTTAGTATGTGGGGATAATAGGTTTGACGAACTGGAAATTAACAATTTTGTGGTCTATAGAACGAGCCAATCATATATGCAGTATAGAGAGGGACCACAAGATGTAGTCCAGAGTACATAACATATATGGGTTGGTGAAAAATAAGTATATTCTTTACATTTAAGTATTCTATCTCCAGGAATCAGCTAATTAAAGACATTGCATTGATTCTTTAACCCACCTGCCATTCTTCTTGCTAAATCTTAATTATAGGGATTGGATTTATCCCAATTTTTTATCTAGGGGTAAGTTAAAGTCACCCGCCCACAAGATCGGATCCAGGGGGATATTTTTAAGATTTTGTAGTATTTCGATTAAGAAAATACCATGCAGATTGGGGAATATACATTTAATAATATATATGGTTGTTTTTAATGTGCAATGAACAGTAGGTATCTGCCATCAAAATCTTTGGTTATTTTTTAATATCTACATCCAGGGGTTTCCATTGCGGAGATAAAATCTGGGGGCTGATTTTCGAGTAAAATGTATTGAAATAGGCAGAAAATACTGTATAGATCAACCATTATTTTTGCATAATACAAGTATACTTTGTGCTTTTTTCGTTTTCTATGATATGCTATCTGTAACTTTGTTCCTGTGGCCGGTGATATATTTATCAGTAGACATTTTACTATTATATATGACAGGGTTTGATCAACAGATTTGGTGGCTAATGAACATTTACAGAGGAAGACAGCATTCAAGTGGAATATCTGTTGTATTCAATTAGATCACTGGACTGAAATGTAGTTTTTGAAGACGTTTCGCTAGTCATCCGACTGGCTTTCTCATTCAGATTGAGAAGCCAGTCGGATGACTAGCGAAACGTCTTCAAGAACTACATTTCAAGTCCAGTTGATCTAATTGAATACAACAATATACCATGCCTGGATGAATGAGAACCTCACATTCAAGTGGAATATTTTGTTAATTATATCAGTAGTTCGTTCTGGATGGGGTTAGTGCTATGTAAAGCACTTTAGTAGTGTGCGGATTTGCACTATGAGGCGTTTTGTCTGATGTGTCGTCCTCCATGGGGCCTGGTGTATGCTGGCCCGTATGGCGAAAGGCTTGGAGTGTTTCCCCCACTGCTCCCATTTTAGGTTTAGGAGACATTTGGTTAATTTAATTGCCTGCTGTGACCCGCTCTCCTTTTAGTGTGATTTTCAGGTGGTATAGCTTATATTAGATGATGGATAGTATGGTGAGTAGAGAAGCAACCTCTAAGGCATTCGTCCAGTGGCTGCTCACGAGCACCCCCCATATTGAATTTTTAAATGGAGATTTAAGGGTTTGTAACTGTAATAATACAACCGAAATAATCTCCAGTAATAATATTTATAAAGACTGTACATATTTATAAGACTGTAAGCATACCCACATAGCCCCATTCCTTCCTCACATATCCAAATATCTCCACCTATACGTAAATATATTTAGTAATGGTGTTTGATAATATTCCATTCATTACAAAAAGTACAATAATAAAGTTTGTGTTGTGCAACAATAACACTGTCCACATACCACTGCCCCTACCACATACACACACACTTAGACTACTATATGTGAAATATAAACATTTGTGGCCTCATTTACCACCGGGCCCTGTTTTGAAATGAGGGGTTAAAATTAAGTTAACTGCTATTAAATAGGTGAGCATGAGTTTAACCCCTCACCTGCACCGTCTGCAGGTATGATAAAAAAAAGAACGCACAGCCGCTGCAAGGTATTCAGTAACCCATTTGCGCTAATAGCTACATTAATCAACTGCATCACGGGAACTAGGCAGGCAAGGAGACCAAGGGTAATGAAGGCATTCAAACTACACAAACAAACGTTTGGTGAATAACATTGGTTGTTTATGCTGTTAATTCAAATGGGCAGCCCTGGAAAAATAGAATTAAACCCACACTAACCTGATATAGCATTGGAAAGTGTGGGTTATGTCCATTTTACCCCAGTGTGCCCCATTTTGCATCTCCCTGTTTATATCCACTGTTTCCAAACACTGCCAAACATACACCACACTACAGGGTTATTCAATACATTTTGGCCCAACCAATCAAATGTTATAATATCTGATTGGTTGAGGCAAAATTAGCACTATTTTTAATGATAGAACTTTATTGAATCTATACAACACAGAATAGATAACCAATGCACATTCCTAGGCCCAATACAATATCATATTATTCTGCACTATGGAATACATTAAAAAAAAGGGGTTTTAGTATACATTACTGTGATCACATGTAAAACCCCTTTTTTTATAATGTATGCCAATGTGCAGATAATATATTTATGGGCCTAGGAATGTGCATTGATTATCTTTTCTATGTTTGTATAAATTGTTTGACCAGATCAGTAGCACTTCCGCAAAATTTAGTTGTAAATTAGCCTAATTGGAGTGCTTCCACAATCCTTTATTTGTATGCTTTTATTGAATCTCCCTAATAATTCTTTAAGTGCACACTTTTGCTAGTATATATATACGGTATATACTCGAATATAACTGACCCGATTATAAACCAGGCAGCTTTTTTTACCTCTAAAAAGGAGTAAAATTGATTGACTTGAGTATAAACCGAGGGTAGATAATATGACCACTACTGCCTTCTGATTCTGTATTGTTTTGAGGCGTTAGTTGCCCTTTAAATGACAGCAGAATTTCCATACAGTAGTCCATACAGTAATAGCCAAATCCAGTATGGCTTTTACTGTATGGGACTACTGTATGGGAATTCTGCTGTCCTTAAAGGGCAACTAAAGCCTCAAAACAATACAGAATTCTGTAGCTTTAGCTGCCCTTTAAATGGATAGCAGAATTCCCATACAGTAGTACTGTATTTGGCTATTACTGTATTGGAATTCTTCTGTGCATTAAAAGGCAACTAAGCCTCATTCCTTGGCACTCAAGATGTTTGGAAATTACAACTCTCAGCATGCTTTAGTTGCTGGCAGTTGTAGTTTCCAACATCTGCAGTGCCTTCTGCCTTCTCCTACCTGCTCGTTCCCCTGCTCTGGTCCTCTCTCTGCTCCAGCGGCCGCGTGCTCTGCATTCCTCTGCTGGCTGACGTCACTACTCAGTGCCGCTGGCACCGAATAGTGACGTCAGCCAGCAGAGGATGCAAAGCGTGTGGCCGCCGGAGCACGTAAGTCTTTGACTCAAGTATAAACCAAGTCCAATTTTCATGCTATTTTTGCCTGAAAATCTTGGTTAATACTCGAGTATATACGGCACTACGCTCCTATATATAGAATATATATAGAAAAAATTCTCACAGTACAGCACTCAGGCCTTGCTTTTTAATATCTTTTATATATATTTATATATAATACAAAAGTACGGTGATATTCTCCATACCAGGTAACAAAAGATTGATAGGTTCCTGTCTGCAATGGATTCCCAGGCATTTCTCCTATTTTCCTCCTTGGGACATATGGGGTTAACATGTTTATTACATTTGGGGAAGGGCAGTATGATGTCACTTTCTATTAAACTACTAAAAAGCAATAAATATAGTATTGGTATTTGTGCTTTGCCAACAGTCTTGATTTAGAAAAGGAATTTTATTTCCTGAAACACAAAGCTCCTTTTATAGCAGGAACTCAAGCTCAACATCCTTAACTTGCCGTGGTGCTCCTGATAAAGAAATATATATACATTTTCTGACTAAAGTCTTGTCGGCTGTGTATTTTGCAGTAACTCCTGCAATTAACCTGATTTTTTCCTGATAAATTGTGTTAGAAATAGCTCATATGAAAAACTAAGCGCTCCCAAATAATATAATGTGCCGGTAAAAAATAGTTTCACTGAAAGTTATCATTAAATCAACAGAAAGGTCAAAATGCGGCAAGACAAAGTGTAGAGAAATGATCTACTTTACAGCCAATCCAAAAATATATCAGCAAATTAAGTAGTGGTGCTGTGAGATCCAAATGTAATATCTTGTATGACTTCCATGAGCTTGAAGGACAGCATCCATGTGGTTTGGCAAGGATTGATACAATTTATTGATGAAATCATCAAGAATAGCCAAGAAAACAGTCTTGCATGCCTCCCAGAGTTAATCAATATTCTTTGGTTTCGTCTCCCCATGCTTCCTCTTTCATCCTACCCCCAATATGCTCAATGATGTTTATGTCAGGTGACTGAGCTGGCCAATCCTGGAGCATCTTGATCTTCTTCACTCACCTTAAGGACTTTGATGTGGAGATGGAAGTATACGATGGAGCACCATCCTGCTGCAGAATTTGGCCTTTTTATGGTTGGGAATATATGAGGTACTAAGATTTCTTGGTATTTTACACTATTGATGTTGCCTTCCACCCGCAGATCCCTTGCACACCCTCATACTGGATGTAACCCCCCAGACCATGATTTTGCCTTCACCAAACTTCACTGTTTTCTAGGAAAATCTCGGCTCCATGCGGGTTCCAGTTGGTCTCCAGCAATATTTGCGGTGACTGTGGTGTAATTCAACAAAGATTCATCTGAAAAATTCACCTTTTGACACTTTTCCAGTGTCCATCCTTTAGCAGGCTGTGGGACTTGCAAATGCCAACGGTTTTTCAATTGTCTTTTGTTTAGTGCGGGCTTATGGGCACTGATTCGACCATGGAGGCCATTTCGAGACAGAATCCGACAAACTGTTCTGGTTGACACAGGGATTTCAGGTGACCAGGTCTTCTGGAGCTCTGCTGCAGTTGAAAATGGGCTTGCCTTGGTTTTCGAGCCAACAAGGTCCTCTCGAGCAGTTTGTCTTGCGGGGTCTGCCTGACCTGGGCTTGTCAAAAACTTCTCCATTTTCTTCAAATCTTTTCTTTATCCTCATAACTTGACGCTGAGAGACATTGAGGTGTGCGGCACATTAGCAGTGGATTTGGTCTTCGCCTTTTGATAATCAACACTTTAGTCTCAGGGTGAATCTTAGGCATGTTGCAGAGGTCTATTTGCAGTTGATGTGAATGGCCTAGTGTACTGGGTTCTTTTTATACACACCTGACACTAATTGATCCATTTTAGTCACAGGTAAGGCCCATATGACAAGGCAACAACACATATGTCTTTGCAAAAATTGACTCAATGGGCTTTACCAAGCTGTAATATTAGAAGAATACTGCATCTGCATTAGAATATTGATAAGCAGCACTTCAGGTCTATTTGTACACACAACAACAACTTTTAGCAAGAAACTGTATATATATATATATATATATAATATATATATATATATATAATATCCAATGTAGGTATAGAGCACTCGTGGGACTTTTTAACAGCACAACATTTTATTCACAATATTATACTATATATATATTTAAATATTTATTTAAATATTAAAGCACACTGGATGGTGCAACTTCCCTCATTTTAAAAAGCCAAAGGGCTGGGGGAAGTGTGCAAGTATGAGAAATGCAAAAGTTTGCTAATGGTAATTGAAGTAAAATTGGTTAGAAGTAGGGGGGGGGTTTATGTGGTGCTGGGGTGGTAGCTCCCATGTGGTTATAGCACCCACAACATGCCCCTTTTATGGGAGGTCCTATGCCTTTAATATAACAACTGGATGGCCTCTTCCCTCATTTTAAAAAGCCAAAGGGCTGGGGGAAGTGAGAGAGCCTGTTATATGGATCCAGGTGTGTAAGAATGAGAAATGAAAAGTTTGTTAATTGAAGTAAAAGAAATTTAAAAAGGTTTAGAAGTTAGGACCTTCCAGACTGGGGTTACCTTGATGTGGTTGGAAGGCTTTTCATTCATGTGATCACAGTAATGTATACTAAAACCCCTTTGTTTATAAAGTATGCCCGTGCAGATAATATGATATTGTATGGGGCCTAGGAATTTGCATTGATTATCTTTTCTATGTTTGTATAAATGTTTGACCAGATCAGTAGCACTTCCTCAAAATGTAGTTATAATTTAGCCTAAGGAGTGCTTCCACAATCCCTCTATTGTATATATATATATATATATATATATATATATATATATATATTCCAATCAAAATGCAGGCACTCAATCTTTTTGATTTATGTCTGCCAAGGTGCTACCACAACATAAGCCCCAAATTAACAGTTCAATAGAAAATGACCTAGAGTGCACACATTTTTCTATTGAACTATATATATACCTCACACACGTGATTTACATGACTACATGTCCATGTGGACTATCCTACATCGGTTAAAACCGATTTAAGTCTTAGATTACGTAATGATGGACACCGATCAGCAATAAAAACGGCCTTTCGAGACAACCAAAGTAATAAACCAGTGGCAAAACATTATTTACAGAAGAATCATTCTCCGACAGTTTCACAATTCATTGGGATTGATCATATCCCCCTACCCAAAAGAGGAGGAGATAGATCGAAATTATTGTTACAAAAAGAGACATATTGGATCACACACTAAATACCATTAGTCCATGGGGACTAATGAGAACTGCTCCTACCGCTGCTTTTTAAAGGATAGATAACTATTTTTTAAGAATGGATAACTATTTGGGACTATTATATATATGGCCTCTTTATTATATATTGTGTGGGGATATTAGAACTAATATTTAAGATATTCTTATTATACTGCTATGTTCTTTATAAGGGATATGGCACTCTAGATAATCTCTGTTTTTAATTTACACTGTAATTTTACAAATAGATGGACACAACCACTTTAATTTTTAAGCTTTTTTAACAATTGTAATAAGCTTTTGATTAATAATGTTTAAGCACTTTATAAGGCACTTTAACACTTTAATGGTAATCATATAGCACTTTAATAGTAAGCATATAGGGCACTTTATTATTATCATGCTGACCCGTTAGTTCAGCTCACTAAGAGTTAATCACTATATCGTTCACCACCAATTATGTAAATGTAATTGAGTCATCACAGAATGATTTAAATGGCACAGTGTGTGTATGATTATTTAGCTTGAAAAGGGTCAGAAAACAGGACCGAAACTTCGCTAACATACACAAATTATGTGTGAATAAAAGTTGTATTTTGGATATTAGAAGTCCTTTTGTGTGCACTGACTTCAATCAAATACATATGTGAAATTCTCATCGGTAGCACCAAGGCCATAATACTTTTCAAGTGAGTGCCTGACCATACCCCAGACATATTAAGGATTTAGACACCACTGTTGGAGCACCAATCCCATTGAATATGGAGGAACATATAGAATTTCAAGCTGACTATACAGAAACGTGGCATGTAACAGAGGAAGATGTGGAAAGAGTCTTATGGCAACTCACACACTGAATACCCTGTAATCAATACCATCAAAGATGTTACAATGAATTAATACAAATGAGAAAAAAGAACTGAATTAGACCTACATGGTTTGTTTTTGTCTGACTATTATAGAGAGCGACATATCCCAGAGGTTTTCGTATTAACAATATCCCAACCATTGGACGTAATAATCCGAATTCTGCAAAAAATGGATAGGCGTTCTGAATCGTGCTCATTGGATCTAATGGCATTGGTTATTGGGAAGTAGCTAAAGAATATAAGGAGGTACAAAATAAAATACAGTATTTGAAACTGAACATAAAACTATTTTGCAAAATGAATCTCACTGGAGCCATTGGTTAAAATGCGTGACCTTATTGACAGCATAGACAAATCTTCTTTGTTCAAGAACAAAAAATCAGAAGAGTTACGGATGGTTGTCCGTTATGCAGGGTGTACAGATGGTTGTCCGGTATGCAGGGAGAAGTAACCAATAGAAATCAGGCCAGTCAAGATCTCGGATTGGACGTAACATCCCGCGAGAACAAAGGGACGGACGGGACGCAACAAGACCCACGAGGTCCGGAACAGGACTATGGGCGAGGTGCAGCGGGGATCTCACAGTCACAAACAGACATGTGGATTATACAGTGGATCCATCGGAGGGACTGAAGTTTGAAGAGACAGACCCGAACAACAAGGGAGCCCGTTTTTTAGAGCGGGCAACACGCAGCCGAAAATGGGAAAAACACAATGAGGAGATATCCCATCCGAAGAGGGAGTAAGCATAAAGATAAATTAAGACGACTATACCTATTTTCAATCTTTCCAATAGGCATTTAAACACAAGTGAAGTCACATTACATCAAAGGGATTAACATTTGTACCCACAACCAAATTCAATTTATTTCAATGGAATATTGATGCATATAGAATACAGAGACAATTAACCTTTAAGAGTATGTATGGAAGTGAAACACACCAATGTTTTAATCCCTAAAACTGAAAAGTACCTATGATCCACCTTTTATTAATCCTACAATTAAAACATTTCAACAAATGGTTAATGCAGGGTTACAGCTAGTATCATAATAACCACAAGGATAAGTTGAACAAAAACACACAACTTAACGGTGGGAGAAAGAAGGGCAATTAAATCCCTTGCCTCAGATAAGAACATTGTAATACCCCCTGAAGATAAGGGTGGGGCATTGTGATATTAAATTATACTGACTATCAACGAGAAATACTCACACAACTAGAGACACTACAACATATGAGAAACTTAAAACGATCCTACTAAGTAGTTCAAAAACAAATTAACCTTATTCTTGATCAGGCTATGTTTCATAATGTGATTAATATTGAAACTAGAGACTATTTAAATCAAAAGCATCCAATATGCCCTATACTATATACAATACCCAAAATCCATAAAGATCTTACTAACCCCCCAGGACGCCCAATCATTTCGGCTCGGGGTGGATTATTAGAACCATTGGGTAAGTTCCTGGATGGACATCTCCAACCAATTGTGAAACACACTTAATACATACATCAGGGATACGGGCCACCTTACTGAAAGGTTAAGAGAACTTAATATACCTGACGATAGAGAAATATGGCTAGCTACGCTAGATGTCTCTAGTCTATATACCTGTATCCCACACATAGCTGTACTGGAAACAGTCAAGGAATACTTAGAGCACTATAGGAGTGGAACACCATCCTTTCGGAACTTCCTGCTGGAATTACTAGAGGCAACTTTGAAATATAATTTTTTCAAATTTGAAAATCGGTATTATATACAAAGGGCTGGCACTGCCATGGGTGCAGCCATGGCTCCGGCTTATGCCAACATATACATGCATGCATATGAAATTAAAGGAACTGTAAACTTAAATAAGTGTTTGCCAATCGTTTCTATTATTCACAGGGAGGTGAGAACTTATTCACAGCGGCACTTACCGCGCTCCTCTCGCAGGTCCTTCTGAAGCTTTAGGTAGCACTTTATTTACGTGTTATGGTGAATAGTATGTACATTTTTTTTTTAATGACATGTGTATGTGAGCTGAGTCTACTATACTATCCCATGTTGTTGTGTCAAATTAATGGTTCCACCCCTATTTTCTATTTTTATATAATGCTGTGTGTGCTATTAGGGGTTACTAAAAAATTCATGGAACCTTTGAGGTGAGCGATTCCACGACATTAGACCGATCCTGCCAGAACCCGCCTTTCCGTTCTTCCTTGTGACCAACATGTGATCACAAAATGAATGGGATTTGCGAATGCATGTGGTCGCAAAGCAGAACGGAAAGGCGTTCTGGCAGGATCGGTCTAATGTCGTGGAGTCGCTCGGGAGGGTAAGTGCTGTATGGTCACCTTAAGTATGCTACCTCCAAGCAATCATCAAGGCTGTGTGTGCTGACATCACAGACAATGATTGACTGCTGTTTGCCCGGGTGTCTCCTCTGCACATGCTCAAGCTTAAAAAAAAGCTCATTAAGCAGAAGGAGGAGGCAGACACCTTTTCCAGAACAATAGGTTTATCATTACATATCTGATAACAATATCAGTTGGGGATGTTAGCAGATAACTGGCAGGTCACCAGGTTTTTTGTTTTAAGGGTGGACATGCCTTTTAACATATCTTTATTTTATCTTTGCATTATCAATGGAAGTCCCTTTAAATAACAACCTCCAATATCCCCAACCTCCCATATCTGAGAATGGAGTTTATTAGTAGGGCTGCCTGGAACATTTCATAGGATTTGGTCTGTTTGGCTGAATGGTTAGCTCCCTTTGATCAAACCCCAAGTTTCTCAATACTTTATGCCCCACCGCCACAGAGGTTAATGGGCCAAAACAAATTAGAGAGGAAACCCTTTTTTTTTTTTTTTTTTTTAATAATATTTTATCTTTGCTTTTTTGTAAGGCTGGAATCCCTGGTCAACCATGACTGTCTTCTCCTTCCATCAGGTTATTCACCAGTGCTGGATGTTCTCTCTCTCTTTGTTCCTCGCTCTACGTCCCTGGCACAAGGTTCTGAAACAGATCAGTGGGCGCTTTGGCTCTAGTGTCCTTTCATACTTTGTTTTCCTGAAGACTCTTCTGGGCTTCAACATCTTCTTGTGCTTTCTGTGTATCTTATTTATTGTCATTCCACAAGCTGTCCATCCCCAGAGCTTCCCCTACCAACCTTTTTTTACTGGCTTGGAACTGCTCACTGGAGCTGTAGTGTCTATAATATAACGATGTGTGTAGAGGTTTTAACCTTATCATAGAGACAATCTACAGGTGTGTATACATGCCACACCATGTATTCCAATGGATGCTTTCCTGTTTAGTTGTCTTTCTACAATAGTAACACAAATGTTGAGGCACAGGACCACACAAAAACACACCAAGCCCTTTGGGCCATGGCGCAGGATCTACACAAAACTAATGTACAAGTATACAAGAGAGAAGAAGAGTACCCGCTCATGTAATTATGAATATAAGTAAAAACCCTTTATTATTGAAAATATATCCATCCTGGGGTGTACAGAAAAATACAGATAACACAGAACAGTGTCCCTCTCTACAGCTAATAAAGTGGCTAGTGCCCAAAACCCTCTACCCACATAAGTCAAATACAGTCTAGTGGTATTGAGTCCATTACACTTATCTGTCAGTCATGCTGCAGCATGTAGACACAGAGTCGGGGGTCCAGAGTGAGAGGAGAGCCTGTAAGAGGACACCGAAGAGGAACCGATGAGACAAGGTATCTGTCTTTCTAGCACAAGATACCATTTCTAAATATCCATCTTGACCTTCTTGTCACATTGGATCACATAGTAACATTGTTATGCATTTAAGGGTATGTTCACTGAAAAAACTTAACTTTTTCACATTAATTGAAAAACTGGAGGTAAAGGAGCTAAGTCTTACCTCCCCTTTCTTTAATTAACCTATTACCTCCAATTGCGCTCCTCTGCTGCTTCCTCTACAGGTCCTGGGGGCAGTCGGGAGCTGCCAGATGAAGTTTTTCTTCTGACTCCTGTTATTTGAAGAGCGGTAATACAATTAATGGCAGCTTGTTGACCTGAGAGAGTCTCTCATGTGATTTAGCACTGTCCTGGGTACTAGAGATTGTCATAAAGAAGTCTTGGCCCTATTTTATACTATTGGTAACTGCATGTTGTAACTTACTGTTCTGTTATATATTGTGGGGGATGTTTGCTGAATGTTACAAAGATATATATATTATGTTTCTCAGAAGAGAAGACAATTCTATGTTTAACATTCTGTCTTGTCTTATCTCATTATCCGTCTTTCTTTCTAGGTTATTTCTCCAGTACACCTATGTATTATGGGTATTACAGTACTTGACTCTGAATGAGAATTGTTCCTCTGGATTGAACACCACAGCTTGTCCATCAGGCAGGGCCTGGTTTCCCTACCACATGCCACTCGCATACCTGTTTACAGTAGGACCGCCTTTTTGAGCACTGCATTATCCTTGTGTACAGGTATTGGATCCTGTTCATTATCCATTTACTTCCATCTTGTTAACCCCCCTTTTCTCTCTCTCCCTCTCTCGCTCTCTCTCTCTGTTTATATAATTTGTCCTATATGTGTTCTCGGCATGTCATTATCTACCCCCATTTCACTATCATGTTAATTCTGTTGCCCGTCTCTCTTCCTCAGGATGTCGTGTTCCTTTGGGTGAAAGTTTCCGTGTGGGATTGTCCTCTGGAATTATGGCTGCAAAGTTTTTAGTTCCTGGGATTTTAAAGTTACACGGAACAGATCATTGCAGAGACGAAAGAAAATATCCACATGCAACTAAAGGTCTGGTGCTCAGCTCCCCAACCTTCTTCAATCCCAAATACTTTTTATGGGTATCTGTACACTGGGCTCTGTATTCCATATTGTTTACAATTTGATTTTAGGATTTTTCCTGTAGAGTTAACAATTCGCTCCCCATTGCTGGTTGACCAAGCTGTTTAATAGAAGGATGTGTCTTTTAAAATTCAGATTCTACCATTTTATTTGTCTACCAAG
This sequence comes from Hymenochirus boettgeri, assembly GCA_019447015.1. NCBI lineage: Eukaryota > Metazoa > Chordata > Amphibia > Anura > Pipidae > Hymenochirus > Hymenochirus boettgeri. Next base: position 56,857,979 of record CM033476.1, read on the forward strand.
CCATACAATTAAATTACAGTATTTTCTTGAAATAAATAACCTCCATAAAGAGAATGTTTTTGTTCGTTATACTATAAGCTCCACCTGTTTATAGAGTATCTTCTATTTGGTACTGCATGAAATAGTGTCACAAGCTCTAAACTTCTATATGATTTGGGTACTTTGCACATTAGGAAATGCTCTGTGAACGACTGCAGAATTATACCCCGAATCCCATAAGAGACGACTGAAGACTCTGTTCATTTATTTTCTATCCTGGACTCTGTGTATGGGGGAGCTGGCTGGGATCTGCCATAGTTGTGTATCTGCTCGAACAACTTACACCAGGTAAGGAAACAGAGCTAAAAAGAGACCTTGGAAGTGACTGAGGGTTGAAACCATGTATAAGGGTGAATTGAGAGAAGTATGAGGTTTTATTGGCCCCTATGAACTCTAACGCTGCAAATGTCAATTAAGGTTCTGGGCAAGTTTATTGTTTGTTTATTGTTATATTTTATTATATACTAAAATCCTTATTAGCGAGGCACAGTAGGTTTTCCTGTACATTTGTTTAATCTGTATGCACAGGTCCACTTGTAGATTAGATTCTGGCCATTTGTACTTATGCTGGACTGACACTTATAAAGTTTAGTTGATCTACCTCCTAATGTTCCCTCGACAGACCAGATCAATCATTTGTGATTGTGGTTTCACCTGTAATGTTACCCATGCTCTCCCCAGGGAATGTCAGCTGCTCACAGCTGCTCTGCTCGAAATTAAGATCAATTTGATGTACAAGTGAGATTTAACTATTGAAAATGCCAGTGTATGGATAGCATTGACTTTAGATAGATTTGCCTATTGTTGTATATATATAAAATCTAATGTAATGATGTCCATACAAAGTCCTGAACAACCTGACCCAATTCTAGTGTATGGCCAGATTACACTGTGTGTCAGTTCACCACCGCTGGGTATTGCCACATGGAGCAGAAAAACCCCTAATGTATCCAGCACTAATAATCTCAATAATACTACAATGATGGAACATATACCCTGCTGTGTGCATCTATTGAGTGAATTTGGACTCTCGGCTTAGCACTATCTCTGCAGAAAGTGGATTTGGTTATTGTTGGGAAAGGAACTGAAGAAACGTAATAAAAAGTTGATTCTTTGGGTGAAATTCTATGTTAAACGGCATTAACGCTCTTTCCTGCAGGATCACCGGATCCGTGTCCGAAGTGGAGGAGAGCCAGAGGTGGAGGCCATGTTGCTCCCACTGCCTGTGGCTGTTTCTGTTTGCAATCTTCTTCTGCCATATATGTACCATGCTCTAGGGTTGTGGGAGAGGCTGGACTCCCCTGTCCTTGAGGTCTATGTCGCTATATGCAGGTTGGTTAATGAAAGGGTTACTGTCCTGAGACTTGTGATTGTCTATAAGAGTATTTACAATATCCATTGATTGTCTTCTCTTTATATCTTGTTTCATTTCATTTCTTAAATGATAGGAACCTTATTTTGAAGATTGTTGTCCTTGGGGTTATGTGTTACCACTGGCTCATCAGAAAAACAAAGTATCTAGAGAATAAGGTACGTTCTGGACTCCTTCCCTTCTGCTAGATACTTTGTTATATCCCATGATAACTCCCAGTACACTTTGTGCTAAACACCAGCACTAGAGAGAATTCTGGGTAATAGACTAGGGTACCTGTTTGCATGTCTTTAAAATTAGAACCACGTTTAGAGACCAGCACCAAAAAAGGATACCTAAGCAGTTATATCGTCCCTAAGGTGGCCAAACACATGCACTTAAGATCCAATGATAATCACATACATTACACTGACCAACCCCCCCATATGCTGTGTAGGGATGGTCCGCTATGTGCCCATACACACTGGCTCCTACTATGCTACGAACAGGATAGTGGAATTTGGCAAGGTGTGTGTGTTGGGGGTGGGGGTAGGAGGGGCAAAAAAGTAGGTCCTTGCATTCTATATTTATATTGTTTCTAACAATCAAGAAGCTTATATGCTTTACATTTCCATTGACGTGGGGTACTGTATGTACAAAGAGGCTCTCATTACAGGTTATATAGTATAACTACATGTCTTTTTTTTCCCCCAGTGCTGGGAGACATTTGTGGGACAGGAATTGTATCGCTTTGTCATAATGGATCTTTTGTTCAGTCTATTGGATACTCTGTTTGGAGAGTTGCTGTGGAGGTAAACACGTCCCTTCACACTATGTTTCCTGCCCTTGGCCTTTCCCACTCTGCTTTACATGGCTGAGCAAGGACAATATAGAAGTTGTCTTAAGCCCTAGTTATTTAAAGAGATTCTGTCAATCAGCAGCTGGAAGGCCTTAAGTTTAACATTCCTACTTATTAGTACTTGTCCCCTGATCCATCTTTGTGGTTTAAATTTTCCTTTTTTTACAGGATCATCCTTGAGAAAAGATATAAAAAGAGATGCCGGACAGAGTTCGATATTGCACGGAATGTACTGGAGCTGATAACAGCCAAACATTGCCCTGGTAAGAGGATCTAACATCAACCTGTGCAATCCCCAATGTATACACATTATAGATATTTGGAAAACAATATGTATACTGCTTGTATATGTTCCAATGTATTCCTCCTAGAGTTTATTGGTACGTGAGAGCCGAGTTCCCTCCCTGTCATCGCATATGCAGAGATGGTGAGTTTAAATAAGTGTTTGCCAATCGTTCTATTATTCACAGGGAGGTGAGAACTTATTCACAGCGGCACTTACCGCGCTCCTCTTGCAGGTCCTTCTGAAGCTTTAGGTAGCACTTTATTTACGTGTTATGGTGAATAGATATGTACATTTTTTTTTTAATGACATGTGTATGTGAGCTGAGTCTACTATACTATCCCATGTTGTTGTGTCAAATTAATGGTTCCACCCCTATTTTCTATTTTTATATAACGCTGTGTGTGCTATTTCGGGGTTACTAAAAAATTCATGGAACCTTTGAGGTGAGCGATTCCACGACATTAGACCGATCCTGCCAGAACCGCCTTTCCAGTTCTTCCTTGTGACCAACATGTGATCACAAAATGAATGGGATTTGCGAATGCATGTCGGTCGCAAAGCAGAACGGGAAAGGCGGTTCTGGCAGGATCGGTCTAATGTCGTGGAGTCGCTCGGGAGGGTGCAGTGTATGGTCACCTTAAGTATGCTAACTCCAAGCAATCAATCAAGGCTGTGTGTGCTGACATCACAGACAATGATTGACTGCTGTTTGCCCTGGTGTCTCCTCTGCACATGCTCAAGCTTAAAAAAAAGCTCATTAAGCAGAAGGAGGTGGCAGACACCTTTTCCAGAACAGAATAGGATTTATCATTACATATCTGATAACAATATTAGTTGGGGATGTTAGCAGATAACTGGCAGGTCACCAGGTTTTTTGTTTTAAGGGTGGACATGCCTTTTAACATATCTTTATTTTACCTTTGCATTATCAATGGAAGTCCCTTATAAATAACAACCTCCAATATCTCCCAACCTCCCATATCTGAGAATGGAGTTAATTAGTAGGGGCTGCCTGGATACATTTCATAGGATTTGGTCTGTTTGGCTGAATATGGTTAGCTCCCTTTGACCAGACCCCAAGTTTCTCAATACTTTATGCCCCACCGCCACAGAGGTTAATGGGCCAAAACAAATTAGAGAGGAAACCCTTTTTTTTTTTTTTTTTTTTTTAATAAATATTTTATCTTTGCTTTTTTGTAAGGCTGGAATCCCTGGTCAACCAATGACATGTCTTCTCCTTCCATCAGGTTATTCACCAGTGCTGGATGTTCTCTCTCTCTTTGTTCCTCGCTCTACGTCTCTGGCACAAGGTTCTGAAACAGATCAGTGGGCGCTTTGGCTCTAGTGTCCTTTCATACTTTGTTTTCCTGAAGACTCTTCTGGGCTTCAACATCTTCTTGTGCTTTCTGTGTATCTTATTTATTGTCATTCCACAAGCTGTCCATCCCCAGAGCTTCCCCTACCAACGTTTTTTTACTGGCTTGGAACTGCTCACTGGAGCTGTAAGTGTCTATAATTTGTTTTTGTGAGATCCTAACGATGTGTGTAGAGGTTTTAACCTTATCATAGAGACAATCTACAGGTGTGTATACATGCCACACCATGTATTCCAATGGATGCATTTTCTGTTTAGTTGTCTTTCTACAATAGTAACACAAATGTTGAGGCACAGGACCACACAAAAACACACCAAGCCCTTTGGGCCATGGCGCAGGAACTACACAAAACTAATGTACAAGTATACAAGAGAGAAAGAAGAGTACCGCACTCATGTAATTATGAATATAAGTAAAAACCCTTTATTATTGGGAAAAATATATCCATCCTGGGGTGTACATAGAAAATACAGATAATAACAGAACAGTGTCCCTCTCTACAGCTAATAAAGTGGCTAGTGCCCAAAACCCTCTACCCACATAAGTCAAATACAGTCTAGTGGTATTGAGTCCATATACACTTATCTGTCAGTCATGCTGCAGCATGTAGTGAGAGGAGAGCCTGTAGAGAGGACACCGAAGAGGAACCGATGAGACAATGGTATCTGTATTTCTAGCACAAGATACCATTTCTAAACATCCATCTTGACCTTCTTGTCACATTGGATCACATAGTAACATTGTTATGCATTTAAGGGTATGTTCACTGAAAAAACTAACTTTTTCACATTAATTGAAAAACTGGAGGTAAAGGAGCTAAGTCTTACCTCCCCTTTCTTTAATTAACCTATTACCTACAATTGCGCTCCTCTGCTGCTTCCTCTAACTTCAGATGAAGTTTTTCTTCTGACTCCTGTTATTTGAAGAGCGGTAATACAATTAATGGCAGCTTGTTGACCTGAGAGAGTCTCTCATGTGATTTAGCACTGTCCTGGGTACTAGAGATTGTCATAAAGAAGTCTTGGCCCTATTTTATACTATTGGTAACTGCATGTTGTAACATTACTGTTCTGTTATATAGTGTGGGGGATGATTTGCTGAATGACTTACAAAGATTATATATATATTATGTTTCTCAGAAGAGGAAGACAATTCTATGTTTGAACATTCTGTCTTGTCTTATCTCATTATCCGTCTTTCTTTCTAGGGTTATTTCTCCAGTACACCTATGTATTATGGGTATTACAGTAACTTGACTCTGAATGAGAATTGTTCCTCTGGATTGAACACCACAGCTTGTCCATCAGGCAGGGCCTGGTTTCCCTACCACATGCCACTCGCATACCTGTTTACAGTAGGAGCCGCCTTTTTGAGCACCTGCATTATCCTTGTGTACAGGTATTGGATCCTGTTCATTATCCATTTACTTCCATCTTGTTAACCCCCCCTTTTCTCTCTCTTCCTCTCTCGCTCTCTCTCTCTGTTTATATAATTTGTCCTATATGTGTTCTCAGCATGTAATTATCTACCCCCATTTCACTATCATGTTCTAATTCTGTTGCCCGTCTCTCTTCCTCAGGATGTCGTGTTCCTTTGGTGAAAGTTTCCGTGTGGGATTGTCCTCTGGAATTATGGCTGCAAAAGTTTTTAGTTCCTGGGATTTTAAAGTTACATGGAACAGATCAGTGCAGAGACAGAAAGAAAATATCCACATGCAACTAAAGGTCTGGTGCTCAGACTCCCCAACCTTCATTCAATCCCAAATACATTTTTATGGGTATCTGTACACTGGGCTCTGTATTCCATATTGTATTACAATTTAGATTTTAGGATTTTTCCTGTAGAGTTAACAATTCGCACCCCATTGCTGGTTGACCAAGCTGTTTAATAGAACGATGTGTCTTTTTAAAATTCAGATTCTACCATTTTATTTGTCTACCAAGCCATACAAATTAAATTACAGTATTTTCTTGAAATAAATAACCTTCCATAAAGAGAATGTTTTGTTAGTTATACTATAAGCTCCACCTGTTTATAGAGTATCTTCTATTTGATACTGCATGAAATAGTGTCACAAGCTCTAAACTTCTATATGATTTGGGTACATTGCACATTAGGAAATGCTCTGTGAACGACTGCAGAATTATACCCCGAATCCCATAAGAAGACGACTGAAGACTCTGTTCATTTATTTTCTATCCTGGACTCTGTGTATGGGGAGCTGGCTGGGATCTGCCATAGTTGTGTATCTGCTGTCAGAACACTTACACCAGGTAAGGAAACAGAGCTAAAAAGAGACATTGGAAGTGACTGAAGGGTTGAAACCATGTATAAGGGGTGAATTGAGAGAAGTATGAGGTTTTATTGGCCCAGCTATGAACTCTAACAGCTGCAAATGTCAAGTTAAGGTTCTGGGCAAGTTTATTGTTTGTTTATTGTTATATTTTATTATAGTAAAATCCTTATTAGCGAGGCACAGTAGGTTTTCCTGTACATTTGTTTAATCTGTATGCACAGGTCCACTTGTAGATTTAGATTCTGGCCATTTGTACTTATGCTGGACTGACACTTATAAAGTTTAGTTGATCTACCTCCTAATGTTCTCTCGACAGACCAGATCAATCATTTTGTGATTGTGGTTTCACCTGTAATGTTAAACCATGCTCTCCCCAGGGAATGTCAGCTGCTCACAGCTGCTCTGCTCGAAATTAAGATCAATTTGATGTACAAGTGAGATTTAACTATTGAATATAATGCCAGTGTATGGATAGCATTAGACTTTAGATAGATTTGCCTATTGTTGAATATATATAAAATCTAATGTAATGATGTCCATACAAAGTCCTGAACAGCCTGACCCAATTTCTAGTGTATGGCCAGATTACACTGTGATGTCAGTTCACACCGCTGGGTATTGCCACATGGAGCAGAAAAACACCTAATGTATCCAGCACTAATAATCTCAATAATACTACAATGATGGAACATATACCCTGCTGTGTGCATCTATTGAGTGAATTTGGACTCTCGGCTTAGCACTATCTCTGCAGAAAGGTTATTGTTGGGAAAGGAACTGAAGAAACGTAATAGAGAGTTGATTCTTTGGGTGAAATTCTATGTTAAAACGGCATTAACGCTCTTTCCTGCAGGATCACCGGATCCGTGTCCGAAGTGGAGGAGAGCCAGAGGTGGAGGCCATGTTGCTCCCACTGCCTGTGGCTGTTTCTGTTTGCAATCTTCTTCTGCCATATATGTACCATGCTCTAGGGTTGTGGGAGAGGCTGGACTCCCCTGTCCTTGAGGTCTATGTCGCTATATGCAGGTTGGTTAATGAAAGGGTTACTGTCCTGAGACTTGTGATTGTCTATAAGAATATTTACAATATCCATTGATTGTCTTCTCTTTATATCTTGTTTAATTTCATTTCTTAAATTATAGGAACCTTATTTTGAAGATTGTTGTCCTTGGGGTTATGTGTTACCACTGGCTCATCAGAAAAACAAAGTATCTAGAGAATAAGGTACATTCTGGACTCCTTCCCTTCTGCTAGATACTTTGTTATATCCCATGATAACTCCCAGTACACTTTGTGGCTAAACACCAGCACTAGAGAGAATTCTGGGTAATAGACTAGGGTACCTGATTTGCATGTCTTTAAAATTAGAACCACGTTTAGAGACCAGCACCAAAAAAGGATACCTAAGCAGTTATAGTCGGACCTAAGGTGGCCAAACACATGCACTTAAGATCCAATGATAATCACATACATTACACTGACCAACCCCCCCATATGCTGTGTAGGGATGGTCCGCTATGTGCCCATACACAGGCTGGCTCCATCTATGCTACGAACAGGATATGTGGAATATTGGCAAGGTGTGTGTGTTGGGGGTGGGGGTAGGAGGGGCAAAAAAGTAGGTCCTTGCATTCTATAAGAGTAGTGCACAGCTATATTTATATTGTTTCTGACAATCAAGAAGCTTATATGCTTTACATTTCCATTGACGTGGGGTACTGTATGTACAAAGAGGCTCTCATTACAGGTTATATAGTATAACTACATGTCTTTTTTTTCCCCCAGTGCTGGGAGACATTTGTGGGACAGGAATTGTATCGCTTTGTCATAATGGATCTTTTGTTCAGTCTATTGGATACTCTGTTTGGAGAGTTGCTGTGGAGGTAAACACGTCCCTTCACACTATGTTTCCTGCCCTTGGCCTTTCCCACTCTGCTTTACATGGCTGAGCAAGGACAATATAGAAGTTGTCTTAAGCCCTAGTTATTTAAAGAGATTCTGTCAATCAGCAGCTGGAAGGCCTTAAGTTTAACATTCCTACTTATTAGTACTTTGTCCCCTGATCCATCTTTGTGGTTTAAATTTTCCTTTTATTTACAGGATCATCCTTGAGAAAAGATATAAAAAGAGATGCCGGACAGAGTTCGATATTGCACGGAATGTACTGGAGCTGATATACAGCCAAACATTGGCCTGGTAAGAGGATCTAACATCAACCTGTACAATCCCCAATGTATACACATTATAGATATTTGGAAAACAATAATGTATACTGCTTGTATATGTTCCAATGTATTCCTCCTAGAGTTTATTGGTACGTGAGAGCCGAGTTCCCTCCCTGTCATCGCATGATGCAGAGATTGGATGATTAAGCTACTGTCTAATGAGTAGATAGAAGGTAGTAGATATCTACCGCACACCTGTATAAGATATGTATATATGCTGGGTGCTGTGCAGTGTTACCAGAGCCAATGGTGAATGTAACCCTAGAGGTCTCCCTATTCATTGTTAACTCCACCCTATTTAAGCCAAGCACCTAGAACTTTTTCACATGTTTGTTTGTCTGAGGAAGGTGTGCGGGTCACACTGAAAAATCACGTGTTAATTAAAACCACCATTATTTTCAAGTCTGGTGTGCGTCCACAATCATTTCTGTTTTTGTCTAATGAGTAGGGGTAAAGGGAACTGTAGCACTGTCTGATGCTGGAACTTCTTGTACATATGTAATCCATTGAAGTCTCAGTCGTAGGTAACCCCAGTGGAAGAATAATACTTGGGACGTTGGCATAAATGACAATCTACATTTGGTCTTTATTTTAATGTATCTTGATTTATTTTGTATTTTGTCCTATAACAGATGCCACATGTTCTAATGCATCTGTCCCGATTGGTGATACTATTATTTATGACACACTTGTATAAATTGATTTGTTTTATTTCCTCCCATGATTGTGCCGATGTAACCAGATTACCAAGCACTAAATCATTTTTTTTCTATTTCTTGTATCTCATAGTTGTGTTCACTAATGTCCTACACTTTTTTCCATGGTTCTTCAGGCTCGGTGTCCTCTTCTGCCCTCTACTGCCAGTGGTTCAGGTTCTAAAGCTTCTGCTTCTTTTCTATGTGAAGAAGGTGAGTGGGTAATTTCATTACAGAGAAAGGAACATTGGAGAGAGTAATGTAAGGGTCACGTGTGTATCTTCTTTAATTGCAGGGTTTGACTGGAAAGGTGCTGGTTAAAGGGGAAGGAGAACGGCAAACGAAAGGGAAGCAGCATTGGGATATATTCTCATAAAAATCACTCATGTACGTAGTTGAGTGGTTTTTATAACGATATATTCCACTATACTCCCCATTCAAAGACCATAGCCTTATATATTATACATAGATAATCCCTACATTTATGGATTTATTTTTCTTGATTTGTGAATTAGCCAATATCCATTTCCTTTTTCATGGAGATTGGTAGCTTGTTCTATGTTTCCTTCTTACAGGCTAGTCTGATGAGAAATTGCAAGTCCCCAAGCAAACCATGGAGAGCTTCTCACATGAACACCACCTTCCTCACACTCCTCTGCTTCCCTTCCTTTCTGGGAGCCTCTGTATTCTTCACCTACACCGTATGGTCGTAAGTAATGATGACAGACATTAGGAGCCATTGTGTGTGAGCACAGAATGAAAATAGTATTTGTATGATGTGGACCATATATTACTTAACTTACCTGGTGCTTTACCTGGTGCCACAACCTTTCTTACTATGTAACTGCTGAAGATATATCACTAAATGTGTACTAATATAAACATAAGGCCCATACACGATAGGTGTGCTTGTTTGAGCAAAGTACTTTAAACAAGAGAGTCTTTAAGCAGACAAGCCACTTAGAAGAAGCTGTCAGCTCATACGGCCAATAAGGCAAGTACCAGAAGGTGAGGACCCAGCTATAGAAAGCATCCTTGGTTTGGTGGCCAAGATAATTTGTCTAACTTATTGAACCAATTGCTTTAATTTATCCATGGTTCATGGCAGGCTTATTGAAGCACCAAACATATGGAGATATAGCCAATATGCAATTAGAATTGTTTGTGCATTAGAATTCTATTGTTTATATGCACGCTACAATCTAACATGTGTGAAGGCTTCATCCGACACGGTTAAGGGGGTCCACCGTGTAGATTGCTAAATGATGTTGGGTTGATGTGAGCGTCTCCTGGTCCTTCCACCCTGTCTTTAGGGAAATAGAAAATTAAGATTGTTGGGTTGATTTCTGACATTATGTGTCTCATGTATCTAGGAACCTTTAGACTGTGTTGAGGAAATTGTTGTATCTGTGTGCAGAAGACAACTTGATTGTGGTCGAGCAATGAAGCAGAGAAAGGATACTAAATTGTTGTTTTAATTAGAATATTATGTATTCAAATAAATATACCTGCGCTGTCTCCAGATATAAGTTCATTTTACTGTTACTTAGTTATACATTTTTCATTAGGCCGGCCGGTTCCTTCCCTAGTTTTTTTTTCCATATTTGTTTTCTTTGTTTTATCCTTTTTTCTAATTCTCCATTTGTTTTTGGCACCAGGGTGAAACCTTCAGACACATGTGGCCCATTCCGTTTCCTCAGCAGTATGTATGAAGCTGGGAAGGTCTATGTGCGAAAGCTAGAGAGATCTAACCCTGGCTGGGCATGGGTTAGCTGGATTCATCTCTATCTGGTGGAGAATACGTTCTTTATATATGTGGCAGCTGGAGTCCTTATGTAAGAACTGGGAAACAGAGGGGTCTGAGGTTTGGAGACAGATTAACTGATAATGATTTTGCTTTAACATGAATGGCCAAAACAGTGCATATGTGGGTCTTCCAATATTCACAATACACACTTTATCATGGAGACCTGTCCTGGCCTAGCATTAGGGCTAGTACCCACATTCTAATATGTTGGCCAAATTGATCACATGGCCTAATCATTGTGTTTCATTGGCTAATAATTGGTAGTGTTACCAGCGCTGAACCATTGTTTGTAACCTAATTTTGTGCAAAAAGCGGTAATTTTAGGCATGATGGTAAATTTCAATAATTTGCACGTTTCTGTGCAAAAACGGTCGGTCAAGGCCTACGGTAATTTGCCTCATTTCTCTTTTTTCTGACTGACTTATAAATAAGTCAATCAGGAATAAGATTGAATAGGAACACTATCAGCCTGCTCTGGCCTTGCTCTGCTCTCAAGTCTCAGTGCTTGACAATGAAAACTATAGTAACAAGTCAGCATTCCATTGCTAATACATGTAACTGCACATCAGTTGCAGAAGTTTCATAAGAATTAAGGCCAAGCTAATTTACTTAAGGGTCCTTGGCCTTTCAGATTATGATGGGGCAGGCATCGCCAGCCGCAGTGCACCATGGGAAGAAGGGCTTATGTCAATATACATTATTAGTTGTAAGCATTAATTGTAAAGAATCAGGTCAACTTTATATAACATGAACTCAAGTTGATACAGAAGTAGGGCAGAGAGTTCATTATTACATCATCACTGTTGGAATACTTCAAATAAAGAAGCCACGGACATATATAACTGCATGAATTAATACTAAAATAATAATGAATGCCGTGCTTTAGTGTCGGGATGATTTACAGGTTTATCCAATATGCCAGACTGTTGTTATTTGGAACTATTCCTTTCCAATATCAGGCTTGACGTGCAATTTAACTGACTCCACCCAAAGCCTCTCGCTGTCCATCAAGAATGTGTCACGTACCTCATCTAGGAGCCATTGAGTGACATCCTCCAATCACATGGCAGTCCACCCACTTCATCCACATTATACAGGGGAATCCCCACTTATTGGGACACTTGTTTGGGCACATTAGCTTTTAATAATCAAGATTATTCATCCCTTTAACTGTTACCATTGTTGGTTATTGAGACCATGTGGATTTTTTTCCCCACAGGATTGTAATTTACTTCCACATTCAAATTGTCAATGGACAGCGGAAAATAATAAACCTTCAAAAGGGACAAATCTCTATGTGAGTACATAAAAACCCAGCAGTAATTTAAAGCATTCCAACCTACTGTATACAGATTTGTAGAGTCTCTTGTTAGAGGGAGGTACCATAGTGTCTATTACATGTACTGGGTATCCCTTTATTTACCAGCCCATATGTCTGTAGGAGGGTGAGGACAAACGTTTCCTGATTAACAGACTTCATTCCTTCTATGAGAAGAGGAGCAAACGCCAAACAATTATCAGTCTCCAAAGACAGAAGGTTGATTTATATTACATGTTCCATGTCAAGTGTGTAGGCAAGCATGCATGTTATGAGAAGACCAGTACAATGAATGTGTGCTACAAATGTGCAATGAATATAGGTGCTCATATAAAGGCCTTGTGGTGATTACTAAATCTCGTTATAAAGCGGTAAGATCCATTGCAGTCCTGTGGGTGGTTCTGTTTATTCTAATAGAGTTGTCAGCGTTCTACAGCTTTAAGGGGTTACAGTGCTTTATGTTATAAAGATCAGGGTATGCTGAGCCTATTTGTATTTCTTTCATATTTTACAGCCCATTTTACATCAGGAGAAACCTGAAATCCAGTGGACCTGATTTGAATGCTGATGACTGAATGGGACCTTTAAGGGCCAGAAATAAATGCTTCTCCTTGGGGACTAGAGGGATGTGCCCCCATTCCCAATCATGGACATGTTTTTCTATTTCATAAAACCTTTTTATACTTGTATATTTATCAAATAAAGTGAATCTATTTGAAGAATTCTGGTGAAAGGAGGCTACCGTAGTGTTTATCACATGCACTGGGTGTGTACTGGTCTACATGTGGATTTATTGTAACTAAAGCTAGCAAATATTGTCTCAGATCTTCATCACGTACAAAATACTATTTTGTTTAAAGTAGAAAAAAGGGCAACTAAAGCTTCAGACCAACACTGAATTAGAAGGAAGAGCACCTAGACATAAGCATCAAGCCATCTCTTACCTCTTCTGATTCCTTCCCTGTCCTACAGGAGACAGGGAAGGGGCAGATCCTTTTACACACACGGAAGGCTCCTACTCTTCACTTTTTGACCTTTGAGCAGACATTGCAGGACAACTACACAGTGGTTAATTTAAGTATTGGGGTTGGACATGCCCTTTAGGTAATAACTTTGAATTGGCTTGAATGTTGGCACAAAGCTCTACTCACCTCAGTCCTGATCCTTGTACTCAGCCTTTTGAAACTACCCAAGATATAAACCTAAATTGCTAGGTTCTCACCCCCGGTTTAGCTTCTCCTTCACTAACCGGCTGTTGCAATCGGCAGCACACTGTTTTTCACTTCCTCCCTCAGTGCAGCAAGCAGGGACGTAACTACAAGTGGAGCAGACCCTGCAGGGGGGTCCCCGTCTTCTAATTTGACAGATATAGCCTCCTTCCAGAAAACCACTGTAGATGAAGCAAGGATGGGGGGTCTTATCATAGTTTTGCTGGGGGGCCCAGTGATTCCTAGTTAAGCCACTGGCCGCAATAAGAAGACACGCTATTGAACAACTGTTTCTTCCTATTGCTCCGGGGGAGAAGAGGGGGAGGTGGGGAACAGACTGCCTGCAATTGGTACTTTACCAGATTAGTGCAGGAGTTAAAAGCATAACCCAGGGGTGAGGACTAAAGAATCTGTGTTTAGTGGGTTACAAATTTTAGGCCCCAGTCAGATCTCTTGAAGAAAGCAGAGAGTTTATTCATCATTGTCAAAAGAAATAGTAAAACAATATAACCTGCAAGACGTTTGTCAAAGAAAAAGTCTCTGAAATGGTAGATTCTTTGCCAATGCTCCTTGATAAAGGTCCTTGAGTAGAGAGTGGTGGTGAATGTCCTGAATATTGTCATCCAGATGGGGCCTTCAATATATTTTGAGACACTAGCTGGTCTTTAAAACATCCATTTCAGGAACAACTAGAAAGGGAAAGTTTAAGTATAAACTTTGAATTTGGCTTGAAGGGCTGCATTTTGGAAGGTAATATGTGTGTTTGCTGCAGATCTTAAAACTCAATAATTGGAATGATGAGTTTGTAGTGAACGCTTGTTTGGGACAAAAAAAAACCTTTGTGTGTACCCAGCCCAAAGTGGTGCTAATTTTGATCCAATCAATCAGAAAGCTAACATCTGATTTGTTAGGGCAAAATTAGCGGCATTTTCAATGATAATGATTTTTGATCAAAATGTATTTTTTTGACTTTAGTTGCCCTTTAAGTATGTCTGCCACAGTAATGGATAAGTAGATCAGTAGGTTTGTGTGCCTGTGTCGGGTTGGGGGTTAAAAAAACAAACTTTGTTCATGATTAGTCAAATTTGTATTTTGACTATTGTTACCCTTTAAATATGGTTGCCATGAAAATGGAAGGGTAGGTCAGTAAGCATGTGTACCTGGATCAGGTTGGGGGTTAAAAAAAATTTTTTTTTGATCATTGTTCAAAATTTTTTTTTGACTTTAGTTACCCTTTAGGTATGGCTGCAACAGTAATGGAGGGGAAGGTTAGTAGGTGTATGTACCTGGGCCACGTGGGGGTTAAAAAAACAAACTTTTTTGATTATTGATCAAAATTGTTTTTTTTACTTTAGTTACCCTTTAAGTATGGCTGCCACAGTAATGGATAAGTAGATCAGTAGGTGTGTGTACCTGTGTCGGGTTGGGGGTTAAAAAAATAAACTTTTTTGATGATTGGTCAAAAAAAATGTTTTGACTTTAGTTACCCTTTAGGTATGGCTGCAACAGTAATGGAGGGGTAGGTCAGTAGGTGTATGTAACTGTGCCACATGGGGGTTAAAAAAACAAACCTTTTTTATTATTAATCAAAATTAATTTTTTTGACTTTAGTTACCCTTTAAAGGGCAACTCCACCCCCATAAGAACATCTTTTAGATAGAATGGCCACTTTATAATATGTTGATATATCATAGTTTGTCCTATGAATTCATTACTGTATGCCTGCTATGCTTCTGGATGCCTCATGGAAACTGAGCCATTTAGAAACCTGTACTGAGCCTGTACTGAGCCTGGGCATGCTCAGAAGAGGCAGATAGGGGATTAACATTCAGTCATTGGCTGTGATGTCAACTGTCAAATCCATAACTGACAGTTACTAACTGGAAGAACCAGGAAGCAGAAACAGGGGAAACAGGACATTGTGCAGGATTTCAGGTTAGACTTACACCTTTCACATTTCAAACTATTACCGTTTAGGGTTTTGGGGGGTGATTTACCTGTAGGTAAGTTTTCATTTTGGGGCTGGACTTGCCCTTTAAGTACGGCTGCCACAGTAACGGATAAGTAAATCAGTAGGTGTGTGTTTCTGGGTCTGGTTGAGGGGGTATGTCTTTTTTGTATTTACAACCATAAAACTATATTTTATTGAGGATAAATCTAAATTTGTTTTTTTGACTTTAGTTACCCTTTAAGTATGGCTACTACCATAATGAATTAGTAGATTAGTCGGTGTGTGTACCTGGGTCTGGTTGAGGGGGTATGTCTTTTTTGTGTTTACAACCATAAAACTATTTTTAATTGAGGATAAATCAAAATTTGTTTTTTGACTTTAGTTACCCTTTAAATATGGCTGCCACCATAATGGAAAAGTAGATCAGTAGGTGTGTGTACCTGGGTCTGGTTTTAGTTTTGACTTTAGTTACCCTATTTTTAATTGAGAATAAATCTAATTAGTTTTTTTTTACTTTAGTTACCCTTTAAGTATGGCTGCCACAGTAATGGGTAAGTAGATTACTAGGTGTGTGTACCTGGGTCTGGTTGAGGGGGTATGTCTTTTTTGTGTTTATAACCATAAAACTATCTTTTATTGAGGATAAATCTAAATTAGTTTTTTTGACTTTAGTTACCCTTTAAATATGGCTTTCATGGGAATGGAAAGGTAGGTTAGTAGGTGGGTGTACCTGGGTCTGTGTGGGGGGTTGGGGGTATCACCATTTGTATTTATGACCATGAAACAAACTGTTTTGAAATATCCATATTTGAGGATTGTTACCATTATAGTCTATGGGAAAAAATGTTCGTAAATTCGCCGATAACGCCGTAACGCTTCCGTGGTTTCCTTAGCAAGAAGATACCACACTTCTCCTATATGCCCCGTACATCTGTACCGAATTTCACGTCTCTAGCTCAAAAACTGTGGGAGGAGATACGGTCCAAAAATGCGGAAGAATAAAACGGAAGAAAAAGAAGAAGAAGAAGAAGAAATAGAAAGAACAGTTATTTGGCTTTTTCAAGCCAAATTAACAACTACATTTAGAGGGTGTTTTCTATGCCATTTTTCCTGAAATGGTAGTTGGATGTCATGATTTCCAACTCTAGCAGAGGTCCCCGGACACCATGTTTGGTGTCCTATGGGTCTTTAATATAACCTAGTATTGGCTAATGACTAATCCCTATTTTTCCTAATATATATATATATATATATCTGTGGTATAGTTAGGCACTCACTCAGTTGACATTAATGCCTTGGTGCTACTGATGAGAATTGTAAATCTAGTTGGCTGTTGTCAGTGAACACATAGGGACTTCAGTTCCATCAAACGGACATTTTATTTTTATTCACACATATTTAGTGTAGAGAGCGACGTTTCAGTCGTGGTTTTTGACCTTTTTCGAGCTTCCAGAGGAGGAAACTATGATAGAAAGCTCCTACAAAGAGAAATATACTGGATACACCACCTTAACGCCATGCATCCCAAAGGTTTCAATGAGGAGATGAATTTTAAATGCTTCCTATAATACTATAGCTACAACAATAAAATAAGATACACAAAAGGTAACTAAAACATCCAAAGGGGGTTTTAAGAATTTAGTAAGACTTATTTTAAAAGACAGCACCATAAGCATTTTGAAACAGTAACTTTCACAAGCACTTTAACAATGCAGCACTTTGTAAAGTAGCACAGGCACTTTGTAACAATAAATCAACCACAAATGTTTTGCCTATTAGACATAAGAGAATTTTATAAAACAATAATCACCAAGTTGAACAATTAATGGAAATTTTAATACATTTATATTAACTATTATGTGTAATTGATAGAGGATTTTAACACTTTTAATAGATGTGATGTTAAACTAATGGAAGTGGAGATTGTTGTAAGCCACACCCCAAGAGGGGCGGGGAATCATGTATATATTGTTGCACTAAGTGTGCTTGTGAAATTATTCGTATTTATAATATTAAGGTCACTGTGAATCTTAATTAGATATCTTTACATTTCTGTCAATGGGTATTGTAGTCTACTTGCCTAATTAAATACCAGAAAATGTTATATTTTGATTGCAAAAACACCAACTGTCTGCCATGTACAATGCTGTTTTGACACCTTACTCTGGGCGTTCCTATAACACCTCGTAGCCACTATCCAATCACGCCCTTAACACTTGGCTGTGATATGGTAATTGGGATTTTCCAGGGTACATATTTGCCACAGATTCTTGTACAAGTCATTCTGAATTGAGAGATCCAGTCGGATGACTAGCGAAATGTCTTCAAGAACTAAACTTCAAGTCCAGTTGATCTAATTGAATACAACAGATATACCATGACCTGGATGAATGAGAACCTTCACAAGCATATTGCAAAAACAATTCTTTATCTATTTGCAGAGTGTAACATGGAAAGTAGTAAATAGATATTATTTTTATTGTGGTATATAGAGGTTTAATAGTTATATATATTTATATAGGTTTGGCTCTACCACACAACTTTTGTGGTTGCTATGGCAACCATAAAACTAGTAAACAGGTCATGTGACAATGAGCAGTGATGTCATCAAGCCTATGAAAAATACAGCTTTTGAGAATTTTGTCAGTTGGTTTGCTGATGAGCTGCAGAGTGGTTACTACTGGCTGCTCTCTGTTCAAATCAACCAGCGATTTTTTCAGATTTTTTTCCGGAATTTTCTGTTGAGTCTCCCTTTACATAGAGGTAGATTCTTTAACAAGTTGACATTAATGCCTTGGTACTACTGATGAGAATTGTAAATCTAGTTGGCTGTTGTCAGTGAACACATAGGGACTTTAGTTCCATCAAACGGACATTTTATTTTTATTCACACATATTTAGTGTAGACAGCGACGTTTCAGTCGTGGTTTTTGACCTTTTTCGAGCTTCCAGAGGAGGAAACTATGATAGAAAGCTCCTACAAAGAGAAATATACTGGATACACCACCTTAACGCCATGCATCCCAAATGTTTCAATGAGGAGATGAATTTTAAATGCTTCCTATAATACTATAGCTACAACAATAAAATAAGATACACAAAAAGTAACTAAAACATCCAAAGGGGGTTTTAAGAATTTAGTAAGACTTATTTTAAAAGACAGCACCATAAGCACTTTGAAACAGTAACTTTCACAAGCACTTTAACAATGTAGCACTTTGTAAAGTAGCACAGGCACTTTGTAACAATAAATCAACCACAAATGTTTTGCCTATTAGACATAAGAGAATTTTATAAAACAATAATCACCAAGTTGAACAATACATGGTCTTGTTTTAATTTATATTTTCAGATCTCCGGTGTAGACCAAACTAAAGCTACATATGCTTCAGCTGATATAAATTCAGATCTATTTAAAATAGAAGTACAACCAGGTACAGTATAAGGGGATTATTGGTTTATGATGCAAGTTTGTAACAGTTCTATATAACCAGTGTACTATGTATTTATTAATACTATAGATGGGATCTATTTATTCTAACCTACAAACTGAAGCTGATCTGCATAGTTAAAATATCATTTATTATTTGTTTTGTAGATAATACCAGGTTAATAACTTTTTTTGATATGCCGAACCCAGACAGAAGGACAAACCGTGTGTACCACAAACACAAGAGATATCAGATGGTAAGTCCATTATTCCAGTATTCCACAGAACTCTCTGACCAGTGTCTACAAGAATACCCTATCAATATGCTATATCGGGACACAGGCCATTAACACTGATGTCTCTTATTACAACAAAACTTTCTAATAAATATTTGTCAAAAGAAGTAGAAGGAAAGAAAAGAACACGAATACCAACAGTGAAGGGGAAAAGCAGACAGGGATACGATGTTTTTTGAAAATTCTTTTTAATTTCTCGGAGACCCCTGCTACATATGGGATGACCATGTTCTTCCTCCTGTCTTGCTTTTCCCCTTCACTGTTGGTATTCGTGTTCTTTTCTTTCCTTCTACTTCTTTTGACAAAGGCCCAGTCTGGATATCCACAAGTTTTAAGGGCTCCTCTGAGATGTTTCATTTCTTTAGCCTTCGCCTTTGTGCTAGTGGGGATGTTCTCGGCTCTGTGTTGCAGGGTTCTGATGACCACAAGTAAAATGTCTATTATACCAATACGCGAGTAAATATCGAATTCTCGAATCCGTGAATAAAATGTCTATTATACCTAGGCGCGAGCATCGAATCAGCGAGTGGTTTATGGGATAATTATTGAATGTTCGAACGCGAGAGCTTGAAATTAGCGCGCGTGAGAGTAAAATCGAGTCCTGGATATTCGAACATGTTCCCCAGACCATTTCCCAGGTCCCACAGCCATTTACATTAAATTACCATTGATATTTTAATTGTATTTCATTAGAACGTTTCAAACTATTTGACTCCCATTGACTTTAATGGGTCCGTTTTAGAACTTTCGAACTTTCCATATAGTTTGTAAGTTCGAAAACGGACCAAAGTTCGGGCCATCTCTATTTATGGGGATCTCAGTGGTCTTTTATGTCGGCTGTGTGGTGGTGAATGTCCTGAATATTGTCATCCAGATGGGGCCTTCAATTTATTTTGAGACACTAGCTGGTCTTTAAAACATCCATTTCAGGAACAACAACTACATTTAGAGGGTGTTTTCTATGCCATTTTTCCTGAAATGGTAGTTGGATGTCATGATTTCCAACTCCAGCAGATGTCCCCGGACACCATGTTTTGGTGTCCTATGGGTCTTTAATATAACCTAGTATTGGCTAATGACTAATCCCTATTTTTCCTAATATATATATATATATCTGTGGTATAGTTAGGCACTTAGTTGACATTAATGCCTTGGTACTACTGATGAGAATTGTAAATCTAGTTGGTTGTTATCAGTGAACACATAGGGACTTCAATTCCATCAAACGGACATTTTATTTTTATTCACACATATTTAGTGTAGACAGTGACGTTTCAGTCGTGGTTTTTGGCCTTTTTCGAGCTTCCAGAGGAGGAAACTATGATAGAAAGCTCCTACAAAGAGAAATATACTGGATACACCACCTTAACGCCATGCATCCCAAAGGTTTCAATGAGGAGATGAAGTTTAAATGCTTCCTATAATACTATAGCTACAACTTGTTAATACTTATTCTACTTGGCCCACAGGAAACAGAAAATCTGGAAAAGAAAGAGTTACAAAAATTTAAATAAAATAACAATAAAATAAGATACACAAAAAGTAACTAAAACATCCAAAGGGGGTTTTAAGAATTTAGTAAGACTTATTTTAAAAGACAGCACCATAAGCACTTTGAAACAGTAACTTTCACAAGCACTTTAACAATGTAGCACTTTGTAAAGTAGCACAGGCACTTTGTAACAATAAATCAACCACAAATGTTCTGGTAGCTCCGACCCGGGTTAGGGGGCCGGAAGAGGCTGAATGCGGCGGCCCCCTCCCCGCGGTGGATGATGGGAGTTGTAGTCTGCCGCAGCTACAGCGTGGCTCCGCCCCGTTACTTGGGCAGATGGGTGGTTACGGTCACGGACCGGGAGCGCATGACGTCACTAAGTAGCGGCGCACTCACGATTGGCCGGCTCGCAAGAGCCGGGAAGGGGGCGGGGGAGGAGCCGGTGACGTCACAAGCTGGGATAAAGGGGGCAGGCCACGAGGCGGCAGAGGGCAGACTCCATTTGTTGGAATTGCCTAGCAGGAGGAGGTTTTCTGCTCTCTCCTGCTAAGAGCAACGCAAACTACATAGCAATAAGTGAGATTTAGGAGTATTGATGGCTGGCAGAGGGCTGACCAGTGCTGGAGAGGGTAAGGGAGAGGCTCAACATGGAGGGAGCTGGGTGGGTGAAGGGTATTTTGGAGGGGGGTACACCGGCTGGTAACCCCCCTGCTGGGGCAAGGCCCCAGACTAGATCTGCCAGCCGGATGGCCGGCAGGCCCGTACGCAGGCCTATTGCCCCTGTCCGTTTGAGTCCCAGTCCCCCACACTCTTATCGCAGACCACGGGGGGCCAGGGTGGTACAGGCTAATACCCCCAGGCGCAGGGCAGCAACGGAGGCTTTGTTGAAGGCTTTGAACACCGTCCATCCCTCTCAACTCGCAAGGGTTGCGGTCCATCGCGCCCCGTTGCCTGCCCTGGTTGAGGAGCCCAATCTGACCGTGGCTGCAATACCAGCAGCAAGTAGAGGCAGGGGTGGCCCAGCCTGTGGGCTGCACAGAACCGCCCGCCCAGCTGTAGCGGCAGCGTCGGCAGGGGACATAGCTCGGGACGCACAGCCAATAAGGCAAGAAGGGTTGTCTGACGAGGGCGAGCAGGAGTTTGTGGACGCAAGGTCCACGATTAGAGGAATGACCCCGGCCCTAGTGAGATTGAGGAGACGGTGATCTAGAGAGAGGATCCACCCTAGGAGAGAGGGAAGTAGCCGTAGGCATGGGAGAATGAGGAGCAGGTATTCATCCTCAGACAGTAGCGATGAGTCCTACAGGCGTTGGCGCAAGGAACAGCCCAGAAGGGAACGTCGCAGGCATCGCTCTAGGTCAAGCGAGACCAGTAGACGGCGCAGATCCCACTCCAGAGGCAGGAGGTCAAGGGCATCTTGCTCATCCACATCAGGCAGCAGCAGGAGGTCATCACCAGCGCCGGTTGATCGTGATGCCAGGAGGGAGCTTCCTACAGACCGAGAGGGGCTGCGTCCACAACAGGTGACCTCAGAGGGACGTGAAGGGGCGAGTACCAGTGCTGTGCAGTCGACTGGAACTGGTGAGTACACCTGTGCTGGGGCTTGGGGTAATACCAGCGGGGGTGATGGGGGTGAGTTGGTGCAAGTCTTACGGGCCCTAATGGGCAAAATTGAGACTATGCCAGCTGGGCCAACTGTGAGCCCAGCCCCAGGGGGAGCGACAGTACTCCCGCCTGAACCCGTGGTTCCTTCAGTGGAGGCTCTGAAGGAATCCTATTTTTGTGGGGTTAGCCCGCTTGGGGTACATTTGTCTGGGGAAATAAAGGAAAAAATATGGCAGAACGATTTTGTCGACATATGGTCCTTGATTACTACAGACATGGTAACTTTTGACAAAGAGATAGTGAGGACAGAAAAAGGGGAAAGGAAGCCCAATGTGGCAAAAACTTTCGGGAATTGGCTACAAGCCTTCTGTGTGTTGGCCGGGGTTATCGGTCAGAAAGCCCCTCAAAAATGCTCCAAATTATTCGTGTACTTGGACATGATATTCGGAGCGTACAAAACACATGACGGCACCGCGTGGCGCCAGTATGATGAAGAGTTTAGGCGGCGCTTAGCGGTCAGGCCAGAAATGTGCTGGAACATCAAGGCCACCGATTCTTGGCTAAGAATCATGTTGGCTCAGAGGGCACCCGTAGGGACTTTCCCAGGTCAGAGCTCGAAGCCCTCAACCAGTACTATTCAGCCCTCCGGAGCCAAGTGTACCGGCGCCTGCTGGTTGTTTAATGAGGGCAACTGCAAGTTTGGGGCCGCTTGCAAGTTTAAACATGCTTGCTCCTTTTGTGGCGCTTTAAAAAATCTCGGACAGCCCGAAAACGTACTGGGGGGAATAGGCAGCCGGACGCCAGTGAACGTGGAGGCAATGGAGCACTGGCTAGAAATATACCCGGGGAGGGAGGAAGCAGAGCTCATCAGGGAGGGGTTTAGACAAGGTTTCAGAATCCACTTTGAGTTTTCAGAGTTACCCAAGTTCGCCCAAAATTTAAAGTCGGTTAAGGATATGCCGGAAGTGGCCAGGGAAAAGGTTATGGCGGAAGTTAGGCTAGGTCGCATAGCGGGCCCGTTTGCCGAGCCCCCCTTTTACAATCTCAGGATTTCCCCTTTAGTGCCAAAGAAGGAGAACGGTAAATTCCGCTTTATCCATCACTTATCATACCCAAAGGGAGGCTCGGTGAATGACGGCATTTCTAAGGAGGAGTCATCTGTCTCCTAT
Organism: Hymenochirus boettgeri; assembly: GCA_019447015.1. Taxonomy (NCBI): domain Eukaryota; kingdom Metazoa; phylum Chordata; class Amphibia; order Anura; family Pipidae; genus Hymenochirus; species Hymenochirus boettgeri. The sequence continues at coordinate 56,881,385 of CM033476.1, forward strand.
GTTTCTTTCGATAAGGCAATCCATTTGGTAAGAAAAGCTGGCGTGGGGGCGTTGTTAGCAAAATCAGACACTGCTTCCGAGTCACCCGGACAGTTTTCATTTACTGGGTTGTCAGTTGGACGGCATGTACTATTTTGACAGATGTCTCCCCATGGGTTGTTCCATATCCTGTTCCCTATTCGAAATATTTAGTTCATTTCTGGACTGGGCTATTTCGTATGAAACCAGTTCCTTAAATGTTTTACATTATCTTGACGACTTTCTGTTCGTTGGCCCAGCTAATACTAATTATTGTTCCTTTTTGTTAAACTCTATTCGTTTTTTAATGCGCAAGTTTGGGGTGCCCCTGTCAGATGAAAAAACGGTGGGCCCAGTAACGGTGTTGTCCTTCCTGGGTATCGAGATAGATACAATTAAGATGGAATTTTGGTTACCAACAGAAAAAGTTCAAGGCATGCCAGGCGCAATTTCAATGTTCCTACAGGTTAAGAAAGTTAAACTAAAACAGTTGCAATCAGTTCTGGGTTTGTTGAACTTTGCGTGTAGGGTCATGCCAATGGGAAGGGTTTTTTCCAGGAGATTATCGTTAGCCTCCCGGGGGGGTTCCACACCTCACCACCACATACGAATAACTAGGGAGCTACGCAATGATCTACTGGTGTGGCATGCCTTCTTATCTAATTACAATGGTAGAACTTGTTTTCAAGATGATGAAGAAACCAATACCGAATTACAACTTTTCACGGACGCTGCAGGCTCCGTTGGTTTTGGGGCTATTCTAGGCAGCAGCTGGTGCGCTGCAGCCTGGCCCTCATCTTGGAAAGAAGCGAATCATTGCAAAAACCTCACTCTCCTTGAAGTAGGCGTACAGCAACTCCTGGTGGCGGGGGGCATCCTTGCAGAGGTTATGTGGGAGCCGTTACATGCCCTCTGGGGATCCAGAGGCTTGGCATTTAGCATTGGCTACAGTTAGTTGGATTTTTACATCTAATTAATATGCAAGGATGCATAAATTAAAATTTGGCTAATTAATTGATCACATGATGTTATAATGTGTCAATAAAGCTGTGGCCATTTTTCACCCAAAAAAGTTTCGTGTGTCTGCTTATTCATCTTAATTATAATTAAGTTTATTGGTAAAATGGGGTTAAGTCAGGTTTAAGCAGCCAAAGTATTCAGCAGCAGGTCTGCCTGTTAGACATAAGAGAATTTTATAAAACAATAATCACCAAGTTGAACAATAGATGTAGGTGCTGGGTGCTACTACCAGGTCACAACCAGTGACAAATATCCAATAGTTCAAAAAGCAGTAGCGCACACCAGTCTTTCGTGAAAAATCCAAACATGTAACGTTACATGTGTGTTGAATAAACACTGGATTTTTTGTGAAAGACTGGTGTGCGCTACTGCTTTATGAACTATTTCTAGACACAAGTGCATGCGGCAGTGTAATATTTATAGGATACACAGCAAATTTTATACCTTCAATTCTGAAATATACAGATATTAATCACCATACAGTTTATCCATTATAAACATTGATAACAAAGCATAGGATGACTTTTCTAAGCAGTATTTTATATGGATATAATTTACTGGAGATTTATGGGTATTATATATTGTCTATAAATTTCTATATTGATACATATAGGTATTTGCATGTGGTTTTACTCTCTGTCTAGCAAATATTTGTCTTCAGGCAAAACCTTAATCAGGCCCTACACGCGTCTTGTGTCATTGTAAAGTAGTTTACTTGGGATTTGTATTTATTCTTCTAGAATTGGAAATTCCTGCAACTGAAATCATCAATGAAAACATTGAGATATCCTCTGACATTGTTACCCATGAGGATCTAACCATGGTAAGTACATTGCACACCTTTATAGTTATGTGCTATAAATCAGATAGTCCTTGGTAACAATGCATTAGACCTTCCATAGCCGCCATATGTAAAATGGATGATTATTTGACGATTCTAATGTATTATCATTACCAGGACGTCAATGTCAATGAACCTGCAGATATTCCTCCAACAATAGAGAGAGTTGAGAGTTTGAAAGAGATGGAAGTGAAGGACTGCAATGACCCTCCAGGTACAGTATAGGAAGGATCAGTGGCCAAGGGACATTTATCACGCTACTCTCTGTTTATTATATAATGTCTGATTTTGATTATTTTGCAGTTTTATCCCAGGAACCAGAACCTTGTGCGTCTGATCCTGTCAATGAGGGAATCACTGATTCTGAATCACTGAATATAATTGAAACAGTGAAAGAAGAAACAGAATCAGAGGATGGAAAATCCACTAGTAAGGACCATGATGTTGCTTCCATGGTAAGTACATTACCGCACCGATACACACTGTATAGGGCCCCTAGTCCAGGAAATGTTACAGGAGATAAGACATAGCAATTTGGCCCTGTATAGCTACAAAGTATAAAATATACAATATTCCATTTTACTTATTATTATTATCTGCAAACACACAATGTATAATTATTCTAAATTGTTTATTTACAAACCTTTTTAGGACTCCAGTGTCAAACCACCTGAGACTATAGAAAAGTCTCCATTGCCTGATAATGTCACAGCAATGAAAGAACAAGAAGCTGAGGAAGTACCAGGTACAGTATAAGGGGATTGGTGGTTTGTTTTATACTTTAATCTCTAATCAGTGTAACCAGACACCACACACCATGTACTGTATATATCCCTATGTCTAGACCTCCCTATAAACTGTAATTACATTGAAGCAAGGATGCCAATTCATTTTAATAGGTTTTATATCAGATGCATACAGATTGTAACAGGGACAATTGGCTACTGTAATATAGGATCCTACTATATAATGTAACAACCTGGATCCACCGGCACTAATCTCCTATAACAGATTTACCAGAGGATGTTACCCACACAGCAGCGCAGCCTCTAGTGAATAGGTGCCGGTGGCTGCATTAGTGTCTCTCGTGATACGGGTGTAGTGACCACATTCTATGGGTTAACCAATTGTGAATCAGTTAACGTGACTTTAACCCTTTCAGAATATCGCTGTGTGGGTGATTATCGATGGATGGGGATAGTTAGACTATAATGCATTGTTTGTTTTGCAGCTTTGTGCACATTACCTCCCATTCCTCAAAGGAAACCCAGAAGGAGGAATCGTGCAAAAAAGAAAATGATGAAAAATGACACGGTAAGTCTGTTCTGTAGTATCATTTGTTATGTTATTAAATGGGGATACAGGTAATAATCCCCAGTCATTCATGTTTCATGATTTACTTCATTAGTATAATATATGAAATGTATCTGTAACATAAGTGGAAATAAATAATACGTTATTTAGAATGATAGTTATTGTACATCTTGTGAGGGTGTAACGCTCTGTGCGTTATTTTCATTCAGGAAATGTCTCAGGACAACAGTGTCAGAATTACAGAACCTGTTATGGTGAATGAGTCTGTTCCTTTGCAAGACACCAAGATATCAGGTACAGTGAAGGGGGATTAGGGATCTGTCTTGTCATTTATCACTAATCAAAAAGTGCAAACACCACCACACACCCCAGCCCTATGTACCATGTATATATCAGTCCCAGTACTATATGTATACCAACACAGGAGAAATCTCTTTATCCTTCCCTACAAACTGTCACCTGCATTTTAGCACAAGGTGCAACAATAGGAGATTTTATAACTAAGTTTATGTCTCTTTGGTTTTGAAAACATTCTTTATTGATTTCTTCTATAATCTAACCACTAGAGGATTGTGTATGTGGACAGTGCAGGAAGTAGTGGGATCCTCTAGTTTACTGTGATATTAATAACTGTCTATGTAACATTACTGCTGTCATGAGGATAATGTAAATAGTAAATACTGTTATATTTGCAGCTTGGTGTAACTTACCTCTGAGAAAGAGGGATTGCAACAAAAAGGAACAGACAAATGATTACAAGGTAAGTCTTTTTACCTCTGTGTATTACAGAAATAATCAGTATCTATACAAACAAATATAAATGGCCCAGCATTTAACTGCTTGTCCCTTGTCATTATGTTATATGGGGACACAAGCCATTAAACACCCTGATATGACATGGGAATGAATAATAATGTGGATTAAAGGGTATGTCCCCCCAAATGTTATATGTTGCAGCAAATGGCCATTAGCCTCGACCTCACAAGGTTTATAGCACTTAAAGCTCTCCCCAAATGTAGCAGCCTCTGCTCCCCCGCTGACTTCTGCTTAACTTCCGCTCCTTTCCCAAGCACGGAACTTAAGCAGGAGGGTCTTGACCTGCATTCGCTAGTATGGTTGGCTAAGGCATCGCCAAAAACAACCAAAAACAATGATGGTTGGTCCACTTTTTAAGAGCTGATGCATCTATTGTAAGATAACCCCCTATCAATATGCCATATTGGGACACAGGCCATTAACAAGTCTTGTTTAAATTTACAAATATTTTCAGATCCCTGGTTTAGACCGACCTGAACCAACAGCAGTTCCAATGGCTGTTAAGAATACGGGACCAATTATAGAAGCAAATAAACTTCCAGGTACAGTATAAGGAGATTATTAGTCTATATTACGTGTTTATCACTTTATAACTGAGGTTGACCTGCTTTTAAGCATAAAATGGCCAATCATTTGGACTAAAACATTCTCCACTTATTCCTACTATGTAGCTTGCAGTGGTGACTATATAACGTTATTATAGCACACTTCTGATGACGTGTGTAAGCTGAACTATAGTTTACTGTTTGTTTTTGCAGCACGGTGCACCTTTTCTTCAAGTCCTGAGACTAAACAAGAACAGTGGATGGATCACAAGGTAAGTCTATTACCCTGGAGTATGATAGGGCACCCTAGAAATAATCTGTCTATAAAAACAATTATGGTTAGTCCAGTTTTTAAGAGCTGATGCATCTATTGCAAGATTGACCCTATCAATATGCTATATCGGGACACAGGCCATTAACAAGTCTAAACACTGATGTCTCTTATTACAACAAAACTTTCTAATAAATATTATTCCAAATTACATGGTCTTGTTTTAATTTATATTTTCAGATCTCCGGTGTAGACCAAACTAAAGCTACATATGCTTCAGCTGATATAAATTCAGATCTATTTAAAATAGAAGTACAACCAGGTACAGTAAGGGGAGAACTTGGTTTATAATGCAAGTTTGTAACAGTTCATATAACCAGTGTACTATGTATTTATTATATCTGTTGTATTCAATTAGATCAACTGGACTTGAAGTTTAGTTCTTGAAGACGTTTCGCTAGTTATCCGACTGGATCTCTCAATTCAGAATGACTTGTACAAGAATCTGTGGCAATTATGTACCCTGGAAAATCCCAATTAGCATATCACAGCCAGGTGTTAAGGGCGTGATTAGATAGTGGCTAAGAGGTGTTAAGGAACGCCCAGAGTTAAACAGCATTGTATAGGCAGACAGTTGTGTGTCGAACCCCCCCACCTCTATTTAGGCTTGGTTCTTTTATTTTCACATAAATGGCCTCCTTAACACCTCTCTTGAACCAGTCACGTTCCTTCGCCAATATGTTAACATTACAATCTTCAAAGGTATGTCCTTTATCCTTAAGATGCTGGTACACGGCTGAGTCCTGACCCGAGGAATTGGCTCTTCTGTGCTGGGCCATACGTTGATGCAGTTGCTGTTTGGTCTCCCCCACATACAAATCAGAGCATTCTTCACTGCACTGCACTGCGTATATGATGTTGCTTATCTTGTGTTTCGGTATTGGGTCTTTCGGATGTACCAATTGCTGCCTCAGTGTGTTGTTCGGTTTAAAGCAGACAGGGATACGATGTTTTTTGAAAATTCTTCTTAATTTCTCGGAGACCCCTGCTACATATGGGATGACCATGTTCTTCCTCCTGTTTTGCTTTTCCCCTTCACTGTTGGTATTTGTGTTCTTTTCTTTCCTTCTACTTCTTTTGACAAAGGCCCAGTCTGGATATCCACAAGTTTTAAGGGCTCCTCTGAGATGTTTCATTTCTTTAGCCTTCGCCTCTGTGCTAGTGGGGATGTTCTCGGCTCTGTGTTGCAGGGTTCTGATGACACCCAGCTTGTGATCTAAAGGGTGGTGGGAGTCAAACATCAAATACTGATCTGTGTGTGTTGGTTTTCTGTAAACCTCTACTTCCAGTTTACCATTTTCCTTAACTTCTACCAAGCAGTCCAATCACGCCCTTAACACCTGGCTGTGATATGCTAATTGGGATTTTCCAGGGTACATAATTGCCACAGATTCTTGTACAAGTCATTCTGAATTGAGAGATCCAGTCGGATGACTAGCGAAACGTCTTCAAGAACTACATTTCAAGTCCAGTTGATCTAATTGAATACAACAGATATACCATGACCTGGATGAATGAGAACCTTCACAAGCATATGTATTTATTAATACTATAGATGGGATCTATTTATTCTAACCTACAATCTGAAGCTGATCTGCATAGTTAAAATATCATTTATTATTTGTTTTGTAGATAATACCAGGTTAATAACTTTTTTTGATATGCCGAACCCAGACCGAAGGACAGACCGTGTGAACCACAAACACAAGAGGTATCAGATGGTAAGTCCATTATTCCAGTATTCCACAGAACTCTCTGACCATTGTCTACAAGAATACCCTATCAATATGCTATATCGGGACACAGGCCATTAACAAGTCTAAACACTGATGTCTCTTATTACAACAAAACTTTCTAATAAATATTATTCCAAATTACATGGTCTTGTTTTAATTTATATTTTCAGATCTCCGGTGTAGACCAAACTAAAGCTACATATGCTTCAGCTGATATAAATTCAGATCTATTTAAAATAGAAGTACAACCAGGTACAGTATAAGGGGATTATTGGTTTATAATGCAAGTTTGTAACAGTTCTATATAACCAGTGTACTATGTATTTATTATATCTGTTGTATTCAATTAGATCAACTGGACTTGAAGTTTAGTTCTTGAAGACGTTTCGCTAGTTATCCGACTGGATCTCTCAATTCAGAATGACTTGTACAAGAATCTGTGGCAATTATGTACCCTGGAAAATCCCAATTAGCATATCACAGCCAGGTGTTAAGGGCGTGATTAGATAGTGGCTAAGAGGTGTTATAGGAACGCCCAGAGTAAGGTGTTAAAACAGCATTGTACATGGCAGACAGTTGGTGTCGAACCCCCCCACCTCTATTTAGGCTTGGTTTCTTTATTTTCACATAAATGGCCTCCTTAACACCTCTCTTGAACCAGTCACGTTCCTTCGCCAATATGTTAACATTACAATCTTCAAAGGTATGTCCTTTATCCTTAAGATGCTGGTACACGGCTGAGTCCTGACCTGAGGAATTGGCTTTTCTGTGCTGGGCCATACGTTGATGCAGTTGCTGTTTGGTCTCCCCCACATACAAATCAGAGCATTCTTCACTGCACTGCACTGAATTCAGATCTATTTAAAATAGAAGTACAACCAGGTACAGTATAAGGGGATTATTGGTTTATAATGCAAGTTTGTAACAGTTCTATATAACCAGTGTACTATGTATTTATTATATCTGTTGTATTCAATTAGATCAACTGGACTTGAAGTTTAGTTCTTGAAGACGTTTCGCTAGTTATCCGACTGGATCTCTCAATTCAGAATGACTTGTACAAGAATCTGTGGCAATTATGTACCCTGGAAAATCCCAATTAGCATATCACAGCCAGGTGTTAAGGGCGTGATTAGATAGTGGCTAAGAGGTGTTATAGGAACGCCCAGAGTAAGGTGTTAAAACAGCATTGTACATGGCAGACAGTTGGTGTCGAACCCCCCCACCTCTATTTAGGCTTGGTTTCTTTATTTTCACATAAATGGCCTCCTTAACACCTCTCTTGAACCAGTCACGTTCCTTCGCCAATATGTTAACATTACAATCTTCAAAGGTATGTCCTTTATCCTTAAGATGCTGGTACACGGCTGAGTCCTGACCCGAGGAATTGGCTCTTCTGTGCTGGGCCATACGTTGATGCAGTTGCTGTTTGGTCTCCCCCACATACAAATCAGAGCATTCTTCATTGCACTGCACTGCGTATATGATGTCGCTTATCTTGTGTTTCGGTATTGGGTCTTTCGGATGTACCAATTGCTGCCTCAGTGTGTTGTTCGATTTAAAGCAGACAGGGATACGATGTTTTTTGAAAATTCTTCTTAATTAATCCACAAGTAAAATGTCTATTATACCAATACGCGAGTAAATATCGAATTCTCGAATCCACAAGTAAAATGTCTATTATACCTATATGCGAGTAAATATCAAATTCTTGAATCCGTGAATAAAATGTCTATTATACCTAGGCGCGAGCATCGAATCAGCGAGTGGTTTATGGGATAATTATTGAATGTTCGAACGCGAGAGCTTGAAATTAGCGCGCGTGAGAGTAAAATCGAGTCCTGGATATTCGAACATGTTCCCCAGACCATTTCCCAGGTCCCACAGCCATTTACATTAAATTACCATTGATATTTTAATTGTATTTCATTAGAACATTTCAAACTATTTGACTCCCATTGACTTTAATGGGTCCGCTTTAGAACTTTTGAACTTTCCATATAGTTTGTAAGTTCGAAAACGGACCAAAGTTCGGGCCATCTCTATTTATGGGGATCTCAGTGGTCTTTTATGTCGGCTGTATGCATAGCCGGCAGCCATGTTTGTGATTGGCTGACTCTCAGCCAATCACAGCCGTGGCTGCCACTCTGGCCCCTCTCTGCTGTTTAAAGCAAGCCGGGAGCAGACAGCCGAGAGAGCAAAGGTGTGTAAGTGGGGCTTGTTTACAAATATACACTGGCAGTTTAAAGTGGGCTGGGAGGCCCTACAATACAGAAAATTTTTATATTAGGGGTAGAGATGCCTGTTAAACCAAATCTCCTTCTGGTTATTGGGTTACAGAGCCTGGGACCAGGTAGTTTATACTGAGGTTTCTTTGGGGCATTTCATATTAGGGGAACTATGTAACCCTTGTTTTGTGGGGTATTTAAACAAAAATGTTTCTATTTTCCACAGTTTCCATTTTCTGGAAGAAGTAGAAGAGAACTTGGGTTTATCATCGTTAATGAAGAGCACAGGTTTCCCACCAATACACAAATGCACACCAGATATTTAATTGATGGAGTAAGTTACCAGAGTAAAATTGTTACTGGAAAACCTGCTGGAAAATAAGCCAAATTGTGAGTTAACAAATTGTTTTGTTTTTGCAGCTTTTGGATAAGAATGGAATGACCCGCCTTGGAGCCGGTCCCTATGGAACACAAGATGTGATGGAACATCCTTTCTTTGAAGTAAGTTTGTATTTCATACATGTTCATACATGAGCTCCATTAACACAGGAATCTGTCAATAACCAGTTGGAAATGACACAGTATATATAGGGAATTGGGTTGTGTTTAGTTCGGATCTATGACATATGAACGGATTGGTTACTCGTTTTTATTTCTATTATATAGAGAATGGATTGGGGTGAACTGTTGGAAAGAAAAATCAAACCCCCTACTGTATTAGATGAGCCTAATCTACACCTTACAGAAAGACAAAACCATGGACCACCATCTGCCAGGCCTCCGATCACAGATACATGGATGTAACCTGGAGATGTCAACACATTACCAGTTGGTCACAGCGTCGGCTTCCTCTACTTCAATTCCTGTAGTGGGAGTCCAATCACCTGGCGTTCCGGAACACTATCCAATTTCATGAAGATCGTAGCAAAAAAGAAAAGGGATGGACTGCCAACAGCTACAGATAAAACTTAGCTTTTATTGCCGAACTGAGCATACTTCACAGAGGGAGACAAACACAGTACCCTGACGCGTTTCGTGACAGAGCAGAGTCCTTTGGAATTAGTGTAAGTTAAATCTAAATTGTAATATATTAGGATTAAACAATATCACTTCAAAGGCTTTGTAATAGGATGTTGGCTGGTACCTGGAATTTTTATTTGCTCTGTTCCTTTTAACCTTTTTTATCTCTTGAAAGATAAATACATGTTATTTTACGGTACATTTCTGAAAACAGTACAACAGATAGCTTAGAAAATTTTACCAAGCATACTTTTACTATTTTATCCCCAAGCCTCAAGGATTCTTTATAATAAGTCCTATATATGGAAGTACCTGCGCTATCTGTGATTGGGTAATGATTGACCAATCATATTTAGGTTTTTATTTTTCTATTTCAGTACTAACAGGTATTTTGAGCCACTTCATGAACTTGGAGAAGGACGGTTTGGAATGGTGAGTTATTTTGTCATTAATTATAATGATCCTTTGTTTCTATATTCGGAAGAAATCATTATATATTTTGTTTTTCAGATTTATGCGGCCAAACTAACAGGAAAAGGAACCAAAGTGGCCGTTAAAATAATAAACAAGGAAAATATTACAGAAGTTTTTCATGAGCGGTCAGTAAGAATAGAGTTCTTCATGTTAATTCTCTGTTCTAAAAATAATTAACAATAAGTTCCTTCAATTTATCTTCTGTTTTACTAATACAGCTACTCTGGGTTGACGTATAAATTGTTATTAATTTTTCTTTTTAGATTTGTCACAGAGAAGAATGTCCTGGAATTAACCCAGAAAGAGAAACATCCATTCATAATCGGCTATATGGGCTCCATCTCCGATTCTAAAAATGAATATTTACTAATGGAGTTTGCTCCTGGGTTGGATTTCCGATCCCGAATCTCCAATGGTCCATTATCACTGGAGAGGACTATGTGAGTATTATATGGAACTACTGTATGTTTGAATGTTAACATTCAATGTATTATATGGGGATTGTATAGCCTCTACCTTATGAGATTTGTCCTACAATGGCTGGAAGAAAAGATGATCCCTTATGGTGTCTAAACACCAAAACTTACCTTGCAGCATTATTGTAATATGCTTTGTGACAGATGTTACAGCTGTAATGTCAACGTTGCAAGATAATTTTGGATAAAATGTACAATAACATCTGGCTAGTGTACTTTGCTCTCATGTCTATATATGGATAATTTTGCCAATTTTAACAGTGGAAGTATTGACACCACGGCAGGGCTGAGCAATGTTCCAAATCAGGGACATCCTTATGGCTATAAACATTTTTACAAAAAAAAAGCTCAAAAGGTTCAATAACCCCCAGACATAGGGCATTATGGGATGGCTGGATACAGTAACTATATATGGAATTGGTCATAGGTGCAATATGCCATGCATAATTCTAATTGTTATTTATGTATCTACAGATTTTATGGAGCATGTCTTATATTAGGAGTGGCCTATTTACACAAACACAATATCGTCCATAGGTAAGTACTAATGGAATGTTCATTCAAATGGCTGGGATCATATTATAATAATATCGGGGGTTAAAAATGTTAAATAAGAGGTTGTTAAACCAGAATACAATGTGCAGATTAATAAGCAATGGAATTAATTGAGAAATAGTCTGTCGGAATTAACTTTTATTGAAGTTTATTTATAAACTGTTATCAATATTTCTTGTTCTCCAGAGATCTGACCCCTGACAATATGTTGTTAGATGCTTCTGGATACTTAAAAATTGCTGACTTCGGGATGTGCATAGAAGGTAGGATTCTACATTATACATTATAATAAGATTTGCTGCCAGCAAAAAGATAGATGTCAAAATGCAGAATTTGATTCTGTTATTATAGTTATATTGGACTTTCAGAAAATTCCAGTATCCTCTTACTAGAACCATTCATTACTTATTTTTATGTTTAATAATAATTAATCTCAGCTACTTTACTATGGACAGGTCTAAACTAAATAAAATAATGACATAAAAGTGACGTCTGTTGGTTAATTTAAATGTTATCTTCGTTGTTTAGGAATCGACTACAAAGACAAGATTCACGAGCAGTGGGGAACCGAAATTTACCAGGCCCCAGAAATATGGGAAAGGAGACCAGCTACAAGATCAATAGACTGGTGGGCCGTTGGGCTTAATATCTACCACATGTTGATTGGCAAGGTAAGTGTGAAATATTTATTAATAGAACAAATTTGTTCTATGTTTGACCGTTCGAGGCGTGCGAATATGCGAGTAAAATGTCTATTATACCAATACGTGAGTAAATATCGAATATCGAATCCACAAGTAAAATGTCTATTATACCAATACGCGAGTAAATATCGAATATCGAATCCACAAGTAAAATGTCTATTATACCAATACGCGAGTAAATATCGAATTCTCGAATCCGTGAATAAAATGTCTATTATACCTAGGCGCGAGCATCGAATCAGCGAGTGGTTTATGGGATAATTATTGAATGTTCGAACGCGAGAGCTTGAAATTAGCACGCGTGAGAGTAAAATCGAGTCCTGGATATTCGAACATGTTCCCCAGACCATTTCCCAGGTCCCACAGCCATTTACATTAAATTACCATTGATATTTTAATTGTATTTCATTAGAACGTTTCAAACTATTTGACTCCCATTGACTTTAATGGGTCTGTTTTAGAACTTTCGAACTTTCCATATAGTTTGTAAGTTCGAAAACGGACCAAAGTTCGGGCCATCTCTATTTATGGGGATCTCAGTGGTCTTTTATGTCGGCTGTATGCATACCCGGCAGCCATGTTTGTGATTGGCTGACTCTCAGCCAATCACAGCCGTGGCTGCCACTCTGGCCCCTCTCTGCTGTTTAAAGCAAGCCGGGAGCAGACAGCCGAGAGAGCAAAGGTGTGTAAGTGGGGCTTGTTTACAAATATACACTGGCAGTTTAAAGTGGGCTGGGAGGCCCTACAATACAGAAACATTTTATATTAGGGGTAGAGATGCCTGTTAAACCAAATCTCCTTCTGGTTATTGGGTTACAGAGCCTGGGACCAGGTAGTTTATACTGAGGCTTCTTTGGGGCATTTCATATTAGGGGAACTATGTAACCCTTGTTTTGTGGGGTATTTAAACAAAAATGTTTCTATTTTCCACAGTTTCCATTTTCTGGAAGAAGTAGAAGAGAACTTGGGTTTATCATCGTTAATGAAGAGCACAGGTTTCCCACCAATACACAAATGCACACCAGATATTTAATTGATGGAGTAAGTTACCAGAGTAAAATTGTTACTGGAAAACCTGCTGGAAAATAAGCCAAATTGTGAGTTAACAAATTGTTTTGTTTTTGCAGCTTTTGGATAAGAATGGAATGACCCGCCTTGGAGCCGGTCCCTATGGAACACAAGATGTGATGGAACATCCTTTCTTTGAAGTAAGTTTGTATTTCATACATGTTCTATGAGCTCCATTAAGGAACACCCCGTCACTTCATCAGAGGGACCCTCTGATGAAGTGACGGGGTGTTCGTCACGAAACGCGTCAGGGTACTGTGTTTGTCTCCCTCTGTGAAGTATGCTCAGTTCGGCAATAAAAGCTAAGTTTTATCTGTAGCTGTTGGCAGTCCATCCCTTTTCTTTTTTGCTACAACCTGGAGATGTCAACACTGTGTTATTATATTATCTTGTCCTGGTTTTACCCATGTCCCTTGTATTAATATTGAAAATGTCTGGTATTAATACCGATAGTTGTTTTTTTTGATCCATGTTTTTTTTTCCGATTGCCATTTTGGAGTCAGGAAGGAATTTTCCCCTCTTTATACTGTTTTTTTTTGCCTTTCTCTGATCAGGGATCATGGGTAGATCATGCTAAAGGTAAACTGAAGGGCTAACGTGACACTGACTGGTAAACTGAAGGGCTGACGTGACACTGACTGGTAAACTGAAGGGCTGACGTGACACATGACTGGTGAACTGGAGGGCTGACTTGACACTGACTCGTGAACTGAAGGGCTGACTTGACACTGGTAAACCCTACTAGCTTATCTACTTTACTATAACTACCATCAGCGTCAGATATAATAGGGTCTGATGGGAATCTATAGGTAACTATAGTCAAAAAACAAATTTTGACTACTCATTAAAAAAGTTTGTTTTTTTAACCCCCAACCTGACACAGGTACACACACCTACTGGCCCACTTATCCATTACTGTGGCAGCCATACTTAAAGGGTATCTAAAGTAAAAAAAACTAATTTTGATCAACAATCAAAATTTAACTTTTTTAAAGCCCAAACTTTACTTACCTCTCCTCTTTCCTCCGGCGAAGTGAGCTGCCGGCAGCCGCGTCCGTGATTGGCTGCCGCTCAGCCAATCACAGACGCGGCTGCCGGTCCCGCCCCTCTGCTTGCATTTTCTCGCAAGCAGAGGGCCGGGAGCGCGGCGTAGGAAAGAGGGGAGGTAAGTAGAGTTTGGGGGTCTTTCTATATGGGTAAACTAGGGAACCACCTTCACCCCCATGGAACTATGGGTAAACTAGGGAACCACCTTCACTCCCATGGAACTATGGGTAAAATAGGGAACCACCTTCACCCCATGGAACTATGGGTAAACTAGGGAACCACCTTCACCCCCATGGAACTATGGGTAGACTTGGAATGTGAGTAGGGGCACGTGTCCTCTGTAAAAGGCACAAGTGGCACCTAAATAAAAGCAGGTTAGAAATGAGTGAGATTTGCGTCTCTGTTCTTGTTGAATTGTGGAATTTGTGTCTGTTCTCGGGTGGGATTAGTTGACTGGTGGGACCTTCGTGGTAGGATGTCGAAGTGTTGGTTCTTTTTATAAGATACATTTTGTGTCCTGTAAATAGTAATTATGGAGAAGTCTCTGCCTTGTGCCCTGAAGGTGATTGGTTACCTGTAAGTGAGGTATCTAATAATGTATAGTACAGCCCTGATCTGTCTGCTCCAGTCGCCTGGTATCTATATGGGAATGTTTGTAAAGATGATTCGTTCTTTACCAGCCTATTTATTCAATAAATAATAATATCGCTGAATTCATTTCATTACTATTGTAGCAAAATAAAGAAACGTCCCCAGAACCTATTTCTATGATAGAAATGCGCCGGATTATCCCCACCCCAGAAAAAAAAAACAATTTCCGCTGCTTTATAAATACATACAGATGGGTTTCTGCGCAATGTACGGTGACATACGTCTGTCTATATTGCGCTAAGCCCAATGCTAATTAAGGCAATATCATCAGACTGTTGGTGTTAAAGGACAACTCCACCCCCATAAGAACATCTTTTAGAAAGAATGGCCTCTTTATAATATGTTGATATATCATAGTTTGTCCTATGAATTCATTACTGTATGCCTGCTATGCTTCTGGATGCCTCATGGAAACTGAGCAGTTTAGAAACCTGTACTGAGCCTGTACTGAGCCTGGGCATGCTCAGAAGAGGCAGGCAGGGGATTAACATTCAGTCATTGGCTGTGATGTCATCTGTCAAATCCATAACTGACAGTTACTAACTGGAAGAACCAGGAAGCAGAAACAGGGGAAACATTGTGCAGGATTTCAGGTTAGACTTACACCTTTCACATTTCAAACTATTACCGTTTAGGGTTTTGGGGGGTGATTTACCTGTATGTAAGTTTGAAGGTGGTTGAAGGTTGAAGGTGATTGAGACAGTTGGAGGTGATTGAGACAGTTGAAGATTGAGACGGTTGGACATGATTGAGACGGTCATAGATGATTGAGACGGTCATAGATGATTGAGAGAACAGTTATTTGGCTTTTTCAAGCCAAATTAACAACTACATTTAGAGGGTGTTTTCTATGCCATTTTTCCTGAAATGGTAGTTGGATGTCATGATTTCCAACTCCAGCAGAGGTCCCCGGACACCATGTTTTGGTGTCCTATGGGTCTTTAATATAACCTAGTATTGGCTAATGACTAATCCCTATTTTTCCTAATATATATATATATATCTGTGGTATAGTTAGGCACTTAGTTGACATTAATGCCTTGGTACTACTGATGAGAATTGTAAATCTAGCCTATTTTTCCTAATATATATATATATATATATATATATATATATATATATATATATATATATATATATATATCTGTGGTATAGTTAGGCACTCACTCAGTTGACATTAATGCCTTGGTACTACTGATGAGAATTGTAAATCTAGGATAATACCAGGTTAATAACTTTTTTTGATATGCCGAACCCAGACCGTGTGAATCACAAACACAAGAGATATCAGATGGTAAGTCCATTATTCCAGTATTCCACAGAACTCTCTGACCAGTGTCTACAAGAATACAAACAATTGTATTGGTCTTTAGTGGTTGTTATTTATTGTAAGTTTGCTATCCTCTTTTGTGTAACATAACAGTGTTTGTCCAAATTTCTAATTGATATATTTTTTCCTACTTAGCCTGTCAGACCTGCTTGCTTTGCCATGCAGAGTAGCGAGAAACAAGAATGTAAATCTGGACGTCCAGAGCAGAGTCCTTTGGAATTAGTGTAAGTTAAATCTAAATTGTAATATATTAGGATTAAACAATATCACTTCAAAGGCTTTGCAATAGGATGTTGGCTGGTACCTGGAATTTTTATTTGCTCTGTTCCTTTTAACCTTTTTTATCTCTTGAAAGATAAATACATGTTATTTTACGGTACATTTCTGAAAACAGTACAACAGATAGCTTAGCCAATGTTACCAAGCATACTTTTACTATTTTATCCCCAAGCCTCAAGGATTCTTTATAATAAGCCCTATATATGGAAGTACCTGCGCTATCTGTGATTGGGTAATGATTGACCAATCATATTTAGGTTTTTATTTTTCTATTTCAGTACTAACAGGTATTTTGAGCCACTTCATGAACTTGGAGAAGGACGGTTTGGAATGGTGAGTTATTTTGTCATTAATTATAATGATCCTTTGTTTCTATATTCAGAAGACATCATTATATATTTTGTTTTTCAGATTTATGCGGCCAAACTAACAGGAAAAGGAACCAAAGTGGCCGTTAAAATAATAAACAAGGAAAATATTACAGAAGTTTTTCATGAGCGGTCAGTAAGAATAGAGTTCTTCATGTTAATTCTCTGTTCTAAAAATAATTAACAATAAGTTCCTTCAATTTATCTTCTGTTTTACTAATACAGCTACTCTGGGTTGATGTATAAATTGTTATTAATTTTTCTTTTTAGATTTGTCACAGAGAAGAATGTCCTGGAATTAACCCAGAAAGAGAAACATCCATTCATAATCGGCTATATGGGCTCCATCTCCGATTCTAAAAATGAATATTTACTAATGGAGTTTGCTCCTGGGTTGGATTTCCGATCCCGAATCTCCAATGGTCCATTATCACTGGAGAGGACTATGTGAGTATTATATGGAACTACTGTATGTTTGAATGTTAACATTCAATGTATTATATGGGGATTGTATAGCCTCTACCTTATGAGATTTGTCCTACAATGGCTGGAAGAAAAGATGATCCCTTATGGTGTCTATACACCAAAACTTACCTTGCAGCATTATTGTAATATGCTTTGTGACAGATGTTACAGCTGTAATGTCAACGTGGCAAGATAATTTTGGATAAAATGTACAATAACATCTGGCTAGTGTACTTTGCTCTCATGTCTATATATGGATAATTTTGCCAATTTTAACAGTGGAAGTATTGACACCACGGCAGGGCTGAGCAATGTTCCAAATCAGGGACATCCTTATGGCTATAACATTTTTACAAAAAAAAAGCTCAAAAGGTTCAATAACCCCCAGACATAGGGCATTATGGGATGGCTGGATACAGTAACTATATATGGAATTGGTCATAGGTGCAATATCCCATGCATAATTCTAATTGTTATTTATGTATCTACAGATTTTATGGAGCATGTCTTATATTAGGAGTGGCCTATTTACACAAACACAATATCGTCCATAGGTAAGTACTAATGGAATGTTCATTCAAATGGCTGGGATCATATTATAATAATATCGGGGGTTAAAAATGTTAAATAAGAGGTTGTTAAACCAGAATACAATGTGCAGATTAATAAGCAATGAAATTAATTGAGAAATAGTCTGTCGGAATTAACTTTTATTGAAGTTTATTTATAAACTGTTATCAATATTTCTTGTCCTCCAGAGATCTGACCCCTGACAATATGTTGTTAGATGCTTCCGGATACTTAAAAATTGCTGACTTCGGGATGTGCATAGAAGGTAGGATTCTACATTATACATTATAATAAGATTTGCTGCCAGCAAAAAGATAGATGTCAAAATGCAGAATTTGATTCTGTTATTATAGTTATATTGGACTTTCAGAAAATTCCAGTATCCTCTTTCTAGAACCATTCATTACTTATTTTTATGTTTAATAATAATTAATCTCAGCTACTTTACTATGGACAGGTCTAAACTAAATAAAATAATGACATAAAAGTGACGTCTGTTGGTTAATTTAAATGTTATCTTCGTTGTTTAGGAATCGACTACAAAGACAAGATTCACGAGCAGTGGGGAACCGAAATTTACCAGGCCCCAGAAATATGGGAAAGGAGACCAGCTACAAGATCAATAGACTGGTGGGCCGTTGGGCTTAATATCTACCACATGTTGATTGGCAAGGTAAGTGTGAAATATTTATTAATAGAACAAATTTGGAACACATCCAATTTCATGAAGATCGTAGCAAAAAAGACAAGGGATGGACTGCCAACAGCTTACAAGATAAAACTTAGCTTTTAATTGTCCCCCCCGAACTAGCATACTTCACAAGGTAGACACACACATACCCCTGACGCGTTTCGTGACGAACAACCGTCAATTCATCAGAGGGACCCTCTGATGAAGTGGACTTGGTTTCGTCACCAAACGCATCAGTAGATACTGGTGTTGGTCTCCCTCGTGAAGTATGCTCAGTTCGCCAATAAAAGTAAGTTTTATCTGTAGCTGTGGCAGTCATCCCTTTTCTTTTTTGCTACAACTGGAGATGTCAACACTGTGTTATTATATTATCTTTTCCTGGTTTTAACCATGTACCCTTGTATTAAGTATTGAAAAGGTGGTGGTTTTAATTTACTCGCTATATGTTTTGTTTTTGAATCCGAGGTTTTTTTTTCCGATTGCATTTTGGAGTCAGGAGCCGAATTTTTCATCTCTTTATACTGTTCGTTTGTTTTCCTTTACTTCGGTCAGGGGATCTCATGGGTGGTAAGATCTTGCTAAATCCGTTCATTAACATAGACATTGAATCCTATTGTTACATACTGTAAATATTGTCTTGAAATATGTTTTTGTTACTTACCACAAATAAAAAAACTGAAAAATATTCTTGTGACTTGACCTATTTTTTGATCTATGTAAAAGTTCTAGTGCATGTCTCACCCCTTTTTAAAATTAATGTTTGGCTCGGTTACATGCTGGGAGATCTGGTTCCCGAATATCAGTCGTGGACGAAAACAGCCGTGACCCCCTATTTGACCTTATTACTTCAAATTTCCGCTTGGGTCTAAAATATCACTAGCTAAGAGATAATGGGAATTATAAAGAACAACGTGGTGTTTTATGTGTCAGAGACTTTTGTTATGGCATTTTAACTGGTACTGACTTTAGGTAAAACCTTCAATAATAGAACAAAAAACCTGTCGAGAACTTGATACAGATTCAAAACATACCCTTGTCTGAATGGGAACTGGAGTGATACACTGGTGTCCAGTTAGGCAGAGTGACTTAGTCTAAGCTACAAACTGTTTCTAAACGTATTTGGGTCTAGTTTTAAGGTTTCTGGTACCTGAGACGAACTTTTAAACCCCCTGTAAGTATTAGGTGACATGCTACAAGTCTGATACCATTATTTATACAGTACTAGGTTCGTTATATTACATTACCCCGGCCGCTGATCAGATATCTTGTGGCACCGGGGCCCAAATTCTAAAGCTGCCTTTACATTTTGATGTTCCGTTGTTGCGCGCAAAATGTCCGGGCGTTTGTTTGGAATGGTTTTGTGGTGGCTGGAATAAACACCTAGCTGTGTGAAACTGTGACGGCGATTTCCCTTTCAAATTTTGACGTTGTAAATTGACCAGGGCTGATTTTTGACACGACATGTAAATTTGAAGGCCTTGACTCTGACACTGACTGGAAAATAAGGGCTGAAGTGACACTGACTGGTAAAACTGATTAGGGCTAACGTACACTGACTGGTAAACCTGAACGGCGCTAAGTGACACTTGACTGGTAACTGAAGGGCTAACGTGACACTGTCTGGTAAACTGAAGGGCTGACGTGAGCACTGACTGGTAAACTGTAAGGGCTGACGTGACACTGACTGGTGAACTGGAGGGCTGACTTGACACACTGACTCGTGAACTGAAGGGCCTTTGACTTGACACTGTTAAACCCTACTAAGCTTATCTACTTTACTGATAACTACCATCAGCGTCAGATATATAATAGGGTCGATGGGAATCTATAGGTAACTATAGTCACCAAAAACAAATTTTGACTACTCATTAAAAAAGTTTTGTTTTTTAAAACTAAAACCCCAACCTGACACAGTTACACACACCTACTGGCCCACTTATCCATTACTGTGGCAGCCATACTTAAAGGGTAATCTAAGTAAAAAAAACTAATTTTTGATCAACAATCAAAATTTAACTTTGTTAAAGGGCATGTCCACCCCCAAACTATAATCCCCCCAAACTACTGGCCCCACCATGTAGTGTAGTTTAATATCCTTACTCCCACTCCCAGCTCATAAAGGGTTCCTCCGTAGTCCCCCCCAAGTCCCAAAACTGCCCACCCAGGATGATAGCAGAGTCCATATAGGACTCTGCCTCCCCCTGGCCTCCAGTGGAGAATTTTGGCTGCGTACTGACACCGCTCCCCCTCCCCCACCTCCCCTCTCCCTCCGTTCTCTCCCGATTCCCTCCCCCTAGTAAAAAATGTGTATACTAAGATTCCCCTGGGCTCCCACCCACCGCTATATTTTCGTACCATTATAATGCTTCCCAAACTTTACTTACCTCTCCTCTTCCTCGGCAAGTGAGCTGGCCGGACAGCCAGCGTCGGGATTGGCTGCCGCTCAGCAATCACAGACCGGCTGCCGGTTCCCGCCCCTCTGCTTTCATTGTCTCTCGCAAGCAGAGGGCGGAGCGCGGCGTAGGAAAGAGGGGAGGTAAGTAGAGTTTGTGGGGGTCTTTCTAAAAACAAATCTATCGGTTGGGGCTGGGACCCCGCCCTTGGGGAATCTTATATCAAAACTTTTTTTAGGTGGACTACCCTTTAACTTTTAACTAACTACCTGACCGTTACACCCCCCTCTTGACTACCATTGGCGCCATATTTTAACGGTAACAATAGCAATAAAACAATTTTTATTAATCATCAACAAAGTGTGTTACGAACGTACGATTGCGGCTGTAAATGGTATGGCCATGAAATTGAGCTTTATCATTTATGACAGCGATCCCTTGATTATGGCCACATAATTGTTCAATCTATAGACCAATTAACTCATACCCAATTTTTACCCTGTTGGAATTCCAGTTTCTAATTTAAATTTTCCACTAAATTTCGGCTTTTAAACAGATCTGACTTAACCTCCCTGGACTACTTATTTTACAATTCCTCCATTACATGTCCTGAAAACGCCCTAGCCACTGGCTTTGAATTTGGCTTGATATGTTGGCACAAAGCTCTCCTCACCTCAGTCCGGATCCTTGTACTCAGCCTTTTGAAACGACCAAGATATAAACCTAAATTGCTAGGTTCTCACCCCCGGTTTAGCTCTCCTCACTCAACCGGCTGTTGCAATCGGCGGCACACTGTTTTTCACTTCCTCCCTCAGTGCAGCAAGCAGGGACTTAACTCACAGTGGAGCAACCCTGCAGGGGGGTCCCCGTCTTCTAATTTTGCCAGATATAGCCCTCCTTCCAAAAACCACTGTAGATGAAGCGGATGGGGGGGTCCTGATCATAGTTTTTGGCCTGGGGGCCCAGTGATTCCTAGTTAAGCCACGGGCCGCAATAAGAAGGACACGCTATTGAACACCGTTTCTTCCTATTGCTCCGGGAGAAGAGGGGGAGGTGGGGACCAGACTGCCTGCATTGGTACTTTATCAGATTAGTGGCGGAGTTAAAAGCATAACCCAGGGGTGAGGACTAAGAATCTGTGTTTATGGGTTACAAAATTTTAGGCCACATTCAGTATCTCTTGAAAGAAAGAGAGTTTATATTCATCATTGTCAAAAGAAAAGTAAAAACAATATAACCTGCAAGACGTTTGTCAAAGAAAAAGTTCTCTGAAATGTAGATTCTTGTGCCAATGCCCTGATAAAGGTCCTTGAGTGAGAGGTGGTGGTGAATGTCCTGAATATTGTCATCCATGGGTGCCTCAATATATTTTGAAACACTTAGCTGGTCTTAAAACATCATTTCAGGAACAACTAGAAAGGAAAATTTAAGTATAAAACTTTGAATTGTGCTTGAAGGGCTGCATTTTGGAAGGTAATGTGTGTTTGCCTGAGATCTTAAACTCATAATTGGAATGATGATTTTGTAGTGAACGCTTGGTTTGTGGACAAAAAAAAACTTGTGTGTCCCCAGCCCCAAAGTGGGTGCTAATTTTTGATCCAATCAATCAGAAAGCAACATCTGATTGTTTGAGGGCAAAATTAGCGCATTTTCAATGATAATGATTTTGATCAAATGTGATTTTTTTGTGACTTTAGTTACCCTTAAGTATGCCTGCCACGTAATGGATAAGTAGATCCAGTAGGTTTGTGTGCCTGTGTCGGGTGCGGTTTTTTACAAAACAAACTTTGTTCATGATTAGTCCAAATTTGTATTTTGACTTGTTACCCTTTAATATGGTTGCCAAAATGGAAGGTGGTCCAGTAAGCATGTGTACACTGGATCAGGTTGGGGGTTAAAAAAAAATATTTTTTGATCATTGTTCAAAAAATTGTTTAAAGACTTTAGTTACCCTTTTAGGTATGCTGCACAGTAATGAGGGGTAGTTAGTAGTGTATGTACCTGTGCCCCCGTGGGGGTTAAAAAACAAACTTTTTGATTATTGATCAAAATTATTTTTTTTTACTTTAGTTACCCTTAAGTTATGGCTGCCACAGTAATGGATAGTAGATCAGTAGGTGTGTGTACCTGGTTCGGGTTGGGGTTAAAAAAAAAAACAACTTTTATGATGTTGTCAAAATTATTTTTTTGTACTTTAGTTACCCTTTAAATATGGCTGCCACAGTAATGGAGGGATAGGTCAGTAGATGTATGTACCTGTACCACGTGGGGGTTAAAAAAACAACTTTTTTGATGATTGGTCAAAATTTATTTTTTTGACTTTAGTTACCCTTTAAGTATGGCTCCACAGTAATGGGATAAGTGATCAGTAGGTGTGTGTACCTGTGTCGGGTGGGGGTTAAAAAAATAAACTTTTTGATGATGGTCAAAAAAAAATGTTTTGACTTTAGTTACCCTTTATATGGCTGCAACAGTAATGGAGGGTAGGTCAGTAGGTGTATGTAACTGTGCCACATGGGGGTTAAAAAAACAACCTTTTTTATTATTAATCAAAATTAATTTTTTTGACTTTAGTTACCCTTTAAAGGGCAACTCCACCCCCATAAAGAACCTCTTTTAGATAGAATGGCCCTTTAATAATATTTGATATATCATAGTTTTTGTCCTATGAATTCATTACTGTATGCCTGCTATGCTTCTGGATGCTCATGGAAACTGAGCCATTTAGAAAACCTGTACTGAGCCTGTACTGAGCCTGGCATGCTCAAGAGGCAGATAGGGGATTAACATTCAGTCATTGGCTGTGATGTCAACTGTCAAATCCATAACTGACAGTTACTATGGAAGAACCAGGAAGCAGAAACACGGGGGAAAACAGACATTGTGCAGGATTTCAGGTTTAGACTTACACCTTTCACTTCAAAATATTACCGTTAGGTTGTGGGGGGTGATTTACCTGTAGGTAAGTTTCATTCTTGGGGCTGGACTTGCCCTTTAAGTAGGCTGCCACAGTAATGGATAGTAAATCAGTAGGTGTGTGGTTTCTGGTCTGGTTGAGGGGGTATGTCTTTTTGTATTTACAACCATAAAACTATATTTTTATTTAGGATAATCTAAATGTGTTTTTTTACTTTAGTTACCCTTTAAGTATGGCTACTACCATAATGAATTAGTAGACTTAGTCGTGTGTGGTACCTGGGTCTGGTTGAGGGTTATGTCTTTTTTGTGTTTACAACCATAAAACTATTTTAATGAGGATAAATCAAAATTTGTTTTTTGACTTTAGTACCCGTTAAAATGGCTGCACCATAATGGAAAAGTAGATCAGTAGGTGTGTGTACCTGGGTCTGGTTTTAGTTTTGACTTTAGTTACCCTATTTTAATTGAGAATAAATCTAATTAGTTTTTTTTTACTTTAGTTACCCTTTAAGTATGGGCTGCCACAGTAATGGATAAGTAGATTTACTAGGTGTGTGTACCTGGTCTGGTTGAGGGGGTATGTTTTTTTGTGTTTATAACATAAAATATCTTTATTGAGGATAAATCTAATTAGTTTTTTTTGACTTGTTACCCTTTTAAATATGGCTTTCATGGGAATGGAAAGGTTTAGGTTAGTGGTGGGTGTACCTGGGTCTGTGTGGGGGGTTGGGGGTATCACCATTTTATTTTGACCATGAAACAAACTGTTTTGAAATATCCATATTTGAGGATTGTTACCATTATAGTCTATGGGAAAAAATGTTCGGAAATTCGCCGATACGCCTTAACGCTTCCGCGGATTCCTTAGCAAGAAGATACCACAACTTCTCCTATATGCCCCGTACTCTGTAACCGAATTTCACGTCTCTAGCTCAAAACTGTGGGAGGAGATACGGTCCAAAAATGCGGAAGAATAAACGAGAAAGAAAAGAAGAAGAAGAAAATAGAAAGACAGTTATTTGGCTTTTTTCAAAGCCAAATTAACAACTACATTTAGAGGGTGTTGTCTATGCCATTTTTCTTTCGAATGGTAGTTGGATTGTCATGATTTCCAACTCCAGCAGAGGCCCCGGACACCATGTTTTGGTGTCCTATGGGTCTTTAATATAACCTAGTGTTGGCTAATGACTAATCCCTATTTTTTCCTAATTATATATATATATATAATATATATAATAGTATATATAGTATATAGTAGTATATTATATATATATATAAACTGTGGTAAGTGGCCACTCACTCCAGTTGACATTTAATGCCTTGGTGCTACGATGAAATTTGAAATCTAGTTGGCTGTTGTCAATGACACATAGGGACTTTCAATTACACAACGGACTTTTATTTTTATTCACACATAATTTTAGTGTAGACAGCGACATTTCAGTCGTGGTTTTTTGACCCTTTTTTCCGAGCTTTCCAGAGGAGGAAACTATAATAGAAAGCTCCTACAAAAGAAATATACTGGATTACACCAACTAACGCATGCATCCCAAAGGTTCAATGAGGAGATGATTTTAAAATGCTCCTATAATACTATAGCTACACATAAAATAAGATACACAAAAAGTAACTAAAAACATCCAAGGGGGTTTAAAGAATTTGTAGACTTTTTACAAGACAGCACCATAAGCACTTTGAAACAGTAACTTTCACAAGCACTTTAACAATGTAGCACTTGTGTAGCAACAGGCAACTTTGTAACATAAATCAACACAAATGTTTTGCCTATTAGACTAAGAGAATTTTATAAAACATAATCACCACGTTAACCATTAATGTGAAATTTAATGAATTTATATACTATTATGTTAATGATAGAGATACACTTTTAATAGATGTATACACTATGCGTGGAGATGTTTGTAACACACACCCAGAGGGCGGAATCAATGTATATATTGTTGCCATGTGCGTGTGAAATATTCGTATTTAATATTAAGGCACTGTGAATCTAATTAGATCTCTTTACATTGTCTGTCAAGGGGTATTGTAGTTACTTGCTAATGTTAAATCCAGAAAATGTTATATTTTGATTGCAAAAACACCAACTGTCTCATGTACAATGCCGTTTTGAACACCTTACTCTGGGGCGTTCCTATAAACTCGTGAGCCCCTATCCATCACGCCCTTAACATTGCTGTGATATGGTAATTGGGATTTTTCCAGGGTACTATTTGCCACAGATTTCTTGTACAAGTTCATTCTGAATTGAGGATCCAGTCGAGAACTAGCGAAAATGTCTTCAAGAACTAACTTCAGTCCCAGTTTGATCCTAATTGAATACACAGTTACCTGACCTGGAATGAGAACTTTCACAAGCATCTATGCAAAAACAATTTCTTTATTATTTGCAGATTGTAACTTGAAAGGTAGTAATAGATATTATTTTTATTGTGGTATATAGAGCGGTTTAATAGTTATAATTATTTATATAGGTTGGCTCTACCACACAACTTTTGTGGTTGCTATGGCAACCATTAAAACTAGTTAAACAGGTCATTGACATGAGCAGTGATGCATCAAGCCTTGAAAAATACAGCTTTTGAGAATTTGTCAGTTGGTTTGCTGATGAGCTGCAGAGTGGTTACTACTAGGCTGCTCTCTGTTCAAATCAACCAGCGCGATTTTTTCAGATTTTTTTCCGGAAATTTTTGTTAGTCTCCCTTTACATAGAGGTAGATTCTTTAACAGGGTTTTTTTTCTCATTCGGATTTCTAAATGTAAGTAGACAATTATCTAGATAAATATGTACCAATTATTCCTTTTAATAATATTGAGGTCACTGTAAATCTTAATTATATCTCTAAAAACTTTCAATGGGTACTTGCCTAATTAAATACCAAAAATGTTAATATTTTAATTGTAAAATTATTATGTTCGCAGTGTTTTATCCATAATTATGGGAGTGTAACATGCCAAGTAGTAAATAGAAATTAGTTTTATTGTTGTAGATAGAGGTCTAGTAGTACATTATGGGAAATGTTATATTGATTATTTATCTAGGTTTGGCTGTAGCAGCCAGCTTTTGTGGTTGCTATGGTACACCATAAACTAGTAAACAGATCATGTAACAATGAGCAGTGATGTCCACAGCTTATGAAAAATAAAGCTTTTGAGATTTTGTCAGTTGGTTTTGCTGATGAGCTGCAGAGTGGTTACTACTGGCTGCTCTCTCTTCAAATCAACCAGCGATTTTTTGGGATTTTTTTCCAGAATTTCTGTTAGGTCTCCCTTTACATAGAGGTAGATTCTTTAATAGGGTTTTTTTTTTTCTCATCGGATTTCTAAATAGTAAGTAGACATTTCTATTTAAATATGTACCAATTATTCCTTTTAATAATATTGAGGTCACTGTAAATCTTAATTAGATATCTCTAAAAATCTTTCAATGGGTACTTGCCTAATTAAATACCAGAAAATGTTTATATTTTAATTGTAAACATTATATGTATTCGCAATGTTAGTTATCCATTAATATTATGGGAGTGTAACATGCCAGGTAGTAATAGAAATTATTTTATTGGGTAGATAGAGGTCTAGTATACATTATGGAAAATGTTATATTGATATATTTATCTCGATTTTCTCTAGCGACAGCTTTGTGTGTTGCCAAGCTTTGAGAATTTTGTCAGTTTGTTTGCGTGTTGATCTGCAGAGTGGTCACTACTGGCTGCTCTTCTGTTCAAATCAACACAGCGTTTTTTTCTGGGACTTTTTTAACCCAGAATTTTCCGTTAAGTCGAGTCCCTGTTACATTGAGATTTATCTCTGTATCTAGGTAGGTTCCTTAACAGGTTTTTTTACATGGTATTTCCAATAGTAAGTAGCCAGTTTTAGGAGAGGTAGATATGTAGCCATTGTTCTGTCACCATAATGGTAAAAAATCTGTTTGCATATTATGATATAAGTTTGGTGTCTGAAATCATGAGAACTGCAACTCTTTTTTCTATCACAGGAATTCAGAGATGGACAAATTTGGCACCCGCTGCGCAAGTTTTTTTGGAATTAAGAGAAAGGCAAGGCGCTGCATAACTTTATTATAATATTATTATTATTGTGGATTTTATAGCGCCAACATCTTCCGTAGCACTTTACAATTACATGTATACATTTTTACATACATACATTGTTCGATTCCCCTTGGACACGTCTGCAAGGAGTTTGTATGTTTCCCCCTGCCCATGCTTGCGTGGTTTCCTCCGGGCACTCCAGTTTCCCCCACAACATAAAGTACAAATAACAGGAAAGAATCGAGCACTTCCCAAGTCGAGCACTTTCCCAGAGATCCGAAACACTTTTCCAAGATCCGTAGCACTTTTTCCAGAGATCCGGAGCACTTTTCCAGAGATCCGAGCACTTTTCCAGAATTCCGAACACTTTTCCAGAGATCCGGAGCACTTTCCCAAAGATCCGGAGCACTTTCCCAGAGATCCGGAACACTTTCCAGAGATCCGGAACAGCTTTCCAGGATCCGGAGCACGTTTCCAGAGAGCCGAGCCCTTTCCAGAGATCCGAGCACTTTCAAATCCGTCCCCAGAGATCCGGAGCACTTTCCCAAAGATCCGGAGCACTTTCCCAGAGATCCGTAGCACTTTCCCAGAGATCCGAGCACTTTTCCCAGAGATCCGGAGCACTTTCCCCCCAGAGATCCGATACTTTCCCAAAGAGCGTAGCACTTTCCCAGAGATCCGTAGCACTTCCCAGAGATCGTACACTTTCCCCAAAGATCCGTACACTTTCCCAATCTAGCACTTCCCACGATCCGTAGCACTTTCCCAAGATCCTGCCTTCCCAGAGACCAGAACACTTCCCAAGATCGTAAGCACTTTCCCAGAGATCCGGAGCACTTTCCCAAAGATCCGTAGCACTTTCCCAGAGTCGTAGCACTTCCGAGATCCGAGCAACTTCCAGAGATCCGAGAGCATTCCCAAGATCCGAGCACTTTCCAGAGATCCGTAAGCACGTGCCCTGAAACCTTTAATAGTGACGCCACAGAAGATCATTGAGTTTTAAAACCTGCAGCCCAACACACACTCCTAAATTTGTATCCCTGTTTGCAAGCCCTACATCATACAGCTGTTGCGGAACACCCAACTGCGGGTGGTGCTCCCAGTAAATACTATGGGGGAAATGCAATTATATTTCACTGTCACAACCTACGTGCACTCGTTTCCCGCAATGTATTAACCCACTTTGCAACCGTTAATACATTGCGAAAATATAGCGTGAAAGTTGCGACTTTTTGCGTATATTAAAGACACCCATTGAGGAGACGTTAATTGTCGCGCAAAACACAGCGAAAACCGTCACAAAATGTATTGCATCGCTTTGCGCTGCGCAAAGAAAAATAACTGCGACGGTGTGCAGGCAGGTGCTAAACCTCGCTAACATGTTAGTACATAGGTTAGCGTGGATATTCATCTCCCTGCGTATCCTCAAACACACACACAGAGGGCAACACGTCCCCTGCAAAAGTCCACCATAAGGGAGCAGAACGCTGACACATTCCCTTCCACAATGCAGCCTTTCAAGCCAAATTCCCTTTCTAGTTTACATTGATTAGATTTGGGTGTTTAGAACAATCATTTTCATTTACAATTAGCGCTAGATATTAAATATCATAGGGATGATAGACAGATGGTTATATTAAAGGGATCCTGTCATAGCCTGGTCGCATTATTTGTCCCAGAATCCTCCAAGTAAAGACAATGACCCATCCCCTAGACAAACCTACATGTATTGGGTATGGAGCTGTTGTCCTCATTTTTAGCAGGAACAGTACCTATTAGACCCTTCTATGTTGTAGTTTAGGAGCCCCCCTCATGTGCCCATTCTAGTAAGTCCTGTCTAATAGACTATCACATATACAGTAATCAAACCCTACAGCGCAGTGCAGTGTTCCATGTTTTCTCACATAGATTTATGGTTATATTCCCACATATTTCATTTTTGTTCTGTTTTTCCTATGTAGACTAACAGCGCTGAGGGAACCAGTATGGGAACTATAAAGTAGACGGGGAGATCACCCCTAAAGAGAAAGTTTCCCGTTGGAAGAGATTCAAGCGCTTTGCAGGAAACCTTTTTTATGCAAAGAAAGCTGCACGTTATTGAAGGAGGAGAAGGAAGATGAGAATGATGCAGGTACAGATTTATTAAAGGCAAATATAAAATGAAGTGTAAATGGCCTTATGTAGTCAATCGTTTACTATGGCCATTACCCTGAAAATGAATGTAATAATCTTAGCTTCATAGATGTCTTTGCACCCTGATATTTCTTCCCTGTGCTAGATGCAAACAAGGTTCCAAACTGCAACTCTTACGCTAAGCTGTAAGTTACTACTTGCTGCTCTCTACTGACCTGTCTGAGCAGGATGAAAGAGCTCAGACAAGTTAAAAATCAGGAAAATTGCAGGAGGAGCAATGCTTTGTTCATACTGTTATATATTTTCCTATATTCCATCCATATATGGAATGTGTATTTCTAGACACAGAAAGAAAGAGGACTCCACACTGCTGTAAATATATATGTAGGTGCTGGGTGCTACTACCAGGTCACAACCAGTGACAAATATCCAATAGTTCAAAAGCAGTAGCGCACACCAGTCTTTCGTGAAAAATCCAAACATAACGTTACATGTGTGTTGAATAAACACTGGATTTTTTTGTGAAAGACTGGTGTGCGCTACTGCTTTATGAACTATTTCTAGACACAAGTGCATGCGGCAGTGGTAATTTTATAGGATACACAGCAAATGTTATACCTTCAATTCTGAAATATACAATATTAATCAC
Organism: Hymenochirus boettgeri; assembly: GCA_019447015.1. Lineage (NCBI taxonomy): Eukaryota > Metazoa > Chordata > Amphibia > Anura > Pipidae > Hymenochirus > Hymenochirus boettgeri. The sequence continues at coordinate 56,912,096 of CM033476.1, forward strand.
CATACAGTTTATCCATTATAAACATTGATAACAAAGCATAGGATGACTTTTCTAAGCAGTATTTTTATATGGATATAATTTACTGGAGATTTATGGGTATTATATTGTCTATAATTTCTATATTGATACATATAGGTATTTGCATGTGGGTTTACTCTCTGTCTAGCAAATATTGTCTTCGGCAAAACCTTAATCAGGCCCCACGCGTCTTGTGTCATTGTAGTAATAGTTTACTTGGGATTTGTATTTATTCTTCTAGAATTGGAAATTCCTGCAACTGAAATCATCAATGAAAACATTGAGATATCCTCTAACATTGTTACCCATGAGGATCTAACCATGGTAAGTACATTGCACACCTTTATGTTATGTGCTATAATCAATAGTCCTTGGTAACAATGCATTAGACCTTCCATAGCCGCATATGTAAAATGGATGATATTTGACGATTCTAAGATATTATCATTACCACGACGTCAATGTCAATGACCTGCAGATATTCCTCCCACAATAGAGAGAGTTGAGAGTTTGAAAGAGATGGAGTGAAGGACTGCAATGACCCCCCAGGTACAGTATAGTGAAGGATCAGTGGCCAAGGGACATTTATCACGCTACTCTCTGTTTATTATATATGTCTGATTTGATTATTTTGCATTTTATCCCGGAACCAGAACCTTGTGTGTCTGATCCTGTCAATGAGGGAATCACTGATTCTGAATCACTGAATATAATTAAACAGTGAAAGAAGAAACAGAATCAGAGGATGAAAATCCACTAGTAAGGACCATGATGTTGCTTCCATGGTAAGTACATTACCGCACCGATACACACCTGTATAGGGCCCCTAGTCCTGGAAATGTTACAGGAGATAAGACATAGCAATTTACCCTGTATAGCTACAAGTATAAATATACAATATTCCATTTTACTTATTATTATTATCTGCAAACAACAATGTATAATTATTCTAAATTGTTATTTACAAACTTTTTAGGACTCCAGTGTCAAACCACCTGAGACTATAGAAAAGTCTCCATTGCCTGATAATGTCACAGCAATGAAAGAACAGAAGCTGAAGAAGTACCAGGTACAGTATAAGGGGATTGGTGGTTTGTTTTTACTTTAATCTCTAATCAGTTGTAACCAGACGCCACACACCCATGTACTGTATATATCCCTATGTCTAGACCTCCCTATAAACGTAATTACATTAACAAGATGCCAATTCATTTTAATAGGTTTTTATATCAGATGCTACAGATTGTACAGGGACAATTGGCTACTGTAATATGGATCCTACTATATAATGTTAACAACCTGGATCCACCGGCACTAATCTCCTATAACAGATTTACCAGAGATGTTACCCACACAGCAGCGCAGCTCTAGTGAATAGGTGCCGGTGGCTACATTAGTGTCTCTCGTGATACGGGTGTAGTGACCACATTCTATGGGTAACCAATTGTGAATCAGTTAACGTGACTTTAAACCCTTTCAGAATATCGCTGTGTGGTGATATCGATGGATGGGGATAGTTGACTATAAGCATTGTTTGTTTTGCAGCTTTGTGCACATTACCTCCCATTCCTCAAAGGAAACCCAGAAGGAGGAATCGTGCAAAAAAGAAATGAAAAATGACACAGTAAGTCGTTCTTAGTATCATTTGTTTGTTATTAAATGGGATACAGGTAATAATCCCCAGTCATTCATGATTCATGATTACTTCATTAGTATATAATGAAATGTATCTGTAACATAAGTGGAAATAAATAATACGTTATTTAGAATGATACGTTATTGTACATCTGTGAGGTGTAACGCTCTGTGCGTTATTTTTCATTCAGGAAATGTCTCAGGACCACCAGTGTCAGAATTACAGAACCTGTTATTGGTGAATGAGTCTGTTCCTTGCAAGACACACCAAGATATCAGGTACAGTGAAGGGGGATTAGGGATCTGTCTGTCATTTATCACTAATCAAAAAGTGCAAACACCACCACACACCCCCACCCTATGTACCATGTATATATCAGTCCACGTACTATATGTATACCAACACAGAAAATCTCTTTATCCTTCCCTACACTGTCACCTGCATTTTAGCACAAGGTGCAACAATAGGAGATTTTATAACTAAGTTTATGTCTCTTTGGTTTTGAAAACATTCTTTATGATTTCTTCTATAATCTAACCACTAGAGGATTGTGTATGTGGACAGTGCAGGAAGTTATGGTGATCCTCTAGTTTACTGTGATATTAATAACTGTCTATGTAACATTACTGCTGTCATGAGGACAAGTAAATAGTAATTACTGTTATATTGCAGCTTGTGTAACTTACCTCTGAGAAAGAGGGTTGCAACAAAAAGGAACAGACAAATGATTACAAGGTAAGTCTTTTTACCTCTGTGTATACAGAAATAATCAGTATCTATACAAACAAATATAAATGGCCCAGCATTTAACTGCTTGTCCCTTGTCATTATGTTATATGGGGACACAAGCCATTAAACACCCTGATATGACATGGAATGAATTTAATGTGGATTAAAGGGGTATGTCCCCCCAAAGTTATATGTTGCAGCAAATGGCCATTAGCCTCGACCTCACAAGGTTTTATAGCACTTAAAGCTCTCCCAAATGTACCAGCCTCTGCTCCCCTGCTGACTTCTGCTTAACTTCCCTCCGCGCTTTCCAAGCACGGAACTTAAGCAGAGGGTCTTGACCGGCATTCGCTAGTATGGTGGCTAAGGCATCGCCAAAAACAACCAAACATTAATGGTTGGTCCCACTTTTTAAGAGGCTGATGCATCTATTGTAAGATAACCCCATCAATATGCCATATTGGGACACAGGCCATTAACAAGTCTTTGTTTAAAATTTACAAATATTTTCAGATCCCAGGTTTAGACCGACCTGAACCACAGCAGTTCCAATGGCTGAAGAATACGGGACCATTATAGAAGCCATAAACTTCCAGGTACAGTATAAGGAGATTATTAGTCTATATTACGTGTTTATCACATTATAACTGAGGTTGACCTGCTTTTAAGCATAAAATGGCCAATCATTTGGACTAAAACATTCTCCACTTTTCTACTATGTTAGCTTGTAGTGGTGACTATATAAACGTTATTATAGCACACTCTGATGACGTGTGTAAGCTGAACTATAGTTTTACTGTTTGTTTTTGCAGCACGGTGCACCTTTTCTTCAGTCCTGAGACTAAACAAGACAGTGGATGGATCACAAGGTAATTCTATTACCCTGAGTATGATAGGGCACCCTAGAAATAATCCTGTCTATAAAAAACAATTATGGTTAGTCCAGTTTTTAGTAGCTGATGCATCTATTGAAGATTGACCCTATCAATATGCTATATCGGGACACAGGCCATTCAAGTCTAAACACTGATGTCTCTTATTACAACAAAACTTTCTAATAAATATTATTCCAAATTACATGGTCTTTTTTTAATTTATATTTTCAGATCTCCGGTGTAGACCAAACTAAAGCTACATATGCTTCAGCTGATATAATTCAGATCTATTTAAAATAGAAGTAACACCAGTACAGTATAAGGGGATTATTGGTTATAATGCAAGTTTGTAACAGTTCTATATAACCAGTGTACTATGTATTTATTATATCTGTTGTATTCAATTAGATCAACTGGACTTGAAGTTAGTTCTTGAAGACGTTTCGCTAGTTATCCGACTGGATCTCTCAATTCAGAATGACTTGTACAAGAATCTGTGGCAATATGTACCCTGGAAAATCCAATTAGCATATCACAGCCAGGTGTTAAGGGCGTGATTAGATAGTGGCTAAGAGGTGTGTTATAGGAACGCCCAGAGTAAGGTGTTAAAAAGCATTGTACATGCAGACAGTTGGTGTCGAACCCCCCCAACCTCTATTTAGGCTTGGTTTCTTTATTTTCACATAAATGGCCTCCTTAACACCTCTCTTGAACCAGTCACGTTCCTTCGCCAATATGTTAACATTACAATCTTCAAAGGTATGTCCTTTATCCTTAAGATGCTGGTACACGGCTGAGTCCTGACCCGAGGAATTGGCTCTTCTGTGTCTGGGCCATACGTTGATCAGTTGCTGTTTGGTCTCCCCCACATACAAATCAGAGCATTCTTCACTGCACTGCACTGCGTATATGATGTCGCTTATCTTGTGTTTGGTATGGGTCTTTCGGATGTACCAATTGCTGCCTCAGTGTGTTGTTCGGTTTTTAAAGCAGACAGGGATACGATGTTTTTTGAAAATTCTTCTTAATTTCTCGGAGACCCCTGCTACATATGGGATGACCATGTTCTTCCTCCTGTTTTGCTTTTCCCCTTCACTGTTGGTATTTGTGTTCTTTTCTTCCTTCTACTTCTTTTGACAAAGGCCCAGTTGGATATCCACAAGTTTTAAGGGCTCCTCTGAGATGTTTCATTTCTTTAGCCTTCGCCTCTGTGCTAGTGGGGATGTTCTCGGCTCTGTGTTGCAGGGTTCTGATGACACCCAGCTTGTGATCTAAAGGGTGGTGGGAGTCAAACATCAAATACTGATCTGTGTGTGTTGGTTTTCTGTAAACCTCTACTTCCAGTTTACCATTTTCCTTAACTTCTACCAAGCAGTCCAATCACGCCTTAACACCTGGCTGTGATATGCTAATTGGGATTTTCCAGGGTACATAATTGCCACAGATTCTTGTACAAGTCATTCTGAATTGAGAGATCCAGTCGGATGACTAGCGAAACGTCTTCAAGAACTAAACTTCAAGTCCAGTTGATCTAATTGAATACAACAGATATACCATGACCTGGATGAATGAGAACCTTCACAAGCATATGTATTTATTAATACTGTAGATGGGATCTATTTATTCTAACCTACAAACTGAAGCTGATCTGCATAGTTAAAATATCATTTATTATTTGTTTTGTAGATAATACCAGGTTAATAACTTTTTTTGATATGCCAACCCAGACCGAAGACAGACCGTGTGAACCACAAACACAAAGAATATCAGATGGTAGTCCATTATTCCGAGTATTCCACAGAACTCTCTGACCATTGTCTACAAGAATACCCTATCAATATGCTTATCGAGACACAGGCCATTAACAAGTCTAAACACTGATGTCTCTTATTACAACAAAACTTTCTAATAAATATTATTCCAAATTACATGGTCTGTTTTAATTTAATTTTCAGATCTCCGGTGTAGACCAAACTAAAGCTACATATGCTTCAGCTGATTAAATTCAGATCTATTAAAATAGAAGTACAACCGGTACAGTATAAGGGGATTTTGGTTTTATATGCAGTTTGTAACAGTTTTCTTATAACCAGTGTACTATGTATTTATTATATCTGTTGTATCAATTAGATCAACTGGACTTGAATGTAGTTCTTGAAGACTTTCGCTAGTTATCCGACTGGATCTCTCATTCAGAATGACTTGTACAAAATCTGTGGCAATTATGTACCCTGGAAAATCCCAATTAGCATATCACAGCCAGGTTTAAGGGCGTGATTAGATAGTGGCTAAGAGTGGTTATAGGAACGCCCAGAGTAAGGTGTTATAAAACAGCATTGTACATGGCAGACAGTTGGTGTTCGAACCCCCCCACCTCTATTTAGGCTTGTTTCTTTATTTTCACATAAATGGCCTCCTTAAACACCTCTCTTGAACCAGTCACGTTCCTTCGCCAATATGTTAACATTACAATCTTCAAAGGTATGTCCTTTATCCTAAGATGCTGGTACAACGCTGAGTCCTGACCTGAGGAATTGCTCTTCTGTGCTGGCCATACGTTGATGCAGTGCTGTTTGGTCTCCCCCACATACAAATCAGAGCATTCTCTTCATGCACTGCCCTGCGTATATTATGTCGCTTATCTTGTGTTTCGGTATTGGGTCTTTCGGATGTACCAATTGCTGCTCAGTGTGTTGGTTCGGTTTAAAAGCAGACAGGGATACGATGTTTTTTGAAAATTCTTCTTAATTTTCGGAGACCCTGCTACATATGGGATGACCATGTTCTTCCTCCTGTCTTGCTTTTCCCCTTCACTGTTGGTATTTGTGTTCTTTTCTTTCCTTCTACTTCTTTTGACAAAGGCCCAGTCTGGATATCCTCAAGTTTTAAGGGCTCCTCTGAGATGTTTCATTTCTTTAGCCTTCGCCTCTGTGTTGTGGGGATGTTCGCGGCTCTGTGTTGCAGGGTTCTGATGACACCCAGCTTGTATTCTAAAGGGTGGTGGGAGTCAAACATCAAATACTGATCTGTGTGTGTTGGTTTTCTGTAAACCTCTACTTCCAGTTTACCATTTTCCTTAACTATACAAGCAGTCCAATCACGCCCTTAACACCTGGTGTGATATGCTAATTGGGATTTTCCAGGGTACATTTGCCACAGATTCTGTACAAGTCATTCTGAATTGAGAGATCCTCGGATGACTAGCGAAACGTCTTCAAGAACTACATTTCAAGTCCAGTTGATCTAATTGAATACAACAGATATACCATGACCGGATGAATGAGGCCTTCACAAGCATAGATTTATAATACTGTAGATGGGAGCATTTCATTTACCTTCTACCAATCAAGCGATCTGCATAGTTAAAATATCATTTATTATTTGTTTTGTAGATAATACCAGGTGAAAACTTTTTTGATATGCCGAACCCAGAACGAAGGACAGACCGTGTGAACCACAAACACAAGAGATATCAGATGGTAAGTCCATTATTCCAGTATTCCACAGAACTCTCTGACCATTGTCTACAAGAATACCCTATCAATATGCTATAGTCGGGACCAGGCCATTAACAAGTCTAAACACTGATGTCTCTTATTACAACAAAACTTTCTAATAAATATTATTCCAAATTACATGGTCTTGTTTTAATTTAATATTTTCAGATCTCCGGTGTAGACACCAACTAAAGCTAAATATGCTTCAGCTGATTAAATTCAGATCTATTTAAAATAGAGTACAACCAGGTACAGTATAAGGGGATTATTGGTTTATATGCAGTTTTAACAGTTTATATAACCAGTGTAACTATTATTTATTATATCTGTTGTATTCAATTAGATCAACTGGACTTGAAGTTTAGTTCTTTAAGACGTTTCGCTAGTTATCCGACTGGATCTCTCAATTCAGAATGACTTGTACAAAATCTGTGGGCAATTATGTACCTGGAAAATCCCAATTAGCAATCACAGCCAGGTGTTAAGGGTGTGGATTAGATAGTGCTAGAGAGGTGTTATAGGAACGCCCAGAGTAAGGTGTTAAAACAGCATTGTACATGCAGACAGTTGGTGTCGAACCCCCCACCTCTATTTAGGCTTGGTTCTTTATTTTCACATAAATGGCCTCCTTAACACCTCTCTTGAACCAGTCACGTTCCTTCGCAATATGTTAACATTACAATCTTCAAAGGTATGTCCTTTATCCTTAAGATGCTGGTACACGGCTGAGTCCTGACCTGAGGAATTGGCTTTCTGTGCTGGGCCATACGTTGATGCAGTTGCTGTTTGTCTCTCCCCTCACAACAAATCAGAGCATTCTTCACTGCACTGCATGCGTATATGATGTCGCTTTCTTGTGTTTCGGTATTGGGTCTTCGGATGTACCAATTGCTGCCTCAGTGTGTTGTGTTCGATTTAAAGCAGACACGGGATACGATGTTTTTTGAAAATTCTTCTTAATTTCTCGGAGACCCCGCTACATATGGGATGACCATGTTCTTCCTCCTGCTTGCTTTCCCCTTCACTGTTGGTATTCGTGTTCTTTTCTTTCCTTCTACTTCTTTTGACAAAGGCCCCGTCTGGATATCCACAAGTTTTAAGGGCTCCTCTGAGATGTTTCATTTCCTTTAGCCTTCGCCTCTGTGCTAGTGGGATGTTCTCGGCTCTGTGTGTTGCAGGGTTCTGATGACACCCGCTTGTGATCTAAAGGGTGGTGGGTCAAACATCAAATACTGATCTGTGTGTGTTGGTTTCTTTGAAACCTCTACTTCCAGTTTACCATTTTCCTTAACTTCTACCAAGCAGTCCAATCATGCCCTTAACACCTGGCTGTGATATGCTAATTGGGATTTTCCAGGGTACATAATTGCCACAGATTCTTTATACAAGTCATTCGTGAATTGAGAGATCCAGTCGGATGACTAGCGAAACACGTCTTCAAGAACTAACTTCAAGTCCAGTTGATCTAATTGAATACAACAGATATACCATGACCTGGATGAATGAGAACCTTCACAAGCATATGTATTTATTAATACTGTAATGGGATCTATTTATTCTAACCCACAAACTGAACGCTGATCTGCATAGTTAAAATATCATTTATTATTTGTTTTTAGATAATACCGTGGTGTTGATTGGCAAGGTAAGTGTGAAATATTTATTAATAGAACAAATTTGTTCTATGTTTGACCGTTCGAGGCGTGCGAATATGCGAGTAAAATGTCTATTATACCAATACGTGAGTAAATATCGAATATCGAATCCACAAGTAAAATGTCTATTATACCAATACGCGAGTAAATATCGAATTCTCGAATCCACAAGTAAAATGTCTATTATACCTATACGCGAGTAAATATCAAATTCTTGAATCCGTGAATAAAATGTCTATTATACCTAGGCGCGAGCATCGAATCAGCGAGTGGTTTATGGGATAATTATTGAATGTTCGAACGCGAGAGCTTGAAATTAGCGCGCGTGAGAGTAAAATCGAGTCCTGGATATTCGAACATGTTCCCCAGACCATTTCCCAGGTCCCACAGCCATTTACATTAAATTACCATTGATATTTTAATTGTATTTCATTAGAACGTTTCAAACTATTTGACTCCCATTGACTTTAATGGGTCCGTTTTAGAACTTTCGAACTTTCCATATAGTTTGTAAGTTCGAAAACGGACCAAAGTTCGGGCCATCTCTATTTATGGGGATCTCAGTGGTCTTTTATGTCGGCTGTATGCATAGCCGGCAGCCATGTTTGTGATTGGCTGACTCTCAGCCAATCACAGCCGTGGCTGCCACTCTGGCCCCTCTCTGCTGTTTAAAGCAAGCCGGGAGCAGACAGCCGAGAGAGCAAAGGTGTGTAAGTGGGGCTTGTTTACAAATATACACTGGCAGTTTAAAGTGGGCTGGGAGGCCCTACAATACAGAAAATTTTTATATTAGGGGTAGAGATGCCTGTTAAACCAAATCTCCTTCTGTTTATTGGGTTACAGAGCCTGGGACCAGGTAGTTTACACTGAGGTTTCTTTGGGGCATTTCATATTAGGGGAACTATGTAACCCTTGTTTTGTGGGGTATTTAAACAAAAATGTTTCTATTTTCCACAGTTTCCATTTTCTGGAAGAAGTAGAAGAGAACTTGGGTTTATCATCGTTAATGAAGAGCACAGGTTTCCCACCAATACACAAATGCACACCAGATATTTAATTGATGGAGTAAGTTACCAGAGTAAAATTGTTACTGGAAAACCTGCTGGAAAATAAGCCAAATTGTGAGTTAACAAATTGTTTTGTTTTTGCAGCTTTTGGATAAGAATGGAATGACCCGCCTTGGAGCCGGTCCCTATGGAACACAAGATGTGATGGAACATCCTTTCTTTGAAGTAAGTTTGTATTTCATACATGTTCTATGAGCTCCATTAACACAGGAATCTGTCAATAACCAGTTGGAAATGACACAGTATATATAGGGAATTGGGTTGTGTTTAGTTCGGATCTATGACATATGAACGGATTGGTTACTCGTTTTTATTTCTATTATATAGAGAATGGATTGGGGTGAACTGTTGGAAAGAAAAATCAAACCCCCTACTGTATTAGATGAGCCTAATCTACACCTTACAGAAAGACAAAACCATGGACCACCATCTGCCAGGCCTCCGATCACAGATACATGGATGTAACCTGGAGATGTCAACACATTACCAGTTGGTCACAGCGTCGGCTTCCTCTACTTCAATTCCTGTAGTGGGAGTCCAATCACCTGGCGTTCCGGAACACTATCCAATATTCATGAAGATCGTAGCAAAAAAGAAAAGGGATGGACTGTGCAACAGCTACAGATAAAACTTAGCTTTAGGTCTAGTAGTACATTATGGGAAATGTTATATTGATATATTTATCTAGGTTTGGCTGTAGCAGCCAGCTTTTGTGGTTGCTATGGTAACCATAAAACTAGTAAACAGATCATGTAACAATGAGCAGTGATGTCATCAAGCTTATGAAAAATAAAGCTTTTGAGAATTTTGTCAGTTGGTTTGCTGATGAGCTGCAGAGTGGTTACTACTGGCTGCTCTCTCTTCAAATCAACCAGCGATTTTTTTGGATTTTTTTCCAGAATTTTCTGTTGAGTCTCCCTTTACATAGAGGTAGATTCTTTAACAGGGTTTTTTTTTCTCATCGGATTTCTAAATAGTAAGTAGACAATTATCTAGATAAATATGTACCAATTATTCCTTTTAATAATATTGAGGTCACTGTAAATCTTAATTAGATATCTCTAAAAATCTTTCAATGGGTACTTGCCTAATTAAATACCAGAAAATGTTATATTTTAATTGTAAAATTATTTATGTATTCGCAGTGTTAGTTATCCATTAATATTATGGGAGTGTAACATGCCAGGTAGTAAATAGAAATTAGTTTTATTGTGGTAGATAGAGGTCTAGTAGTACATTATGGGAAATGTTATATTGATATATTTATCTAGGTTTGGCTGTAGCAGCCAGCTTTTGTGGTTGCTATGGTAACCATAAAACTAGTAAACAGATCATGTAACAATGAGCAGTGATGTCATCAAGCTTATGAAAAATATTGGAAATGTGTATTTCTAGACACAGAAAAGAAAGAGAGACTCCTATTCCGGCAGCCAGAACAGAGCCAAAAGTATCCAGACCCCCATTCCAGTGGCCAGAAAAGAGCCAAAGGGGTCCAGAGCCCTATTTCAGCAGCCAGAACAGAGTTCCCAGGGTGCAAACTCCATTCCAGCCACCAAAACAAAGTTCCCAGGGTGCAGAACCCCGTTCCACCAGCCAGAACAGAGCAAAAGGGGTCTAGACCCCCTATCTGGCAGTTAGAACAGAGCCAAAAGCATCAAAAACCCCATTCCAGCAGCCAGAACAGAGCCAAAGGCATCCAGACCCCCGTTCTGGTGGCCAGAACTGAACCAAAGGGTTCCAGACCCCCATTCCAGGGGCCAGAAAAGAGCCAAAGGTATACAGACCCTTGTTCCAGCAGCCAGAACAGAGCCAAAAGCATTCAGACCCCCATTCCGGCGGCCAGGGGCACTTCTAGGGTTTTTGCTGCCTGAGCCAAACTTTTGGATTTAAAATGGGTGTGGCTAAAATTTGTTGGCAGGCGTGGTTTTGATGATGGGTGTGGCTAAAATTTTACCTAATATCTATCACATAGGTATTAAACACTTAAACACATTAGTAATAATGTAAATTACAAGAAACAGATATTACATCCCTTTCTAAATCAACTACCATTTTGCTCCTTTAAGCTTATTGTTGCTCAAATCAAAATAACTTATTTTATAGCCCTGTGCGATACATGTTGGTACAACTGCTACAATACATGAAATGTCATACTTTCTGTAGTATAAAAGATCTTATCCAAAAGATTTGTAAACCTGCCACAACGTAAGGTAAACTGTTCATAGGGCCCTAACTAACCTAACTAGTCTAACCTAGCCTAATAAACTAACTAAAGCTAACCTAAATCATATAAAATTATTTTAACAACATCATATCTGTTACTAGGGAAAATTCTTTTTTTTTTTTTTTTTCTCAGTGCAGGGGTGCCTCCTGGGACAAATGTCTCACTGTGCCTCATGGTAGATGTGGCCCTGCTGGCGGCCAGAAAAGAGCCAAAGTAATCCAGACCCTTGTTCCAGCAACCAGAACAGAGCCAAAGGCATCCAGACCCCGTTCTGGTGGCCAAAACTAAGCCAAAGGTGTCCAGACCCCTGTTCTGGCAGCCAGAACAGAGCCAAAGCATCCAGACCCCATTCCAGTGGCCTTAAAAGAGTCAAAGGCGTTCAGACCCCTATTCTGGCAGCCAAAATAGTGGCAAAAGCATCCAGACACCCGTTCCGGCGGCCAGAACATAGCCAAAGAGATCCATACCCCCGTTCCGGCAGCCAGAACAGAGCCAAAACCATCCAGACCCCCGTTTCGGTGGCCAGAACAGAGCCAAAACCATCCAGACCCCCGTTCCAGCAGCCAGAACAGAGCCAAAAGCATCCAGACCCCATTCCAGTGGCCAGAACAGAGCCAAAGGCATCCAGACCCTTTCCGGCAGCCAGAACAGAGCTAAAAGTATCCAGAACCCCGTTCCAGCGGCCTTAAAAGAGTCAAAGGCGTTCAGACCTCTATTCGGGCAGCCAAAATAGTGGCAAAAGCATCCAGACCCCCGTTCCGGCAGCCAGAACATAGCCAAAGGGATCCAGACCCCCATTCAAGCAGCCAGAACAGAGCCAAAACCATCCAGACCCCCGTTTCGGAGGCCAGAACAGAGTTGTAATTGTCCAGACCCCCGTTCCAGTGACCACAACAGAGCCAAAAGCATCCAGACCCCCATTCCAGCTGCCAGAACAGAGCCAGTTTTTGGGAACACAGCGTTTCCATTGACTTACAATGGGCAGATGTCACAAACTTACCTGCCGCTACGGTCCCGCGCCGCTCCGCCCGAGGATTTGAAGGCCTCCTGGACCCGGTGCCCGATTGTAGCATTAGCTATCCCTGGCTCCTTTGTTACTTACCTTACCAGTACCAGTTACTTACCTTGCCTTTTCCAATACCAGTTACTTATCTTGCCTGTTCTAGTACAAGCTACTTACCTTGCCTGTTCCAGTACCAGCTACTTACCTAACCTGTTCCAGCCTACAGTTCCCAGCAGCACCTTGGTATCCAGCCTACAGTTCCCAGCAGCACCTTGGTATCCAGCCTACAGTTCCCAGCAGCACCTTGGTATCCAGCCTACAGTTCCCAGCAGCACCTTGGTATCCAGCCTACAGTTCCCAGCAGCACCTAGGTATCCAGCCTACAGTTCCCAGCAGCACCTAGGTATCCAGCCTACAGTTCCCAGACAGCACCTGGATCCAGCCTACAGTTCCGAGCAGCACCTTGGTATCCAGCCTACAGTTCCGAGCAGCACCTTGGTATCCAGCCTACAGTTCCCAGCAGCACCTTGGTATCCAGCCTACAGTTCCGAGCAGCACCTTGGTATCCAGCCTACAGTTCCAGCAGCACTTGGTATCCGCTACAGTTCCCAGCAGCACCTTGGTATCCCGCCTACAGTTCCCAGCAGCACCTTGGTATCCCGCCTACAGTTCCCAGAGCACCTGTTATCCCGCCTACAGTTCCCAGCAGCACCTTGGTATCCCGCCTACAGTTCCCAGCAGCACCTTGGTATCCCATAACCTTTCTCTATTTATAAATGTCATCTTTGGATGAATGTATATACCCCCCTTTTAATTATAGGAGCAGGCGTAAGATAACTCTTCATTTAAACCTGTTGGAATTAAAGTTCTAAGATTAAATATCTCTCGACTTTCAGTTTGTAAAAGTTTTTTATCTATATCCCATCCTCGGATACCTAAGCGGACCTCTTGCAGCCCGCTGAACTTAAACATGGGTGAACTTAGCTGCCGCTCCGGTCCCGCACTTCCGGGTGGGCGTCGTCGTAAATGTCACAACGCCGACACGCCGGGCGGCGCGAGGATTCAAAAACGGCATCCTCCTGGACCCAGTGCCTGATTGTAGCGTTAGCTACCTCCCCAGTTTGATGGTGATGCCGTGCATTCATTAATCAGTGCCAAATCCAATTTGAACTTCAACCAATGATGATGGTTACATCATCACCTTGTTGGAGGGCAATGCTCTGGCCTGGGCTTCTCCCTGTAACGATTGCATTTATACATTGCACCTAAACCAACATGGGCAATGCACAAGATGTGCAATAATGTAGGAAATGTCACTTATGGGGAAAAACTGAGAGACCAAGCCAGGAATAAATGAACAAGGCAATTTATTAACAATTGCAAGGAACATAAATGATAATGAAGCAGTTGTATACATTAACCTCATGCACTACAACATGCATATATATGAAAAGGTAATGCAAGACAATCTCCCTGCAGGCAAGTGTATTCAAGGAGCATACACCTGCAGTCTGGAGTTCATACAATTAGCTTACTCTGCATAAGATATCAATTCAGAGTAATCCAGTGTATATACCAATGTGTGCACACAGACCCAAAATAGAGGAAGATAAAAATAACAATACACCGATAATTCGCAGTACAAGAGACAGCAGGCAAACGGGTAGAAGAACAGGAAGAATATAAACCGGGAGATCAAATAATACAAAAATCGCTAGGCAGAGAATAGTCACAAGGCAAGCACAGGTCAAAACACAGGAGGGCAACAAGAAACAGGATATGGGACTAGAAATACAAAGGCCGCTAACTCAGGCTAGAAGGGCTAGGACACAGGAAACGCAAGAACAATGAACTAGCACTGAAGCAATGTTCATGCTGGCCTTAAATGCAGACATGGAAGGTCAGGTGACAGTCTCCCTGCCAGGCCCAATGTGTATCACACACATCTTGAGGTAGAGAGCCCTCTGCTGGTGGGCAGGTAGAAGTTCCGGAAGTGCTATCTCTGAGGAGAACAATGACATCTGCTGGTGGAAAGGAGGAAGTTCATGCAGGCAGTTGATAAAGTCACCAGCAGATGTGGATCGTGACACTCCCCTATGGGAAAAAGACGATCCTCTAGTCAATAATGTTACCGATTTCCTGAGTATGTTTCGCAAGGTCTTCGATGCTCCAGGAAGAACCTCTGCTGCTCCCCTCCATTTGATGCAGCTCAGCCAGGGTCTCATTCCGTGTGACAATACGGAACTTCCTGGAACAATGAGGCACTTACAGCAGCCTTTTGGCAGGGACTCAAGTGAATTACCCGTCCTGTTGGAAGACTTGATTACTCTATGCATCCAGATTGATACCTGCTTTCGTGACCGGCAGGCAGAAAGGTCTGCAGCTCATTCCAACTTCCCTAAGACCTTTCCCCAACCAATATCTTCGGTTGAAGAGCCTATGTAAATTGGCTGCACTCATCGGTCTCCTGAGGAAAAGTCACGCCGACGTACTAATGGACTTTGTCTCTATTGTGCTGCAAGGACACTTTGTAAGAATTGTCCCCAGAAATCGGGAAACTCCTGACATAGAAGTAAGGAGAGCTCCTTCTAGGTCTTTTAATTCTCCTACCAAATTTGAACCACTGAAACTCTTTCTACCAGCAACTATCACTTTTAATGCTAAAACTTTTTCCTCTCTGTAGTCGTATATCTGGATGACATTTTAATCTTTTCTCAAGATCTGTCCTCACAACGCCTCCATATTAAACAGGTGTTACTACATCTGATAGAATAGCCTATATGCCAAACAGCAAAAGTGTCTTTTTTGAGTGTTCTCAAGTATCCTTTCTGGGCTCATGTTCTGCGCAAGGTTTCCAGATGGATCCTGTTAAAGTTTCACCATCCAAAATGGTCTCTTCCTATGGGAACCAAAGCTATTCAAAGATTCATTAGTTTGCCAATTATTACGAAAATTCATTCAAGGTTCTCTTCTATAATTTCTACAATATTATCCCTCATCAGTAAAGGTGTAGGCCTCATTCATGGACCCCTGCAGCCCTTGAAGCCTTTAAACGACTCAAGGAAGCCTTTACTGATGCACCAGTTTTAGTTCATCCAGATCCTAGTCTTCCCTTCTACATCGAAGTTGGCGCCTCGGACTTGGTGCAGGAGCCATCCTTTCCCAAAGACAAGGCACATAAAGGAAACTCCATCCCTGTGCTTACTTTTTCTAAGAAGTTTCTACCCAACGAGCGGAACTATGATGTCAGGAATAGGTAACTTCTTGCATCAAGCTGGCCCTCGAGGTGGCGTCATCTATTAGAGGCACCTCGTAGCTATAATCATCCTTACCGACCATAAGAACCTTGAATACATCCAGAATCTAAAAGGTTAAGTCCCCGTCAAAGCACGGTGGTCCTTATTCTTTTCCGTTTCAACTTTTATCACACTACCAACCTGTTTCCAAAAACAAAAAGCTGATGCCCTTTCCAGATCATTTGTTGCTTCCACTGTATTAATCAGATAAGGGCTCCATATCCCAACCACTAAAATCTTGGACTCTATATCTCCTCAACTCTGTTCCAAGATTCAAGCCGCACAAGATTCTGCTCCTCCAGACACACCCTCGGCAAAATCTTTGTTCCTTTCACTTCGGAAAACTATCCTTCTTCATACTCACTGTTCCAGCAAGCCGGACATCCCGTTGTTAATAAAACTTTTAATCTTCTTGCCCGTTCCCTTTGGTGGCCCAAATGAGAAAAGATGTTAAAGACTTTGTTCAAGTGTGTACCAGCTGTGCTCAATCTAAATCTTCTAGATCCTCCCCTGTGGCCTTCTTCAACCCCTCTGCATTCCGTCCAGACCTTGGACCCATCTATCCATGGACTTTATTGTTGTGACTGTCCACCCTTCCAAGAAAAACACAGTTATATGGGTGACAGTGGACCGCTTCAGCAAAATGGCCCATTTTGTTCCCCTCCCCAAGCTACCATCTTCGACAGAGTTAGCTTAACTATTTATTTTTTATATCTTCCGTTTTCATGGACTCCCTTCTGAAATAGTATTTGACAGGGGTACTCAATTTGTTTCCAAATTTTGGAGAGCTCTTTGTAAATCCATGAACAATCAAGTTACAATTTTCTTCTGCTTACCACCCACAGTCCAATGGGGCTACTGAACGCACTAACCAGTCTTTGGAACAATACCTTCGTTGTTACATTTCCTATACTCAGGATGATTGGTCTGACCTTCTGCCTTGGGCTAAGTTTGCCCATAACAATTTACCTCATGCTTCTACTGGGAAATCTCCTTTTTTGTGTGTCTGTGGGACCAATCCTAGATGTTTTCCTAAAGATTTTCTTTTTACACAAGTACCTGCTGCCAATGACTCTGCGGCCCAGATATCCTGCATTCTACAGAAATCAGCCTTCATAAATCTGCTCTGGTACAAAAAACTGCAGCTGACAGGAGACATAGAGAACCCCCATCTTATTCTGTTGGAGATAAGGTTTGGCTCATATTATTCTACGGGTTCCTTCCTCCAAATTGGGACCCAAATTTATTGGTCCTTCTCCTATCCTGGAATTAGTTGGTCCGGTTTCTGTTCACCTCCAACTTCCTTCCAACATGCGGATTCCTAATGTGTTTCATATTTCTCTCATCAAACCAGTGTGCTCTAATCAGTATTCCACATCTCTACTACCTCCCATTCCAATTTCCATTGATGGTCAGCAAGAATTTGAGGTCCAGAAGATTGGACTCTAGATTCTTTAGGAGGTCTCTTCAGTATTTGGTCCACTGGAAAGGTTTTGGTCCTGAAGAAAGAGCTTGGATTAAACATTCAGAATTTCATGCTCCTTGTCTAGTCAAAGCTTTTCACAGGAGTTTTCCAGGAAAACCTGGCCCGTTGGGTCCTGTGGCCCCCGTAAGGGGGGGGGTACCTTTCCGGATCTCGCTTTTGTTCCGGGTCTCTGTGAAGTATGACAGATGATCATCCCGGAGATGGTGCCTGATTGTAGCTACCTCCCCGGCTCCTTCTACTTACTTGCCTTAGTTCCTGTTACTGTCCTGTCCAGCATTACAGACTTACCTTACCTGGTCCTGTATCAGTGACTTACCTTGCCAGCTCCATAATCAGTGACTTACCTTGCCATCAGTGACTTACCTTGCCTGTTCCCGGTATTCTGCCTTCTCTCCAGCAGCACCTAGTCGCCATTCCTCAGCCTACATTTCCCAGCAGTCTCTTATCCAGTTTCCAGTTCTGCAATCACAACAGCCATCGGAGCGCCTCCTCCTAAAGCGTACTCGTAAGTACCCCGGCCTCACGGCCGATTATTACAATGGGTATTCTTTTTCCATGGACCTCCAAGATGTGTTTGGCCACACTACTGCGGGAAATCTCCCCTTTGTGGCCCTAACATGCTCCTGTATACGCACAGACATTTTCCTACAGGTCTTCCTGAAATATTTCTTACCACACTCACATGTGATCTGATAAATCACCTGTGAAGTTTGACAGATGATCAGTTCTCTGATCAAAATTTCAGATCCATCAGGGAGTGACACCTTGTCGCGCTTATCCTGCATTAGGTTGCAGCATAAACATTTGCCACATAAGTCTTTTGAGATATAATCTAAAGAACTGGGGGATAGGTTGAGTAAAAGGGGGTACAGTCAAGGAGTGATTAAGAAGGGTCGAGATAAAGCACTAGCGACCACTCAGGATAAGCTCCTATTTGGACCTAAAAAAAACCTGAATTTGGAGGAGGGAGTAAAAATTAGACTTACCTCTCCTTATAACCAAGAATGGCCCACTTTAAGAAACATCTTTTAAAAACACTGGTACCTACTCTCCGAGGATGAGGAATTAGGTACCAAGGTAGGCAGGTTTCCCACCCTTACGGCTAAAATTTGTGCGTTAGGTTGTCTAAAATCCACTTTAGTGATGAAGGATGCACCATGGACACTTGGCTAAATAAAACCGCCATTAGGGGTAATCGAAAATGTAATCAATGTAATCTCGATTCTCTGGTATCCTTAATGGGTAATAATACTACGACATCGTGTATGGTCTTTTCTGTTCTCAGAAATAGGTCCAGTTTTTATCCCATACAGAGTAAAGGGGGATACATAGATTATTTCTATAAGTTGGTCGTTTCAGAATTTAAGAAAATAAGACCTTCCAGTAAGTCTAGGGGACAAGAAGTGCGAGAGAGAATGGCGGACAAGGGTGGCTCTATTGTCACCTTGGATACGGATATGTACCTATCGGAGGTCCAACGCCAACTGTCCAATGGTGAGGTGTATGAGGTATTAAAGGGTGACCCAGTGTTAAGATTTATGGATGAGCTTAGAGAATTATTGGCCAGAGGCCTATTGGAGGGAGTTTTAGATACAGTGGAATATGATTACTTGTTAAATAAAAAACCTACTACTTCCATTTTCCATATATTAACTAAGGTCCACAAGTCGTTGGAGGACATAAGGGGACGGCCCATTGTATCTGGCATAGATTCATTGAATGAACATTTTTTCCACTATATAGATGCTATTACCTTTGGTGGTCCGTCTCCCTACTTACCTCCGAGATACTACTCATGCCATTAACAGTTTGTCCCACATCAAATGGGAAAGTGCTTATAACTGGGTCACCATGCACGTGTCGTCCCTCTATTCATCTATTCCTCATGATATCGGTTTAAGAGCCATTGAGAGCCATTATCTAGCCATTGGCTATATAAGTATAATGTTCATCCTGACACCCAAAAGAGGTTTATTCTGAGGGCCCTGGAGTTTTTGCTACGTACAAATTACTTTCTTTTCAATGGGGTGTATTATTTACAGAAAAAGGGTGCCCCAATGGGTGGTAAGTTCTCACCCTCTTACGCTAATCTTTTTATGGGGTTTTGGGAGCACACCTTCATTTTTAGTGATCAGAATGTATTTAAGAACCATATTAAGGTCATATTCAGATACATAGATGATTTGATCATGGTTTGGCAGGACCTTAATTTCCAGTAATTTTACAAAATTTCTGCACTATTGCAACAACACCCAATGGGGTATTACGTTTTCCCATAACAAACATAGAACACAGATAAAATTTTTAGATATGGAGTTTATTGTTCAAAAAGATGTGGTAATAACAGACATGTACAGAAAGCCTATCAGGAGAAATACGCTTCTCCGAGCGGATAGCTGCCACCCCAGCTCGGTTATTCGCGCCATACCATTCGGCCAGTTTCTACGCCTTAGGCGGATCTGTTCCAGTTGAGACAGATTCCATAGTAAGGCGATGGAATTATGGGACAGACTCCTGGAAAGGGGTTACACTACGGGGAACATCAGACGGGCGTATGAGAGGGCAGTGGGCAGTGACCGTATGCCCCTTTTACTGAATAAAAAACATTGTTTATACAAAGGTAATGGAAATTGGGACAAATCTGTAAGTTTTATTACCACTTTTAGTCACAAGGTCCGTAAGATCTTATGTAAACATAAGGCCCACTCTGCTCATGGATCCTTTATTGAAGGAGGTTTTACCTCAGAAGGGATTTTTAAAAGAGGTCGTACAATAGGGAATATAGTATCCCTGAGCCTTTTTGACAAATCATATAATAAAAAAGCAGCTTCTACATGGCTGAAGTATAACGTAGTATTACAACGTGGTTGACCACATTCATGCGTCCCAAAGTTTTAAAAGTAGCTACACCAAGAGGAGCTATATCATTAATAGATATCTTAATTGTAGATCTATGTATATCATTTATTTAGCTACCTGTGAGTGTAATAAACAATACATGGGCGAGAATCGCTGAACATGTCAACGCGATACTTGGGGGGGGTCTATGATACTGCTATATCAGCACATGTTATGGATCACCATGGAGGGAACATGAGTGTACAGTTTCAAATTATTGACCATTTTACTTGCAATGTCAGGAAAGGTGATCTGGAATCTGACCTCCTTAAGAAAGAGGCGTTTTGGATTTTTTCCTTAAACACAGTTGCTCCATTTGGTCTTAACAAAGAATTCGAATTAAGTTGTTTCTGCAATTAATATGTATATAGGCCTTCCAGATTGGGGTTACCTTGACGTGGTTGGAAGGCTTTTCATTCATGTGATCACAGTAATGTATACTAAAACCCCTTTGTTTATAAAGTACGCCAGTGTGCAGATAATATGATATTGTATGGGGCCTAGGAATGTGCATTGATTATCTTTTCTATGTCTGTATAAATGTTTGATCAGATAAGTAGCACTTTCGCAAAATGTAGTTGTAAATAAGGCTAATTGGAGTGCTTCCACAATCTTTGTGTTGTATGTATTTATTATGAAGCATGGTCAAACTTCTATGTGGTAATAGCACCCCCAATACACCCCTTTAATGGGAGGTCCTATGCCTTTAATATATAGCACTGGATTGCCTCTTCCTCATTTTAATAAGCCTAAGGGCTGGGGTAAAGTGAAAGAGTCTGCTATATTGATCCAGTGTGTTAAAGGGCATCTATAGTGAAAAAAACACATTGCCCCATTGCAAAGTTAAATTAATGTACTCTGTGCTGCCTTAATCCTATCTCTGTCAGTGACTTTGTTTAACCAATGGTGTCAGATCTCTGTTCAGCACTCCCCCCTTCCCCCTGCCCTCTGTTACCTCCTCCATGTCTCAACTCTGGCTTGCCGACAAGCTTATCGTGTGCAGTAGGAGTTAAAAGTTCAACATCCTGAAAAACACACCCACGCACAGTGGCCAATAGAAAGCAATCTGTCCTGGAGACCCGGAAGGAGAAGAAGATCAGTACAGTTTACGATCTCTCACTTTGTGACCCATCACCAATCAGTGAAAGCTATTAAGAAGGGGGGTCAAGTGCAGCCTTATATCTACCATCAAAGCTACCTCTCTCCCCCTGCTAATGCTCTTATCTCTATGTTTAAACATCAAAAGGAAGAAGGCAAAGTAGTGGATATAACAAACTGGGCACACTTTCCAATATAGTAGTATAAAAGCTCCTTTATTGAACAAACCGTGGGAGAAATAAGTGCATATATAATAGTATAAATATAAGACAAGTAGAAAAATACCCTAAATATTAAAAACACTCTCCTTCAAATAACCCATGTTCCAAAATGTATATGATCAGTGTAATAAGGTACTTATTCAATACAAGATATACCGGTATATCTAACAGGGATAGTTCTAAGGTCTAGCATGGTGGCATAACAGAGTGAGCCTCCATGTGGGCCTTATATAGTACTAAACCCTGTGACTAATCAGAGGTCCCTGAGGTATCTGTACACATATAATTAGTTAGTAACAACAGGATGAAAACAGATCAAATAAATATATAAGTATTATACATCCTAAATATAACTGTGTGGCAGATCATAATGTACACTCAGAGCACAATAGTAACACCAGACTCAGGCATTGAGGGTATTTCTGGAGAGCAGATTAAAAGTTCACTCTGGCTGGACACATTTCGTCTATCACTAGACTTCGTCGGCAGCTAATATTCTATGTCCCTACCGTCTTATATACTCATGCTGTACGCATTCTAATTAGGCAACCTCATTGCGTCGCTCCTTTGTCACGTCATTGCTAAGCGTCTGAACAAGCGTGCACTGCAGTAACCGACACGCCTATCATGCGTCGATATATGTACTACGTCGCGCCTTGCTGGGCAGTAATTTACATACAAAGTCAGGATGCTTGCATTCCACAGTGGAGGGCATACAGTCCTAACACATACACATGCTAAATCCATCATGTGTCGGCTGTCACTCTAGATAGGTCGTCCGTACCTCCTGAATATCATATAGTAAACAAACATAAAGACATAAATGTGTCTATTGCATTATATTGCACTATATACCGGTGATCTTTTCACTTTGTTTAATTGTATATATATGAGAACAGTCCGAGCTATCATCAATGTCCAAGCAAATAGCGTAAAACTGAACATACTTACTGGATGTTTCAGAGGCTAAGCTTGGACATTGAGATAACCCTCAATGTCCAAGCATAACTTTGCCTTCTTCCTTTTGATGTTTATATATATTTATAGTGGATGGAGCACCTCTTCATATAAATTTAACTCCATACTTTAAGGCATATATCTACCAGTGCCCTTATAGATTTTTTGTATACTTTTCTCTATGTTTATTACAGAGAAGGGAGACGGGATCACATGGATTTGATTGACATTTCAAGTAGGAGTAAAGGAATGCAATCACGTATTCTTCTAACTGCTGTATCTCAGGACAGAGAGGGAATCTGAAAAAAGTGAAGACACTCTGGGGGTTGTGGGGAATTATAGAACACATGGAAAGAAAGGGAAAAAAAGTTCATTTTCCCACTATAGATGCCCTTTAATATGAGAAATGCATAAGTTTGCTAACCGCAATTGAAGTAGAAAAGGTGAGAAGTTAGGAAGAATAATGAGGTGAGGTCACTTTAATATACAATAATGTGTCTATTATGGTAATATGTAACAGTATGATTATACAGATCTGCATGTATTGTATTGTATTATATATAGCAATCACTCAGCTTGTACCTAGGATTTCCTTCCTTTTTGTACTCTAATACTCCCTTAGGTGTGAGTATTACTTATATAGATCTATATTTAGGTTTATTTATATTTATTCCATCTATTATCACATATAGGTGATGTGTTTATATGCATTTTTTCACTGTTAAGCAATTATAATAATGTATGTTTTTAATGGTGTATTTTATGGATGTATGGGTATTTTGTCTTTAAATTGTACACTAAGGGGTTAACCACTATCTATTTAAACTCTGATGCTGGATACGCCCTCTAGAGCCCCTGAGGAAGTGGATTGGTTCCACGAAACGCGTAGGGCGGAGTTAGCTGAGTGTGTCCATGGGTATGTCTGTTACAATGGTGCTGTGTATCCAATAAAGTAATTTTGTTTTTACTTACCCATTCCAAGTCTGGTTGCCTGCCTCATATCACAGGGGTTTTTCCCTTCTTATCTGTAATTCAAAATGTGGCAAAAGTTTATGCTGCAACCTAATGCAGGATAAGTGCGACAATGTGTCACTCCCTGATGGATCTGAATTTTTCATCAAAGAATTGATCACCTGTCACACTTCACAGGTGATTTATCTGATCACATGTGAGTGTGGTAAGAAATATATCGGGAAGATACGTAGGAAATTGTCGGTGCGTACACAGGAGCATGTTAGGGCCACAAAGAAAGGGGAGTGTTTGTGAAGGTTCTCATTCATCCAGGTCATGGTATATCTGTTGTATTCAATTAGATCAACTGGACTTGAAATGTAGTTCTTCGTTTGCTAGTCATCCGCTGCTTTCTCAATTCAGAATGACTTGTACAAGAATCTGTGGCATTATGTACCCTGGAAAATCCCAATTAGCATATCACAGCCAGGTGTTAAGGGTGTGATTAGATAGTGGCTAAGAGGTGTTATAGGAACGCCCAGAGTAAGGTGTTAAAACAGCATTGTTCAAGAGAGGTGTTAAGGAGGCCATTTATGTGAAAATAAAGAAACCAAGCCTAAATAGAGGTGGGGGGGTTCGACACCAACTGTCTGCCATGTACAATGCTGTTTTAACACCTTACTCTGGGCGTTCCTATAACACCTCTTAGCCACTATCTAATCACACCCTTAACACCTGGCTGTGATATGCTAATTGGGATTTTCCAGGGTACATAATTGCCACAGATTCTTGTACAAGTCATTCTGAATTGAGAAAGCCAGTCGGATGACTAGCGAAACGTCTTCAAGAACTACATTTCAAGTCCAGTTGATCTAATTGAATACAACAGATAAAGAAAGGGGAGATTTCCCGTAGTAGTGTGGCCAAACACATTTTGGAGGTAGCTAACGCTACAATCAGGCACTGGGTCCAGGAGGATGCCGTTTTTGAATCCTCGCGCCGCCCGGCGTGTCGGCGTTGTGACATTTACGACGACGCCCACCCGGAAGTGCGGGACCGGAGCGGCAGCTAAGTTCACCCATGTTTAAGTTCAGCGGCCTGCAAACGGTCCGCTTAGGTATCAGAGGAGGGGATATAGATAAAAAATTTTACAAACTGAAAGTCGATAGATATTTAATCTAAGAACTTTAATTCCAACAGGTTTAAATGAAGTTATCTTACGCCTGCTTCCTATAATAAAAGGGGGGTATATACATTCATCCAAACATGACATTTGTAAATACGAGAAATGTTATGAGAACGTCCATCAGCTGGTCGGTGGTTGACGAGACGGCATGAGGCAAGTTTGAAAATAGTTCAGGAGCAGCCTGCACCTTACCTGCGTGAAGCCCCGCCTTATACTGGTATTAACCGGGGGGGCAACTGGACGCATTTGGTAACTGTATCCATATCAGCTCTATTATCTATTTCTGGCTACAAGTGTTACAAGGTCCATAGACTAAGACATAGTGATTGTCCTTATTGGTGTCATATGGAGCATTCATATAGATCACGGCTCACATACAGGGACTGGGGTATACTGCTTGGAGTTTGGTGTTACCTACGGGGGACGCCCCGGTTTTAGAGGTTTTGGTGGGGGGAGGGGAGGCTTATGGTGTATTGTTATGGCCTATTTTGTGATGTTTGTTTTTATGGCTGAATAAAATTTCATATTTTGCATTTAAACAGTGTAGTGCTCCATCATTGTGTACTTTTAAAAGAAGTGTTTGAATTGTATATTTACACAGGGAGCACCACCCTATATAGGGGCATCACACAACAGCGATTTATATTAGGCAGTGCAACTGGGATACCACTTATTGCAAGGAGGAATCCGAATGCAGCACAGTGTCCAATCAGATCCGATTTTCTTGTTTTGCCTGTGCGCAGGCGCTGGGTCTGTGCCTGTCAAGTTGACAAGAACTCTCGCGACATAGGCAGATTTTGCATAAGGCTTAGGCCCAAGTGAAATCTGGCCAAAAAAAAAAAGAGCTGGAAAAAAAAAAACTAATTTACCTTTAAATATTTCGGGGGGTGGGGGTGGTGGGGGGGTTGTGGGTGCGCTGGTGTCAGTAGCTCCTCCCATAGCTAGCTCCCAACATTACCCATGTCTCGGCACCCCTCCTAAGCTCCTGGATTGTATCTGGCTGGCCAGGCAGTGTGAGTGCAAATAAAGTTTTTCAAAAACCGGAAGTTCCGTTTTTTCTCCCAACAAAAACTTTACTGCACTGAGCCTGAGCCTGGGACAGAGGGAATCAGAACACAGAGCTTCGCCCCCTCCTGCCCCAGAGCTTCCTGGGATGTCTAGAGACTTTCCTCAGTCAGCACTGTCTGCAGGCAAACTGTAACTGTAAGTAACTAAGTTATGTATACTGTGTGTGTGCCATTTCTCTGTGCCAAGCATATTGCCCATTTCTCTGTGCCAAGCATATTGGCAATATGCTTGGCACAGAGAAATGGGCAATATGCTTGGCACAGAGAAATGGGCATTATGATATTGCCCATTTCTATGTGCCAAGCATATTGCCCATTTCTGTGCCAAGCATATTTGCAATATGCTTGGCACAGAGAAATGGGCAATATGCTTGGCACAGAGAAATGGGCATTATGATATTGCCCATTTCTCTGTGCCAAGCATATTGCCCATTTCTGTGCCAAGCACATTATTGCCCATTTCTGTGCCAATCATATTATTGCCCATTTCTGTGCCAAGCATATTATTGCCCATTTCTGTGCCAAGCATATTATTGCCCATTTCTGTGTGCCAAGCATTTTGTGTAAAATATTAAATTTTAAACTATGACTTTATGTTGTGTAAAATGCAAAGTAAGTGTGGGGGGCATGAAAAGGGGCATGGCTTAAAAATTTGCGCCGCGCTACGCGCAGCACTGACACTCACTTCATGTTATTTTACATATAAGGTGTGAGTGGAAAGGGGCGTGACCTGAAAAACTTTGCGCCGCACTGCGTGCGGCAATAATACTTAGTTAGCCTTCCCTATTCAAAATCTCACCCTCCGCCCATGTCTTGCGATATCCAAGCTTAGAGGGTCTGGGAGGAGCCTGTTACAGAGCCTGCTATATAGCCTGTGTTCAGCAATCCCTCCTCCTTTTGTGTGACCCTTGGGGGAAGACCTAACAGAGAGAGGATTTGCTGCTGGGCCCTGTCCTCGTCCTTTCGGAGACTGGTCTCTCTGGCCTGCCGTGCGGTGTGAGTCTATTATAATGGCTTTCTATCATTATAATGGCTTTTTATGTAAGTTCTTCATTCAAGTCTCGGTAAAATTGAAATTGAAAGGGATGGGAATGGGGATTGGGATTCATTCATTAAATCAAGATTTTGGGGAATGTATAATGTGCTTCTTGTGTAAGTCTGCTGTCTATATACACCAACATCTGTGTTCCCCCAGTTTGTTACTCACTTTAAAGTATTTGTAAATTATACAAAAAATTATCAGGTGATTTATTAAATGAAATTGTGTTTGAAATACTTTCGATTTTCTGTCAAACTAATTTAAAGTGAAATATGCGTTTATGTATGTACTTTATGGTTAGTTACTGATATGTAATGCAGCCTAGCACTGGCAGATGTTTAAATCTCCTGCCCAGCATCCAATCAGTTTAGTTTCTCTGGGATCAAGTCAGTCCTCAAAATGGAACTAGGGTATAAAGCATTTCTGTATTAAAGCAGGCTACCAGCATGGAGGATCCATATATACAGGGCAGGTAAATGTAGCAGGAAGACACCAATGCAGATCTCTGCTTGCAAACCAAAATGTATTGCTGCTCGATACACTACACTACGTTTTGAATGCACGTGTTCTTTTTGTAAAAGAACGCATGTATGTTCAAAATGTTGTGTATCGAGCAGGAATAAATTTTGTTTTGCAAGCAGAGATCTGCATTGGTGTAATCCTGCTACATTTACCTGTTCTGTATGTATCCTTAGACGTGTTGATGCAGTCATGCTGCAGGACTGGACACATGACTGAATAGGTACGAGCCTATAGGCTATCCATATTTGATTGGAGATTTCTAGCAGCATGGAGGAGACGAGGGAGGGTGGGGAAGTTATTCAGTGAGGATGATGCTGTGTATTGAAAACAATACTTGAGTCGTTTCATTTTTAAAAAATGTTTATAATACACTTTTATACATTTACAGTGTCTGATTTTAGCTTCCTCATAAGCCACACCCAATTTAAGTCATGCCCAATTAAGCCATGCCCACCAAACACCATTCGTGTTTGGACTGACAAGAAGGTGGCAACCCTAAGAAAAGGGCAAGTAATCATCGGGCGTGTTTATAAAGGATCGCTGTTGGTATTGACGACAATGACCTTTATCACAGTAGTATTGGTATTGTTTTTGTCTGCGGCGTTGCTTTGCATTTGCTTTTGGGACTTGGCGAAAGTCTTTTGCATAGTTAAAAAGACTGCACAATATTGGCCCATTGATGTCTATGGGCCAATATACAGGGCGATGCAATATATGTTGTTTTGTCGTTAAACCCTACTAAAATGTCCGCTAAACTTGTTGCGTGTATGTATCAAGTGTATTGCGTGTGATTAACCATAAAGTAGCGCCTTAAGCGCCAAAAATCTGAAAAGACCATTTATGCGTGACGCAAGTGATGCAATACTTTTTAACGACAAATTTGCCCCTATTTTTAGCGCTTTTTTTAGCGCCAACAAAAGGAAGGTGAAAACCACATGCAAACTTCTGGCAACCCTGCAATGTAATATCCTACGACACTTACGATAGTACATTGCGCATAGAGTGAAGTTATTGGACAACGTCACCTCTGGGGGGCGGGCTTTATTGCGCAAACATCCACATCACGACATTTCCGGTAAAAGTTGGTCACTTTCCATTTTCCGTGTGCGCAATACCTAATTCCTATTGCAGGCAGATTCAATGGAGGATGCTGGGTGTTCGTATGTGTATGCAAGCTTCCGAAGTTTGGTAGGCAGTACCTCTAGTGCAGACGATATTATGAAGGGAGGTATGGTCGGATCGCAACTGGAAACAGTGTGCGGCACGTGCGCACAACATACCAAGGACATTTTCCACTGTGAAAATGTTGTCAATGTCCCTCGGACCAACAATGACAACAGCACAGCCTTGACCTTTTTTGAAAAATTTGATCCACAACGTCCGGAAAATAACTTCTCAAACTACACAGAACTTGTTTTATGGATGAACCATGCAAACACTTTGAAGAAGGACCCAGATCATCAACAATTTATTGCGTCGCAGCCAGCAACTCCATCTTCCAAAGGTAAAGTCTGCTCTGCACAATCAAATATACCATTATTGAAAAAAAATGTCAATATTGCCTGTCAGGAATCACGTAGGCAACCTATTAGAAAGAAAAAAGGTCAGAAACTCAAGCAATGTATTTCAGATCCTGTTCCACAATGCAGTGCACTTGTCAGGCACCGTCAAGACAAGCAGCATGCCATGAAGCGCAAGTCTTGCAATTCTCCAGTTGTCCCCAATGTCTTACACCATGTGCCAAAGGGGCATAATCAGTCTCCTGACCTTCGTAAAAAAAACAAAAGGAGCCTCAGTTTTTCTGCAGAAGAGGTCACATATATGGTTGACTATCTACACAGACATCACTATGACCGACAAACTTCTGGTCACTCACAAATGCATTCCCAAAGGAAGTTACTGATCATTTGTAATTTGGCACGGAAAATGGAGCTAAAATTTGAGCAACGTCGCAGTATAATTCAGCTTCAGAAAAAATATCTGGCTTTGAAAGGACGGGAGATGAAAAGTAAGTTTAAACACATGTTCGTGCTGTTTACTAACCTTGCACATCACTTAGAATACGTAGCTTACATTTCTTGTGTGTTGTAATGTGTTTTATTGTGTATGTGTTAAGATTTTTTATTTCACACATAGGCAAATGTTTTTGGAATACTGAACATACACACCGGTCAACATCCATACTTTTGATTATTACAACGTTTTGGACATGCCCTGACAACATATTTTCAACAGGGCATTCGATTGGTGTTTCTGTGGTCACACAACAACCTATATCCCACGCTGTAGAAAAAAATTTCAAGTTGACTAAATACACACCACAAGATTCTGCATCAGCGGTGAACACATGCATGCATGCATGCCCACACACATACATGTGGACCCACATGTATTTTAAGTTTCACATGAATGCACACAAACACACACATGCATACAAAGAATTATAATGTTCATTGTTATCAGAGGGGTGTTATTTTTTTGGTCGCTCTATTTGGAAATGTCTGTTTTTTTCCAGAAACCACCAAGATCCTCCCCAATCGTTCTTCAAGCAACAGCAGTCACGCTGCCACTGCCCGTGCAATGCAGACTCCTAGTAAGTTTTATATTTTAATATATTTGTGTTTTTATCACGTTTGGATTTTTCAGGCTACTTACAGTACATTGAATTAGAATCACACGTATTTCCCATACTTAATAAAAAAATAAGAATAGGACAGATACCACATTATTAGATTTTACCAACTGTACCTTTGCAAATGTGCGTACATAGGAATCAGTCCCAAAGAGTTATTGTTAGGGTTCAAACTAGCAGCTTGTTATCGCTTGGCTTAACATATCACAGAGTAACACATTTATGTACACACAACACTGATAAAGCACATACATCGTTGCATAGAACGGTATTGTGTCCTTCTCGTTGCTGTATGTATTTTCCAGTCACACTTATGTGATCAAGGGAGATGACCCACGGTGAGTATGTGCGTCGCTTTTATCACATATTTAGAATGTGTATGTCAACTTGGTTCTATGTCTCTTTGCCAGAACAGCTTGATTCTTTACGAGGCACAAATGAACATTTGTTTCTAAAGCCAAAGTGCCCATACACAACACAATTGTCACCTGAAATGGCCACTCATACATCGTGCATAGCACAGACTAATTAGAATTCGTACGCAAGTGCAATCATGGGTGCCGACACGTGCTTCACAATTTGTATGAACGGCTGTTCCAGACAATCATCGTGTGTTGTATGTGTTCTTAATTACATACGTGTAAAGTGACGTTCATTGTTGACATATTGGATGGTGCAACGTCCATTTATTTCTACTAAGGGACAAAGACTTCTGGGTAATTACCATTATCATTCCACCAGTTAAATGGCAAACCAGAGGAGCAACTACAGCTTGGCGCTCTGGTTGAGGATTTTTTTATGTTTCAAACCAGCTTCTATGGAAACATGGTCATTACCCAGAAGTCTATGTTCCTTATTACCAAATGAATGATTTATAAGGGGAGTTTCAAAGACTTTATTCCCTCCCAATACTTCTTTATTGGTGACGTTTCTTTGTCGGAATCGGATGATGGAATCAGAGTATAGGGTGTGAGGTAAGTATATCTTTATGTTTCTTGGAATGTCTATACTGTCAGCGCTGAAATCTGTTGCTGCCATACATGATGTTAATCTAGATACACACACTAATGATAAAGGCCCGACAACATGTTATACCACGGTATCGTGTTCTTATTGTCAGTGCGTATGTCCTTTTATTTGTGGCCAACAATGTGTGCTCTGTGAGTTGTCACAACAAAATCAAGTGATCCCTGGTTCATTGGACCCCCCATTAATTGGAACACAAGGAGTTAATAACGTTTGGACAAAAATAACATCCTTGCTGTGAGAGCAAGTGGCTGAAAACGTGCATTACAACATGTCCTTTTGTCCTGCCATTTTCACTCTGCTATGTTTGCCAATAATGTATGTCAACATGATCCGGAAATTAGAAGGTAGTTGCAACACAAACACAATTGCACTATCTTCCTCATTCTGGATCTCATATTAGGATAAAAAAAAGTTTCTCACCCACATCTCTCTTTGTTTTTGATTTGGACATGTTGGTTATACATTTTTTTGGTTCTCCCTGTTGTTGTCAGAACCCTGCAAGAAGAATCTACATAATGTTGATTCCAAATTTTGCAGTCGTGCTGCCACCATGAAGACAAGGCAGACTCACAGTAAGTTGCTTCTTCCCTTTTTTAGTGTTTATATCTTATTGTTTACTTTGTACACTGTTTTTTAATGTTCCAATGAATTGGAATTCTGGACAACACATAAGCCTTTTACACTCAACCAAATAAGGGAAGGAAGTATTCTTATGGTCTTCCAAACCACTAAATATGTATCATGTATTGTTAACTAAGGAAGTGTTATGCCCAATCGAGTGAAATGTTAGCTAACAAAGTTGCAATCCCAACATACTTTGGAACATTGAGCACATGTCTACTAGTGCTGCTCACTATATACACTATACATAATTTGACAATGTTGTTTAATGTTGATCTTCATTTACTCCATTTTTGGCCACCTTGCCTTTACACTTACCTAGTCAATCACATCTTGATTTAAACATGCAAGCAGCCTACAACAGTATATGCTTGTGAAGGTTCTCATTCATCCAGGTCATGGTATATCTGTAATATTCATTCATTCAGGTCATGGTATATCTGTAATATTCATCCATCCAGGTCATGGTATATCTGTAATATTCATTCATCCAGGTCATGGTATATCTGTAATATTCATCCATCCAGGTCATGGTATATCTGTAATATTCATTCATCCAGGTCATGGTATATCTTATATTTATGTAATTTCATCCATCCAGGTCATGGTATATCTGTAATATTCATTCATCCAGGTCATGGTATATCTGTTGTATTCAATTAGATAACTGGACTTGAAGTTAGTTCTTGAAGACGTTTCACTAGTCATCGACTGGATCTCTCAATTCAGAATGACTTGTACAAGAATCTGTGGCAATTATGTACCCTGGAAAATCACATTTAGCATAACAGCAAGTGTTAAGGGCGGGATTGCATAGGGCTAAGAGGTGTTATAGGAAGCCCAGAGTAAGGTGTCAAAAAAGCATTGTACATGGCAGACAGTTGGAGTTGAAGAAAACCAAGCCTAAATAGAGGTGGGGGTTCGACACCAACTGTCTGCCATGTACAATGCTTTTTTGACACCTTACTCTGGGCTTCCTATAACACCTCTTAGCCCATGCAATCCCGCCCTTAACACTGGCTGTGATATGCTAATTGGGATTTTCAGGGTCATAATTGCCACAGATTTGTACAAGTCATTCTGAATTGAGAAAGCCAGTCGGATGACTAGTGAAACGTCTTCAAGAACTAAACTTCAAGTCCAGTTGATTCATTGAATGCAACAGATCTACAACAGTATAATTATTCACCTTAATAAAACTAGACAATTAAAAAGATTCCTGGCCAGAACATTCACACCTTATAACATACCTTTGATTTGATCTTGACTGGCTACTCACCTTCTTGTTTAATCTCATTGTCTGAAAATGGAAATCAACTAAGTTGCAAAAATTAGACAAAAAAAGTCACTCTCCATTGTGGACCACTCAACTCAAAACAGAGCAGCCTATGGTAGTGAAGCAGTAATATGTCACCCACAACAGCATCTTAATTATCCAAACATTCTCAAACTTTAGTAAGCAATGCACATATATTTAAGAATATTATTTTATGACCACACGTACATTACAGGTTAATGAAGAGAATGAAAGTTCAAACACATTGCTTCAAATATACACATACACACACATTAGGTGTACACAAACACACACACTACCTCTTTCAATATTTTATTATATTACTTACAATTCCATTGTTATCGATTTGTATACAGATCTCAAAATTAGATTTTGTGACTGGCCTGTTATCAGATGATATACATGTTAACCTTTACAACATTTACTCCCACACAGTATATTGTGTGCGTACATAACCTAACATGTCTAAACATATGCAATTGTTAGATTCTCCACTTCTAGTATTGTTGCCTATAATGTCACTGTTGCTATCAGCTGATTCTGTTTTTTGTTTCATTAACCATGACAGGAATGAATGTTCCAGTTTCTTTCAGGATGGATAAATCCAATGCATTTCGTCATTCACAGCTCATACATCACCTTGTCCGGATATATGGCAAGATTTAAAACTGCATATGTGAAGTTAGAGAAATTACAGGACACTGTCAGCAAATTTTTTTAAAAGGCTTTGGCAATGTTTAAGTGTTTGTATTTTTGGGCTATGTCACTGAAAGTCCCGGTTTGCTGTTTAATAGTTTAAGATTTGTGAAATGTATATGACTTTAAAATGTGAATATTATTTATTTATTTGTCAATCACAGGGATTGTGGACACACTTTAAAGGATAAGTGCTGTAAAATCAAGTTATGTTCATTTGGAAGCTGCAGCTTTTAAATATCATTGCCATATTTATTTCCTATGTCCCTCCAGAGCCTAGCTTGTGCTTGGAAGTTGCTGACATCTTGTTACTGGTTTTCTAAATGTTAAGCTCCGCCCCTCTGTGATTTCCTCTGCTTTCTCCTGCTTGAGCCTCAAACAGTAATGCCTGTGAGTTCCGTGCACTCTCCTGCTTGAGCTAAACAGTAATGCCTGTGAGGCTCAAGCAGGAGAGTGCATGGAACTCACAAGCATTACTGTTTGAGGCTCAAGCAGGAGAAGCAGAGGAAATCTCAGAGGGGCGGAGCTTAACATAGCAAAACCAGTAACAAGATGTCAGCAACTTCCAAGGCACAAAGCTAGGCTCTGGAGGGACATAGGGAAAAATAAATATGGCAATGATATTTTTCAAGCTGCAGCTTCCAAATGAACATAACTTGATTTTACAGTGCACTTATCCTTTAAAGCACACCATTGTGATTTTTGTGGTTTCCAAATTGGAAAAATGTCTACAACACATTTGTTTTTGTGGAGAAATTGAACACTTTAAAATGGGCCAGGAGATACATGTTGCAAGGCCTTTGCTGCTTGAATTAGTATCTAAAGAAAAGGATTTTTTTTGGCTAAAAAGGCAGAAATAAAAACGTTTGGAAACAAAAATGAACATGTTTATCTTCTTTATTTATTTGATTACTTTAGAAGATTGGGTTAAGGCAGTAAACAAACAATGCCTAATAATGTGCTTTACATCACATGGAAGCTACAGTACCTAGAGCTTGGAATCTAAACAGAGCTATTCCTATATTTACACACAACATCGCCAAAAACAAATGACAGACGATACATTTACAAGTCACATTTCTACAAAAGTATTTGATGACAATTTTTTCAAAAATGTAAAGATGTCAATTAGCTAATAATATCTCTTTTACCAGCCACAACACCCCTATAACAATAGGCCAATACTGACTGAATACACTTTAGACCATAGATAGAAGCACATACAAAATAAAATAAACTATTACAAAATAAACAATAAGGAGTAATGGAAATACCGCCATTAAAATGAAATCACGTATCCCACAAAGTTTAAACAACCTTGTTTCCTACATTTTTTTACAATTATCACCAGCACACTTTGGATTTAGCCGCAACTTTCTGCCTTTACGACCACGAGCTAGTGGGGTTTGTCCTCGTGTGCGTGAAGCCACATTACTTTTGACTACAACATCAGCAACGTCCAGTACTTCAGGGGTGGAAACCACTTCCTGCACACTCTCCTTTTTGGCAACTTGAGTATTATAACCCATCTTTGCTGCACTTAGGCCAGTGCCAATGTAAGACATTGCAGGTTTAGAAATATTCTTGCTTATTTCTTTCACTGCCTGTGCTAAACTGCCAATGCTTGTAACAAGGTCCACTTGTATTGATTGTTTAAGATCATTTATTTCCTTGCATATCTTGTTACAACACTCATCCATCTTAACAAAATAAGCACACTTCAAACTCTCAATTGTTTGTACAATTATATCATTTTCATTGCACTCTACACTGTCATTGGTGTTAGATTCAATTCCATCACTTCCACTGGTGTTGGGGATGTCACTGGACAAATCATTTTCTACTGGCATGGTTGCAGACATATTTTCTTCTTCTGTGAGGGGAAACATAAAACACATTTTAATTGTTTAGTTGGTTATTTTGTTTGAAAAGTATAGTCACAAGTTTATCTGTTAATTTTTTGCCAATTACAAACAATGTGCAGTCATCTATGTGTAGCAAAGTGTACACAGTAAATCTAAGTTAGCCACTATCTGAATGCAGGTACATCTAGTATTAAGTGTTTGAGTATTTTGACTATGTGATGTCCCTTTGTCAGGTCGTAGATGCTCAAAATGCAGATCACCAGATCTTTGAAAAACACAACTCCCAGTATTCCTCAAATTGAGAGGGAAGCATAGGAATGCTTGGAGTTTGATTTTTCAAACATCTGTAGATCAGTAGTTTCAACATGAGTGCCATAGTTAAATGTTCCAATAATACTTAAATGTGCTAGAATATTTGCAAGATCATTCATTTGCATTGCCTAACACAAACTTTAACATGATTTGGACTAAAATAAAAACATGTTACATATGTGGAGTTATTACAGTGCCATAACTCCTTCCCCTGTGAACGTGTGTGGTTCCAGACCTATCAAGCCCATGCTATTTGAATTGTCCATTGATTTTGGAACAACTGATCGTGCATATAAAGTCAACATTTTCACAAACACATGTTTGAAGGGCATGTCCACCCCCAAAACTAGAATCCACCCCCCACTACTGTGCCCATTGTGTAGTGTAGTTTAATCCTTAACTCACCATCTGGTTCTTCTGCTATCCCCCCCAAAGTCTCTAAAAATGCCCACCAAGAGTACTGCAGAGTCCATATTTAAGTTTGGCATGCGTACTGCAGCCCTTCTCCCCCTCCCTTCCCCTCCCTCTCCCTCCAGATTTAGATTCCCTCCCCCTAGCGTAAAAACCTTTATATATAATATTCTCCCTGTTCCCCCAGCCCCAACCACTCTAGTTTTAATATCAGA
Organism: Hymenochirus boettgeri; assembly: GCA_019447015.1. NCBI lineage: Eukaryota > Metazoa > Chordata > Amphibia > Anura > Pipidae > Hymenochirus > Hymenochirus boettgeri. Next base: position 56,948,599 of record CM033476.1, read on the forward strand.
AAGTGTCCCATACATTACTTACCTTCCCTCTTTCCTCTGCTGCACACAACTCCACTTATGTGGAGGAAAGAGGGAAGGTAAGTAATGTATGGGACACTTTCTGATATTAAAACTAGAGCGGTTGGGGCTGGGGGGGCAGGGAAACTATGATAATAAACATTTTTAAGAAGGGTGGACATGTCCCTTAAAAGACTGTACTGTAACTTGTGTGTTTATTAATGAAGTTAGGATCCACTCTTTGAAACATCTGCTCATACATATGTTTACTTTCTACGTGCAATCTGAAGATACAAAACATGGGAGGGAGGAGGGCCTCTGCAGGGAGGCAAAAGAGTTAGTTAGTATACATGCCTGCTAGTGCAGATGTATCTATATCCGAATATCCTGTAATTTGTCGGGTGTTAATAGTATTTAACACCCTCTCTTCCTCTCTGGTCAGTTCTTGCACATCTGCCTGTCCTCCTCCTGTTTTCTGCATTTCTCTGACTTGTTTGGCAACTTTCTCCTTGGTTCTTCTTCGTGAATCATGCCAGCGTTTTTTAAGTTCATCTATACTTCTAAATGTGGCAGCAGACGAGTTAACTTTACTTTGAATGTCTTTCCATATTTTATGCTTAAAGGGCATGTCCACCCCGAAATTTAACTTTTGATATGTGGTAGGGCATGCTCCCCCAGCCCTAACCGCATTAATATAATTGTTAGAAAGTCCCCCGATTCTTACTTACCTGCCCTCTCTCCTCCGCTGCAGTGTTCAGGCCCTCTGCTTGCATGGAATTGAAAGCAGGGGGCGGGACCGGCAGCCCTGTCCGTGATTGGCTGAGAGGCAGGGAGGGCTGCACTGAGCATGCCTCAACCTTGATGAGTCACACACTGCTCCTACACAGCAGTTTCCTGGACTTTGGAGGGGCACAGCAGGGGAACTATTTTGAGCAGGAATGTAAGGTAAGGATTGTTTTAAACTACTTGATGTGGCCAGTAAGGGGTTAAATTTTAGTTTTGGGGGTGGACATGCCCTTTAAGTTGCATTGATGTTTTGTTTGATAAATCCCCATACAGACGTTTATAGTTTTTCTCAATCTGTGAAGTCACAAAGACAAAGTAAAACAAAATTAAAATACACATCATTAGACTCACAATATACACTGACTGCATGAATGACACAGTTATATGTAGACACACACCACTCCCCTCAACTAGTGTGAGACTTTCACGTGGCCTTAGGAAATGGTTGTTGTTGCATTTAAATCACAAATGGATGTGTGTTATAGTGGATAATGCAGCCACAAATGACAATTATAAGGATATTATAAGTTCCGTGACCATATAAAAGCAGGATGCCGCAGGCCCAGTATCTTTTATACAGGGCACGGAACTCCAAGGTGAACTCAACTGTCCCTTTATTTTCCAGTTGTGGGTGCATTAAGCACTAACTTAATTTTGTGGTAATGTACCCACTATATAATTTATAAATGGATAACATTCTCCACTACCTAATTAACATTTGGGGTACATTATCCATTATATAATTAACAGTTGGGGGTACATTACACACTATATAATTTACATTTGTTGGTACCTTACATACGATTTAATTTCCATTTGGGGGTACATTACACACCATATATCCTACCCATGTTCTAAGCTACCCCTGTAGTGGATTTCTATGGGAGGAACTGTAAGATTATAGCCTTATAATCTTACAGTTCCAGGAGGAGAAGGCAAATATAAGCCACAAAGGGGTAGGTTATAAAAATAATGCACCCCGAACTGTAAATTAAAGGGATATTAGAAGTCACCTTGGTGTTCCGTGGGCTGTATAAAAGGAACTCAGCCTGCGGCCTCGTACTATTATATGTTAACGGAAATCCTCTGTGACTTAGAATATCCTTATAATGTTCAGTTGGGGGTGCATTATCCACTATCTAATCGCCAATGCTTGTCAAGTTTCGAATCATGCAGATTCCATAAAAGTTCTTATCCTTAAAAATGGTGCTAATTTTGTCCGAACCAATCCGATAATCTTGAATTTTGGAAAGCTAACATCTGATTGGTTTGGGCAAAATTAGCACCATTTGAAAGTATAAGAAATTTTATGGAATCTCCCTTAATTTATTTATGTAAATAAAAAACAGTTACATTACCTCCTTAGTCAGTATTTCAATTTCATCAAAAGTAAATCGTTCTTTCCGTGTCCTTTTTGCCTTTGGACTTTGATTCTGCTGTGTTTGTTGGCCAGGCCCTGTTTGCACGGTGCCATCCACTTCATTTGTTTGGTCTGTAAGGTGACTGGTTGAGAGCGAGGTTTCCACATTGCACACAGGAGTAGAGACGCTTACATTATTGCTTGTTGGTGAGCAAGCACTTTTCTCTTGGCGTAGCAATGCAGTCAGAACACTGTATAAATTCCCTGGAACAGATATGTTATATACCTCATTGGTGTCCATTGCTTAGACGCATTCTGCGCAGGTGTATGAGATTAAGTATTGATTGGCTACTTTGCAAATGGGATGTGATGCAGAACAACACATGAAACAATCTATTTGCAATCTGCATTGACGTTAGCGTGAACGTGTGCGTTCACGCGTCTAGTATGGGGTGTTAACCAATGAGAATTGATTGACGCATTGAACACAACCATAGTTGAACTTCTTTGTTGTGTGCAATCATATCTTGTACATTAAGCAAATTTATAGTCAAGGTTACATAGATATGGATCTTATCATATCTTCTGTCTTTCTGGCTAGACAAAGGAGAACCAGACGACAACAACAGGCAAATATAAATATTGAGGCAGAGGAACAAGTGCCTGCGAAAATGTATAGAGCAAGGGTCATTTTATCAGAACTGACTGATGAGGAAATTGTAAGGCGTTATCGTCTTACAAGACAGCAAATCCTTGATTTGTACAGTGATTTGTCTGCAGATATAGACCCCATATATAGAAGAAATAATGCTGTACCAGGTTTGACACGATTATTGGCATGCCTAAATTTTTTTGCATCTGGCAGCTTTCAAAGAAGCATAGCCATTATTGGAGGCATGGACCAAGCCACATTTAGCCGCTCATTAAATATAGTGATGCAGGCAATGGTTAAGAAAGCCACCAAGTACATAAAATTCCCCTCAGATGATCAGTACCTTAATGAAGCAAAAAACGGATTCTACAAAGTAGCTGGCTTCCCTAATGTTGTAGGAGCCATTGATTGCACCCATGTCGCTTTGGCTCCTCCAAAAGAGGAAGAACAAATCTTTAGGAATCGGAAAAGGTACCACTCCATCAACATCCAAATGATTTGCTCTGCTAGCATGAAAATTTTGGATGTTGTAGCCAAATATCCTGGTAGTACCCATGATTCCTTCATCTTAAGAAATTCAACCATTTCTGAACGTTTTGAAGCTGGAGAATTTAAGCAATCATGGCTGATTGGTAAGTTCACAAATAAGGCCTACCTTCAAGTTGTTAGCACTTCAAAGTGAATTGACAGGGCCAATTTTCATAACATCTATCCTTGATGTTAACAAAAAGTAGAGCCTCTTTTAAATGTAGTATGTCCTTCCTCTACATTAACTGCTATTTAGCCTTAAAGGAACAGTAAACCCATACAAACAACTATTTGCCATTCATTTCTATTATTCACAGGGAGGTGAGAACGCTTATTCTCACCTCCATGTTAATAATATTACGCTCGGGGGACCTGGAACTTACCGCCGCTCCACTCGCAGCCGCTCCTGCACAGAACAGCTGTTCTCTCCCGACCGCGCGCCCTATCTCTTGTATTGGCGCGTGGTCGGGACAGAGCGGCTGTCAGTGATTGAGCGGCTGCGACTGGAGCGGCGGTAAGATAAGTTCCAGGTCCCCCGAGTGTAATATTATTCACCTCCCTGTGAATAATACAAATGAATGGCAAATAGTTTTTTGTATGGTTTTTCGGAGTTTAGTGTCCCTAAAGAGTAAGGTGTCAAGGTTGTACTACATGCCAAATTGAATAGTGTTACTGTGTCATATTGGCATGTTTCGAGGTAAGTAACAAACGAATCTAGATGGTTTATTGGACAAACATATGTTTGTCCAATAAACATAGCAGGGTTTGGCTAACATTATTACCCCTGGCATTACAAAGTATAGGTAAGTATGGTTTTGTCATCATATTGTTGTAACATATTGTGATTAATTTTCAGGTATCCTCAGAAACATTCCTTTAAGCTACATGAACATATTTTATGAGACTTATGTAGCTCTCTATGCCAGCTAAATACAGCAAGAGAGAGAGAGAGAGATAGAGAGATAGACAGATGATAGATAGATAGATAGATAGATAGATAGATAGATAGATAGACAGATGAGAGATAGATAGATAGATAGATAGACAGATGAGAGACAGATAGACAGATGAGAGATAGATAGATCGATGATAGATAGATAGATAGATAGATAGATAGATAGATAGATAGATAGATAGATAGATGAGAGATAGACAGATGAGAGATAGAGAGATAGATAGACAGATGAGAGATAGATAGATCGATGATAGATAGATAGTAGATAGATGAGAGATGAGTAGACAGATGAGAGATAGATAGATAGATAGATAGATAGATAGACAGATGAGAGATAGATAGATAGATAGAAGCCGACAAACGCTATGAAAGCAGACTAGACCTAGCAAACGGATACCCCCGATAGATAGACAGATGAGATAGCTAGATGAGACCCCTAGATAGATAGATAGATAGTGAAGATAGAAGATAGATAGATAGATAGATAGCAAGATGAGAGATAGATAGATAGATAGATAGATAGATAGATAGATGATAGACAGATGAGAGATAGATAGATAGATAGATAGACAGATGAGATAGATAGATAGATAGATAGATAGATAGACAGATGAGAGAAGATAGACAGATGAGAGATAGATAGATCAATGATAGATAGATAGATAGATGGAGGATAGACAGATGAGAGATAGAGAGATAGATAGACAGATGAGAGAAGATAGATAGATAGATGAGAGATAGACAGATGAGAGATAGATAGAGATAGATAGATAGACAGATGAGAGATAGATAGATAGATGATAGATGATAGATAGATAGAAAGATAGATAGATAGACAGATGAGGAGATAGATAGATAGATAGATAGATAGATAGATAGATAGATAGATAGACAGATGAGAGATAGATAGATAGATAGATAGATAGATAGATAGATAGATAGATGATAGACAGATAGAAAGATAGATAGAAGAAGAGAGAGAGATAGTAGATAGATAGATAGATAGACAGATGAGAGATAGATAGATAGATAGATAGACAGATGAGAGATAGATAGATAGATAGATAGACAGATGAGAGACAGATAGACAGATGAGAGATAGATAGATCGATGATAGATAGATAGATAGATAGATAGATAGATGAGAGATAGACAGATGAGAGATAGAGAGATAGATAGACAGATGAGAGATAGATAGATCGATGATAGATAGATAGATAGATAGATAGATGAGAGATAGACAGATGAGAGATAGATAGATAGATAGATAGATAGATAGACAGATGAGAGATAGATATATAGATAGATGATAGATAGATAGAAAGATAGATAGATAGACAGATGAGAGATGATAGATAGATAGATAGATAGACAGATGAGAGATAGATAGATAGATAGATGAGAGATAGACAGATGAGAGATAGATAGATAGATAGATAGATAGATAGATAGATAGATAGATAGATAGATAGATAGATAGACAGATGAGAGATAGATAGATAGATAGATAGACAGATAGAAGATAGATAGATAGACAGATGAGAAGATAGATAGATAGACAGATAGACAGATGAGAGATAGATAGATAGATAGATAGATAGATAGATAGATAGACAGATGAGAGATAGATAGATAGATAGATAGATAGATAGACAGATGAGGAGACAGATAGACAGATGAGAGATAGATAGATCGATGATAGATAGATAGATAGATAGATAGATAGAGAGAGATAGACAGATGAGAGATAGAGAGATAGATAGACAGATGAGAGATAGATAGATCGATGATAGATAGATAGATAGATAGATAGATGAGAGAGTAGACAGATGAGAGATAGATAGATGATAGATAGATAGAAAGATAGATAGATAGACAGATGAGAGATAGATAGATAGATAGATAGATAGATAGATAGATAGATAGATAGACAGATGAGAGATAGATAGATAGATAGATGATAGATAGACAGATGAGAGATAGATAGATAGATAGATAGATCGATAGATGATAGACAGATAGAAAGATAGATAGATAGACAGATGAGAGATAGATAGATAGATAGACAGATGAGAGATAGATAGATAGATAGATAGATAGACAGATGAGAGATAGATAGATAGATAGATAGATAGATAGATAGAGATGAGATAGATAGTAGATAGATAGATATAGATAGATGGAGATAAGGATAGATAGATAGATAGATAGATAGATGAGAGATAGATTAGATCGATGATAGATAGATGAGACGAGATTAGAGAGATAGATAGATCGATAGATAGATAGATAGATAGATAGATAGATAGATAGATAGACAGATAGAGATAGATAGATAGATAGATAGATAGATAGATAGAGATAGATAGATAGATAGATAGAAGATAGATAAGATAGATAGACAGGTAGATAGATAGATAGATAGATAGACAGATGAGAGATAGATAGATAGATAGAAAGATAGATAGATAGAAAGATAGATAGACAGATGAGAAATAGATAGATAGACGAGGTGTAGTATTGATGCAGGGATGTATGTGGGCCGTAGATAATATTTCAGGAGCAGCAAACACACATCTACTGGTCAAGCACATATTGTATTTGTTTGGTATTTGTTTGGTATTTGTTTTGAGAATATATATTTTAATGTCTAATGTGTTTGTAATGGCTTTGCAGGTGACAGTGGTTATAGTTTAAAAAAATGGCTTATGACACCGGTCCATACTCCACGAACAGAAGGTGAAAGTAATTTTAATTGTAGCCACATCCGCACAAGAAATGTGATTGAGCGCACTTTTGGATTATTAAAAAGCCGATTCCGATGCTTGGACTCTTCTGGGGGAACTCTGCTCTATAGTCCTGAAAAAGTGTGCAAAATTGTCCTCTGCTGCTGCATATTGCACAACATAGCCATCAACACACCTACCACATTTAGCATTACACCAGATGAAGGAACCTTTGCAGAAGCAAATATTGTCAATCCAGCTGATGATGAGGAGGGTAGGTTGGTGCGTACCAATCTCATTCACACGTTCTTCTAACAAACACTCCATGTAAACACAACATGAAGTTCACAATCTTAACTGTTGCACAATTGTCACACTGTACTACTGTAGGAAGATCATGGATGATCGGAGATAATGATCCCTACCCATGTAGCATGTAAAACCCATTTTCTAAATTATTTTGTGAAAAACTTTATTTCCTACCCCTACCCTAACACATAAAATATAACAAGCAACAAGGGTAACAATATTAACATAATGGAAAAACATTGAAAAGGTAAGTTGGGAAAATCGAACTCAGGACATTCTGGCATGTTCACGTGCAACACTGACTCCTTAGCCAATGCGCCACTATCTCCTATGTGCAAGTTAGAAAGCTTTTTAACATGTAATTGCAAACTAGGCACAGAAGGCTTAAATATAATACTGTTTAGACAACACTATTAATGAAATGCATTTCCAAGACGTTGAAACAAAATTGCAGAACTTGTACATTTCTGAGTAGTCAAACAGGAAGAAAGATTGGATTGGATTACAATACACTTACAATACTAAAAATTATTTATTCTCACATCTGTCTTACAATTAGTATATAGTATGCATGTAGCTAACAAAATATTACTATGCCTAATAATTTAAAATAAGAATTAGTGTAGAACATAAACCCTGTAGTGACAAATATAGACATGTCTTAAGTTACTTTAGTATAAACTGACTTCTTGGGAATTGAACTCACTGCTTTTGAAACTGTGCTTAGAAGCCTGTTACCTTACCAATCACGCCACCACTGCGTAAGTATCTTTGCATTGTTTTTTAGAACTTGTATTTTTTGTGAATGACAGACAGAAAAAAAATATATATAGACATTTACAATATGGAATGCCTTGATAACAATCAAAGCAGATTGTTTTGTTACGTAACTTAATTCTTAGATTATTGTCAATTAAGAACAAAATATGGCCAATATTTTCTTAACTCTTGTGAACAGATTGTGTGGAGTAAATACAATGGGCATAAAGATATTGTGATATTTATTCTCAATTAGGTAGTTCAAAATTCTATGGAATTGAAATAACACAGATAAAGATATACGCTACATGACATATAAAGATAGACAGCACTAAAGGATGTGATTTATGAAAACAGAAATACTGTACATGTTCCTTTAAAGATGTACTCCGTAATAACTTGGAATCATATCTGACGTGCACAGTCACCAAGTTGATAACACTCAATAGGGCATGCGTATTGCATGTTTGGTGATAGACGTTGCAGACATGTTTCGGGAATTCAACCAAGCTGTATTCAGAAGCCATGCCCACGGAAGTTGCATCACTGTAAGGCCTAAACGGAGCAAAGGTTTGCGTGATGTATTATCACAGAAATTAGGACGACAATTTGGCCATTTTTTGCGCCTATAAACAAGCCATGTTGGTATATAAGATTCATGATAATAAATAGGGCACATTGGAGGCGTTATTTGCGTCAAATAAAAATATGTATTAACAGACGCAAGGAACATATTACATCACTCTAACTTAGCATTTTGTATTCTTTTGCGTTTTATATTGCATCGCCCCAATAGGGTTTACAGATCACCTGCTGATTGTAGGACACACTTCATAAATGTAGTTAGCAAGGCTGCACGGATTACAAACTAATTGCATTTAAAATGCATGTTGCTGCATGTGTTTTAACCCTTTCAGTGCCAGAAGAATTTCATTTTTTTTGCGTTAAGTGCTAGAAGAATTTTCAGGATTTTGCCCTTAATCGCTTTAGACTAATTTTACAGTAGGAAACCTTGCAGTAAATCAGGAATATTATACATTGTTTTTTTCAGAACAAAGTGTACTTTAACATGGTAACAGAATTTTGTAACTTTTCTGGAAATTTTACTGGAATTATGGGTAAAATATGTAAAAAGAATGAAAAATTTGCAAATTTTCATGGATTTTTCCCATTTTTATTTATAGTTATTTTAAGGTTACGCACAAAAATCTTACTGTTTCTAAAAGCTCTGATACTCCCGAGTACAACGATACCAGATATATGTAGGTACCCCACTTTTCCTGTATAGGAGACCCCCCCAAACTAAAACTGCATCTTCAAGAATATTACACCAAATTGAAATGTATAACCACTACTGACAGTTAACATAGAATATCTACCAAATTAACTAAAATATCCCCACAAGTGAGATATTTTTAGAAACTACACACCCGCAGAATTTTACGAGTGAGGTAAGTTTCGATCAAAATGCAGATACCCGGGCGCAGCTCTTCGTCCAATTGTAAGTTATTTTCTCACATTTTCCTTTTTTCCTTAACTGTAAAATCAGAGACAAAATCAAATGCTAATCTCAGCTAAAAACTGTGGAGGAAAGTTCAAACGCATCTCAAATATGAAAGCCTAACCCCTCCCGAATAATACGGTATGCCACATTCATGGGTATACCCAGAGACATGGCTACCAACTAACCCAGAGCGTGACCAGTGCCAAAAGTCAGTAGCAGCAAAAAAAAAAATTAGCCAGTTTTGTATTTGAACAGTCTGCAGTTTTTCCACAAAACACCCTCCCAACTCAGAAATACCCCCCACAAACTATATATTCCTGAAAGCTACACACCTTCAGCTATGTAACGCTGTAGTTCGTTCATTCATACCATCAATGGTGTGGGCGCAGTTCTTCGTAGAAGTTTGCACTTTTACCAGACTTTCAAATAAAATGAACATCAAACAACATTCAAAAAGGTAGAAATCATGCCAAAACCCCATGGAATGTAAAAAAAAGTTACCAAATATCAACCTCCCAAATGTCCTGAATCAAACGGTATGCCATATGTGTGGTTACACACGCAGACGTGGAAGCGAAAAGCCACGAAGTGAGACAATGCACGTGGCTCACAATAATCTAAAATATTTAGCCAACTCTGAATTTTGCAGTTTTTTCCACAAAACACCCCCGTAACTCAGAAAAACCCCACACAAACTATATATTCCTGAAATCTACACACCTTCAGCTATGTAACTCTGTAGTTTGTTCATTCATACCATCAATGGTGTGGGCGCAGTTCTTCGTAGACGTTCGCATTTGTCTGAAAAAATGAACAAAAAACAACTTCAAAAGGTAGAAATCATGCCCAAACCTCATGGAATCTAAAAAAAAGTTACTAAATATCAATCTCCCAAATGTCCTGAATCAAACGGTATGCCATATGTGTGGTTACACACATGGACGTGGAAGCAAAAAGCCACGAAGTGAAACAATGCACGATGGCTCAGAGACACCGAAAATATTTAGCCAACTCCGAATTTGGACAGTCTGCAGTTTTTTCCACAAAACACCGCCATATATTAGAAATACCCCACACAAACTATATATTCCTGAAATCTACACATCTTCAGCTATGTAACGCAGTAGTTTGTTCATTCATACCAGCAATGGTGTGGGCGCAGTTCTTTGTAGAAGTTCGCACTTTTCTGAAAAAATTAACAAAAAACTACTTCAAAAGGTAGAAATCATGCCAAAACCTGATGGAATGTAAAAAGTTACTAAATATCAATCTCCCAAATGTCCTGAATCAAATGGTATGCCATATGCATGGTTACACACGCGGACGTGGAAGCGAATGGCCACGAAGTGAGACAATGCACAATGGCTCAGAAACAGCAAAAATATTCAGCCAAATCTGAATTTGAACAGTCTGCAGTTTTTCCCCACAAAACAACCTCCACAAACCATATATTTCTCGAATCCACACACCTTTATCTACCTAATTCTGTAGTTTGTTCATTCGTACCATCAATGGTGTGGGCGCAGTTCTTCGTAGACGTTCGCAGTTTTAGCAGATTATCCAACATTTTTAAAAAAAAAAACACTCTCAAAGGTAGAAATCATGCCAAAATCCCAAGTAATGTAAAGAAAAGTTACCAAATATCAATCTCCCAAATCAAACGGTATGCCCTATGTATGGTTACACACGCAGACGTGGAATCAACTAGCCACAAAGTGAGCCAATGAACAATGGTCCAATTACAGCAACTTTTCAGATTTGTCAGACTAAACACCCCTCTATATTAGAAAACCCCCCCAAAACTATATATTCTTGGAATCTACACACCTTCAGCTACACAATGGTGTGATTCCTTTATGCATACCACCAATGGTGTGGGTGCAGTTTCATGTAAAATTTCGTTTTTTTACCAGATTTTCAGGAAAAATTTATAAAAATACAATTGAAAGTTAAAAATCATGGCAAATTTCCATGTCATGTAAAAAAAACTTGTCAATTATCAATCTTCCAAATGCCCTGAATCAAACGGTATGCCATATGCATGGTTACACAAACGGACATAAAAGCCACTATTTACAAATTGAGCCAATGCGTAGTGGCCCAATAACAGCAACTTTTAAGATTTTACAATATAAACACCCCTCTAACTCAAAAATACCCCCCAAAATATATGTTCTCAGAATCTACATACCTTCGCTAAGCAACGGTGCCATTTTTTCATCATACCATCAATTGTGTGTGCAGATCTTCGTAAATTTTGCATTTTTAGCATATTTTCTGAAAAAAAATAAAGAAACAACACGTTTTCAAAGTTAAAAACCCTGCCAAAACCCCAAGTAATGAAAAAAAGTTACCAATATCAATCTCCCAAATGTCCTGAATCAAATGGTATGCCATATCATGTTGCACAGAGACATGGCCACCAACTAACTCAAATGGGAAGCATGCATAAGTGCAATTACAAGAAAAAATCAAGGTGCTCTGTAATTTCAAACACCCCAAAACTTGGAAATGCCCCCCACAAATAAAACCCCCCACTAATATCAATCTCACACATGTCCTGAATCAAACGGTATGCCATATGCGTGGATGCATACAGAGACGTGGCCCACACTAGCTCAAATGGGACGCATGCACAAATGCAATTACAAGAAAAAATCAAAGTGCTCTGTAATTTGAACAGCCTACACTACTTCTAAGGAAACAGCCCCGAAACTTGGAAATTCCCCCAACAAACTATATATTTTTGGAATCTACACACCTTCAACTACGTTACGGTACCATGCTTTCATACATACATGAAGAATTCCAGACCCAGTGATCCAAAGAACTCCGTGTTTTAGGAGGTTTTGTGAAAAATAAAATAAGATGATTCAAGGGTTGAAATCCAACCTAAACCCACTTGACAAGCAAAAAAACCCACTAAATAGCAATCTCCCGCATATCCTGCATCAAACGGTATGCTATATGTGTGGGTGCACACAGAGACATGGCCACCAACTAACTCAAATGGGAAGCATGCATAAGTGCAATTACAAGAAAAAAATCAAAGTGCTCTGTAATTTCAAACAGCCCCAAAACTTGGAAATGCCCCCCACAAATGAAACCCCCCACTAAATATCAATCTCCCACATGTCCTGAATCAAACGGTATGCCATATGCATGGATGCACACAGAGACGTGGCCACCAACTAGTTCAAATGGGACGCATGCACAAATGCAATTACAAGAAAAAATCAAAGTGCTCTGTTTTCTGAACAGCCTACCCTTTTTCAAAGGAAACAGCCCTAAACTTGGAAATAGCCCCCACAAACTATGTAGTTTTGGAATTTATGCACCTTCAGCTACATTACAGTGCCATGCTTTCATACATACATGAAGAATTCCAGACGCTGTCATCCATAGAACTCCGTGCTTTTAGAAGATTTTGTGAAAAATAAAATAAGAAGATTCAAAGGTTGAAATACTACCTAAACCCACTTGACAAGCAAAAAAACCCACTAAATATCAATCTCCCATATGTCCTGAATCAAACGGTGTGCCATTTGCGTGGGTGCAAATAGAGACGAGGCCACCAACTAGCTCAAATGGGACGCATGTAGAAGTGCAGTTACAAGAAAAAATTTAAAAAACACCACAACCCACCCCCCACACGCACACTTTACTGTTCCTAAAAATTCAGTCTGGTCTTTTTTTGGTACCTCTGCAAAATTTCCTTATAAAATAGGCTTAGTTTCCCTTGAAATTATACAAATAAGTATCTGCATATACTTTACCGATATAACCGAGGACATTGGGAAGCTTAGAGAAGACAAAGTTTTTTGCTAATTTATAGTTTTAGGATAAAAAAAAAAAAAGGTGTGTGTATCACTTTTAAGATTTTTTTTGTGTGTATTTCCCTTTTTTTTTTTTTTTGGATCATTCCCAAAGATGATCATCAAATCATCTTAGGGAATGATAACGAACTTGGAATACGGGCATAAAACAGGCAGCATCCTACCACTCTCAGGGAAGACCCCGGTGAAGCCGAACTTCCTGCCTGCTCTGCCTTGATCTCCTTTTCTGCTGGTAAGCACTTCAAAGAGTGCTAGCTTCCGATCCCCCCATCGGATTTTCATGAAACTGGTGGGGGATCGAGGGGGCTAGGGGGGCACCTGAATACTGCCCCCTGATTGCCCATAGCACTTCAGGATTTTTTTTTTTAAAGGGGAAGCCACAGAACGTGAATACACATTTTGTGGCAGTTTGAGCCTTTTAAGTGGAGAACGTGTATTCACGTTCTGTGACACTGAAAGGGTTAATAGGTGTTCCCTGATTTTTCACTGATCTGGAAACCCTAGGCCAATACCCTCCCAATAGAAAAGCAACATACCATTATTAACAATAATAATCCTTTAAAAATACTTGGCTGGCAGAAAACCTGACAAAGCTTATACATAAAACATTTCACTGGTTCTCTTGGCCCTCTTCAGGGGCTAAACATTAAACACCTCTTTGCTTTTAAAAGCTTTTAAATCTTTTTAAAAGGTAGCGATGTCCCAAATTAACAAAACCTCACAGGATTTTTTGGGTCAACAGCAAAGGAAATAAAACTGTGAAGAAAACTGGCTTTGTTTTCGAATTCAAGAAGAAACTTGTTATGATTGGTGGGTCTGAAGTCCTTTAATTAAGGATTAATAAGATGGGCTCAGTGAAAGATGATGTTGAAAAACAGGTGCATCAGGTTCTTATCCTCCGGGTCATTGAGAGGTATAAGCATTTATTTATTATTTAAAGAGGCAAAATGCTTCTCAGTAACCCCCCCCCCCCCCCCCCACCCACACACACAAATCTCTATAGGGAATATATAATCCTCTGGCCTCTGCACTTCACCAAGGGCAATGACCATCTCAGAAGATTCTATTCTTATACGGATCTATTAAATGCAACTGAACAGGGCTGCCATCAGAGGGTAAAGGGCTCCTGTATGGGGCCCGGACTTGCCAGGGGTCCAGAGAGTGAGAGGAATGAAAGGGGGGGAAAAAATCCCCCCTGCAATACTGCATTCAGCCACTAGGTGAACTGCAGGGCGTGGCCCCATGACTCAGACAGTAAGTGCCTTTACTGTCTATGTGCCTTCGCCCCCTCCCTGAATTTGAAGCTCTTCTGTGCTGTGATCTCTATAGAGAGCAGGAGGAAGTAACTAAGTTATACTGAACCCATTTCTGCTTGTGAAAGTCCATAGGGGGGACATTATTACCCTCTGTCTCACTACTGTGTACAGGGACTGCTCTTGGGGGGCTGCTGGTGCCAGTACCTGCATAGCAGTGATGGAAAACCTTGTAACTTCAGATGTTTAATAAATTTAAACTCCCAGCATGCCTTGATGCATTCTGCTACCAGGCATGCACTGCACATGGGGTAGATAATAGCCTAATAGGGCTATTACCTACCCTATGGGGGCATCAAATATAGAAAAACCCCTATCTTATTTAACAGCCAATCCTTCAATATACATAGTAACATAGTAACATAGTAATTAAGGTTGAATAAAGACATTCGTCCATCAAGTCCAACCTATTCCCTTTTTTTTTTTTTTTTTTAACCCTACCTAACAGTTGATCCAGAGGAAGGCAAAAAACCCCAGCTAAAAAAGGTGGGAAAAAATTCCTTCCTGACTCCAAACGGCAATCGGAAAGTATCCCTGGATCAACCAGATCTATATGCATTAATACTGTAATTCTCAATATTTTTTAGTTTTAGAAACTTATCCAGGCCTTTTTTAAAGTTATTCAATGAACTTGCCATTACCACCTCTGCTGGAAGACAGTTCCACAGTTTCACCGTTCTCACTGTAAAGAAACCTCTCCTAACTTGAAGATGAAACTTCTTTTCTTCCAACCTTAAAGGATGTCCACGAGTCCTCTGATATGACCTATTAGTGAACAATGCACCAGAGAGTTCACTGTATGGGCCATTAATATATTTGTATAAGGTTATCATGTCCCCACGCAACCGCCGCTTCTCCAATGTAAACAGCCCTAACTTGTCTAATCTGCCTGCATATTCAAGCCCCTCCATTCCCCTTATTAATTTAGTTGCCCTTCTCTGAACTGCCTCAATTTCCAAGATGTCCCTTTTGTATATGGGATTCCAAAACTGCACCGCATATTCCAAATGTGGCCTTACCAGTGCCTTGTAAAGAGGGAGAATAATATTTTTCTCTCTTGATTCCATTCCCCTCTTTATACAAGACAATATCTTGCTAGCTCTAGCTGTTGCTACCTGGCATTGTTTGCTACAGCTAAGTCTGTTATCTACCAGAACCCCCAAATCTTTTTCCATTTCAGATGCACTTAACACAGAGTTATTTATGGTGTAGGTGGCACAGGGATTATTAAATCCCAAATGCATCACCTTACATTT
Source organism: Hymenochirus boettgeri (assembly GCA_019447015.1). Taxonomy (NCBI): domain Eukaryota; kingdom Metazoa; phylum Chordata; class Amphibia; order Anura; family Pipidae; genus Hymenochirus; species Hymenochirus boettgeri. The sequence continues at coordinate 56,964,580 of CM033476.1, forward strand.
ATCAACATTGAATCTCATCTGCCATTCTGCTGCCCATTTTGATAATCTATCTAGGTCTGCTTGCAGCACTTGCACATAATTGGAAGTTTCCAAAGCTCTGCATAATTTAGTGTCATCAGCAAACACAGAGACCTTGCTCTCAATGCCCCCTTCTAAGTCATTTATAAACAGATTAAACAGAAGCGGCCCCAGTACAGAACCCTGAGGAACTCCGCTTAGAACTTTAGCCCACCTAGATGTAGCTCCATTAACCACCACTCTCTGTTTGCGGTCCAATAACCAGTTCTCTATCCATGAACAAATGTTTTCTTCAAGGCCAACAGTCCTCAGTTTATACATTAGTCGCCTATGTGGCACAGTATCAAAGGCTTTTGCAAAATCCAAATATACCACATCCACAGCTGTGCCTGAATCTAACTTCTTACTCACTTCTTCATAAAAACCAATTAAATTTGTCTGGCATGATCTATTTCTCATAAATCCATGCTGACTACTACTAATAAGATGATCTCTGGAGACAAAGTCAAGGATATGATCCCTTAACAAAGTTTCCATCACCTTCCCTACCACTGATGTTAGGCTTACAGGTCTATAGTTACCAGGCTGTGAACGACTACCTTTTTTGAATATTGGTATTACATTGGCTTTTTTCCAATCCAGCGGCACATCCCCAGACAAAAGCGAATCTGAAAAGATGAGACACAGTGGACTTGCTAGAACTGAACTAAGCTCTTTTAAAATCCTAGGATGCAATCCATCTGGTCCTGGCGCTTTATTGATATTAACTTTGTCTAATTGATTCTGTACCATATCCTCTGTTATCCAATGTGAAAACTCTTCATTTCCTCCTTGCACATTGTTACAATCCCTACTGTAAGTATTCTCAACAGTAAAAACCGATGTAAAAAAACGGTTTAGCAGATTAGCCTTTTCGGCATCCTCTACAACCACCTCAGCTCCATTATTTAATGGTCCCACATTCTCAGTCCTCATTTTTTTACCATTTATATACTTAAAAAACATCTTGGGGTTGGACTTGCTTTGTTCGGCAATCCGTATTTCATTTTCTATTTTAGCTAGTTTAATTGCTTTCTTGCACTCTTTATTACAACTTTTGAAGTCCCTGTAAGCCTGTTCTGTGCCTTCTGCTTTCAAAATTTTAAAAGCCCTTTTCTTTTTTTCCATTTCCCTTTTTACCTGAGCATTAAGCCATGCAGGAGTGGACCTTACACTTGTTTCCTAAAGGTACCGATTTGGAAATGTTATAGTTTAATATCCCTTTAAAAGTGGTCCACATCTGCTCAGTATCTTTACCTAGAAACAGTTCCCCCCAGTCTATGAGCAGGAGCGATTCCTTTAAAAGCATAAAATTAGTTAGTCTAAAACAAGGAAAAGCAAGGATATATGGCTAAAAGGTATACATTTTATTCAATAACATCTAAAAATTCATCAAATAGTAATAAATAATCATAAATAGTAAATCTACCCTTCACACATGTCCCCCCTCACAGATGTTAAAGCCTAACCCAGTGGATCTACGATCATATGCATATATCCTGTGGCCAACAACTCAGCAAGAAAATTAGTATACTTAACGGTGTGTCTCAGTCAAGTCAAGTACGTCCGTGCACGGTAATCAAACGAATAGTGCAGAGTATCAGGCTCAAGTGATAGGAGACCGGAACCACAAGATAGGCAAAGGGGGAACCCCAGCACCCCAAACGCGTTTCGCTTAAAGAAGCTTTTTCAATGGCGCTGTAATGAGCCGTGCAGTTCCTACTATTTTAAACAGAGAGCTGCCCAATCCGCAGCCGGGCATCTGGAGGTGTGACCAACGTAACGTGGTCACATGACCTCTTTGTCCGTGATACTCTGCATTATCCTATTAACATATAAAGCATATAGTAACCACTACTAAATACATTAATATACGATTTACTAAACATCTTATCCAATATTTGTGACCTACATATTTCAGAGCAATCCAATGCTAATTCACAGTGTTAGATTCCAATCATATATACAGCAGAAAAGATTTACATATTTTGTCCATACATAGTCAATCCAAATCGGAGATAGTACATGTACCGTAAAGTCCATCCAATTAGATTCATATGGCTAGCACCGGGGGCCCCCGGTTATTTTCACGTTCCAATGAAATCATACCACAAGTAAATCCGTAGTTATTAAGCGCATACCCTGTGAGTTATGGTTTATAAAGTACACCTTGAATAATATAACAGATGTTCCTTCTATCTCTCAAATGCCCACACAGATAATATCCTCTGTATTTTTCGTTGAGTCAAAAGATGTGTTCATCCAGTCAAAACTAGATCCCAGATATCATATCCAACCATGAAGAATCCTCCGTGTTCCATACTATCGGTAAGGTGTCCATCTCTCAGCTCTCGCAGATAACAGTTAAGTCTTCCATTTTTGGTGTACCCAGCGGGGAAATTAGTAATCTCGATCCAAATTCCCACCATCAACTATAAATTGTCTGGAAATGAATGGGTTAGACAAATGGTATAAAGTCAATCTCTTCGTTTAATCCGTGCGGGCTTAAGGTTTTTAAATTAAAGATCAGTCGTGTCTCCGTACGCAGGAGGGTAGTGTCAATATCCCCCCCCTCTGATACTCTGCACCGCCTTCGTCAGCCCCATGCACCTCAGTCCATTCACTTTACCATTATGTTTGGCATAAAAGTGTTGTACTACACTAGTCAGAATAGTGTCTGTAGTTCTAGGGTTTCCAGCCATCCTTATATTAGAAAGATGGCTAGACAATCTTTGTTTAAGGCATTGTCGTGTCTTCCCTATATAGATTTTGTTACAGGGACAGACCAATGCATAGATCAGGTTTTGCGTCTTACAGTTGAAATAATGTCTAACATCAAAACTGTATGTACCGTCATAGCTTGTAATATTCAGGCATGGGTCCATATACTGGCAGTATACACAGGTCCCGCAGGGATGAGTGCCTGTCAATCGTATCCCCCTATTCAATGTCGGTGGTATACGTCTGAAATGACTTCGTACCAGTTTGTCCCTAAGATTAGGGCACCTCCTTGCCACCATTGACGGTCAGTCTGCAACAAAGGGTTTAAGAGTCAGATCATTACTGAGTAAATGCCAATTTTTAGTCACCAGTTTTCTTGTCTACCCTCTGGGGGCAGCATAGCAGCTCGACACCATCTCTATCCTGCCTATATACATATCTCCATCTCTGTGTCACATAGCAGTATGGCAGCTCCACACTGAGATGGAGATATGGATATAAGCAGGATAGAGACTGTGTCACATTGCAGCATGGCAGCTCCACACCATCTCTATCCTGCCTATATCCACATTTCTATCTCTCGGTCACATTGCAGCATGGCAGCTCCATACCATCTCTTTTATCAGGATATAGACAGGATAGAGATGGTGTGGAGCTGCAATCTGACACAGAGATAGAAATATAGATATAGGCAGGACAGAGTGTGGAGCTGCCATGCTGTGTGGCAATAGTGGCAGCCTTTTTCCAAACAGTGCATAAATAGGTAGGTGTAAGGATTTGAGCATGGAGAATGGGGTGAATATATCAATAGTCAATACGAATGAAATACGTTTTTAAGCAACACTGATGCTGAATATAATATGGGGTCTAATATGGGATCCAGTCTGTGTGGGCTTGGCTTAAAGGTATGTTATATTTACCTGTCTGTGCTCTCTGGGCATCTTAAGTGTGTGTACTGGACACGGGTACATTTTATATTTACCAGTGTGTGCGTTGGGGAGGTGGAGCATATCTAGCGCCCGTTAATGTAATGGGCTTAATGTCCAGTTGATATATAATATTGCAGGCAACAATGTAAAATGGAATAATGGTCTTTAAAATGTGTGTAACCTTAACAAAGTGGGCGTGGTCTTAACAAAGTGGGTGTGATAAAAAAAATCTGCATTCACCTCCTCTCTTCTCCCCATGTGTCCCTCTTTTGCGTTTAAAAATGTTGGGAGGCATGTCTGAGTTGGTTCGTGTTATGGGGGGCCCTGAAATTTACCCAGTATGGGGCCCAGAAAAGTCTGATGGAGGCCCTGCTTAAACCATTATGAAATAAGTTATACGATTTTTGGTTTAAAACAGTATGTTTATATCTATTTTTAGTTTTTCTACTGTGAATCAGCATCACATATGGTAGAAAGCAAGGAAAGTATATTGTAGTCTGTAAAAAGGGTCAATATAAATTTCTGAAAAAAACTGACATGTACTCAGGGGTATATAGAAATTGAATTTAGGAAACCTCTCAGGCTCCACTGCCTAGAAATCCACAATCCAATACTGAATGTACACAATGCCATGCCAATGGGTCTGTTCCGAGAAAAGTTTGGCCCAAGTTTCCCATTTCCATATAGCAGACAGATTTCAGCAATGAAATAAAAAACCATATCATGATTTATTTATTTTTTACATCCCATAAAAATGAAGCTGATTTGGTTTCTGTACAATATATTGAGAGCTCTGATTATCAGCCAGAACGTTATATAACATAATGAACACCCTGTGTGTCATGTGAAACTGATTTTCTTTAAACAAAATGTAATTACAATTTATTACATTTTTCATTTATTGCAATACTTATATCTGCCACCCTAGATCTTATCAGACTGAAAAGTGAGAAGCAATGAGCAGAAATGGCAGTTCATGTTGTGACATGATGAGGACTCTGTGTATTCCCCCATGAGTACGAGCATTGTGTGCATACGCAGACCAGAAACACAGGAAACATCCTATTCATGAATACATTTTCACTCTCAAATTTGCATGAAAAAAACAAAGATGGAAACAATTTTAAAGGGTAATAATGTCTAATTGAATATTCATTTCAGATGATTCCCCATGTATATACCAATGTATTTTTTATGGGTATTTTTTTAATGCTACTACCTGCTAACTACCTGCTAAATAATTATGTTATATTGATGCTGATCCTCTTCTTCTCAAGCACCTTTGCTTATGACAAGCTTCTTTCCTTGCTAAATCATTTGGCACTAGCTCCATAAATATGAATACGGTGGACATCAACAGCTGCACAGGATTATGGGAACCATGCAGTAGCATAATGTTTATATTGGTTTCAAGGTTTTTTATTACAGCTCTTTTTACAAGGGGAATCACTGGACATCCTCATTAGCATTTATTTTTCTTTTAACCATTGCTGAAGATTTGTCTGAACCCTTGGATTGACACCCAATGACCAAGCCAAATAATGGATAATGAAATAAGAAGCAGATAGCAGCAGTACTGGTATGAATGGATTGTAATATTTCTTCTATTGGCCAAAAATTGTCCACTATAGCAATAAGCCAACAAATTTGGGTTTAAATAAAATGGTGTCAGAAAAACATTTTCACTTTAAGAACAAATCATTTCTGTTTTGTAGAGGCTCTTGCATCCAAATATTTCTAAGGCCTCCCTTGACTTTGCAAGCTTTAGTTTCTCATTGCTAGCAAGGACAATCATTAATCAGAAAAGATCTTCTGTGCCCCATTCTGTCCATCCTATTCACTTATGTTAAGGCCATTTAAGCTGCTACTCGCATCATGCTGAAGTTCTCACATTGGTTCACATGGATCCCCCGAAGCAATGATGTCACTCTGGCTATTCAGACTGGGCCCATTGCTGATGCAGGTTAGGTAGGTGTTCATAAGCTGTGCGATCTCATCAACCTAAAAGAGAAAAATTATATAAATGAAAAAAAAAATCATCCTAAAGGGGCACACGCTTTACATAATTTGTAATTTTGCACAATATTTTTGTTAGGTTAGGGGATTGGTCAAGGGGTGTCTGTTGTTCAAAATTAAAGGCTGAAACCATCTCGTGTCTACCACCCTATAGTGCTTTGCTTTTCTCTGCTAAGGATCATAGTTCCATCAAATATAACCTTTATCTTGGATTTGTTATCTTTCAAATGAATGGATTACACCTCGATTCAGGACACGATAAGTTTCAATCACTAACCCATGGTTTTACACTTATTTGGCAAAAAACGTACGTTGGGGGCATTCCCCCCCAAGGTATTAGATAAACTACAAATAGTTTTTAAAATGAACTCAGCTAAAAAAACATAATCCAACAAAGGTTTAGGTATTCATCAATGTGGAAACGAATTTCTTCAACTAATTGCCAGATAGTCTTTTGTTTCAGTATTCCATTTTAGGAGATAAATCCTAATCAAATCAAATTCCAGTTTCAGGTTGCTTTCGGTTACCAAGCTGTCGCAAATTTTGTGATTGTTAGAAAGAAAACCTCTATTCCCTCTATTGCCTCTTAGATGTTAAGGTAATTTAAGTTAATGTGACATCCAGCAATACAAAAACAGTGAAACTGTTTCTTCCAGTAAATGTGGAAATGGCAATTTCATTAAATAGTATAGTATAATATTTGAGGTTGAATAAAGACATATGTCCATCCAGTCCAACCCATCAAGCAATATCCTCATTTTCTGCCTAACTAGATCCAGAGGAAGGCAAAAAAAACCACGAAATTTATGAAGGGGAAAAAAATTCCTTCCTGACTCAAAGTGGCAATCAGAAATTTCCCTGGCTCAACTCTACTTTATGTATCAATACCAGTAACTTGCAACATTTCTTGTTTGCAGAAACTCATCCAGCCTTTTTTTTAAACTGACCAATGAACCTGCCATAACTACGTCCACTGGAAGACAATTCCATAGCTAAAGCTACCATTCCCACAGTGAAAAACCCCTTCCGAACTTGAAGCCTAAACCTTTTTTCTTCAAGTCTTAAGGATGGCCCCTGACATACTCTATTGGTAAACAATGCCCCAGATAGTTTATTGTATGGCCCGTTAATGTATTTATACACAGTAATCTCTATCCCCACGCAAGCGCCTTTTCTCCAGTGTACATAATTGTAACTTTTCCAGTCTCTCTTCATATTCAAGCTCCCCCAATCCCCATATTAATTTAGTTGCCCTTTTCTGAACCCTTTCCATTTCAAAGTCCTTTTTGTACACAGGATTCCAAAATTGCAATGCATATTCCAAATGAGGCCATACCAATGCTTTGTAAAGAGGGAGAATAACATTTTCCTCCTTTGAATCCATACTTCTCTTTATACAAGACAATACCTTGCTGGCTCTGGCTGTTGCCGCTTGGCACTGCTTGCTTACTTTAATCCACCAAAACTCCAAGATCCCTTTCCAACAGGATTCACTTAGCACAGAGCCATTTATAGTATAAGCAGCACAAGGATTTTTAAGTCCAAATTGCATCACCTTACATTTATCAACACTGAATCTCATCTGCCACTTAGCAGCCCAATGTGACAATCTATCTAGATCCCCCTGCAACAAATGCACATCCTGATGACCAGTTTTTAATGGTCAACAAAGGTTTGTGTCGTCAGCAAACACAGAAACCTTGCTGACAATACTAAAAAACTTTGTTTTTTCAGATCCTAATGTGAAAGTTTTTCTCCCCATAATACCTAGACGATGAAAGATTTTTCTCTAGTTATTTGCATTTAGTAGATAAAAGTAATAGATTCTGTAACAAAGGAGGCTTCCATGTTGTTGCCAGTACAACTCATAGCCATGTTGGCTTCAAAGAGCCACGCCCCCTGACCCCAGAATTCACTCTATATGCACAAAATTTCTAGCGAAAGAAAAGATCTAAATGTACCTGTAATCACAGTTGAGTTGCTGGTGGCGCACCATGTAAATGCTGTGTGTTTAGGAACAAACAGACCATGATGACACAAGTTCAAATCCCCTAGTTTACTTATGAAACAATATAACATAGTCTACTGCCTGAGTTAAGTGTTTGTTTGTTTCCATGTTTCTAGAAAAATATGAAGTTTCTACATATGTACAAACTTATATATAGCAGCTCTGTTATTTATGTACCAACCAGCGTGAATTGCTGACAGTCTTCCAGTAGCAATACAAAACAGTGACCTGATTTTACTGACATTTACTCCTATCGATTGAGAGTTCACCTGTGGCATATTCTGCTAAAGGAAAAAAATCAGACTATTGGGACACAGGTTTGATTCCCCATGTTCCCTTTTTTTGTTTTTATTATTTGTCTAGCAAAAGATAAAGACTCTACATGTACTGGTTCATTACTTATTAGCCCATGTGGCATAGAGGTAGAAAGCTTTCATTTTAGAAAAACACAGTATAGAAGGTTGCTGGTTCAATTCCCCATACTTACTTTTATGTTTTGCTGAAATGTTAAATGTTCTGTTTCTTTCATCCGTGCTAGCAAAGACATACACTGCAAAGATTACTTTTATTTTTTGTATGAAAAGCATAGGAATTTATCATTGTTAGGGACAGGAGCATTTCTAATGTGTTTACACTAAAACTGCACTGATATCTGTGTTCTGTGTCAGAGGGAGGGATCTCTGAGCTGTCACATGATTGGCTATCAGCTTCCAGGAAGCAAGACTGCAGTTTCCTGTGAAGTGTCCGGCACACACTTAGCTGGGTGTTCCCAGATAAGGTGAATTATGGGAGCTGACCCTTAGTACACACAGGTTATTTTCATAAGTCACCCAGCATGCACAGCAAAGGGATACATGAGACACAGCTTGTTGTGTGTTTGTGAATGTGCTCTGTCTATTGAGACAATGTTGTCTTGGGGCTTTAGTTCTCTTTTAATAAATAGATTAAATAGAAGCGGCCCCAACACAGAACCCTGTGGCACCCCACTTAGCACTTTAGTCCATAATGATGAAGCCCCATTTACAACTACTCTCTGCATCCTATTCATTAACCAATTTTCTATCCATCTACAAATGTGCCTCCCTAGACCAACAGACCTTAGCTTATACATTAGTCGCCTATGGGGCACTGTATCAAAAGCCTTTGCAAAATCCAAGTAAACTGCATCTACTGCTATGCCAGAGTCTAAATTTCTACTTACTTCCTCATAAAAGCCAAGCAAGTTAGTTTGACAAGATCTATTCCTCCTAAACCCATGCTGGTTACTACTATAATGTCAGTCCTTGAAACATACTTTAGAACATGTTCCCTTATTAAACTTTCCAGTATCTTCCCCACCAAACTTACAGGCCTGTAATTACCCGGCTGTGAACGATTACCCTTTTTGAATATTGGAATAACATCAGCCTTTTTCCAATCCAGAGGCACACCTCAGGACATGAGGGAATCTGCAAAAATAAGAAACAATGGCCTAGATAAAACTGAACTGAGCTCCCTAAGTACCCGAGGATGTATTTTATGCGGTCCGGGAGATTTATTAATATTAATCTTATTTAGTTCTTTCTGTGCCATATCCGCGGTTAACCAAAGTGCACTTGAATCTTTTATAACATTATTGCTACTATACTATATGATATCTGTACTTGGATTTTCTATAGTATGTACAGAGGGAAAAAAATATTTGCTTTATTGCCATCCTCCGTAACTAACTTATCCCCGTTAATTAATGGTGCCACATTCTCAGTTCTCATCTTCTTACTATTAATATATTTTATGCTTAGTGATGCTTTGTTCAGCTATCCTAACTTCATTATTAATTTTAGCTAGTTTGATTGCTTTCTTACACTCCTTCTTACAGTTCAAGAATTTTTCTAAAATTCAAAGAAAATGAAAATGACTATATATGAAAAATACATATATAGAGGAATTAAATATCTGTTTAATACTACATCTAATAAAGTGCTGAATATATCAGTTGGGAGCAGATAACCAACATGTGACCATGAGTTGTTTTTTTTGTTTTTTTAAATCCTCCTCCTGTCAGAGGAACTTTATTGAAAGACACAGATTAAATAAATTACAGTGCAATATGAGAATATTATGAGTTTACAGTGATGGTGGTAAGAGCTATAGTCATACAGGATATTCAGTCTCAGAAAATAAGCAATAAACAGCTGTTATTCATAATCTGTAACACTGTGTATAAAAATTATATAACAATATTGTAAACATTTAAACCTTTTTTAGAACATTCTGCATTTTCAAACATGTTGTTTCTTTTATGCACCTAATTTAATAAATATTTACCAACAATCTTGTGTATCGTCTGTACAATTAGTCATTGTATGTGTGAGGGGATGTTTACCATCTGGACCATACCTTGTTGTATTTTGTAGGACATCCTCGGTGTGAGTAAATAAGTTTTTTGTAGGGAAGAGTTGTATTAATGGAAATTTTCCATTTTGTTAATGTAGGAGGGACTGCATAAAATAGGGTTTTTACTAAGGAACATATGAAAGAATTTGTCAGAGATCAGTTCTTCTATAATATCAAGGAAACAGATTTTTTTCGGAAAAGTTTACCAAGGCAAGTAAGCATTTCAGACAATGTGGGTCGTAGTTGGGTCTATAGTGTGACAAACGAAGCGGGGTGAGGAAGGCCCTGTGGAGTACGTAAATCTGGGTTAGTCTGTCGGACATTTTAGGCGACACTAATATGTGGGCTGCCAGGGCTTCCATCCACTCTCCTCCCTCAACAGGTCCCACTACAGCCCCCCATACCATTTTATTTCACCGGGCAAGAGCACGCTGAAGGGAATCTGAGGCAACAGTATAGTTAAGAGATCAGTTTAAAGGAAGCAGTAGTGTTTAACACCCCAAAAAGGGGATTTCTGATGAAGTCCAAAGAAATTGTGTGTGAAAAGGTATTGTGGTAAATTTTGGTAGCGTCTTATTATGCCATAGTGGTGAGTCCCCATTAGTGGTGGTAATGTTCATTATTTTTATCGCTAGATCCCAAATTTTCCTTGTTTGGACCAGAAGAGGATGTGGTTTATCAACCAGGTGTATACCCCTGTATCCCTTGGTGATTGAATCAAGTATGTTAAGTATTTATGTGTGGGATGTCTAGTAAGGTACATGTTCTATCCTCCCTGAGTCCAGTGAAATAAGTGGGAAAATTGTGCTGACACATACCGTAATAGGCCCTCAGATCCGGGACAGCTAGTCTGCCTAGGTAAGAGGGGTTTTTCAGAATGGTCCAATTCAATTTGTGATGTATTGCTCCACATATGAAGGATTTAAAGGAAGTGTTCTCTCAGACATATTTTACAAACTTCTGTATAATAAACCACCCTGTGCCCCATCCCCAAGGATACCTTTATTTTTAAAAAAATTCTGCTTGTAGCCTCTGCAATCAGCTTGTAAAGTTTTGCTCGTTTTTGGTGGGAGTGTCCTTCACTCTGCACTGCTTGTTGTCTATCTGCTGTACTGACATGTTATAACCCCTCCCCTATTAACCCCATGACTAATAGACTTTTCCCTCTCTTCACATGCACTTTTTTTTGCTGCATAAGGTACAGTTTACTGACTAATCTACTGAACCTAAGGATTACTTATAACAACTTAAACCTTGCTTGGTATTGTTTATTGAAATAAAATGAATGTATTTATTGTTTATATAGATTTATATGTTTGTTTATAGCAGTGTGTTATTGTTATTCTATCAGTGTGTTTGTGTTACTGTGTGTGTCTGTCAGTGTATTTGTGTTGCTGTGTGTGTCTGTCAGTGTATTTGTTTTGCTGTGTGTCTGTCAGTGTATTTGTGTTGCTGTTGGTGTCTGTCAGTGTGTTTATGTTGCTTTGCGTGTCTGTCAGTGTGTGTTGCTGTGTGTCTGTCAGGGTCTTTGTGTTGCTGTGTGTGTCTGTCTGTGTGTCACAAACAACCTTTTCCCCTAACCATATTGCCTGTGCATCACTTTCAGTGTGGCATAGTTTATGTAGTAAGCTTTATCATCCATCACACACAACCTTTCCCCCTAACCATATTGCCTGTGCATCACTTTCAGTGTGGCATAGTTTAGGTAGTAAGCTTTATCATCCATCACACACAACCTTTCCCCCTAACCATATTGCCTGTGCATCACTTTCAGTGTGGCATAATTTAGGTAGTAAGCTTTATCATCCATCACACACAACCTTTTCCCCTAACCATATTGCCTGTGCATCACTTTTAGTGTGGCATAGTTTAGGTAGTAAGCTTTATCATCCGTCACACACAACCTTTCCCCCTAACCATATTGCCTGTGCATCACTTTCAGTGTGGCATAGTTTATGTAGTAAGCTTTATCATCCATCACACACAACCTTTCCCCCTAACCATATTGCCTGTGCATCACTTTCAGTGTGGCATAGTTTAGGTAGTAAGCTTTATCATCCGTCACACACAACCTTTTCCCCTAACCATATTGCCTGTGCATCACTTTCAGTGTGGCATAGTTTAGGTAGTAAGCTTTATCATCCGTCACACGCAACCTTTTCCCCTAACTATATTGCCTGTGCATCACTTTCAGTGTGGCATAGTTTAGGTAGTAAGCTGTATCATCCATCACATGCAACCTTTCCCCCTAACCATATTGCCTGTGCATCACTTTCAGTGTGGCATAATTAGGTAGTAAGCTTTATCATCCGTCACACGCAACCTTTTCCCCTAACCATATTGCTTGTGCATCACTTTTAGTGTGGCATAGTTTAGGTAGTAAGCTTTATCATCCGTCACACACAAACTTTTCCCCTAACCATATTGCCTGTGCATCACTTTCAGTGTGGCATAGTTTAGGTATCATCCATCACACACAACCTTTTCCCCTAACCATATTGCCTGTGCATCACTTTCAGTATGGCATATTTTAGGTATAAGCTTTATCATCCGTCACACACAACCTTTTCCCCTAACCATATTGCCTGTGCATCACTTCAGTGTGGCATATTTTTAGTAGTAACCTTTAATCATCCATCACACACACCTTTCCCCCTAACCATATTGCCTGTGCATCACTTTCAGTGTGGCATAGTTTTAGGTAGTAAGCTTTATCATCCGTCACACACAACCTTTTCCCCTAACCAATATGCCTGTGCATCACTTTCATGTGCTAGTTTATTAGTAGTAAGCTTTATCATCCCACACACAACCTTTCCCTCCCCTAACCATTTGCCTGTGCATCACTTTCAGTGTGGCATAGTTTAGGTAGTAAGCTTTATCATCCGTCACACCAACCTTTTCCCCTAACCATATTGCCTGTGCATCACTTTCGGTGTGGCAAGTTTAGGTAGTAGCTTATCTCCATCACCACAACCTTTCCCCTAACCATATTGCCTGTGCATCACTTTCAGTGTGGCATAGTTGGTAGTAAGCTTATCATCCGTCACACCAACCTTTTCCCCTAACCATATATGCTTTGGCATCACTTTAGTGTGGCATAGTTTAGGTAGTAAGCTTTTTCATCCGTCACACACAACCTTTCCCCTAACCATATTGCCTGTGCATCACTTTCAGTGTGGCATAGTTTAGTAGTAAGCTTTATCATCCATCACACACAACCTTTCCCCCAACCATATTGCCTGTGCATCACTTTCAGTGTGGCATAGTTTAGGTAGTAAGCTTTATCATCCGTCACACACCTTTCCCCTAACCATATTGCCTGTGCCACTTTCAGTGTGGCATAGTTAGGTAGTAAGCTTTATCATCGTCCAGCAAACCTTTCCCCCTAACCATATTGCCTGTGCATCACTTTCAGTGTGGCATAGTTTAGGTAGTAAGCTTTATACATCCGTCACACACAACCTTTTCCCTAACCATATTGCCTGTGCATCACTTTCAGTGTGGCATAGTTTAGTAGTAAGCTTATCATCCGTCACACACAACCTTTTCCCCTAACCATATTGCCTGTGCATCACTTTCAGTGTGGCATAGTTTAGGTAGTAACATCCATCACACCAAACCTTTCCCCTAACACCACCTCACATATTGCCTGTGCATCACTTTCAGTTGGCATAGTTATGGTAGTAACTTATCATCCATCACACACAACCTTTCCCCCTAACCATATTGCCTGTGCATCACTTTCAGTGTGGCATAGTTTAGGTAGTAAGCTTATCATCCGTCACACACAACCTTTCCCCTAACCATATTGCCTTGGCATCACTTTCAGTGTGGCATAGTTTAGGTTAAGCTTTATCATCCGTCACACGCAACCTTTCCCCTAACATATTGCCTGTGCATCACTTTCAGTGTGGCATAGTTTAGGTAGTAAGCTTATCATCCATCACAACAACCTTTTCCCCCTAACCATATTGCCTGTGCATCACTTTCAGTGTGGCATATTAGGTAGTAAGCTTTATCATCCGTCACACCAACCTTTTCCCCTAACCATATTGCTTGTGCATCACTTTCAGTGTGGCATAGTTTAGGTAGTAAGCTTTATCATCCGTCACACACCAACCTTTCTTCCCCTAACCATATTGCCTGTGCATCACTTTCAGTGTGGCATAGTTTAGGTATCATCATTACACCAACCTTTCTACACACAACTTTCCCCTAACCATATTGCCTGTGCATCACTTTCAGTGTGGCATAGTTTAGGTAGTAAGCTTTATCATCCATCACACACAACCTTTCCCCCTAACCATATTGCCTGTGCATCACTTTCAGTGTGGCATAGTTTAGGTAGTAAGCTTTATCATCCTCACACACAACCTTTTCCCCTAACCATATTGCCTTTGCATCACTTTCAGTGTGGCATAGTTTATGTAGTAACTTATCATCCATCACACACACACCTTCCCCTAACCATATTGCCTGTGCATCACTTTCAGTGTGGCATAGTTTAGGTAGTAAGCTTATCATCCGTCACACCACAACCTTTTCCCCTACCCATATTGCCTGTGCATCACTTTTAGTGTGGCATAGTTTAGGTAGTAAGCTTTATCATCCGTCACACACAACCTTTTCCCCTAACCATATTGCCTGTGCATCATTTTAGTGTGGCATAGTTTAGGTGTAAGCTTATCATCGTCACACACAACCTTTTCCCCTAACCTATTGCCTGTGCATCACTTTCAGTGTGGCATAGTTTAGGTATCATCCATCACACACAACCTTTTCCCCTAACCATATTGCCTGTGCATCACTTTCAGTATGGCATAGTTTAGGTGTAAGCTTTATCATCCTCAACAACACACCTTTCTCCCCTAACCATATTGCCTGTGCATCACTTTCAGTGTGGCATAGTTTAGGTAGTAAGCTTTATCATCCGTCACACACAACCTTTCTCCCTAACCATATTGCCTGTGCATCACTTTAGTGTGGCATAGTTTAGGTAGTAACTTTTATCCGTCACACACAACCTTTTCCCCTAACCATATTGCCTGTGCATCACTTTAGTGTGGCATAGTTTAGGTAGTAAGCTTTATCATCCGTCACACAACACACTTTTCCCCTAACCATATTGCTTGTGCACCACTTTATTGTGGCATAGTTTAGGTAGTAAGCTTTATACATCCGTCCACAACCAACCTTTTCCCCTAACCATATTGCCTGTGCATCACTTTCAGTATGGCATAGTTTAGGTAGTAAGCTTTATCATCCATCACACACAACCTATCCCCCTAACCATATTGCCTGTGCATCACTTTCAGTGTGGCATAGTTTAGGTAGTAAGCTTAATCATCCGTCACACACAACCTTTTCCCCTAACCATATTGCCTGTGCTCACTTTCATGTGGCATGTTATGTAGTAAGCTTTATCATCCATCACACCCACCACCCTTTCCTTCCCCCTAACCATATTGCCTGTGCATCACTTCAGTGTGGCATAGTTTAGGTAGTAGCTTTATCATCCGTCACACCAACCTTTTCCCCTAACCATATTGCCTGTGCATCACTTTCAGTGTGGCATGTTTAGGTAGTAGCTTATCATCCATCACACAAACCTTTCCCCCTAACCATATTGCCTGTGCATCACTTTCAGTGTGGCATATTTAGGTAGTAAGCTTTATCCGTCACACGCAACCCTTTTCCCCTAACCATATTGCCTGTGCCACTTTTAGTGTGGCATAGTTTAGGTAGTAAGCTTTATCATCCGTCACACACAACCTTTTCCCCTAACCATATTGCCTGTGCATCACTTTCGTGTGCATAGTTTATGTGTAAGCTTTATCATCCATCACACACAACCTTTCCCCCTAACCATTTGCCTGTGCATCACTTTCAGTGTGGCATAGTTTAGGTAGTAAGCTTTATCATCCGTCACACCAACCTTTCCCCTACCATATTGCCTGTGCTCACTTTCAGTGTGGCATAGTTTAGGTAGTAGCTTTATCATCTTCCACACACACCTTTTCCCCTAACCATATTGCCTGTGCATCACTTTTAGTGTGGCATAGTTTAGGTAGTTAAGCTTTATCATCCGTCACACACACCTTTTCCCCCTAACCATATTGCCTGTGCATCACTTTTAGTGTGGCATAGTTTAGGTAGTAAGCTTTATCATCATCCGCCACACAACCTTTTCCCCTAACCATATTGCCTGTGCATCACTTTCAGTGTGGCATAGTTAGGTATCATCCCTCACCAACACCTTTTCCCCTAACACACAACCTAACCTTTCCCCACCATATTGCCTGTGCATCACTTTAGGTGGCATAGTTTAGGTAGTAAGCTTATCCTCCATCACACACAACCTTTCCCCCTAACCATATTGCCTGTGCATCACTTTCAGTGTGGCATAGTTAGGTAGTAAGCTTTATCATCCGTCACACACAACCTTTTCCCCTAACCATATTGCCTGTGCATCACTTTTAGTGTGGCATAGTTTAGGTAGTAAGCTTTATCATCCGTCACACCAAACCTTTCCCCTAACTCTATTGCCGGTGCATCACTTTCAGTGTGGCATAGTTTAGGTAGTAAGCTTAATCATCCATCACACAACCTTTCCCCCAACCATATTGCCTGTGCATCACTTTCAGTGTGGCATATTAGGTAGTAAGCTTTATCATCCGTCACACACCAACCTTTCCCCTAACCATATTGCTGTGCATCACTTTAGTGTGGCATAGTTTAGGTAGTAAGCTTTATCATCCGTCACCACCACCAACCTTTTCCCCAACCATATTGCCTGTGCTCACTTTCAGTGTGGCATAGTTTATGCGTATCATCCATCACACACACCTTTCCCTAACCAATTTTCCCCTAACCATATTGCCGTGCATCACTTCAGTTGGCATAGTTTAGGTAGTAAGCTTTATCACCTCACACACAACCTTTCCCCCTAACCATATTGCCTGTGCATCACTTTTAGTGTGGCATGTTTAGGTAGTAAGCTTTTATCTCCGTCCCACACCACCTTTTCCCCTAACCATATTGCCTGTGCACACTTTCAGTGTGGCATAGTTTAGTAGTAAGCTTTATCATCCATCACACACACCTTTCCCCTAACCATATTGCCTGTGCATCACTTTCAGTGTGGCATAGTTAGGTAGTAGCTTTATCATCCGTCACACCAACCTTTTCCCCTAACCATATTGCCTGTGCATCACTTTAGTGTGGCATAGTTTAGGTAATAGCTTTATCATCCTCACACACAACCTTTTCCCCCTAACCATATTGCCTGTGCATCATTTTAGTGTGGCATAGTTTAGGTGTAAGCTTTATCATCGTCACACACCCTTTTCCCCTAACCATATTGCCTGTGCATCACTTTCAGTGTGGCATAGTTTAGGTATCATCCATCACCACCAACCTTTTCCCCTAACCATATTGCCTGTGCATCACTTTCAGTATGGCATAGTTAGGTAGTAAGCTTTTCATCCATCCCACACAACCTTTCCCCCTAACCATATTGCCTGTGCATCACTTTCATGTGGCATAGTTTAGGTAGTAAGCTTATCATCATCCGTCACAACAACCTTTTCCCTAACCATATTGCCTGTGCATCACTTTATGTGGCTAGTTTAGGTAGTAAGCTTTATCATCCGTCACCCACCAACCTTTTCCCCTAACCATATTGCCGTGCATCACTTTAGTGTGGCATAGTTTAGGTAGTAAGCTTATCATCACCGTCAACACAACCTTTCCCCCTAACCATATTGCTGTGCACCACTTTTAGTGTGGCATAGTTTAGGTAGTAAGCTTTATCATCCGTCACACACAACCTTTTCCCCTAACCATATTGCCTGTGCATCACTTTCAGTGTGGCATAGTTTAGAGGTTCATCATCACCACAACCTTCCCACCACAACCTTTTCCCCTAACCATATTGCCTGTGCATCACTTTCAGTATGGCATAGTTTAGGTAGTAAGCTTTATCATCTCCATCACACACAAACCTATCCCCCTAACCATATTGCCTGTGCATCACTTTCAGTGTGGCATAGTTTAGGTAGTAAGCTTTATCGTCCGTCACACACAACCTTTTCCCCTAACCATATTGCCTGTTGCATCACTTTTAGTGTGGCATAGTTTAGGTAGTAAGCTTTATCATCCGTCACACAAACCTTTTCCCCTAACCATATTGCCTGTGCTCACTTTCAGTGTGGCATAGTTTATGTAGTAAGCTTTATCATCCATCACACACCTTTCCCCCTAACCATATTGCCTGTGCATCACTTTCAGTGGTGGCATGTTTAGGTAGTAAGCTTTATCATCCGTCACACGCAACCTTTTCCCTAACCATATTGCCTGCATCACTTTCAGTGTGGCATAGTTGGTAGTAAGCTTATCATCTGTCCAATGCAACCTTTTCCCCTAACCATATTGCCTGTGCATCACTTTTAGTGTGGCATAGTTTAGGTAGTAAGCTTTACATCCGTCACACACAACCTTTTCCCCTAACCATATTGCCTGTGCATCACTTTAGTGTGGCATAGTTAGGTAGTAAGCTTATCATCCGTCACACACAACCTTTTCCCCTAACCATATTGCCTGTGCATCACTTTCAGTGTGGCATAGTTTAGGTATCATCATCACACACACTTCCTAACACACACCTTTCCCCTAACCTATTGCCTGTCATCACTTTCAGTTGGCATTTTTAGGTAGTAGCTTTATCATCCATCCACACACCTTTCCCCCTAACCAATTGCCTGTGCATCACTTTCAGTGTGGCATAGTTTAGTAGTAAGCTTATCATCCGTCACACACAACCTTTCCCCTAACCATATTGCCTGTGCATCACTTTCAGTGTGGCATAGTTTAGGTAGTAAGCTTTATCATCCGTCACACACGCAACCTTTTCCCCTAACTATATTGCCTGTGCATCCTTTCAGTGTGGCATAGTTTAGGTAGTAGCTTATCATCCATCACATGCACCTTTCCCCCTAACCATATGCCTGTGCATCACTTTCAGTGTGGCTATTAGTAGTAAGCTTTATCATCCGTCACACCAACCTTTCCCCTAACCATATTGCTTGTGCATCACTTTTAGTGTGGCATAGTTTAGGTAGTACTTTATCATCCGTCACACACAACCTTTTCCCTACCCATATTGCCTGTGCATCACTTTCAGTGTGGCATAGTTTAGGTATCATCCATCACACACACCTTTCCCTACACCAACCTTTCCCCTACCATATTGCCTGTGCATCACTTTCAGTTGGCATAGTTTAGGTAGTAAGCTTTATCATCCATCACACACAACCTTTTCCCCCTACCATATTGCCTGTGCATCACTTTCAGTGTGGCATAGTTTAGGTAGTAAGCTTTATCATCCGTCACACACAACCTTTTCCCCTAACCATATTGCCTGTGCATCACTTTCATGTGGCATAGTTTAGTAGTAAGCTTTATCATCCATCACACACAAACCTTTTCCCCTAACCATATTGCCTGTGCATCACTTCAGTGTGGCATAGTTAGGTAGTAAGCTTTATCATCCGTCACACACAACCTTTTCCCCTAACCATATTGCCTGTGCATCACTTTAGTGTGGCATAGTTTAGGTAGTAAGCTTTATCATCCGTCACACACACACCTTTTCCCCTAACCATATTGCCTGTGCATCATTTTTAGTGTGCATAGTTTAGGTCGTAAGCTTATCATCGTCACCACAACCTTTTCCCTACCCTAACCATAGGCCTGTGCATCACTTTCAGTGTGGCATAGTTTAGGTATCTCCATCACACACAACCTTTCCCCTAACCATATGCCTGTGCATCACTTTCAGTATGGCATATGTTAGGTAGTAAGCTTTATCATCCTCACACACAACCTTTCCCCCTAACCATATTGCCTGTGCATCACTTTCAGTGTGGCATAGTTTAGGTAGTAGCTTATCATCCGTCACACACACCTTTTCCCCTAACCATATGCCTGTGCATCACTTTAGTGTGGCATATTTAGGTAGTAAGCTTATCATCCGTCACACACAACCTTTTCCCCTAACCTATTTGCCTGTGCATCACTTTGTGTGGCATATTTAGGTAGTAAGCTTTATCACCGTCACACACAACCTTTTCCCCTAACCATATTGCTTGTGCACCACTTTTAGTGTGGCATAGTTTGGTAGTACGCTTTATCATCCGTCCACACACAACCTTTTCCCCTACCATTGCCTGTGCATCACTTTCAGTGTGGCATAGTTTAGGTATCAATCCATCACACACACACCTTTTCCCCTACCCACACCTTTCCCCTACCCATATTGCCTGTGCATCACTTTCAGTATGGCATAGTTAGGTAGTAAGCTTTATCATCCGTCACACACCACCTATCCCCCTAACCATATTGCCTGTGCATCACTTTCAGTGTGGCTAGTTAGTGTAGTAAGCTTAATCATCCGTCACACACAACCTTTTCCCTAACCATATTGCCTGTGCATCACTTTCAGTGTGGCATAGTTTAGGTAGTGCTTTTATGTCCGTCACACACAACCTTTTCCCCTAACCATATTGCCTGTGCATCACTTTCAGTGTGGCATAGTTTAGGTATCATCCATCACACACAACCTTTTCCCCTAACACACAATCTTTTCCCCTACCCATATTGCCTGTGCATCACTTAAATTAGTTTGGTAGATAGCCAAACATGGCGATACTTCAATATATAACCATAAACTAATGTATATATCAATTAGAAAGGATAAAATACAAAATTTGACCAATCTGTCCAAGTGCCAAAATGGAAGTGAAACTTAGAATGCCCTGCCTCATTCCCCACCACTCCCATGTCCCCCATAATTCTTTGAGTACAATCTCCAAAAATGACCAATAATTTTCAACCCCACCCCCTGTCACCCATAATCCAAGATAGTATTAAAACCCCATCCCTACCAGTTCACCCATCCAATAAATAATGCTTGCAACTTCATATTGCACATAGTTTTTTATTTGTCACATGTAAGAAAACCAATGTTTGCTTCTTTCTCCTGTTTCCAGTAACGGCGGGTGCGCGCGCATTGCCGTAGAAACCCAATGCTTCGGCCGGGTTTGCTGTTTGCGCTCGAAGAGAGGTCACTGCTTCTCGACTGCAGTGGCCTCTCATTGCGCATGCCTGCCGGATTTAGCCTAGTCGTGGATTGGAGCATAGGCTGAGCTCCAGAGTCAGGACCTAGACTGGGGGAAGCTGATACCGGGAAATATTACAGGGGACAGGAATCTCTTCTAATATTTTAAAATATGTTAGAGGTAGAAAGATGGGAGAATGCCAGAGAATGTATAGGACTTTAGGTAATAGAATAATTTTAATTATGTTAGCAAGGCCTGTTACTCCGAGAGGCAGTCTGGACCAAATTTGGGTTTTGCTTTTGACTAATGCAATAAGGGGTTCAATATTAAGGGCCCTATTTATAAAACCTCGCTATCGTTATCGTAAAATAGCGATCGTTATCGTAAAATAACGATCGCTATTTTCCGATAACGATCGCTATTTTACGATAACGATCGTTATTTTGCGACATCGGAAAAAAACAGGGTGGTCTGTTAAAAATTGGATGGCAGTTTGCAGTGCTGACATGGTGAATGGTGGGGGGACATAGGATGCTAAAATAAGCAGTGGTTTAGAACATATTTTAGCATACAACAGTATATAGGTACCCTGTCTGTCCAGCCTCAGGTCCACCGGGTCATATTGTATTGAATTTGAAATTAGTAAGTAAGTAAATTGGTATAAGCCCATCTGACCCAGGTTTTTTTTAAAGGGGGAACTGTGGTCTCCAAACAAGTTGAGTTTAAATGAAAGGTCAGTTTCCTACCTTAAACGAGCCATCAACCACTTCTACGTGCTCCACAGCCCAAGATATAAAGAAATGACTGACCAGAAAGTTAATGGGTGGGAGGCTGACATGTGACATTCCTAAGGCTTCTCCTGCACAGTGCCGCCGGCAAGCACAGCCTCAGACTCCCTCAGTGTGTGAGGGAGACAGGAAATCCCTCCTCCTCTATGCTGTGTGAAGCTCGTGCAGCTGCAGAGAAGGTAAGGGAATCTACAGCCCTTCTTTCTCACTATGTGAAAACAGCCTTTTCAGAGTTCTCACTCTGCCTGAAAAGGCTGTTTCCACAGAGTTTTCGGTGTGTGTGTGGGGGGGGGGGCGGGGGGGTGTCAGAGTGGCCCACAGCACCTGTGAGCGGGTGGGGCTATGGCACCCGCGAGTGGGCGGGGCCACATGGGGCTGTAAAGGAATGGGCCAAGGGGGACCTGCAACTGGGGGGACCATGGGGTCCATGAGTGGGAGGGACCAGGGGGGCTGCAAAGGGGAGGAGACAGAGCAGATAGACTGACAGGTTTCAGAGCAGGAAGCAGGAAGTGCAGGGGACCTGGTGATGCTGCTGCCATATCACACACAAAAATGTAAATATCTTCAAAAGTATGTAAAATAAACAATGGAAATAAATTGCAAAAACTCTCAAGAGAGCAATTCCTATCAATTTACCTAAAGTCATTTTTGGACCACAGTTCCTCTTTAAGGGCCAGCTGTTGTTGGTCATAGAGGTAAATTTCTAAAAGTACAATTATATCTGCCTGCTGCTTTTTGATATATTGCAATACTGCCATTCGTTTGTTAGGTGTCATCTATCAACTCCAGGGAACATGAGGCTGAACCAGGATAGAACATAAACTATTTACAATAAACCCGGCTCTGCACATTAAAACCAGTGCAAGCATTATTCAATTAACATGTAAATTGTCAAAATCAACTTGATATTTGAGAATTTCTTGCAAAATCCGGACCCAGTTATTGGGTCTAATAAGGCACATAAACTGTCCGCTGAGGTATAACCGTTAACATGGTCTTAGTCCAAATAGTTAAGATGGGATTTTCTCCTACAGTAATACATGGGGGTTCGAAGTCCACTCAATTTGGGCTAGTATAAGGTGGGAAAGGAGATAGGAGGTGCAAGGTCCTTAAGGATTGCTTGTTTAAAGTTATTGGACAGTTCTTCCACATTGATAAGGGAGCAGTTGGAGTCGGAGGGGGAACACAGCACAAGTTACAGGTATTGGTGGGAAGTTATTTATGGAGGGGTATTGGAGAGTTTCCCACCCCCCATCAAATTATTGTTGTCAAAGGGGAATACATATTAGGTTCCCCAGGGGGGAAGTTCTAGACATAAATGGAAGTTTGTGTCTAGTTGATAGGATGTTATTATCTGCCCAAGTTTATAACAAGGTAGGGTAAGATTGTTCAAGCGGGTAGAATTATACTTATCTGAATCGTAAATGAACAGGAGTTCCAGCATGGGATATCTAATTAGATCAGAATAAGTTATCAGTGTCGAGGCCACTGTAGCAAAGAATTTGGTGGTGTCACCATCAACAACTCTCAGTTTAGCAGGGAACATCATAGCGTACTTGATAATAGCAGCGCACAGGTGGCGTTTTACATCCATAAATTTAGCCCTCTGGCGTTCAATCTCTGTTGAGAACTCCGGATAAACAGAAATCATGGTGTTTTGATAAGGGATATTATCTTTTGCTCTGCTTAAATGTAGTATGGTGTCACAGTCTCTGTAGTTGAGGAGTTTGGCTATAAATGTCCTTGGAGGAGCTCCTGGAGGCAGAGACTGCTGAGATATTCGGTGGGCTTGTTCCACCACAAACGTACTAAAAAACATTTCTCTGCCAAATACTCGAGACAATACTTTTTCCAGAAATTCTGTTGAATTTGTACCTTCTGCTTTTTCTGGCAGACTCCCGAATCTCAGGTAATTGCGATGGTGTCTTTTCTCTAAGTCATCTTGTTTCAGCTGTATGGCTTGTATCAGGTTGTGGTGGTTTCCCACTTGCTGTGCTAGTGGAGCAAATGTGTCCTCCATCGAGCTGATATGATTTTCAGTTTCTTTGACTCAATCTCCGAGATTCTGAAAGTCCTGTCGTAAGAGAGATATATCCGTCTTGACCTCCTTTAGTTTCGAGGTTAATGTTGATTGGCATAATGCTATCACCTCCAGTCAGTCATCCGACTGGCTTTCTCAATTCAGAATGACTTGTACAAGAATCTGTGGCAATTATGTACCCTGGAAAATCCCAATTAGCATATCACAGCCAAGTGTTAAGGGCGTGATTGGATATTGGCTAAGAGGTGTTATAGGAACGCCCAAAGTAAGGTGTCAAAACAGCATTGTACATGGCAGACAGTTGGTGTCGAACCCCCCCACCTCTATTTAGGCTTGGTTTCTTTATTTTCACATAAATGGCCTCCTTAACACCTCTCTTGAACCAGTCACATTCTTTTGCCAATATGTTAACATTACAATCTTCAAGAACTAAACTTCAAGTCCAGATGATCTAATTGAATACAACAGATATACCATGACCTGGATGAATGAGAACCTTCACAAGCAGACATTGGGTTAGTTCGAAGTACTGTTGTGTGCCGTGGTCTAAACAGTTTGGAGCCGTTGAGCATAGGCGGGTTTTCCATAAGGCTTAGGAAGACTTAGCCTTCCAAGTGAAATCTGGGGGGAATGCTGGAAGAAAAAAAAACATGCATGATGTCCCCTCCCCTTCCTAAACTCTATTTGTACTGGCCAGGCAGTGTCAGTATGAATAAGTTTATTCAAAACCCGGAAGTTCCGTTTTTTTTTTAAACTTTCTGACACTGGCCAAAATGTGTGTGCAGCAATGCCTGCTGTTCCTGGATGTGATCTCTGCCTGGAGGAGGTTAGTCTCTATGCTAGAAGAGAAGGGCAAGTTAGTATCTGTAATTTTTAATGCTAAACTGCATCCCACCAGATGATTAAAAGCAAGTTAAAAAAAGTAGATCTGAGGCAAGTTTAGGTCTGTCATTCTGTCTATATATTATTCTGTCATTATCTATCTATCTATCTATCTATCTATCTATCATCTATCTATCTTATCTAGCTATTATCTTATAGTTTATAGCTTAGAGTAGTTTATAATATTTGAGTTTGAATAAAGACATATGTCCATCCAGTCCAACCCATCTAGCAATATCCTAATTTTCTGCCTAACTGTTGATCCAGAGGAAGGCAAAAAAAACCCCACCAAATTTATGAAGGGGGAAAAAATTCCTTCCTGACTCCAAGTGGCAATCGGAAATTTCCCTGGATCAACTCTACTTTATGTATCAATACCAGTAACTTGCAACATTCCTTGTTTGCAGAAACTCATCCAGCTTTTTTTTAAACTGACCAATGAACCTGCCATAACAACGGCTAATGGAAGACAGTTCCATAGCTTTACCGTTCTCACAGTGAAAAACCCTTTCCGAGCTTGACGCCTTAACCTTTTTTCTTCAAGTCTTAAGGGATGTCCTCGTGTCCTTTGACATGTTCTATTGGTGAACAATGCCCCAGATTATTGTATGGCCCGTTAATGTATTTATACACAGTAATCATATCCCCATGCAAGCGCCTTTTCTCCAGCGTACATAATAGTAACTTTTCCAGTCTCTCTTCATATTCAAGCTCCCCCAATCCCCTTATTAATTTAGTTGCCCTTCTCTGAACCCTTTCCATTTCAAAGATGTCCTTTTTGTACACAGGATTCCAAAATTCCACTATATATTCCAAATGAGGCCTTACCAATGCTTTGTAAAGAGGGAGAATTACATTTTCCTCCCTTGAATCCATACCACTCTTTATACAAGACAATACCATGCTGGCTCTGGCCGTTGCCGCCTGGCACTGCTTGCTAACTTTAAGTTTGTTATCCACCAAAACTCCAAGATCCCTTTCCAACAGGCATTCACTTACCACAGAGCCATTTATAGTATAAGTAGCACAAGGATTTTTAAGTCCAAAATGCATCACCTTACATTTATCAACATTGAATTTCATCTGCCAATTAGCAGCCCAATGTGACAATCTATCTAGATCCCCCTGCAACGATTGCACATCCTCTGAAGTTTTTAATTGTTGACAAAGTTTTGTGTCATCAGCAAACACAGAAACCTTGCTGACAATACCCACTTCCAAATCATTAATAAATATATTAAATAGAAACGGCCCCAACACAGAACCCTGTGGCACCCCACTTAGCACTTTAGTCCATAATGATGAAGTCCCATTTACAACTACTCTCTGCATCCTATTCATTAACCAATTTTCTATCCATGTACAAATGTGACTCCCCAGACCAACAGACCTTAGCTTATACATTAGTCGCCTATGGGGGACTGTATCAAAAGCCTTTGCAAAATCCAAGTTAACTACATCTACTGCTATGCCAGAGTCTAAATTTCTACTTACTTCCTCATAAAAGCCAAGTAAGTTAGTTTGACAAGATCTATTCCTCCTAAATCCATGCTGGTTACTACTTATAATGTCAGCCTTGAAACATACTCTAGAACATGTTCCCTTATTAAACTTTCCAGGATCTTGGCTGTTCACTTGAGTTACAGGGGGATCACATGTGGTAGGGACTGGCAAGCCCTGTGAGTACAACGCGTGCCAGGCCCAACTCTGCTGTGCATCCGATGGAGTCAAAATATTTGCAAAGGACTGGTTTGGCTCCAGAGACAGTCCCTCCATGTTCAGGGTTCCCCAGAGGTAATGGGGTGGTAAGTATTATTTATTTCCCCCACAGGATCTCAGCAGGATTTGTTGGAATGAGCAGAGGTCCCAAAAAGTGCAACCTGCTTCACGCTATATTAGGCCATGCCCCCTGACCATGAGTTTTTTATTTTAAGGGTTGACCTCCCGTTTAATGATTACAGTCCTGTAAGGCCACACATACAGCTTCCTATAGGGTAAAAAAACAACAATCTGAGGTAGCCGTTGCCTATAATAGAGATGCCTACATTTGAAGAGCAGCAGTTTTAGCAAAAGTATAAAAATGAGAAGCTAATCAAACACCTAAAATGAATATTACTATCCTACAGTGTGTGCACTTAACATGCATTTCTCACCTTAGTGGTTTCAAACAACAGGTCCTTATCCCCCACAGTTACTTTAAAGTTGGTATTATCTGAGATTCCAAAGGATGTTATCTGGTTGTATTGAATGTTTTCAAAAGCCTCAATTTCTCCTTGTTTGTAGAGGCTAAGAGAAGAGGCACTAATCGCCAGCCAAATTCGCTGTGAGAATATTCCAGCTGAACTCTAGGCAAGTAAATGAAGAAGTCAACATACCTATTAAACACAATATCAAAATACATATTTTAATTATATTAACTTCTAAGAATCCTATAAAGTTTAATTTATACCTTTTACCATTATTTGATGAATCAGCAATAAAGCAGTTTAAGTGCTATCAGCCTACAATCAATGCAGCACTGTTTAATTTTTAAAAGATTAAAAGATAACACAAGCACTTTGAAAGGAAAAAGCACTTTAAAAAGGAATACTGAAGAGCACTTTAGGAAAGGAAGCACGTTTTAATAAGCATAGGCACTTTATCACAAAATAAAAGACACATGTGACAAGAATAAGTAACAGTAATTGTATATTTATTGTATATTTATTGTATATTTATAGTATGTTTTAACACTTTTAATAGAAGTGGTGAGAAACCAATCACGAAGGAGAGAATTGTGAGCAACACCCTGAGAGGGGTGGAGCACTATGTATAAAATGTTGCACTAAGTATGTTGTGAGTATGCACCTGAGGAAGGAGACACACCCGAAACGTTGTGCACAGATGTCATTAATAAACAAAAGTTAAAGTGAGAAACAGCTTCAGGAGTGCGTTCTTTGGATTAACTAACATGGGATAAACCATACTCCTCTGGTAGCCCAACTTGCTTTAAGCCTTAATGAAATTATGGTAATGTCTACATCCTGGGAACACTGTTTTGGTTGCTAAAACCCGGCTCTGCGCCCTGGGAAATCTGTTCTAGTGGCTGAAACAGTTTTGCACCCTGGGAACTCTGTTCTGGGGGCCAAAACAGGAGGTCTGCACCCTGGGGATTCTGCTCTGGCTGCAGGAATGGGGGTTTGCACACTAGCAATTCTGTTCTGGTGGTAGGGTTGTCCGAACAGGGAGGGGGGTTCCTTGAAGTTTTGGTGGGCATGGCTTAAATTGGGAGTGGCCTATAAGGAAGTTAAATGTATTTCTGCTAACCTGCCAGTTATGCACATTCTATAATGTCTGTGGTTAAAAAATGAAGCAACCATTAAAGGGCAACTATAGTGAAAAAAAAACTTTGTCTGTATACAATGTATAGATCACTTAGTATAAGCTGCCTTACTTTCATGTTGCTGTGTGGCTTCGTTTCTTCACACTGGCAGAAGTTTGTACCAAGCTGTGTAGTCCCCCTCCCCTCTCTGTCTAGTCCCCCTCAAGCAGTGACGGGCTGTATACAGAGTCCGAGCATTGTCAGTTGAAAGGACTTTAAATGAAGTGCTGAGATCCTGTTGACCCCTCCCTTCCAGAGCTAGACTGCAAGCCGGTGTGGATAAAGTAGCATATGCTGAAGGAGGGGCAGAGGGGAGAGAGGAGGAACAAGTGGGGCTGAGATTCTTTACAAGTAAGTTACTGAACTCTGCCTGTTCTCTAACTTTGCTAATTGTTATTTACTTTTTACCTAAGTTCATTCTCTCCCCCTGCTTAGCTGAGATCATAATCATTGAAGAGAGATCAGTGAACAGCAGCTTGAGTGAGACCTTCACAACACAGTGACACTGCTTGTTGTCCGTGTTACATTTCTTGCTTTAGTCTATATATTTCATAGATTGCACTGTGTGTCTTGTTGGTATATAGTCTGTATTACTGTATTATATACTGTATTAGTGTTCCATTTGAGTCACTGGTTTTGTATTTATATAAGATTTTTTTTGGGGGGAGGGGCTGTTTTTAAGTGTGTATGCTCATATTGCTGGGTTAATGGTTTATTGATGTGTTTAGCTCTACAGCATTTGACTTATATTGCACATGGTACATAAGTGTGGGTGAGAGAGTGTGTGACAGTACTGCAGGGGAGCTTTGGATTGTGTGGGTGTGTGCCTTTGAGACAGATGAGGTGTAGCAGCTCCTACAAATCACAGCATATTCAAAGGCTTATATCTCGGGGACTATGTAGAATTAAAAGAAACTAAAGGTCCCTGGTGGTTGGGATGACTTATAGGAACATTAGAAGGATTAAAAAAAAACAATTTTCCTCACTATAATTGCCCTTTAAAGGCATCAAGCAAATTAACACTGCTTGAAAACTTTTGAGAAACCCCAAGAACTTATTTTATCTCTTAAAAAATGTCAAAAGGCATTCAACCTGCTCCATAGCCTACTAAGGATATTGTCATTAAAATGTTTATTCTTTTACATCTCATAACAATAATGTAGGAAAGAAATTAAATTAAAATACTAATAATTAAATAAACTAATACTTATATATGCACAGTAAATGGTGATGATTACTGGCAAATTACAAGACATTACATAGCTTGTAGCTGACAGTGGCACAACTGCAGATGTTTGGAAACTACAACTCCCAGCAACTAAAGCATGCTGGGAGTTGTATTTTGAAACATCTGGAGTGCCAGAATGGGGATTACTGTATGCAAGTTCTGCTGTCCTTTAAAGTGAAACTAATGTTTAAAACAATACAGAATCAGGAGATTATATCTATAATAAAGATAGCCTTCTGATTCTGTATTGTTTTGAGGCTTTAGTTGCCCTTTAAATGGACAGCAAATTTCCCTTAAATAGTCCCATACAGTAATAGCCCTACTGGATTTTACATTTTAAACCACATCCACAACAAAACACACTCATTGAAGACAATTGATGTGTACACTTGTAGCACAATTAAGCCATACGCAATGAAAACGTGGCTATGTTGTTATCTCTTGAAGCAATAGTAAGAGATCCACAAGGTAAAGACCCAAACGGAATCATCATAGAAGTGACTATATATATTATATATATATATATTATATATATATATATATATATATATATATTTATATATATTAGTTTTCAGTTAAATCAAGTGAGAAGAACAGCCATTAAAGGTCCCATACAGTGAGAATAGACAGTTAAAGGTCCCATGACGTAGACCACATTAAGGTCCCATACAGTGAGACAGACTGTAAAGGTCCCATAAGTGAGAACAGAGAGTAAAGGTCCCATACAGTGAGAACAGATGGTAATGGTCCCATACAGTGAGAACAGACAGTAAGGTTCCATACAGTGAGAACAGACAGTAAAGGTCCCATACAGTGGATCAGACAGTAGGTCACATCAGTGGAACAGAGTAAAGGCCCCAAACAGTGAGAACAGATAGTAATGGTCCTATACAGTGAGAACAGACAGTAAAGAGCCCCATACAGTAAGATCAGACAGTAAAGGTCCCATACAGTGAGAACAGACAGTAAAGGCCCCATACGTGAACGATAGTATGGTCCCATACAGAGAGACTACTTGAACTTCGCACATGTTGAACTATATTTCCCTCTGCTGTAGAGAATGTAACACCAAACTGTGACTGTGCATACCACACTCAAATCAGTATATGACAAATCGCTTATTTGCTGCATTGAATATAGTATGCTCGATATTATGGGATGAATTAAATTGTGCAGCCTGAACAATATCAGCCTAACAACTGGTCATAATAATATATGTAACAGTATGGTATTGTACGTAAATATCTGAAATCCTACGAATTCCCAGCAGACTGCACAAAAGAAATACTCCTGCTGCTCTGGCTCCTATAGACTTTCCTTCTGCCTCCCTGTGTGGGAGTAATCTGGGTACACACAGTACCGATAAAGCCCCGATACCATCTGATCTGATGGTATCGGGGCTTTATCGTTACTTTATCTAATTGAATACAACAGATATACCGTGACCTGGATGAATGAGAACCTTCACAAGCAGACATTGGGTTAGTTCGAAGTACTGTTGTGTGCCGTGGTCTAAACAGTTTGGAGCCGTTGAGCATAGGCGGGTTTTCCATAAGGCTTAGGAAGACTTAGCCTTCCTAAGTGAAATCTGGGGGGGAATTGCTGGGAGAAAAAAAAAACATTGCATGATGTCCCGGCTCCCCTTCCTAAACTCTATTTGTACTGGCCAGGCAGTGTCAGTATGAATAAAGTTTATTCAAAACCTGGAAGTTCCGTTTTTTTTAAAACTTTACTGACACTGGCCAAAAGGTGTGTGCAGCAATGTCCTGCTGGTTCCTGGATGTGATCTCTGCCTGGAGGAGGTTAGTCTCTATGTTAGAAGAGAAGGGCAAGTTAGTAACTGTAATTTTTAATGCTAAACTGCATCCCACCAGAAGATTAAAAGCAAGTTAAAAAAAGTAGATCTGAGGCAAGTTTAGGTCTGTCATTCTGTCTAAATATTATTCTGTCATTATCTATCTATCTATCTATCATCTCTATCTATCATCTATCTATCTTATCTAGCTATTATCTTATAGTTTATAGTTTAGAGTAGTTTATAATATTTGAGTTTGAATAAAGACATATGTCCATCCAGTTCAACCCATCTAGCAATATCCTAATTTTCTGCCTAACTGTTGATCCAGAGGAAGGCAAAAAAAAACCCACCAAATTTATGAAGGGGGAAAAAATTCCTTCCTGACTCCAAGTGGCAATCGGAAATTTCCCTGGATCAACTCTACTTTATGTATCAATACCAGTAACTTGCAACATTCCTTGTTTGCAGAAACTCATCCAGCTTTTTTTTTAAACTGACCAAAGAACCTGCCATAACAACGTCCAATGGAAGACTGTTCCATAGCTTTACCATTCCCATACAGTGAGAACAGACAGTAAAGGCCCCATACAGTGAGAACAGATAGTAATGGTCCTATACAGTGAGAACAGACAGTAAAGGTCCCATACAGTGAGATCAGACAGTAAAGGTCCCATACAGTGAGAACAGACAGTAAAGGCCCCATACAGTGAGAACAGATAGTAATGGTCCTACAGATTCCCAGCAGACTGCACAAAAAGAAATACTCCTGCTGCTCTGGCTCCTATAGACCTTTCCTTCTGCCTCCCTGTGTGGGGAGTAAATCTGGGTACACACAGTACAGATAAAGCCCCGATACCTATCGTTACTGTGTGTACCTTTGTTTTCCAAATGACTGCGCGGCCACTGAACTATCGGGTCGGCCGAACGCTCATTTGGAAAAGAGGGAAGATCCTGTATGTTATCTTTCTTGATCTTTCAGGTGTGTACCCAGCTTTACTTAGCTCTCAAAGGGCCTCTGAATGTGCCATTTATCAGCATTGAACTAGGTAGTCAAAGCTAAAATGACCGGTGAAGCTAGTTAACATATTGAAACGTGAAATTTGCAAGGAGGGTCTGAAAAATCCCATGTAAAATTTCTCTCTATGGCGAAATCACCTTATTTCTAAATATATATATACAGTATATATATACAGTAATTTACTTGAAGCACACAGTCCAGGATATCAAAGGCACGGGATGAATGCCAGGTTAAAGCCAAGATACAGAAGGGCCAGGAACCATATGCATTAATCTAAATGGAATCTTTCTTCGCAAACCTTGGCATAACACAGGAAAGAATCCTGAGATCAAACATGGCACTTTGGAGATGGACATCCAAACGAGAGTGATGTCTAGGTGATAGTTAACAGATAACTATCATGAAAACCATAACATACAGTTCCCCTGCTTACTATAACAACTATTTAACTATAGGTAACTATAACCGCTCAGTACCAGTGTTCAGTACTTTACTGTCCTTCCAGGCAGTTAACCAGGCTCCTATTATTTCCCCCTTCATTCCAAGCTGCAATGGGAGGGGCCCATAGGAGAGGGGAAGTGCACATCTGACCTGCAAATGTCACCACGAGGCAGCAGCTGCAGCCCTGCACCAGCAACCCTTCATGTTTGGACTTCCGCCGCGGGACACAAAAGGAGAAAGGATTGCTGACAGAGTTCTATGCCTCTGCATCAGGCTCTGCCTCCCAGACCCTCTTACTGGATGATACTGCGAGAGATGGCACAAAGGCACAGGATCCTCCTTCCTTCTCAGCCCCGCCGGGACAGGGTTTTTGCACCTTGGGAACTCTGTTCTGGCTGCCAAAAAAGGGGTCTGCACCCTGGAAACTCTGTTCTGGTGACTGGAACAAGGGTTTTCACCCTGGGAACTTTGTTCTGGTGGACGGAACAGGGGTCTGCACCCTGGGAATTCTGTTCTGGCGGCCTGAAAAGGGGTCTGCACCCTGGGAACTGTGTTCTAGCAGGGGGAACAGGGGTCTGCACCCTGTGTACACTGCTCTGGTGGCCAGAAAGGATGGCTGGTGGCTGGAAAAGGGGGTCTGCACCCTGAAAACTTTGTTCTGGTGGCCAGAACAGGAGTTTGCATCCTGGGAACTCTGTTCTGGTGGCCGGGAACTGGGGGGTTTCACCCTGGGAACTCTGTTCTGGTGGCCGGGAACAGGCGTCTGCACCCTGGGAACTCTTTTCTGGTGGCCGGGAACGGGGGATTTCACCCTGGGAACTCTGTTCTGGTGGCCGGGAACGGGGGATTTCACCCTGGGAACTCTGTTCTGGTGGCCGGAAACCGGTGTCTGAACCCAGGGAACTCTGTTCTATTGGCCTAAACAGGGGTCTGCACCCTGGGAACTCTGTTGTGGTTGCTGGAACACGGCTCTGCACCCTGGGAAATCTGTTCTGGTGGCTGAAACAGTTTTGCACCCTGGTAACTCTGTTCTGGCTGCCTAAACGGGTCTGCACCCTGGGAACTCTGTTCTGGCAGTCGTAACAGGGGTTTGCACCCTTGCAATTCTGTTCTGGTGGCCAAAACAGGGGTCTGCACCCTGGGGACTCTTTTTCTGGCTGCCAGAATGGGGGTTTGCACCCTGGGAACTCTGTTCTGCCTGCCGGAACATGGGTTATGCACCCTAGGAACTCTGCTATGGTGGCCAAAACGGGTCTACACCCTGGATACTCTGTTCTGGTGGCCGGAAAGGGTGTTTTCACCCTGAGATCTTTATTCTGGTGGCTGGAAAAGGGGTCTGCACCCTGGGAACTCTGTTTTGGTGGTTGGAACAGGGATTTTAACCCTGGGAACTCTGTTCAGGTGGCTGTAACAGAGGGTCTGCACCCTGAGAACTTTGTTCTGGTGGCTGGAACAGGGGTCTGCATCCTGGGAACTCTGTTCTGGTGGCTGCAACGGGGGTCTGCATCCTGGGAACTCATTTCTGGTGGCTGAAACAGGTGTCCGGAATGGGGTTTTAACCCTGGGATCTTTATTCTGGTGGCCGGAACAGGGTCTACACCCTGGATACTCCTGGATACTGTTCTGGTGGCCAGAACAGGGGTTTTAACCCTGGGATCTTTATTCTGGTGGCCGGAACAGGGGTCTGCACCCCGGGAACTCTGTTCTGGTGGCCAGAACAGGGATTTTAACCCTAGGAATTTTGTTCTGGTGGGCGGAACAGGGGTCTGCATTCTGGGAACCCTGTTCTGGTGGCTGGAACTGGGGTTTTAACCCTGGGAACTGTGTTCTGGCAGGGGGAACAGGGGTCTGCACCCTGTGTACACTGCTCTGGTGGCCAGAAAGGACGGCTGGTGGCTGGAAAAGGGGGTCTGCACCCTGTAAACTTTGTTCTGGTGGCCAGAACAGGGTTTGCATCCTGGGAACTCTGTTCTGGTGGCAGGGAACGGGGGGTTTCACCCTGGGAACTCTGTTCTGGTGGCCGGGGAACAGGCGTCTGCACCCTGGGAACTCTGTTCTGTGTTGCCGTGAACAGCGTGTCTGCAACCCAGGGAACTCTGTTCTATTGGCCTAACAGGGGTCTGCACCCTGGGAACTCTGTCTGGTTGCTGGTAACAACGGCTCTGTCACCTGGGTAATCTGTTCTCGGTGGCTGAAACTGTTTTGCACCCTTCATACTCTCTCTGCTGCCCTAAACAGGGTCCTTTGCGCCCTGGGAACTTTGGTTCTGACAGTCGGAACATGGGTATGCAACCCTAGGAACTCTGCTATGGTGGCCAAAACGGTCTAAACACCCTGGATACTCTGTTCTGGTGCCGGAAAGGGTGTTTTCCCACCCCTGAGATCTTTATCTGGTGGCTGAAAAGGGGTCTGCACCCTGGGAACTCTGTTTTGGGTGGTTGGAACAGGGATTTTAAACCCTGGGAACTCTGATCAGGTGGCTGTAACAGAGGGTCTGCAACCCTGAGAACTTTTGTTCTGGTGCTGGAACGGGGTCTGCATCCTGGAACTCTGTTCTGGTGGCTGCACGGGGGTCTGCATCCTGGAACTCATTTCTGGTGGCTGAAACAGGGGTCCGGAATGGGTTTTAACCCTGGATCTATTTTTCTGGTGGCCCGGAACAGGGTCTACAACCCTGGATACTCCTGTGATACTGTTCTGGTGGCCAGAACAGGGGTTTTAACCCTGGGATCTTTATTTCTGGTGGCCGGAACAGGGGTCTTGCACCCCGGAACTCTGTCTGGTGGCCAGAACAGGGATTTTAACCCTAGGAATTTTGTTCTGGTGGGCGGAACAGGGGTCTGCATTCTGGAACCCTGTTCTGTGTGGCTGGAACTGGGGTTTAACCCTGGGAACTGTTTCTGGCAGGGGAACGGGTCTGCACCCTGTGTACACTGCTCTGGTGTGCCAGAAAGGACGGCTGGTGGCTGGAAAGGGGTCTGCACCCTGTAAAACTTTTGTTCTGGTGGCCAGAACAGGGTTTGCATCCTGGGACTCTGGTGGTGGCAGGGAACGGGGGGTTTCACCCTGGGAACTCTGTTCGGTGGCCGGGAACAGCGTCTGCCCCTGGGAACTCTGTTCTGGTGCCGGAACAGGTGTCTGCACCCAGGAACTCTGGTTCTATTGCCTAAACAGGGTCTCACCCTGGGAACTCTGTTCTGGTTGCTGGAACACGGCTCTGCACCCTGGAAATCTGTTCGGGTGGCTGAAACTGTTTTGCAACCCTTCTACTCTGCTCTGGCTGCCTAAACAGGGGTCTTCGCCTGGGAACTTTGTTCTGACATCGTAACATGGGGTTTGCACCTTGCATTCTGTTCGGTGGCCAAACAGGGGTCTGCACCCTGGGGATCTGTTCTGGCTGCTAGAAGGGGTTTTTGCACCCTGGCAATTCTGTTCTGGTGGCCAAGATAGGGTCTGCAGCCTGGGAAACCTTTTTCATGGCTGCCAGAATGGGGATTTGCAACCCTAGCAATTCTGTTCTGGTGGCCAAACGGGGGTCTGCCCCTGGGAACTCTGTTATGCCGCCGGAACATGGTCTGCACCCTGGGAACTCTGTTCTGGCAGATGGAACAGCAACAGGGATTTAAACCCCTAGGAACTCTGTTCTGGTGGCTGGAAATGGGGTTTTAACCCTGGGAATTCTGTTCTGGTGCTTGGAACAGGGGTCTGCACCCTGGGAACTCTGTCAGTAAAAGTGGTCTGCATTCTGGGAACTCTGTTCTGATGGCAGGAACAGGGGTCTGCACCTTGCAAACTCTGCTATGGTGGCCAAAACGGGTCTACACCCTGGATACTCTGGCCGGAAAGGGTGTTTTCACCCTGGGAATTCTGTTCTGGTGGCCAAAATGGGGGTGTGCACCCTGGGGACTCTGTTCTTGCGGCCGGAACAGGGTTTTGCACCCTGGGAACTCTGTTCTGCCTGCCGGAACATGGGTATGCACCCTAGGAAATCTGCTATGGTGGCCAAAAGGGTCTATACACCTGATACTCTGGTTCTGGTGGCCGGAAAGGTGTTTTTCACTCCTGAGATCTTTATTCTGGTGGCTGGAAAAGGGGTCTGCACCCTGGGAACTCTGTTTGGTGGTTGGAACAGGTTTTAAAACCATGGAAACTCTGTTCAGGTGGCTGTAACAGAGGTCTGCACCCTGAGAACTTTGTTCTGGTGGCTGGAACAGGGGTCTGCATCCTGGGAACTCTGTTTCGGTGGCTGCAACGGGGTCTGCATCCTGGGAACTCATTCTGGTGGCTGAAACAGGTGTCCGGAATGGGTTTTAACCCTGGGATCTTTATTCTGGTGGCCGGAACAGGGTCCTACACCTGGATACTCCTGATACTGTTCTGGTGGCCAGAACAGGGGTTTTAACCCTGGGATCTTTATTCTGGTGGCCGGAACAGGGTTGCACCCCGGAACTCTGTTCTGTGTGCCAGACAGGGATTTTAACCCTAGGATTTTGTTCTGGTGGGCGAACAGGGGTCTGCATTCTGGGAAACCTGTTTCTGGTGGCTGGAACTGGCGGGGTTTTAAACTGAACTTGTGTTCTGGCAGGTGGGAACAGGGTCTGCACCCTGTGTACACTGCTCTGTGTGGCCAGAAAGGACGGCTGGTGGCTGGAAAGGGGGTCTGCACCCTGTAAACTTTGTTCTGGTGGCCAGAACAGGGTTTGCATCCTGGGAACTCTGTTCTGGTGGCAGGGAACGGGGGTTTTCACCCCTGGGAACTCTGTTCTGGTGGCCGGGGAACAGGCGTCTGCACACCCTGGGAACTCTGTTCTGGTGGCCGGGAACAGGTGTCTGCACCCAGGGAACTCTGTTCTATTGGCCTAAACAGGGGTCTGCACCCTGGGAACTCGTTCTGGTTGCTGGAACACGGCTCTGCACCCTGGGAAATCTGTTCTGGTGGCTGAAACTGTTTTGCACCCTTCTAACTCTGCTCTGGCTGCCTAAACAGGGGTCTGCGCCCTGGGAACTTTGTTCTGACAGTCGTAACAGGGGTTTGCACCCTTGCAATTCTGTTCTGGTGGCCAAAACAGGGTCTGCACCCTGGGGACTCCTGTTCTGGCCTGCTAGAATGGGGGTTTGCACCCTGGCAATTCTGTTCTGGTGCCAAGATAGGGGTCGTGCATCCTGGGAACTCTTTTTCTGGCTGCCAGAATGGGGATTTGCAGCCCTAGCATTTCTGTTCTGGTGGCCAAAACGGGGGTCTGCAACCCTGGGACCTCTGTATGCTGCCGGAACATGGTTCTGCACCCTGGGATACTCTGTTCTGGCAGATGGAACCGGGTCTGCACCCTGGGAACTCTGTTCTGGTGGCCGGGGAATAGGCGTCTGCACCCTGGGAACTCTGTTCTGGTGTCAGTAAAAGTGGTCTGCATTCTGGGAACTCTGTTCTGATGGCAGGAACAGGGGTCTGCACCTTGGAAACTCTGCTATGGTGGCCAAAACGGGTCTACACCCTGGATACTCTGTTCTGGTGGCCGGAAAGGGTGTTTTCACCCTGGGAACTCTGTTCTGGTGGCCAAGATAGGGGTCTGCACCCTGGGAACTCTTTTTCTGGCTGCCAGAATGGGGGTTTGCACCCTAGCAATTCTGTTCTGGTGGCCAGAACGGGTTTGCATCCTGGGAACTCTGTTCTGGTGGCAGGGAACGGGGGTCTGCACCTTGGGAACTCTGTTCTGGTGGCCGGGGAACAGGCGTCTGCACCCTGGGAACTCTGTTCTGGTGGCCAGGAACAGGTGTCTACACCCTGGATATTCCTGGATATTGTTCTGGTGGCCGGAACAGAAGTTTTAACCGTGGGATCTTTATTCTGGTGGCCGGAACAGGGGTCTGCATTCTGGGAACTCTGTTTTTCGTGGCTGGACCGGATTTAACCCCTGGGAACTCTGTTCTGATGGCTGGAACTGGGGTTTATACCCTGGAATCTCTGTTCTGAGGCAGGAACAGGGTCTGCACCTTGGAACTCTGCTATGGTGGGGCCAAACGGGTCTACACCCCTGGATACTCTGTTCTGTGGTCAGAAAGGTGTTTTCACCCTGGGAACTCTTTTCTGGTGGCCAAGATAGGGGTCTGCACCCTGGGAACTCTTTTTCTGGCTGCCAGAATGGGGGTTTGCACCCTGCAAATTCTTGTTTTCTGTGGCCAAACAGGGTTTGCATCCTGGGAACTCTGTTTCTGGTGGCAGAACGGGGATTTCCACCCTGGGAACTCTGTTCTGGTGGCTGGGACAGCGTCTGCACCCTGGGAACTCTGTTCTTGGTGGCCAGGACAGGTGTCTGCACCCAGGGAACTCTGTTCTATTGGCCTAAACAGGGGTCTGCACCCTGGGAACTCTGTTCTGGCAGATGGAACAGGGGTCTGCACCCTGGGAACTCTGTTCTGGTGGCCGGGGAACAGGCGTCTGCACCCTGGGAACTCTGTTCTGGTGGCCAGGAACAGGTGTCTGCACCCAGGGAACTCTGTCTTCTTTGGCCTAGAACGGGGTCCCTGCACCCTGGGAATCTGTTCTGGCTGGTTGCTGGAAAACGGCTCTGCAACCCGGGAAATCTGTCTGGTGGGCTGAAACTGTTTTGCACCCTTCTAACTCTGCTCTGGCTGCCTAAACAGGGTCTGGCGCCCTGGGAACTTTTGTTCTGACAGTCCGTAACAGGGGTTTGCACCCTTGCATTCTGTTTCTGGTGGCCAAACAGGGTCTGCACCCTGGGACTCTGTTCTGGGCTCAGAATAGGGGTTTCACACCCTGGAACTTCTGTTCTGGTGGCAAGACAGGGGTCGGCATAGGGAACTCTTTCTGTGGTTGGCAAATGGGATTTTACTGGAACTCTGTTGGCTGGTGAACAACGGGGGTCTGCACCCGGAACTTGTTGTTCTGGTGGCTGCACGGAACAGGGGTCTCTCGTGGGAAGCTCTGTTCTGTGCTGAAACCGTGTTTGCACTAGGAATATCTTGTATACTGTCCTGGTGGCGGAACCGGGGGTTTTTAACCTGGGATCTTTAATTCTGTGCTGGGATAACAGTGGTCTAGCACCCTGGATATTCCTGGATATTTGTTCTGGTGGCCGGAACAGAAGTTTAAAACCATGGGATCTTTATTCTGGTGGCCGGTACATGGGTCTGCGTTCTGGGAACTCTCTTCTGGTGGCTGGAACCGGGATATTTTAATAAAACTCCTGGGAACTCTGTTCTAGTGGCTGGAACTGGGGTTTTAACCCCTGGGAACTCTGTTCTGTGGTTGGCTGGAACTCGGGTCTGCAGGCCCTAGGAATTTTGTTCTGGTGGGCAGAACAGGGGTCTGCATTCTGGGAACTCGTTTTAGTGGCCGGGAACAGGTTTTTAACCCTGGGATCCTTATTCTGGTAGCCGGAACAGGGGTCGGGCTCCCAGGAGCTTCTGTTTCTGTGCCGGAACAGGGTTTGCATACAGGGAACTGTTCTAGTGGCTGGAACTGGGTTTTAACCCTGGAACTCTGTTCTGGTGCTGGAACTGGGGTTTTTAACCCTGGGAACTCTGTTCTGGTGGCTAACAGGGGTCTGCACCCTGGGAATTCGTTCTGGTGGCCGGACAGGGATTTTAACCCTGGGAACTCTGTTCTTGTGGCCATGAACAAGGGATTTTAAAACCCTGGGAACTCTGTTCTGGTGGCCAGAACAGGATTTTAACCCTGGAACTCTGTTCTGGTGGCCAGAACAGGGATTTTAACCCTGGAACTCTGTTCTGGGGCCAGACAGGGATTTTAACCTGGGACTCTGTTCTGTGGCCGGAACAGGGATTTAAACCCTAGGAAACGTCTGTTCTGGTGGCTGAAATGGGGTTTTATACCTGGGAATTCTGTTCTGGTGCTTGGAACAGGGGTCTGCCCAGGGTTTGCATCCTGGGAATTCTGTTCTGGTGGCCAGGAACGGGGGGTTTTACCCTGGGAACTCTGTTCTGGTGGCCGGGGAACAGGTGTCTGCTTGGACTTGATGGACGAATGTCTTTATTCAACCTTAATTACTATGTTACTATTTCTATGTTTGCACCCTGGATTCTGTTCTGTTGGCCGAACAGGGATTTTAACCCTGGGAACTATGTTCTAGTGGCTGGAACTGAGATTTTAACCCTGGGAACTCTGTTCTGGTGGCTGGAAATGGTGTTTTAACCCTGGTAATTCTGTTCTGGTGGCTGGAACAGGGGTCTGCACCCTGGGAATTCTGTTCTGGTGCCGGACCAGGGATTTTAAAACCCTGGGAACTCTGTTCTGGTGGCCGGACAGGGTTTAAACCCCTAGGAACTCTGTTCTGGTGGCTGGAAATGGGGTTTTAACCCTGGGAATTCTGTTCTGGTGGCTGGAACAGGGTCTGCACCCTGGGAATTCTGTTCTGGTGGCCGGAACAGGGTTTTTAACCCTGGAAACTCTGTTCTGGTGTCTGGAACAAGGGTCTGCACCCTGGGAACTCTTGTCGTGTGCCGAACCAGGGGTCTACACCCTGGATACTCTGTTCTGGTGGCCGGAAAAGGGTCTGCATTCTAAACTCTCTTCTGGTGGCCGGACGGGGGTCTACAACCGGAAACTCTGTTTTTTCAGAAACAGGACTCCCAGGGTGCAGACCCTGTTCCAGCCACCAGAACAGAGTTCCCAGGGTTAAAAACCCCAGTTCACAGCACCACAGAACAGAGTTCCCAGGGTTAAAACCCCAGTTCCAGCCACTTAGAACAGAGTTCCCTGTATGCAACAATCCCGTTCCGGCCACCAGAACAGAGCTCCTGGGAGGCCAGACCCCTGTTCCGGCTACCAGAATAAGATGCCCAGGGTTAAAATCCCTGTTTTCCGGCCCCAGAAACAGAAATCCCAGGGTGCAGACCCCTGTTCCAGCCACCAGAACAGAATTCCAGGGTTAAACCCATTTCCAGTCACCAGAACAGAGTTCCTAGGGGTTTTTTTAAATCCGTTCCGGCCACCAGAACAGAGTTCCCAGGGTGCAGACCCCCTGTTCCAAGCACCCAGAACAGAATTCCCAGGGTTAAAACCCATTTCCAGCCACCAGAACAGAGGTCCTAGGGGTTAAAATCCCTGTTCTGGCCACCAGAACAGAGTTCCCGGGTTAAAATCCCTGTTCTGGCACACCAGAACAGAGTTCCCAGGGTTAAAATCCCCTGTTCTGGCACCAGAACAGAGTTCCCAGGGTTTAAAATCCGTTTCGGCCACCAGAACAGACTTACGGAGGGTTGCAGACCCCTGTTCCAGCCACCAGAACAAGGAGTTCCCAGGGTTAAAACCCAGTTCCAGCCAACGAGAACAGAGTTCCCAGGGTTAAAACCCCAGTTCCAGCCCACTAGAACAGATTCCCTGTATGCAAATCCCGGTCCGGCCACCAGAACAGAGCTCCTGGGAGCCAGACCCCTGTTCCGGCTACCAGGAATAAGGATCCCAGGTTTAAATCCCTGTTTCCGGCCACCAGAACAGAATCCCAGGGTGCAGACTCCTGTTCCAGCCAC
The DNA here is from genome assembly GCA_019447015.1 of Hymenochirus boettgeri. Classification (NCBI taxonomy): domain Eukaryota; kingdom Metazoa; phylum Chordata; class Amphibia; order Anura; family Pipidae; genus Hymenochirus; species Hymenochirus boettgeri. Next base: position 57,006,874 of record CM033476.1, read on the forward strand.
CAGAACAGAATTCCAGGGTTAAATCCCCATTTCCAGTCACCAGAACAGAGTTCCTAGGGGTTTAAATCCTTGTTCCGGCCACAGAACAGAGTTCCCAGGGTGCGACCCCTGTTCCAAGCACACAGAACAGAATTCCAGGGTTAAAACCCCATTTCCAGACCACAGAACAGAGTTTCCTAGGGGTTTAAATCCCTGTTCCGGCCACCAGAACAGAGTTCCCAGGGTTTAAAATCCCTGTTCTGGCCACCAGAACAGAGTTCCCAGGGTTAAAACCCCAGTTCCAGCCACTAGAACAGAGTTCCCTGTATGCAATCCCTGTCCGGCCACCAGAACAGAGCTCCTGGGAGCCAGACCCCTGTTCCGGCTACCCAGAATAAGGATCCCAGGGTTTAAATCCCTGTTTTCCGGCCACCAGAAAAGAATTCCCAGGGTTGCAGACTCCTGTTCCAGCCACCAGAACAGAATTCCCAGGTTAAATCCCATTTCCAGTCACCAGAACAGAGTTCCTAGGGGTTTTAAATCCTTGTTCCGGCCACCAGAACAGAGTTCCCAGGGTGCAGACCCCTGTTCCAAGCACCAGAACAGAATTCCCGGTAAAACCCCATTTCCAGCCACCAGAACAGAGTTCCTAGGGGTTTTTTAAATCCCTGTTCCGGCCACACAGAACAGAGTTCCCAGGTTAAAATCCTGTTCTGGCCACCAGAACAGAGTTCCCAGGGTTTAAAATCCCTGTTCTGGCCACCAGAACAGAGTTCCAGGGTGTTAAAATCCCTGTTCGGCCACAGAACAGAGTTCCCAGGGTTTTAAAATCCCTGTTCTGGCCACCCAGAACAGAGTTCCCAGGTTTAAAATCCCTGTTCCGGCACACCACAGAACAGACTTCCCAGGGTGCAGACCCTGTTCCAGCCACCAGAAACAGAGTTCCCAGGGTTAAAACACCCAGTCCAGCCACCAGAACAGAGTTCCCCGGGTTAAAAACCCAGTTCCAGCCACTAGAACAGTTCCCTGTAGCAAACCCCGTTCCGCGCCACCAGAACAGAGCTCCTGGGAGCCAGACCCTGTTCCGGCTACCAGAATAAGGATCCAGGGTTAAAAACCCTGTTCCGGCCACTAGAACAGAGTTCCCAGAATGCAGACCCCTGTTCTGCCCACCAGAACAAAATTCCTAGGGTGCAGACCCCTGTTCCAGCCACCAGAACAGAGTTCCCAGGGTTAAAACCCCAGTTCCAGCCACTAGAACAGAGTTCCCAGGGTTAAAATCCCGGTTCCAGCCACCAGAACAGAGTTCCCAGAATGCAGACCCCTTTTCCGGCCACCAGAATAAAGATCCCATGGTTAAAACTTCTGTTCCGGCCACCAGAACAATATCCAGGAATATCCAGGGTGTTGTAGACCCTGTTCCAGCCACAGAATTAAAGATCAAGGGTTAAAACCCCCGTTCGGCACCAGTACAGTATCCAAGAGTATCCAGGGTGTACACCCCTGTTTCAGCCACCAGAACAGAGTTCCCACGATGCAGACCCCTGTTCCAGCCACCAGAACAAAAGTTCTCAGGGTGCAGACCCTCTGTTACAGCCACTGAAAAAGAGTTCCCAGGGTTTTTAACAATCCCTGTTCAAACCACCAAGAACAGAGTTCCCTAGGCCGGGGAACAGGCGTCTGCACCCTGGGAACTCTGTTCTGGTGGCCGGGAACAGGTGTCTGCACCCAGGGAACTCTGTTCTATTGGCCTAAACAGGGGTCTGCACCCTGGGAACTCTGTTCTGGTTGCTTTGTCCCATCCATTCAACCCATCTAGCATCCTAAATTTTTCTGTCTTTTCTGCCTAACTGTTGATCCAGAGAAGGCAAAAAAAAACCCCAAATTTATGAGGGGGAAAAATTCCTTCCTGACTCCAATTGTCAATCGATTTCCCTGGATCACCTCACTTTATGTCAATACCATAACTGCAACATTCCTTGTTTGCAGAAACTCCATCCGCTTTTTTTTAAACTGACCAAAGAACCTGCCATAACAACGTCCATGGAGACTGTTCCATAGCTTTACCATTCCAACCAGTAGAACAGACATAAGGCCCCATAACAGTGAGAACAATTATAATGGTCCTATACAGATACAGACAGTAGTCCCATACAGTGAGTCAACAGTAAAGGTCCCATACCAGTGAGAACTTCGTCAAAGGCCCATACATTGAGAACAATAGTAATGGTCCTACAATTCCCACAGACTGCACAAAAGAAATACTCCTGCTGCTCGTGGCTGCCCTTATACCTTTCCTTCTGCCTCCCTGTGTTGGGGAGTAATCTGGGTACACACAGTACAGATAAAGCCCCGATACCTATCGTTACTGTGTGTACCTTTGTTTTCCAAATGACTGCGCGGCCACTGAACTATCGGGTCGGTCCGAACGCTCATTTGAAAGAGGGAAAGATCCTGTATGTTTCTTTCTTGATCTTTCAGGTGTGTACCCAGCTTTACTTAGCTCTCAAGAGGCCTCTGAATGTGCCATTTATCACATGCACTAGGTAGTCAAAGCTAAATGACCGGTGAATGCTATTTAACATATTGAAACGTAAATTTGCAGGAGGGTCTGAAAATCCCATGTAAATATTTCTCTCTAATGGCGAAATCCCTTTATTCTAATATATATATACAGTATATATATACAGTAATTTCTTAAGCACACAGTCCCGGATATCAAAGGCACGGGATAATGCCAGTTAAAGCCAAGATACAGAAGGGCCAGGAACCATATGCATATCTAAATGACTGTCTTTCTCGCAAACCTTGGCATAACACAGGAAAATCCTGAGATCAAACACTGGCACTTTGGAGATGGACATCCAAACGAGAGTGAGTCTAGGTATAGTTAACAGATCACTATCATGAAACCATAACATACAGTTCCCCTGCTTACTATAACAACTATTAACTATAGTAACTATAACCGCTCGTACCATGTTCAGTACTTTACTGTCCTTCCAGGCAGTTTTAACCAGCTCCTATTATTTCCCCTTCATTCCAAGCTGCAATGGAGGGGCCCATAGAGAGGGGAAGTGCATCTGACCTGCAAATGTCACCACGAGGCAGCACTGCACCCTGCCCACACCCTTCATGTTTGGACTTCCGCCGCGGACACAAAAGGAGAAAGGATTGCTGACAGTTTCTAATGCCTCTGCATCAGGCTCCGCCTCCCAGCACCCTCTTACTGGATGATACTGCGAGAGATGGCACAAAGGCACAGATCCTCCTTCCTTCTCAGCCCGCGCCGGGACAAGGTTTTTGCACCTTGGGAAACTCTGTTCTGGCTGCCAAAAGGGTCTGCACCCTGGAAACTCTGTTCGTGGTGACTGGAACAAGGGTTTTCACCCTGGGAACTTTGTTCTGGTTGGACGGAACAGGGGTCTGCAACCCTGGAATTCTGTTCTGGGCGGCCGAAAGGGGTCTGCAACCCTGGGAACTGTGTTCTAGTCTAGCAGGGAAACAGGGTCTGCAACACTGTGTACACTGCTCTGGTTGGCCAGAAAGGATGGCTGTGTGGCTGGAAAAGGGGGTTCTCACCCTGAAACTTTGTTCTTGGTGGCCAGAACAGGAGTTTGGCATCCTGGGAACTCTGTTCTGGTGCGGAACTGGGGGGTTTCACCACCCTGGGAACTCTTGTTCTGGTGGCCGGGAACAGGCGTCTGCAACCCTGGGAACCTCTTTCTGGTGGCCGGGAACGGGGGATTTCACCCTGGGAACTCTGTTCGGTGGGCCGGGAAACGTGGGATTTCACCCTGGGACTCTGTTCTGGTGGCCGGAAACCGGTGTCTGAACCCGGGAACTCTGTTCTATTGGCCTAACAGGGTCTGCACCCTGGGAACTCTGTTGTGGTTTGCGGAACACGCTCTGCCACCTGGAAATCTGTTCTGGTGGCTGAAACAGTTTTGCACTCTGGTAACTCTGTTCTGGCTGCCTAAACAGGGGTCTGCACCCTGGGAACTCTGTTCTCTGGCAGTCGTAACAGGGGTTTGCACCCTTGCAATTCTGTTCTGGTGGCCAAACAGGGTCTGCACCCTGGGGACTCTTTTTCTGGCTGCCAGAAGGGGGTTTGCACCCTGGGAACTCTGTTCGCCTGCCGGAACATGGGTATGCACCCTAGGAACTCTGCTATGGTGGCCAAACTGGTCTAGCAAACCCTGGATACTCTGTTCTTGGTGGCCGGAAGGGTGTTTTTACCCTGAATCTTTTATTCTGGTGGCTGGAAAAGGGGTCTTCTACCCTGGGAACTCTGTTTTGGTGGTTGGAACAGGGATTTTAAACCCTGGGAACTCGTTCAGTGTGCTGTAACGAGGGTCTGCACCCTGAGAACTTTGTTCTGGTGGCTGGAACAGGGGTCTTGCATCCTGGGAACTCTGTTCTGGTGCTGCAACGGGGGTCTGCACTCCTGGGAACTCATTTCTCTGGTTTCTGGTGGCTAACAGGTGTCCGAATGGTTTTTAACCCTGGGAGATCTTATTCTGGTGGCCGGAACAGGGTCTACACCCCTGGATACTCCTGGATACTGTTCTGGTGGCCAGAACGGGTTTTAACCCTGGGATCTTTATTCTGGTGGCCGGAACGGGGGTCTGCACCCCGGAACTCTGTTCTGGTGGCCAGAACAGGGATTTTAATACCCTAGGGAATTTTGTTCTGGTGGGCGGAACAGGGGTCTGCATTCTGGGAACCCTGTTCTGGTGGCCGGAACAGGGGTTTTTAACCCTGGGAACTGTGTTTCTGCGGCAGGGGAACAGGGTCTGCACCCTGTGTACACTGCTCTGGTGGCCAAGAAAGGACGCTGGTGGCTGGAAAAGGGGTCCTGCACCCTGTAACTTTGTTCTGGTGGCCAGAACAGGGTTGCATCCTGGGAACTTGTTCTGGTGGCAGGAACGGGGGGTTTCACCCTGGGAACTCTGTTCTGGTGGCCGGGAACAGGCGTCCTGCACCCTGGAACTCTGTTCTTTGCCGGAACAGTGTCTGCACCCAGGGAACTCTGTTCTATTGGCCTAAACAGGGGTCTGCACCCTGGGAACTCTGTTCTGGTTGCTGGAACACGGCTCTGCACCCTGGGAAATCTGTTCTGGTGGCTGAAACTGTTTTGCACCCTTCTAACTCTGCTCTGGCTGCCTAAACAGGGGTCTGCGCCCTGGGAACTTTGTTCTGACAGTCGCTGCCTAAACAGGGGTCTGCGCCCTGGGAACTTTGTTCTGACAGTCGGAACATGGGTATGCACCCTAGGAACTCTGCTATGGTGGCCAAAACAAAAAACAGAGTTTCCGGTTGTAGACCCCCGTTCCGGCCACCAGAAGAGAGTTTAGAATGCAGACCCTTTTCCGGCCACCAGAACAGAGTATCCAGGGTGTAGACCCCTGGTTCGGCACACGACAAGAGTTCCCAGGGTGCAGACCCTTGTTCCAGACACCAGAACAGAGTTTCCAGGGTTTAAAAACCCTGTTCCGGCCACCAGAACAGAATTCACGGGTGCAGCCCCTGTTCCAGCCACCAGAACAGAATTCCCAGGGTTAAAACACCATTTCCAGCCACCAGAACAGAGTTCCTAGGGGTTTAAACCCTTCCGGCCACCAGAACAGAGTTCCCAGGGTTTTAAAATCCCTGTCCGGCACCAGAACAGAATTCCCAGGGTGCAGACCCTTGTCCAGCACCAGAACAGAATTACCAGGGTTAAAACACCATTTCCAGCCACCAGAACAGAGTTCCCAGGGTTAAAATCTCAGTTCCAGCCACTAGAACATAGTTCCCAGGGTTAAAATCCCTGTTCGGCCAACAGAACAGAATCCAGGGTGCAAACATAGAAATAGTAACATAGTAATTAAGGTTGAATAAAGACATTCGTCCATCAAGTCCAAGGGGCTTTAATCGTTACTTTATCTATTGAATTACAACAATATACCGTGACCTGGAATGAATGAGAACCTCACAAGCAGACTTGGTTAGTTCGAAGTACTGTTTGTCCGTTGTCTAACCAGTTTGGAGCCGTTGAGCATAGGCGGTTTTTCCATAATGCTTGGAAGATACCTTCCAAGTGACAGCTGGTGGGTAAATTTGCTGGGATAAAAAAAACACTTTCATGAGTTTCCGGCTCCCCTTCCAAACTCTTTTGTACTGGCCAGGCAGTGTCAGTTGAATAAAGTTTATTCAAAACCTGGAAGTTCCGTTTTTTTTAAAAAAACTTTACTTGACACTGGCCAAAAGGTGTGTGCAGCAATGTCCTGCTGCGGGTTCTGGATGTGATCTCTGCCTGAGGCGGTTGCAGATCTTCTATTTAGAAAGAAGGCAAGTTATACTGTAATTTTTAATGCGACCTGCATCCCACCATAAGATTAAAAGCAAGTTACAAAAAGTAGATCCTGAGCAAGTTTTAGGTTCTGTCATTCTGTCGTAAAGATTATTCTGTCATTACTATCTATCTAGTCTCATCATCTCTTATCTATCATCTATCTATCTATCTAGCTATTATCTTATATTTTATAGTTTCGAGTAGTTTTATAAAATATTTGAGTTTGAAATACGACCAATATGTCCTTCCAGTTCAACAACCAACCCATCTAGCAAATATCCTTAATTTTCCTGCCTAACTGTTGATCCAGAGAAAGGCAAAAACAAAAACAACCCAATTTATGAGGGGGAAAAAATTCCTTCCTGACTCCAGTTGCAATCGTAAATTTCCCTGTATCAACTCTACTTTATGTTCAATACCAGTAACTGCAACATTCCTTGTGTGCAGAAACTCATCCAGCTTTTTTTTTAACTGACAAGAACCTGCCATAACAACGTCATGGAAGAATGTTCTCATAGCTTTACCATTCCATACAGTGCGAACAGACAGTAAGGCCCCATACAGTGGAGAAACCATAGTAATGGGTCCCTTACAGTTTAGACAGACCAGTAAAGGTCCATACATTGAGATCAGACAGTAAAAGGTCCCATACAGGAAACAGGTCTGTCAAGGCCCATACAGGTTTGAGAACAAAGTCGGGCCTACAGATTCCCAGCAGACTGCACAAAAGAAATACTCCTGCTTGCTCTGGCTCCTATCACCTTTCCTTCTGCCTCCCTGTGTGGGAGTAACTCTGGTACACACAGTACATATAAAGCCCCCGATCCCTATCGTTACTGTGTTCCTTTGTTTTCCAAATGACATGCGCGGCCACTGAACTATCGCGGGTCGGCCAACGCTCATTTGGAAAAGAGGGAAAGATCCTGTATTTCTTTCTGATCTTTCAGGTTGTACCCCAGCTTAAACTAGCGCTCAAAGTGCCTCTTGAATGTGCCCTTATCACAGCAGGAACTATGGTAGTCAAAGCAAATGACCGTTGAAGCTAGTTAACATATTGAAACGTAAATTTGCAAGGAGGTCTGAAAATCCCATGTAAAATTTCTCTCTATGGCGAAATCACTTTTTCTAATATATATATACAAGTATATTATATCAGTAATTACTTAAGCACACAGTCCAGAGATCAGGCACGGATGATGCCAGTTTACAGGCCGAGATCCAGAACGGGCCCAGGACCATATGCATTATCTAAAGGAATCTTTCTCGCAAACCTTGGCATACACAGGAAAGAATCCTGAGATCACACTGGCACTTTGGAGGATGGACATCCAAACGGGGATAGTGATGTCTAGGTATAGTTAACAGATCACTACATGAAAACCATAACATACAGTTCCCCTGCTACTTAACAACTATTCACTATAGGTAACTATAACCGCTCAGTACCATGTTCAGTACTTTACTGTCTTCCAGGCAGTTACCAGGCTCCTATTTTTTCCCCCTTCATTCCAAGCTGCAATGGGAGGGGCCCATAGGAGAGGGGAAGTGCATCATCTGACCTGCAAATTCACCACGAGGCAGCAGCTGCAGCCCCTGCACCAGCACCCCTTCTTTTTGGACTTCCGTCCGGGACACCAAAGGAGAAAGGATTGCTGACAGGTTCTAATGCCTCTGCATCAGTCGTCCGCCTCCCCCTCTTACTGGATTATACTGCAGAATGGCTACAGGCACAGATCCTCCTTCCTTCTCACCCCGCCGGGAACCAAAGGGTTTTTTTGCACCTTGGAAACTCTGTTCGGCTGACAAAAGGGTCTTCACCTGTAAACTCTGTTTCGTGGTGACTGGAAACAAGAAGGTTTTCACCCTGGGAACTTTGTTCTTTGGACTGAACCGGGGTCTGCACCCTGGGAATTCTGTTCTGCTGGCGGCCTGAAAAGGGTCTGCAAACCCTGGGAACTGTGTTCTAGCAGGGGAACAGGGTCTGCAAACACTGTGTTCATGCTCTGGTTGGCCAGAAAGGATGGCTGGTGGGCTGGAAAAGGGGGGGGGGGTTTTTCTCACCCTGAAAACTTTGTTCTGGTGGCCAGAACAGGAGTTTTGCAATCCTGGGAACTCTGTTCTGGTGGGCCTGGAACTGGGGGGTTTCAACCCTGGGAACTCTGTTCTGGTGGCCGGGCAACAGGCGTTCCTGCAACCCTGGGAAACCTCTTTTCTTGGTGGCCGGGAACGGGGGATTTCACCCTGGGAACTCTGGTTCTGGGGGCCGGACGTGGGATTTCATTCACATTCACCCTGGGAACTCATGTTCTGGTGGCCCGGAAACCCGGTGTCTTAACCCATGTAACTCTGTTTCTACTCAGTTGGCCTAAACGGGGTCTGCACCCGGGAACTCTGTTGTGGGTGCTGGAAAACGCTCTGCCCCGGTAAATCGTTCTGGTGGCTGAAACAGTTTTGCACCCTGGTAACTCTGTTCTGGCTGCCTACCGGGTCTGCAGCCCTTGTAACTCGTTTCCTGGCAGTCGTTAACAGGGGTTTGCAAACCCTTGCAATTCTGTTCTGGTGGCCAAAACAGGTCGCACCCTGGGGACTCTTTTTCTGTGCCGAAAGGGGTTTTTGCACCCGGGGGAACTCTGTTTCTGCCTTCGGAACATGGGTACTGCACCCTAGGAATCTGCTATGGTGGCCATAAACGGGTCTACACTACAACCCTGGATACTCTGTTTTCTGGTGGCCGGAAGGGTGTTTTCACAACCACAACCATTCACCCTGAATCTTTATTCTGGTGGCTGGAAAAGGGGGTCTGCCTCTGCACCTGGAACTCTGTTTTGGTGGTTGGAACAGGGATTTTAAAATAACCCTGGAACTCGTTCAGGTGCTGTAACAGATGTTCTGCACCCTGAGAACTTTGTTCGGTGGCTGGATACGGGGTCTCATCCTGGGAACTCTGTTCTGGTGTCTGCAACGGGGGTCTGCCTCCTGGGAACTCATTTCTGGTGGCTGGAAACAGGTGTCCGAAATGGGGTTTTTAACCCTGGGATCTTTATTTCTGGTGGTCCGGAACAGGGGTCCTACACCCTGGATACTCCTGGATACGTTCTGTGTGCCAGAACATGGGTTTACCCTGGGATCTTTATTCTGGTGGCCGAACCTGGGTCTGCACCCCGGAACCCTGTTCTGGTGGCCAGAACAGGAGTTAACCCTAGGAATTTTGTTCTGGTGGGCGGAACCAGGGTCTGCATTCGGGACCCTGTTTCTGGTGGCTGAACTGGGGTTGTACCTGGGAAACTGGTGTTTCTGCTGGGCATGAGTGGTAAACAGGGTCTGAAACCCTGTGTACACTGCTCTGGTGTCCAGAAAGGACGGCTGGTGGCTGGAAAAGGGGGTCCTGCACCCTGTACACTTTTGTCTGGTGGCCAGAACTAGGGTTTGCATCCTGGGACCTCTGTTCTGGTGGCCAGGAACGGGGGGTTTCCACACCCTGGGAAACTCCTTGTTTCTGGTGGCCGGGGAACAGGCGTCTGCACCTGGTACCTCTGTTCTGGTTGCCGGAACAGGTGTCTGCAACCCAGGGAACTCTGTTCTATTGGCCTAACAGGGGTCTGCACCCTGGTAACTCTGTCTGGTTGCTGTAACAACGGCTCTGTCACCTGGTTAAATCTGTTCTCGGTGGCTGAAACTGTTTTGCACCCCTTATAACTCTGCTCTGCTGCCTAAACATGGGTCCCCTTCGTCCCTGGGAACTTTGTTCTTACAGTCGGACATGGGTATGGCACCCTATTAACCTGCTTGGTGGCCAAAACGGGTCTCAACCCCTGGTATACTCGTTCTGGTGCCGAAAGGGTGTTTTCCACCCTGAGATCTTTATTCTGGTTGGCTGGAAAGGGGTCTGCACCCTGGGACTCTGTTTTGGTGGTTGGAAACACAGGGATGTTAAACGCCTGGGAACTCTATCAGGTGGCTGAACAGAGGGTCTGCACCCTGAGAACGTTTGCTGCTGGTTGCTGGAACAGGGGTCTGCATCCTGGAAACTCTGTTTCTGGTGGCTGCAACTGGGGTCTGCATCCTGGAAACCATTTCTTGGTGGCTGAAACATTGTCGGCGGAATGGTTTTAACCCTGGATCTTTATTCTTTCTGGGTGGCCCGGAACAGGGTCTATACAACCCTGGATACTCTGGATCCTGTTCTGGTGGCCAAACGGGGTTTTAACCCTGGGATCTTTATTCTGGTGGCCGAACAGGGGTCTGCACCCCGGGACCTCTGTTCTGGTGGCCAGACAAAGGGATTTTAACCCTAGGAATTTTGTTCTGGTGGGCGGAACAGGGGTCTGCATTCTGGGGACCCTGTTCTGGTGGCTGGGAACTGGGTTGTAACCTGGGAACTGTTTCTTGTCTGGCAGGGGAACTGGTCTGCACCCTGTGTACAAACTGCTCTGGTGGCCAGAAAGGACGGCCTGGTGGCTGGAAAGGGGGTCTTCACGCCTGTAAACTTTGTTCTGGTGGCCAGAACAAGGGTTGCATCCTGGGCACTCTGTTCTGTGGCAGGAACGGGGGGTTTCACCCTGGGAACTCTGTTCGGGTGGCCGGGGAACAAGCGTCTGCACCCCCTGGGAACTCTGTTCTCTTGTGGCCGGGAACTCCGTGTCTCACCCCAAAGGACTCTGTTCTATTTGCCTAACAGGGTCTGCACACCCTGGAACTCTGTTCCTGGTTGCTGGAACACGGCTCTTCACCCTGGGAAATCTGTTCTGGGTGGCTGAACTGTTTTTCAACCCTTCTAACTCTGCTCTGGCCCTGCCTAACAGGGGTCTGCGCCTGGGAACTTTGTTCTGGACAGTCGTAACAGGGGTTTGCACCCTTGCAATTCTGTTCTGGTGGCCAAACAGGGGTCTGCAACCCTGGGGACTCGGTCTGGGCTGCTATAAGGGGGGGTTTTTGCACCCTGGCAATTTTGCTGTTCTGTTGCCAGACATAGGGGTCTGCGCCTGGGAAACAACTTTTTTCATGGGCTGCCAGAATGGGGATTTGCAACCCGAGCAAATTCTGTTCTGGTGGCCCAAAACGGGGGTCTGCACCTGGGAACTCTGTTTTATGCCGCGCTCCGGAACATGTTCCTGCCACCCTGTGAACTCTGTTTCCTGCAGTGGAACAGCAACAGGGATTTAAACCCCTAGGACTCTGTTCTTGGTGGCTGGAAATGGGGTTTTAACCCTGGAATGCTGTTTCTGGTGCTTGGAACAGGGTTCGCACCCTTGGAACTCTTTCAGTAAAAAGTGGTCTGCATTCTGGGAACCTGTTCTGATGGCAGGAACAGGGGTCTGCACCTTGCAAACTCTGCTATTGTGGCCAAGAACTGGTCTACAGCCCTGGATACTTCTTGCCGGAAAGGTGTGTTTATCACCCTGGAATTCTGTTCTGGTGGCCAAAAATGGGGGTCCTGCACCCTGGGACCCTCTGTTCCTTTGGTTGCGGCCCGACAGGGTTTTGCAACCCTGGGAACTCTTTTCCTCCGGCCGGAACAGGGTATGCACCTAGGAATCTGCTCTGGTGCCAAAACTGGTCTACAACCTTGATACTTCTGGCGAGTGGCCGGAAAGTGTGTTTTCCACCCTGAGATCTTTATCTGTGGCGGAAAAGGGGTCTGCAAACCTGGGAACTCTGTTTTGGTTGGTTGGAACAGGGCTTTTAACAAAACCCTGGGAACTCTGTTCAGGTGGCCTGTAACAGAGGTTTCTGCACCCTGAGAATTTGTTCTGGGGGCTGGAACAGGGTCTGCAATCCTGGGAACTCTGTTCTTGGTGGCTGCAACGGGGTCCTGCAATCCTGGGAAGCTCATTCTGGTGGCGAAACAGGTGTCCGGAATGGGTTTTAAACCCTGGGATCTTTATTCTGGTGGGCCCTGGACAGGGTCTACACCCTGGTACCCTCCTGGATAACTTTTCTGGTGGCCAGAACAGGGTTTTACCCTGGGATCTTATTCCTGGTGCCTGAACAGGGTCTGCACCCCGGGACTCTGTCGTTGTGGCCAGAAGAACAGGGATTTTAAACCCTTGATTTTGTTCTGGGTGGGGCGAACAGGGGTCTGCATTCTGGGAAACCCGGTCTGGTGGCTGGAACTGGGGTTTATTAAACGCCTGGGAACTGTGTTCTGGCAGGGGGAACAGGGTCCTGCACCCGTGTTACACTGCTCTTGTTGCATAAAGGAAACGGCTGGTGGCTGGGAAAAGGTGTCTGCACCCGTAAAACTTTGTTCTGTGGCCAAGAACATGTTTTGCATCCTGGGAACTCTGTTCTGGTGGCAGGGAACGGTGGGGTTTTCACCCTGGGAACTCTGTTCTGGTGGGGCCGGGAACAGCGTCTGTCACCCTGGGAACTTCTGTTTCTGTTGCCGGGACAGGTGTCTGCACCAGGGACCTCTGTTCTATTGGCCTAAACCGGGTCGGCACCCTGGGAACTCTGGGTTCTGGTTGCCTGGAACACGGCCTCTGGGCACCCTTGGAAATCTTTTTCTGGTGGCTGAAACTGTTTTGCAAACCCTTTCTAACTCCTGCTCTGTCTGGCTGCCTAAACATGGGTCTGCACGCCCTGGGAACTTTGTTCTGACAGTCGTAACATGGGTTTGCAAGGCCCTTGCAAATTCCGGTTCGGGTGGGCCAACAGGGTCTGCACCCTGGGAACTCCTGTTCGGGCCTGCTAGAATGGGGGTTTGCAAACCCTGGCAATTCTGTTCTGGTGGCAAGATAGGGTCTGTGCATCCTGGGAACATCTTTTCTGGCTGCCAGAATGGGGATTGCAACCCTACGCACTTCCTGTTCTGGTGGCCAAAACGTGGGTCTGCAACCTGGGAATCTGTTAGCTGCCGGAACATGGGTCTGCACCCTGGGAACTCTGTTCTGGCCGATGGAACCGGGGTCTGCACCCTGGAACCTCTGTTCTGGTGCCGTGGATATGCTTCTGTCCGCCTGGGAACTCTGTTCTGGTGTCAGAAAAGTTGTTCTGCATTCTTGGGAACTCTGTTCTGATGGCAGAACAGGGTCGGCACCTTGGAAACTCTGCTATGGGGCCAAAACTTGTCTACACCCTTGAGACTCCTGTTCTGGTGGCCGGAAAGGGGTTTTTCACACCCTGGGGAACTCTGTTCTGGTGGCAAGATAGGGGCTGCACCCGCCTGGGAAGTCTTTTTCTGGCTGCAGAATGGGGTTTGCACCCTAGCAATTCCTGTTTCTGGTGGCCAGAACAGGGTTTGCATCCTGGAACTCGGTTCTTGTGCAGGGAACGGGGGTCTGCACCTTGGGAACTCTGTTCGGTTGCCGGGGACCAGGCGTCCCTGCACCTGGGTAACTCTGTTCGGGGTGGCCAGGAACAGGTGTCACCCTGGATATTCCTTGATATTGTTCTGGTTGCCGGAACGAAGTTTACAAACCGTGGTAGGATCTTTATTCTGGTGGCCGTAACAGGTCTGCAATTCTGGGAACCTGTTCTGTGGCTGGCACCGTGAGTTTAACCAACCCTGGGACTCTGTTCTGGTGGCTGGAACTGGGGTTTTATAACCCTGGAATCCTCTGTTCTGAGGGCAGAAGCGGGTCTGCACCTTGTAACTCTGCTATGGTGGCCAAAACCGGTCTCACCCTGGATACTCTGTTTTCTGGTGTCAGAAGGTGTTTTAACCCTGGGATCTTTGTTCTGCTGGCCAAGATAGGGGTCTGCACCCTGGGGACTCTTTTTCTCTGGCTGCCAGAAGGGGGTTTTGCACCCCTAGCAAATTCCTGTTTCTGGTGGCCAAACAGGGTTTGCATCCTGGGAACACTCGGTTCTGGTGGCAGGGACCGGGGGATTTTCCACCCTGGGAAACTCTGTTTTCTGGTGGCTGGGAACAGGCTTCTGCAACCCTGGGAACCTTCTGTTCTGGTTGGCCAGGACAGGTGTCCTGCACCCAGGAACTCTGTTCTAATTGCCTAAACAGGGTCTGCACCCTGGGAACTACGTTGTTTCTGGCAGATGGAAACCGGGTTGCTGCCCCTGGGAACTCGGGTTTCTGGTGGCCGGGGAACAGCCGTCTGCACCCTGGGAACTCCTGTTCTTGTGGCCAGGAACAGGTGTCTGCACCCAGTGAACTCTGTCTTTGGCCGAACCGGGGTCCCCTCACCCTGGGAACTCCTGTGCTGGTTGCTGGAAACACGGCTCTGCAACCCACTGGGAAATCTGTTTTCTGTGGCTGAAATGTTTTGCAACCCTTCTAACTCTGCTCTGGGCTTGCCTAACAGGGGTCTGCGCCCTGGGAACTTTTGTTCTGACAGTCCGTAACAGGGGTTTGCACCCTTGCATTCTGTTCTGGTGGCCAAAACAGGGTCGCACCCTGTGGACTTGTTCTGGCTGCTAGAATGGGGGTTGTGCAACCCTGTCAATTCTGTTCTGGTGGCAAGATAGGGGTCCGCAGCCTGGGAACTCTTTTTCTTCTGCTGGCTGCATAATGGGGATTTTGCAAACCCTATCAATTCTGTTCTGGTGGCCAAAACGGGGGTCTGCACCCTGGGAAATCCTGTTCTGGCCTGCCACGGAACATGGTCTGCAACCCCTGGGACTTTGTTGTGGGGCCAGAATAGGGTTTTCATTCACCCTGGGAACCTGTTCTGAGGCCAGAACAGGGTCTGCTTTAAGGGAACTCTGTCTCTGGGTGTTGAACATGATTTTTAACCCTGGCACTCTGTTTCAGGTGGCTGTAACAGAGGGTCTTCACCCGAGAACTTTTGTGCTGGGTGCTGGAACGGGGTCTGCACATCCTGGGAACGCTGTTCTGGTGGCTGAAACAGGGGTGTACACCCCTGGATACTCTTGGCTACTGTAACGGTGGCCGGAACGGGGTTTTAACCGTGGGATCTTTGCTTCACATGGTGGCGGAACAGGGTCTACACCCTGATATTCCTGGATATTGTTCTGGTGGGCCGGAACATGAAAGGTTTAACCATGGATCTTATTCTGGTGGCCGGAAAAGGGGTCTGCATTCTGGGAACTCTGTTTCTGGTGGGCTGGAACCGGGATGTTAACCCGGAACTCTGTTCTAGGGCTGGAACTGGGGTTTTAAAAACCCTGGGAACTCTGTTCTGGTCGGCTGGTACCGGGGTCTTGCCCAAACCCTAAATTTTGTTCTGGTGGGCAGAACAGTGTCTGCATGTCTGGGAACTCTGTTTCTAGTGGCCGGAACAGGGTTTTTTAACCCTGGACCTTATTCTGGTAGCCGGAACAGGTCGGGCTCCCAGGATCTCTGTTTCTGTGGCGAACCGGGGTTTGCATACAGGGAACTGTTCTAGTGGCTGGACTGGTTTTTAACCCGTGGGAACTCTGTTCTGGTGCTGGCACGGGGTTTTTAACCCTGGAACTCTGTTTCTGGTGGCTGGACAGGGGTTGCAACCCTGGGAAATTCGTTCTGGTGTGGCCGAACATGAATTTTAACCTGGGGAACCTCTGTTTCTGAGTGGCCAGAACAGGGATTTTAAAACCCTGGGAACTCTGTTCTGGATGGCCAGAACAGGATTTAACCCTGGAATCTGTTCCTGGTGGCCAGAACAGGGATTTTACCCCTGGGAACTCTGTTCTGGTGGCCAGACAGGGATTTTAACCCTGGGACTCTGTTCTGTTGGCCGGAACAGTGATTTAAACCCCTAGGAAAACTCTGTTCTGGTGGCTGGAAATGGGTTTTATCAACCTGGGAATTCTGTTCTGGTGCTTGGAAAGGGGTCTGCACCCTGGGACTCTGTTCGGGTGGCCGGCACAAGGATTTAAAAACCCCTAGTAACTCTGGTCTGGTGACTGGAAAAATGGGGATTTAACCATGTAATTCTGTTCTGGTGGCTGGAACAGTAATCTCACCCTGGGAATTCTGTCTGGGCCGAAAACAGGGATTTAAAACCCTGGGATCCTTATTCTTGTATCCGAAATGGGTCTTGCTCCCAGGAGTCTCTGTTTCTGTGGCCGGACGGATTTTTGCCAATACATGGAACTCTGTTCTAGTGGCTTTAACTGGGGTTTTAACCCTGGGAACTCTGTTCTGGTGGCAGAACAGGGATTTTTAAACCCTGGGAAACAATCTGTTTCTGGGGCCGGAACAGGGATTTAAAACCCCTAGGAACTCTGTCTGTGGCTGGAAATGGGGTTAAAACCCTGGGATTCTGTTGTCTTGGTGCTTGGAACAGTGGTCTGCACCCTGGGAACCTTCTGTTCTGGTGGCCGGAACAAGATTTACATTAAACCCCTAGGAACTCTGTTCTGTTGACTGGAAAATGGGGATTTAAAAAACCCTGGGAATTCTGTTTCTGGTGCTGGAACAGGAGTCTGCACCCTGGGAATCGTTCTGGTGGCCGGAAAACAGGGATTTAAAAACCCTGGGATCCTTATGCTGGTAGCCGGAACAGTTCTGGCTCCCAGTAGCTTCTGTTTGGTGGCCGAACAGGGTTTGCATCAGGGAACCGTTCTGTGGCTTGAACTGGGGTTTTAACCCTGGGAACTCTGTTTCTGGTGCTGGAACTGGGGTTTTAACCCTGGTAAACTCTGTTCTGGTGGCTGGAACAGGGGTCTGCACCTCGTAAGTCTGTTCTGGATGGCCGACCAGGTCGATTTTAACTGGGAAACTGCTGTTCTGGTGGCTGAAAAGGGATTTTAAACCCGGGAACTCTGTTCTGGTGGCAGTACAAGGGTCTGTTACAGGTGGAAATCTGTTTCTGGTGGGGAACGGGATTTATAACCCCTGGGAACTCTGTATTCTGGTGGCTGGAACATGGGTTTAACACCTGAGAACTCTGTTCGTCTGGGTGCTTCGGGAACAGGTGTCTTGAACCCAGGAAACTCTGTCTGGTTGCCGGAACACGGTCTTAAACCCCTGGATCTGTTCTGGTGAGCTAAACATGGGATTTAGACCCTGGTAACTTGTTCTGGTCTCTAAACAGGGTCTGCAAACCCTTTAGCAATCTGTTTTCTGGTCGTGCCGAAACGGGGTTCACCCTTGCCTTATTCTGTTTCTGTAGGCCGAACAAGGGTCTGCCCCATGGAACTCTGTTTTGTGCCAGATTGCAACAGGATTCTAAGCTATGGGTTTAACATAGCAACCCTGGAACTCTGTTCTGGTGCTGAGGAACTGGGTTCTACACCCAGGGAACTCTGTTCGTTGGTGGCTCGGAACAGGGTCCTGTCACCCTGGGAATCTCGTTCTGGATGGCCGTAACAGGAGTTTAAGACAACCCTGGGGAACTCTGTTCTAGGTGGCCAGAACAGGGATTTTAACCCTGGGAACTCTTTCCAGGTGGCCGGCACAGGGTCCGCCCTAGAACTCTTGTTCTAGGCTGGAAAGGGTTTTAACCCTGGGAATCTGGTATGCTGGTTGTCTTGGAACAGGGGTCTGCACCCTGGGAACTCTGTTCTGTTTGCCGGAAACAGGATTATAACACCTGAAACTCTGTCTGGTGGACTGGAAGGGGATTTAACCCTGGGAATTCTGTTCTGGTGGCTGGAACAGGGGCTCGAACCCTGGAATTCTGTTCTGGTGGGCCGAACAGGGTTAAACCCTGGGATCTTTTCTGGTGCCTGAACAGGGGTCTGGCCCCGGATCTCTGTTCTGTGACGGAACGGGATTGCATAATCAGGGAACTCTGTTCTTGGCTGTGCTGGAACTGGGGTTTTGGATTACCCTGGGATCTCTGTTCTGTGTGGCTGGAACAGTGGGTCTGCAACCCTGGGAAGTCTGTTCTGGTGGCGAACAGGGTTTACCCCTGGGAACTCTGTTCTGGTGGCCAAACAGGGAGTTTACACCCGGGGAAACCTT
Organism: Hymenochirus boettgeri; assembly: GCA_019447015.1. NCBI lineage: Eukaryota > Metazoa > Chordata > Amphibia > Anura > Pipidae > Hymenochirus > Hymenochirus boettgeri. Next base: position 57,024,999 of record CM033476.1, read on the forward strand.
TTCTGTGCCGAACAGGGTTTAAATTTAACAAACCCCTGGAACTCTGTTCTGAGTGGCCAGACAGGGGATTTAACCCGGGAGACTCTGTTCTGGTGGCTGGAAAGTGTTTAACCCTGGGAATCTGTTTCTGGTGTCTTGGAACAAGGGGTCTGCAACCCTGGGAACTCTGTTCTGGTGGCAGGACACGGTTATAAATAAAATTAACCCCTAGGAAACTCGGTTCTGGTGACTGGAAATGGGGTTTAACCATGGGAATTCCTGTTCTGTGGCTGAACAGGGGTCCTAGCACCCTGGGAATTACTGTTTCTGGTGGCCGAACGGGTGTTAACCCTGACTCTTATTCTGGTGCCGGACACAGGGGTCTGGTCCTGCGGATCTCTTAGGTCTGGTGGCCGGCACAGGGTTTGCATCGAGAGAACTTCTGTTCTAATTGCTGGAACTGGGGGCTTGACCCTGGAAACTCTGTCTCTGGTGGCTGAACTGGGGTTGTTAACGCCTGAACCTCTGTTCTGGTGGCTGAACAGGGCGTCTGACACCTTGGAATCTGTTACTGGTGGCCGGAACAGGGTATTTTACCAACCTTCTAGTGTGAAAGGCGGTTAACCTGGTTCTGTCGGGTGCCGAGAACAGGTTAACCTGGGAACCCTGTTCAGTGTGGAACGGATTTAAACCCTTGAGGAACTGTTCTGGGTGCCGGAACGTGGTTTTTTACAACCCGGGAATCTTTTCTGGTGGCTGAACAGGGGTCGCACCGGGGAACGGGTAGTTGGTGGCCGGAACAGGTATTGAAACCCCTAGGAAACTCTGTTTGGTGGGCTGGCAATGGGTGATTTAAACCCTGGGAATTCTGTTTGGGTGGCTGGACAGGGTGTCTGTCACCTGTAATTTCACCTGTTCTGGTGGCCGGAAAACAGATTTAAACCCTGGGATCCTTATTCTTGTAGCCGGACAGGGGTCTGGCTCCCAGCGCTTGTTCTTGTGGCCGGAACAGGATTTGGCATACAGGGAATCTCTGTTCTGGTGCTTGGAATGGGGTTTTAAAATTAACCCCTGGGAAACTCTGTCTGGTGGCTGGCACAGGGTCTGGCACCCTGGGAAGGTCTGTTCTCTGGTGCCGAAACAGGGATTGTAAAACCCTGGGCAACTCTGGTTCTGGTGGCACAGAACAGGGATTTTATTTTAATTAACCCTTGTGAACCTGTTCTGGTGGACAGAACAGGATTGTTAACCCTGGGAACTCTGTTTCTGGTGGCCAGAACAAGGGATGTAAACCCCTAGGAATCTGTTGTTTCTGTGTGGTCTGGAAATGGGGTTTAACCTGGGATTCTGTTCTGTGTCTTGGAACAGTGGTCTGCAAACCCTGGGAACTCTGTTCTGGGTTGCCGGAAACAAAGGATTTAAAACCCCTAGGAACCTCTTTTCCTGTGACTTGAAAATGGGGATTTGAACCCTGGGAATTCTTCTGTGGCGGGAAACAGGGGTCGCCCCCCTGGGAATGCTGTTCTGCTGGTGGCCGGAAAACAGGGATTTTAAACCCTTGGATCCTTATTCTCTGGTAGCCGGAACAAGGGGTCGGCCCCAGGAGCTCTGTCTGGGGTGGCGGAACAAGGGATTTGCATGCAGGGAACTCTGTTCTAAGTGGCTGGAACTGGGTTTTACTCCTGGGAACTCTGTTCGGTGGCCAGACATGGAGTTTAAAAACCTGGGAACTTCTGTTTCTAGTGGCCGAACAAGGGATTAAACCCCTAGGACCTCTGTTCTGGTGGCTGGAAATGGTTTTAACCCTGGGAATTCTGTTCGGTGGCTTGGAACAGGGGTCGCAAACCCTGGGAAACTGTTCTGGTTTCCGGAACCAGATTTAAAACCCCTAGGAACTCGTTCTGGTGACTGGAAATGGGGATTTACCCCTGGGAATTAATCTGTTCTGTGGCTGAACATAGGGGCCACAACCCTGGTAATTTCTGTTTCTGGTTGCCGAAAACAAGGATTAAACCCGTGATCCTTATTCTGGTACCGGACAGGGTCTGGCTCCCAGTAGCTCTGTTTCTGTTTGGCCGGACGGGTTTGCATACATTGAACTCTGTCTAGTAGGCTGGACACTGGGGTTTTAACCCTGGGAACTCTTTTCGGTGGCTGGAACTGGGGTTTTAACCTGGGAACTCTGTCTTCTGGATGGCTGGAACTGGGCTTTTAAATAACCCTGGGAACTCTGTCGGGGTGGCTGGAACAGGGGTCTGCCTGCACCCTGGGGAATCTGGTCTTGTGGCCGAACAGAGGGATGTTACACCTGGGAACTCTGGGTTTCCTGGTGGCCAGAACCAGGGATTTTAAACCTGGAACGCTGGTCGGGTGCCGAACGGGATTTAAAAAAAAAACCCTAGGAAAACTCTGTTCGGTGCTGGGACATGTGGTTTTAACCCGGGTAATTCTGTTCTGGTGCTTGGACAGGGTCTGACCCTGGGAACTCATCTCTGTTTCTGGTGGCCGAACAAGATTTAAAAAAAAAAAAAAACCCCTAGGAATCTGTTTCTGGTGACTGGAACGGGGGATTTAACCCTGGGAATTCTGTTCTGGTGCTGGCCACAGGTCTGCACCCTGGGGAATTCTGTTCTGAGTGGCCGGAAAACCAGGGATGTTTAAAACCCTGGTACTCTGTTGTATTGGCTGGACCAGATTTTAACCCGGGAACTCTGTTCTGGTGCCGGAACAAGGATTTAAACCCCTAGGAACTCTGTTTCTGGTGACTGGAAATGGGTTTTAACCCTAGGCATCTGTTCTGGTGGCTGGAACAGGGGTCGCACCCTGGGATTCTGTTTCTGGGTGGCTGAACTGGGGATTTAAAACCGGGGAACTCTGTTTTCTGGTGGCTGGAACAAGGGGTTCTGGCCACCATAGAATTTTTTGTTCTGGTGTCGGAACAGGGGTCTGCATTCTGGGAACTCTGTTCTGGTGGCCGGACCGGGTTTTTCACCCTAGGATCTTTATTCTTTGGCCAGAACAGGGTTTTAAAAAAAAAAAAACCCTGGGAATCTGTTTTCTGGTGGCCGGAACAGGATGTAAATCCCTAGGACTCTGTTCTGGGTGGCTGAAAACGGGGTCTCACCCTAGGAATTCTGTTCTGGTGGCTAGAACAGTGGTCTGCATTCTGGGAACTCTGTTCTGGGGGGCCGGAACAGGGGTCTGTCCCTGGGACTCGTTCTGGTTGCCGGAACGGGGTTTTTAATTTAACCCCTGGGATCTTTATTCTGGTGGCCAGAACAGGGATTTTCAACCCTGGGCAACTCTGTTCTAGTGGCCGGAACGGGGGTTTTAAAACCTGGGCATCTTTATTCTGGTGGCCGTACATGGGTTCTGCACCCCGGAAACTGTGTTCTGGTGGCTTGAACTGGGGTTTTAAACCTGGAACTCTGTTTTCTGGTGGCTGGAACAGGGGTCTGCCCCCTGTGAATTCTGTTCTGGTGGCCGAAAGGGGTTTTAAATTAACCCTGGATCTTTATTCTGGTGGCCGGCACCAGGGGTCTGCACCCCGGAACTGTTGTTCTGTTGTGCTGAGAAACTGGGGTGTAAAAACCCTGGGAACTCTGTTCTGGTTGGCGTAACAGGGGTCCGCCAAAACCCCCTGGGAAATTCTGTTCTGTGGCCGGAACCGGGGTCTGCATTTCTGGGAACTCTGTTCTGGTGGCGAAACAGGGATTTTAACCCTGGAACTCTGTTCAGGTGGCTGTAACAGAGGTTCTGCCCCTGAGAACTTTGTTCTGGGTGGCTGGAACAGGGGTCTGCATCCATCCTGGGAACTCGGTTCTTGGTGGCTGAAACAGGGGTGTAACCCCCTGGATACTCTTGGATACTGATCACTGGTGGCTCGAACATAGTTTTCACCGTGGGATCTTATTCTGGTGGCCTGAACAGGGTCTGCATTCTGGGAACTCTGTTCTGGTGGCTGGAACAGGGATTTTAACCACTGGGAACTCTGTTCTAGAGTGGCTGGAACTGGGGTTTTAATAACCTCTGGAACGCTGTTCTGGTGGCTGGAACAGGGGTCTGCAAACCCTAGGAATTTGTTTCTGGTGGTGTGGAACAGGGGTCTGCATTCTGGGACTCTGGTTTCCGGAATGGGTTTTTAACCTGGATCCTTATTTGGTAGCCAGAACCGGGGTCTGGCTCCCAGGAGCTCTGTTCTGGTGGCCGGAACAGGGGTCTGCATCCAGGGAACTCTGTTCTATTGGCTGTGAACTGGGGTGTTTAACCCTGGGACCTCTGTTCTGGTGGCTGTGAACTGGGGTTTTAACCCTGGGAACTTCTGTTTGCTGGTGGCTGGAACAGTGGTCTTCACACCCCTGAAGTCTGTTCTGGTGGCCGGAACAGGGATTTTTAACCCAGGAACTCTGTTTCTGTTGGCCGGAACAGGGATTTAACCGCCTAGGAACTCTGTTTTCTGGTGCTGGAAATTGGTTTTTAAACCCTGGGAATTCCTGTTCTGGTAGCGGAACAGGGTCCTGCACCTGGAATTTCTGTTCTGGGGCTGTAAACTGCTGGGGTTTTAAATTAAAAACCCGGTGAATCTGTTCTAGTGGCTGGAACTGGGATTTTAAACCCTTGAACTCTGTTCTGTGGCCGGAACAGGTATGTAAACCCCTAGGAACTCTGTTCTGGTGGCTGGAAATGGGGTTTTAACCCTGGGATTCTGTTCTGGTGGCCTTGAACAGGGGTCTGCAACCCGGAAATTCTTTTCCTGGTGCTAGAACTCGGGGTTTTAACCGTGGGAACGTCTGTTCTGGTGGCTGGAACCGGGGTCCTGCACCCTAGAATTTTTGTTCTGGTGGCCAACGGGGTTTTTAACCCTAGGATCTTTATTCTGGTGGCCAAACAGGGTCGGCATCCCAGGACCTCTGTTCTGGTTGCCGAACATGGGATGTTAACCCGGGGATCTCGTTTTCTAGTGGCGGGAACTGGGATGTTAACCCTGGGCCCTCTCTGTTCTTGTCTGGTGGCCGAACAGGGATTTAAAAACCCCCTAGTAATCTGTTTCTGCTGTGACTGGACAATGGGGTTTTAAAAAAAAAAAACCCTGGAACTCTGTTCTGTGGTGGCTGGAACAGGGGTCTGGCCCTAGAATTTCTTCTTCTGGTGGGCGGAACAGGGGTCTGCATTCTGGAACTCTGTTCTGTGCCGAACAGGGTTTTTAACCCTAGATCTTTATTCTGGGGCCAGAACAGGGAATTTAACCCTGGGAACTCTGTTTCTGGGGGGGCCGGAAACAGGATTTAACTCCCTAGGAACTCCTGTTTTGGGTGGCTGGAATTGGGGTTTTGAACCCTGGACATCTTTTCTTGTGCTGAACAGGGGTCTGCAACCCTAGAATTCTGTTCTGGTGGCAGAAAAGGGGTCTGCATTCTGGGAACCTCGTTCTTGTGGCCGGAACAGGGTCTGGTACCCTTGGAACTCTGTTTCTGGGGTTGCCGTAACTGGGTTTTCTTTAAACCCTGGATCTTTATTCTGGTGGCCAGAACAGGATTTTAACCCTGGAACTCTCTTTTTCTAGTGGCCTGGAACGTGGGTTTTACCCTGGGATCGCTTATCTGGTGGTCGGCACACGGGGTCTTGGCATTCGGGAACTCTGTTTGTGTTACCGGAACGGGGTTTTAAATTACCCTTGATCTTTATTCTGGTGGCCGGAACAGGGATTTTATTTTAAAACACCTGGGAACTCGTGTTTCTGGTGGCCGAACGGTGGTTTTAACCCTGGGATCTTCATTCTTGTGGCCGGACAGTGGTCTTCACCCCGGGAACTGTTTCTGGTGGCTGAACTGGGGTTTAACCCTGGGAACTCTGTTCTGGTGGCTGGAACAGGGTCTGCAAAACCCTGGGAATTCTGTTTCTGGTGCCGAACAGGTGTCTGCATTCTGGGGAACTCTGTTCTGGGGCTGGAACGCGGGATTTTAACCCTGGGAACTCTGTTCTATGGCTGGAACTGGGGTTTAAACCCTGGGAACCGGGCTTTCTGCTGGCTTGGAACAGGGGTCCCCTGCACTAGGAATTTTGTTCTCTGGTGGGTCAGAGACCAACGTATTTCCGTCTGCATGCTGGGAACCCTCTGTTTCATGGCCGGAACAGGGTTTTTAACCTGTGGATCCTTATTCTGGTAGCCGGAACGGGTCTGGCCTCCAGGAGCTGCGGTTCTGGTGTGGCCGGAACAGGGGTTTGCATACAGGGTACTGGTTCTAGTGGCTGGAATGGGATTTTTAACCCTGGGAACTCTCTGTTCTTGTGGCGGAACATGGGTTATAAACCCCTAGGGAACTCTGTTCTGGTGTGCTGGAACATCGGGGTCTTCCACCCTGGGAATCTGTTCTGTGCGGAACAGGGTTACCCTGTGCTCTTTCTGGGGCAACACGGTGCCCGGGAACTCGGTTCCTGTGCCGGAACCAAGGGATTTAAATTCCCCTGGGAAACTCTGTTCTGGCTATAAATGGGATTTAAAAAACTCTGGGAAACTCTGTTTTTCTGGTTGGCTGCAGAACAGGTCTGTTAACACCTGGAATTACTCGTGTTCTGGTGCGACAGGGATTAAACCCATGCTTTTGCAAATTTTAACCCGGGGAGTCCTGATTCTGTTGCATTGGAACAGGGGTCTGCTACCCAGGCTTCTGTTCTTGTGCGCCGGAACCGGGATTTACCAGCAACAGCGCACACTTGTTCTAAGGTACTGGAATGGGATCTTTAACCCTGGGAACTCCTCTGTCTGTGGTGGCTGGAACTGAGTTCCACCCTGGGACTGTCTGCTGGTGGCCTGAAACAGGGCTGAACCCTGGGAGTCTCTGTATTCTGGTGGCCGGACACAGGGGGTCTGCTCCCTGAGCTCTTGCTGGCTTGGGCCACGGACCAGGAGTTCCTTAAACTGAGACACTTCTGTTCTGGGTGCCGGAACATGGGTTTTTAAACCCTAGGAACCTCGTGTTCGTGGTGTAGGCAAGAGGGTTGTTAAAACCCTGGAACTCTGTTCTGGGGCTGGAAAAAGGTACTGAATAACCACGGCGGGAACTCCTGTTGCTGGTTGCCTGGAAAATGGTTTTAACCCCTGGAAGTCTGTTTGGTGCTGGAATAGGTCTGCAAAAAAATGGCACCTGATCGTTCTGCAACAGTTTAGCTGAATCTCGTACATGGGATTTAACCCTGGGAATTCTGTTCTGGGTGGCTGGAAACAGGAGTCTGCACCCTGGATGCTGTCTGGTGAGCGTAACACAGGGATTTAAACCCTGGGAATCCTTATTCTGGACGCCGGAACAGGGGTCTGGCTCCCAGGACTCTGTGTCTGTGTTGGCCAGAACAGGGATTTGCAATACATGGAACTCTGTTCGGGCGGTGAAACTGGGTTTTAACCCTGGCTGCGAACCTCTTTCCTGCTGGTGGCTGGAAAATGGTTTCTAAGACCTGGGAACTCTGTGTTCGGTGGCGGAAACAGGGTTCTCCATGACCCCTGGAACGTCTGTTCCTGGTGTGCAGAACGGGATTTTACAAATTTACCCTCGGAACCTCCTGCTTCTGCGGTGGCCAGAAGCAGGGTATTTTAACCCTTGGGAACTCTGTTCTGGGTGGCCAACATGCGGGATTTAAAAAGAACCTAGGGAACTCTGTTCTGGTGGCAGGTTTAACCCCGGAACCATGTTGGGTGATTGGTTTAACCCTGGAATTTCTGTTCTGTGGTGCTTGACACGGGTCTGGCAACCCTGGAACTCTGTTCTGGTGGCACGAACTAAGGATTAAAACCCCTAGGAAACTCTGTTTCTGGTGACTGGAAGATGGGTTTAACCCTGATTCTGTTCTGGTGGCTGGAACAGGGTCTGCACCCGGAATTCCTGTTCTGGTGGCCGGAAAATTGGATGATTTAAACCCTGGGTCCTCTTATTCTGGTAGCCGGAACGGGGTCTGGCTCCCAGGAGCTCTTGTTCTGGTGCCGGAGTGCTTGATTTGCATACAGGAACGCTGGTCTAGGGTGGCTGGAACTGGGGTTTTAACCGGGAACTGCGTGTTCTGGTGGCTAGGTGAACTGGGTTTTTAACCCTGGGAACTCTGTTCTGGTGTGCTGGAACAGGGTCTACCTGGTATTTGTCTGGTGCCGGAACAGTTAACCTGGGAACTGCTGTTCTGGTTGCCAAATCCCAGACCACACCCGCGAGCCCGAGGACCCCCACCACAACGAAAGGGGTTTTTTTAAACCTGGGGACTCTGTTCGTGGCACATGGAAAACCGAACCGTGGGAACGGGATTTAAAAAAAAAACCCCTAGCAACTCTTTCTGTGGCCTGGAATGGGGTTTAAACTCCTTGGAAATTCTGTTCTGGTGCTTGGAACAGGGGTCTGCACTGCACCCTGGAACGCTGTTTCTGGTGGCCGCGAACGAATGGATTTAAACAACCCCTAGGACTCTGTTCTGGCTGCTGACTGGGAAGGATTTTAACACCTGGTAATTCTCGTCGGGTGTGCTGGAACAGGGGTCCTGCACCCTGGGAATCGTTCTGTTCTGGCCCCGGAAACAGGGATTTAAAAAACCCTGGGATCCTTTCCTGTAGTACCCGGAACCAGGGTGGTCTGGTCTCCCAGGAGCTTTGTTCTGGTGGCCTGAACAGGATTTGCATACAGGGAACTTTTCTGGTGGCTGGAACCTTGGGGTGTTAAAACCCCTGAACTCTGTTTCTGGTGCTGGAACGGGTCTGCACCCTGGGAAGTCTGTTCTGGGTGGCCGAAACTCAGGGATCTATTAAGCCCTGGGAACTCTGTTTCTGTGTGGCCAGAACAGGGATTTTCACCCTGGGAACCCTGTTCTGGTGGCCAGAACGGGATTTTAACCCTGGGAACTCTGTTTGCTGTGGCCAGAACAGGGATTAAAAACCCCTAGGAAACTCTGTTCTGGTGGCTGGAAATGGGGTTTTACCCTGGGAATTTCTGTTCTGGTGCTTGGAACAGGGTCTGCTGCACCTGGGAACTCTGTTCTGGTGGCCGGAACAAGGATTTCAAAACCCTAGGAACTCTGTTCTGGTGACTGGAAATGGGATTTTAAAACCCTGGGATTCTGTTCTGGTGGCTGGAACAGGGGTCTGCACAACCCTGGGAATTCTGTTCTGGTGGCCGGAAAACAGGATTTTAAACCCTGGGATCCTTATTCTGGTAGCCGGAACAGGGGTCTGGCTCCAGGAGCTCTGTTCTGGTGGCCGGAACAGGGATTTGCATGCAGGGAACTCTGTTCTAAGTGCTGGAACTGGGTTTTTAACCCTGGGAACTCTGTTGCTGGTGGCCAGAACAGGGATTTTAAAAACCTGGGAACTCTGTTCTGGTGCCCGGAACAGGGATGTAAACCCCTAGGAACTCTGTTCTGGTGGTCTGGAAATGGTGTTTAAACCCTTGGAATTCTGTTCTGGTGCTTGGAACAGGGGTCTGCACCCTGGAACTCTGTTCTGTGGCCAACAAGGATTTAAAACCCCCTAGGAACTCTGTTCTGGTGACTGGAAATGGGGATTTAACCCTGAATTCTGTTTCTGGTGGCTGGAACCAGGGGTCATTGCACCCTGGACATTCTGTTCTGGTGGCCGGAAAGATAGGGATTTTAAACCCGGGATCCTTCTTCTGGTAGCCGGACAGGGGTCTGGCCCCCGGAGCTCTGTTCTGGTGGCCGGACAGGGGATTTGCATACAGGGAACTCTGTTCTAGTGCCTGGAACTGGGGTTTTAACCCTGGGAACTCTGTTCTGGTGGCTGGACTTGGGGTTTTAACCCTATGGACCGCCAACTCCTACTGGAATCTGTTCTGGTGGCTGGAACAGGGTCTGCAACACCCTGGAAGTCTGTTCTGGTGCGCGAAACAGGGATTTTAACCCTGGGAACTCTGTTCTGGTGTGCCAGAACAGGATTTTAACCCTGGGAAACTCTGTTCTGGTGGCCAGGAACATGGGATTTCAACCCCTAGGAACTCTGTTCTGGTGGCTGGAAATGGGTTTAAAAGTTAACCGGGGAATTCTGTTCTGGTGGCTTGGAACAGGGGCTCTGCACCCCTGGGAACTCTGTCTCTGGTGTTGGCGCGGAACACGGATTTCAAAACCCCTAGGAACTCTGTTCTGGGTGACTGGAAATGGGATTTTACCCGGGAATTCTGTTCTGGTGGGCTGGACACAGGGTCTGCACCCTGGGAATTCTGTTCTGGTGGCCGAAAACAGGGATTTTCACCCTGGGACTCTGTTATTGGTGGAACAGGTTTCCCTGGGACTCTGTTCTGGGTGGCCGGAAAGGGTTGTACCCCCCTAGGAACTCTGTTCTGGTGGCTGGAACTGGGGTTTTAATTTAACCCTGAAACTCTGTTTGCTGGTTGCTGAGAACTGGGGTTTACCCTGGGAACTCTGTTCGTGGTGGCTGGAACTGGGGAGTTAAAAATAACCCGTGGGACTCGGTTTCTGGTGGCTGGTAACAGGGGCTGCACCCTAGATTTTGTTCTGGTGGGCGTAACAGGGGTCTGCATTCTGGGAACTCTGTTCTGGTGGCCGGACAAGGTTTTTAAACCTAGGATCTTTATCTGGTGGCCAGAACAGGATTTTAACCCCTGGACTCTTTTCGGTGGCCGGAACAAGGGATTTAAATCCCTAGGAACTCTGTTTCTGGTGGCTGGAAACTGGGTTCTGCACCCTAGGAATTTCCTGTTCTGGGGCTAAACAGGGGTCTCATATTTCTGGGACTCTGTTCTGGTGGCCGGAACAGGGGTCTGTAACCCGGGAACTCTGTTCTGTTGCCCGGAAGGGGGTTTAACCCTGGGATCTTTATTCTGGGGCCCAGAACATGGATTTTAACCGCTGGGAACTCTGTTCTAAAAGTGGCCGGAACTGGGGTTTTTAACCCGGGATCTTTATTCTGGTGGCCGGAACAGGTCTGCAAAACCCGGGACTGTTTTCTGGTGGCTGGAACTGGGGTTTACCCTGGAACCGCTCTGTCTTGGTTGTGTGTTGTGGTTGGTGGAACAGGGGTCGCACCCTGGGAATTTTCTGTTCTGGTGGCCCGGAACGGGGTTTTTAACAACCCTGGATCTTTATTCTGGGCCGACAGGGGTCTGCCACCCCGGGAAACTGTGTTCTGGTGGCTGGAACTGGGGTTTTCACCCGGGAACTCTGTTCTGGTTGGCTGGACAGGGTCTGCACCTGGGACTTCTGTTCTGGTGGCCGGAACAGGGGCTGCTTCTGGAACTCCTGTCTTGTGCGAACAGGGATTTTAACCTGGGAACCTCTGTTCATGTGAAATGTGTGGCTGTAAACAGAGGTTCTGCAACCTGAGAAAAAAACTTTGTTCTGGTTGGCCGGGAACAGGTCCCTGCATCCTGGGAACTCTGTTCTGGTGGCTGAAACAGGGGTGTACACCCTGGTACTCTTGGATACTGTACTGGTGGCCGGAACAGGTGTTTTAACCGTGGGATCTTTATTCTGGTGGCCGGAACAGGTCTGCATTCTTGGGAACCTTTCTGTGGCTGAATCAGGGATTTAATTAACCCTGGGAACGCGTGCCGAGTGGCTGGAACTGGGGTTTTAACCTGGTAACTCTGTATCTGGTGGCTGAACAGGGGCTGCACTAGGATTTTGGTTCTGGTGGTGGAACAGGCCTGGCATTCTGGGAACTCTGTGTCCGGGAATGGGGTTTTTTACCCTGGGATCCTTATTCCTTGTAGCCAGAACATGGGTCTGGCTCCCGGAGCTCTCTTTTTCGGTGGCCGAACAGGGGTCGCATCCAGGGAACTCTGTTCTGGGCCTGGCACTGGGTTTTTAACCCTGGGAAACTCTGTTCTGGGTGCTGAACTGGGGGTTTTAACCCTGGGAACTCTGTTCTTGCTGGTGGCTGGAAAAGGGTCTGCACCCTGGGAGTGCTGTTCTGGTGGCCGGAACAGGGGATTTACCCAGGGCACTCTGTCTTTTGGCCTGGAAAACAGGATTTAAACGACCTAGGAACTCTGTTCTGGTGGCTGGAATGGGGGTTTTTAACCCTGGATTCTGTTCTGGTAGCTGGAACAGGGTCTGCAACCCTGGGAATTCTGTTCTGGTGGCTGGACTGGGGTTTTAACCCTGGGAAATCTGTTTCTAGTGGCTGAACTGGGATTTTACCCGGGAAACCTCTGTCTGGTGCCGGAACATGTGCTGTAAAACCCCTAGGAACTCTGTTCTGGTGGCTGGACATGGGTTTTATAAAACCCTGGGAATTCTGTTCTGGTGGCTGGAACAGTGGTTCTGCAACCCTGTAATTCTGTTCGTGGTGCTAGAACTGGGGTTTTAAACCGTGGGAAACTCCTGTTCTGGTGCTGGACAGGGTCCTGCCCCTAGAATTTTGTTCTGGTTGCCGGAAACGGGGTGTTTAACCCAGGATCTTGATCTGGTGGCCAGAAACGGGGTCTGCAATCCCATGACTCTGTTTCTTGGTTGCCGGACAGGGATTTTAAAAACCCTGGGACTCTGTTTCTCGTGTCTGTAACTGGGATTTTTAACCTTGAACTCTGTTCTGGTGTGGGCCGGCAAAAACAAGGGATTTAAAAACCCCTGGAAATCTTTCTGGTGACTGGATCATGGTGGTTTGTAACACTGGGAACTCTGTTCTGGTGCTGGACAGGGGTTCTGCAACCCTAGAATTTTCTTCTGGTGGGCGGACAAGGGGTCCTTCAATTCTGGGAACTCTGTTTCGGTGGCCGGAACAGGTTTTTTTAACCCTAGGATCTTTATTCTGTGGCCGAACAGGACTTTAAAACCTGGGACTCTTTCTGGTGGCCGTGAACAGGGATTTAAATCCCTAGGAACTCTGTTCTGGTGGCGGGAATTGGGGTTTTAAAACCCGGGTAACTCTGTTCTGGTGCTGGAAACATGGGTCTGCAGCACCCTAGTAATTCTGTCTGGTGCTAGAAAAGGTTCTGCATTCTGGGACCATCCTGTTCTGGTGGCCGGAACAGGGTCTGTAAACCCTGGAACTCTGTTCTGGTTGCCGGAACGGGGGTTTTTAAACCGCTGGATCTTATTCTGGTGGTGCCCCCCATAACAGGATTTAACAACCCTGGAACTCTGTTCTAGTTGGCCGAACGGGGTTTTAACCCTGGGATCCTTTATCTGGTTGTCGGAACAGGGGGTCCTGCATTCGGGGAATCTGTTCTGGTACCGAACGGGGGTTTTAGACCCTGGGGATCTTTATTCTGTCCTGGTGGCCGGCACAGGATGTTAACCCTGGGAACTCTGTTCTGGTGGCCGGAACGGGGGTTTTTAATTAACCCTGGCGATCTTCATTCTGGTGGCCGGAACAGGGGTCTGCCCCCCCCCGGAACTGTGGTTCTGTGCTGGAACTGGGGTTTTAACCCTTGGAACGCTGTTCTGTGGTGGTGGAACAGGGGTCTGCACCCTGGGAATTCTGTCTGGTGGCCCGGAAACAGGGTCTGCATTCTGGGAACATCGTTTCCTGGTGCTGGAACCCCGGGATTTTAACCCTGGAACTCTGTTCTTATGGCTGGAACTGGGGTTTTTAACCCTGGAACCTGTTCTGTGGCTGAACAGGGTCTGCACCTAGGAAATTTTGTTCTGGTGGGTCATAACAGGGGTCTGCATTCTGGAACTCTGTTCTCAAGTGGCCGGGAACAGGTTTTTAATTAACCTGGGATCCTTATTCTGGTAGCCGGACAGGGGTCCTGCTCCCCGGAGCCTCTGTTCTGGTGCCGGAACAGTGGTTGCATACAGGAAACTCTGGTCTGGTGCGGGAACGGGATTTTACCCTCTGGGAACTCTTGTTCTGGGTGGCCGGAACAGGATTTACACCCCTGAACTCTGTTCTGGTGGCTGACATGGGTTGTAACCTGGAATTCTGTTCTGGTGGCTTGGAACAGGGGTCTGCACCCTGGAACTCTTGTTCTGGTGCCGGAACAAGTGATTTAAAACCCCTAGGAACTCTGGTTCTGGTGACTAGAAATTGGGGATTTTAAACCGCTGGGGATTCTGTTCTTGTGGCTGGAACAGGGGTCGGCACCCTGGGAATTCTGTTCTGGGGTGGCCTGGAAACCAGGGATTTTAGAACCCTGGGGATCCTTATTCTGGTAGCCGGAACAGGGTTGGCTCCCTGAGCTCTGTCTTGGTGGCCGGAAACAGTGATTTGTCATCAGGGAACTCTGTTCTAGGTGTCTGCACTGGGGTGTAAACCCGGGAACTTTTTCCTGGTGGCCTGGAATGGGGTTTTAACCCTGGAACGCTTTTCTGGTGGCGGAACAGGGGTCTGCACCCTGGAATTCTGTTCGGTTGGCCTGGAACGGGGATTTTAACCCTGGGAACTCTGTTCTGGGGGCCGAAACAGGGATTTTAAAACTGGACTTCTGTTTTGTGGGTCGAACATGGATTTAAACCCCTAGGCCTCTGTTCTGGTTCATTGAAATGGGCGTTTTAACCCTGGGAATCGTTCTGGCGCTTGGAGCGGGTTCTTCAACCCTGGGAACCTGTTTCTTTTGGCCGGAACAAGGATTTACACCCCCTAGGAACTCTGTTCTGGTGACTGAAATGGGGATTTAACCCCTGGGAATTCTGTTCTGTGGCGGGAACATGGGTCGTGCTCCCTGGGAATTCTGTTCTGGTGGCCGGAAACAGGGATTTTAACCCTGGGAACTCGTTCTAGTGCTGGAACTGGATTTAAAAACCCTGGAACGCTGTTCTGGTGGCCGTAACAGGATTTACCCCTAGAACTCTGGGGGGGTGTTTGTGTTTTTGTCTGGTTGCTTGAAATGGGTTTTAAACCCTGGCATTCGGTTCTTGGGTAGCTGGAACAGGGTCTGCACCCTGGGAATTCTGTTCTGGTGGCTGTAACTGGGGTTTTAAAAACCCTGGAACTCTGTTCAGTGCTGGAACTGGGGTTTTAAACCCTGGGAACTCTGTTTCCCTGGTGGCCGGAACCAGGGATTTAAAAACCCCTATAACTCCCTGTTCTTGTGGCTGGAACTGGGGTTTTAACCCTGGGAATTCTGTTCTGGTGGCTGACAGGTCTGCCATGCACCCTGGGAATTCTGTTTCTGTGGCTAGAACTGGGTTTTAAAAATTTAACCGTTGGAACTTGTTCTGTGGCTGGAACTCGGGTGTCTGCACCCTAGGAATTTTGTTCTGGTGGCCGGAACGGGGTTTTTAACCCTAGGATCTTTATTCTGGTGGCCAGAACAGGGGTCTGCATCCCAGGAACTCTGTTCTGGTTGCCGGAACAGGGAATTTTACCCTGGGATCTCTGTTCTATGGCTGGAACTGGTATTTTAACCCTGGGAACTCTGTTCTGGTGGCCGGAACAGGGATTTAACCCCTAGGAATCTGTTCTGGTGACTGAAATGGGGTTTTAAACCCTGGAACTCTGTTCTGGTGGCTGTAACGGGTCTGCAACCCTAGAATTTTCTTCTGGTGGGCGTAACAGGGGTCGGCATTCTGTGAACTCTGTCTGGGTGGCCGGAACAGTGTTTTTTAAACCCTAGGATCTTTATTCTGGTGGCCAGAACATGGATTTTAACCCTGGGAACTCTGTTCTGGTGCCGGAACAGGTATTTACATCCTAGGAACTCTGTTTCTTGGTGCTTAAATTGGATTTTAACCGGTGAACTCTGTGTTCTGGTGGCCTGGAACAGGGGTCCTGCACCCTAGATTCTGTTCTGGTGGCTAGACAAGGGGTCGGCATTCTGAACCACCTTTTCTGGTGTCCGAACAGGGGTCTTTAACCCTGGGAACTCTGTTCTGGTTGCCGGAACGGGGGTTTTAAAAACCCTGGGATCTTTATTCTGGTGGCCAGAACAGGGATTTAAAAACCCTGGGAAACCTCTGTTCTACATGCCTAACGGGGGGTTTAACCCTGGGATCTTTATTCTGGTGGTCGGAACAGGGGTCCTGCATTCTGGAACTCTGTTCTGGTTACCGAACTGGGGTTTTAACCCTGGTATCTTGGATTCTGGTGGCCGTACAGGATTTTAAACCCTGGGACTCTGTTTCTGGTGGCCGAAGGGGTTTAACCCTGGGATCTTCATTCTGTTGGCCGGACAGGGTCGCACCCCCGTGAACTGTGTTTCTTGTGGCTGGACCTTGGGTTTTAAACCCTGGGAACTCTGTTCTGGTGGCTGGGACCAGGGTCTGCACCCTGGGAATTCTGTTCGGGTGGCCGACAGGGTCCTGCATTCTGTAACGCTGTTTCTGTGGTGGCTGGACGGGATTTTACACCTGGGAACTCTGTTCTATGTTCTGGAACTGGGGTTTTAAACCCTGGGAACTCTTCTGGTGGGCAGAACAGGGGTCTGCATTCTGGGAATCTGTTCTAGTGGTCCGGGAACGGAGGGTTTTTTAACCCTGGGATCCTTATTCTGTAGCCGGAACAGGGGTCTGGCTCCGGAGCTCTGTTCTGGTGGCCGGAACAGGGTTTGCATACAGGGAACGCTGTTCTGGTGGCTGGAACTGGGGTTTTAACCCTGGCAACTCTGTTCTGGGGCTGGAATTGGGGTTTTAAACCCTGGGAACTCTGTTTCTGGTGGCTGTAACTGGGGTTTTTAAAACCCTGGGAACCTCTGTTTCTGGTTGCTGGAACAGGGATTTTAATTTCAACCTGGGAACTCTGTTTCTGGTGGCCGTTAACAGGATTTAAAAACCCCTAGGAACTCTGTTCTGGGTGGCTGGAAAATGGGGTTTTAACCCTGGGAAATTCTGTTCTGTCCTGGTGCTTGAAGCAGGGGTCTGCAACCCTGGACCTCTGTTCTGGTGGCCGGAACAATGATTTAAACCCTAGGGAACTCTGTTTTCTGGGTGACGGAAATGGGAGTAACCCGGGGAAATTCTGTTCTGTTGGCTGAACAGGGGTCTGCACCTGGGAATTCTGTTCTGGTGGCGGAAAACAGGGATTTTAACCCTGGTGATCCTTATTCTGGTACCGGAACATGGGTCTGACTTCCAGGACTCTGTTCTGGTGCCGGAACATGGATTTTGCATACAGGGAACTCTGTTCAAGCGGCTTGGAACTGGGTTTTTAAACCCTGGGAACTCTGTTCTGCTGGTGGCTGGAACTTGGGTTTAAAATAACAAATGGGAAACTCGGTTCTGCTGTGGCGGGAACTGGGTTTAACCCTGGACTCTGTTCTGGTGGCTGGAACGGGTCCTGCACCCTGGGGAAGTTCTGTTCTGGTGCGGAACCAGGAATTTAAAAAAAACCCTGGAACTCTGTTCTGGTGGCCAGAACAAGGATTTTAAAAAACTGGAACTCTGTTCTGTGGCCCGGAACAGGATTTAAACCCTAGGAACTCTGTTCCGGTGACTGGAAATGGGGATTTAACCCTGGTAATGCTGTTTCGGTGGCTGGAACAGGGGTCTGCTCCCTGGGAAAGTCCTGTTCGCGGGTGGCCGGAAAACAGGGAATTTTAACCCTGGAAACTCTGTTCGAGTGGCTGAACTTGTGATTTTACCCTGGGAAACTCCTGTTCTGGGTGGCCGGCACAAGGATTTAAATCCCTAGGAAACTCTGTTCCTGAGTGATGGAAATGGGTTTTAACACTAGGACTTCTGTTTCTGGTGGCGGAACAGGGGTCTTCACCCTGGTAATTTCTGTTTCTTGTGGCTGGAACTGGGATTTAAAAACCGTGGGAAATCTTGTTCTGGTGGCGGAATCAGGGGTCCTGCTTCGGTGATCTGTCTGGTGGCCGGACCAGGTTTTTTAACCCTAGATCTTTTATTTTTGGTGGCCAGAACAGGGATTTTAACCCTGGGAACTCTGTGCTGGTGGCCGACAGGGATTAAATCCCTAGGAACTCTGGTTCCTTGTGGCTTTGAACTGGGGTTTTAACTCCTGGAACCCTCTGGTTCTGGTGGCTGGAACTGGGGGTTTTTAACCCTGGGAACCCTTTTCTGGTGGCTGGAACAGGTGTCTGCCAACACCGGGACTAGTCTGTTCTGGTGGCCGGACATGGATTTTACCCGGAACTCTGTTTCTTGTGGCCAGAAACAGGGATTTTAAAACGGGAACTTCTGTCTTGTGGGGTCGGACAGGGATTTAAAAACCCCCTAGACTCTGTTCTGGTGGCTGGAAATGGGTTTTAACCTGGGAATTTCTTTCTGCTGGCGCGTGGAATAACAGGGGCCTGCACCACCCTGGAACTCTGTTCTGGTGCCGGAACAAGTATTTAAAAAACCCCTAGGAACCTCTGTTCTGGTTGACTGAAATGGGGATTTAACCCTGGGATGTCTGTTCTGGTGCTTGAAACAGGGTTGCCTCTCCCTGGGAAATTCGTTCTGGTGGCCGGACAAACAGGGATTTTAACCCTGGGAACTCCTTGTTTCTAGTGCTGGACTGGGATTTTAAAACCCTGGGAAACTCTGTTCTGGTGGCCGGAACATTGATTTAAAAAAAAAACCCCTATGGAACTCTGTTCTGGGGCTGGAAAGGGGTTTTAACCCTGGGATCTGTTTCTGGTAGCTGGAACGGTCCTGCATATGCACCCTGGGAATTCTAGTTCTGGTGCTGGAACTGGGTTTTAACCCTGTGAACTCTGTTCTAGTGCTGGAACTGGGATTTTAACCCTGGGAAAACTCTGTTCTGGTGGCCGGAACAGGGATTTAAACCCCTAGGAAACTCTGTTCTGGGCGGAAATGGGTTTTGAAAAACCTGGAATTCTGATCTGGTGGCTGGGAACAGGTTCTGCCCCCCTGGGATTCCTGTACTGGTGGCTAGACTGGGGTTTTAAAAAAAAACCGTGGGAACTCTGTTCTGGTGGCTTTGGAACAGGGTCTGCACCCTAGGAATTTTTTCTGGTTGGCCGAACGTGGTTTTAAACCCTAAGATCTTATTCTGTCGGTTGGCCCGAAAGGGGTCTGCATCCCAGGAAACTCTGTTCTGGTTGCCGGAACAGGGATTTACACCTGGATCTCTGTTCTAAGTGGCTGAAAACTTGGTTTTTTCACCCTGGAACTCTGTTCTGGGTGGCCGGAACAGGGATTTAAAACCCCTAGGAAACTGTCTGTGACTGGAATGGGGTTGTAACCCTGGGACTCTGTTTCTGGTGGCTGGAACAGGGTCCTGCAAACCCAGGAATTTTTCCTTCTGGTGGGCGGAAATGGTCCATCTGGGAAAAAAAAAAACTTCTGTTCCTGGTGGCCGGAACAGGGTTTTTAACCCAGGATCCTTTTTCTGGTGGCCAGAACAGGATTTAACCTGGGCACTCTGTTTCTGGTGGCCGGAACAGGGATTTAAAAAAAAATCCCTATAACTCTGTTCTGGTGGCTGAAATTGGATTTTAACCCTGGGAACGCTGTTCTGGTGGCTGGAACCGGGGTCGGCACCCTAGGAAATCTTTCTGGGGGTGGCTAGAAAGGGGTCCTGCATTCTGGACTCTGTTCTGTGGCCGGAACGGGGTCTTGTACCCTGGGAACTCTGTCTGGTTGCCGGAACTTGGGTTTTACCTGGGATCTTAATTCTGGTGGCCAAACAGGGATTTTAACCCTGGGACTCTGTTCTAGTGGCCGAACGGGGGTTTTTAACCCTGGGAATCTTTATTTCTGGGTGGTCGGAACAGGGGTCTGCATTTGGACTCTGGTCTGGTTACCGAACGGGGGTTTTAACCCTGGGCTCTTTATTCTGGGGGCCGGAACGGGATTGTAACCCTGGGAACGTCTGTTCTGGTGGCCGGAACGGGGTTTTAAAAAAAAAAAAAAAAAAAAACCCTGGACTTTGCATCTGGTGGCCGGAACAGGGTCTGCACCCCGGGAACCTGTGTTCTGGTGGCTGGAACTGGGGTTTTAAATTAACCCTGGAACTCTGTTCTGGTTGCTGACAGGGGTCTGCACCCTTAATTCTGTTCTTGGTGGCCGAACAGGGGTCGCATTCTGGGAACTACGGGGGGGGGGGGTGTTCTGGTGGCTGGAAACCGGGATTTTAACCCTGGGACCTCTGTTCTAGTGGCTGGAACTGGGGGTTTTAACCCTGGAACTCTTTCGGTGGGCAGAACAGGGTCTGCTTCCTGGGAACTCTGTTTAGTGCGGGAACATGGTTTTTACCCTGGGATCCTTATTCTGTAGCCGAACATGGCCTGTCACATCCCAGAGCTTCTGTTCTGGTGGCCTGAACAGTGGTTTGCATCAGGGAACTCTGTTCTGGTGGCTGGAACTGGGTTTTAACCCTGGGAACTCTGTTCTGGTGCTGGAATGGGGTTTTAACCGCTGGAACTCTGTTTTCTTGTGGCTGGAACTACTGGGGTTTTAAAACCCTGGGACTCCTGTTCGGTGGCTGGACAGGGATTTTACAAAACCCTGGGAACTCTGTTCAGGTGGCCGGAACAGGGATTAAAAAACCCCTAGAACTCTGTTTCTGTGGCTGGAATGTGTGTTTTAAACCCTGGAAGTCTCGTTCTGGTCGGTGCGGAACAGGGGTCTTCAACCCTGGGACTCTGTTCTGGTGGCCGAACGGTTTTAACCCCTAGAGACTCTGTTCTGGCTGACTGCGAATGGGGTCTGCAAGCCCTGGGAACTCTGTTCTGGTGGCGCGAACAAGGGGTCTCACCCTGGATTACTCGTTCTGGGTGGCCGTAAAAACGGGTCTCTTACCTGAGATCCTTATCTTCTGGTAGCTGCCGAACGGGGGTCTGACGACCGGACTCTGTTTTTGGTGGCGGACCAAGGATTCTCACCGGGAGACCTCTGTTCTACGCTGGAACATGGGTTTAATCCCCTGGAACTCTGTTCTGGTGGCTGGAACTGGGGTTTTAAAACCCTGTGAACTCGTTCTGGGTGGCTGGAACTGGGGTTTAACCCTGGGACTCTGTTCTGGTGGCTGGAACAGGGGTCTGCACCCTGGGAAGGTCTGTTCTGGGTGGCCGGAACAGGGATTGTAACCCGTGGGACTCTGTTCGGTGGCCAGAACAGGATTTTAAAACTTGGAACTCGGTCTGGTGGGCCTGAACATGGATTTTAAACCCCCTAGGGGAACTCTGTTCCGGTGACTGAAAATGGGGGATTTAACAACCCTGGTAAATTCCTGTTCTGGGTGGCGGAACAGGGGTCTGCTCCCTGGGAATTCTGTTTCTGGTGGCCGGAAAACAGGGATTTTAAACCGGGGAACTCTGTTCTAGGTGGCGGAACTGGGGTTTTAACCCTAGGGAACTCCTGTTTCTGGTGGCCGGATACAAGGATTTAACTCCCTAGGAACTCTGTTCTGCTGGGGTGACTGGAAATGGGTTTAACACTAGGAATTCTGTCTTGTGGCTGGACCAGGGGTCTGCACCCTGGTAATTCGTTCTTGTGGCTGGAACTGGGGATTTAAACCGTGAACTCTGTTCTGGTGGGCGGAACATGGGTCTTGCATTCTGGGAACTCCACCTCTGTTCTGGTGGCCGAACAAGGGTTGTTAACCGCTAGGATCTTTATTTTGGTGGCCAGAACATGATTTTTTCATAACCCCTGGAATCTCTGTTCTGGGTGGCCGGAACGGGATGTAAATCCTAGGAACTCTGTTCTGGTTGCTGGAACTGGGGTCTGCACCACCCTAGGTTCTGTTCTGTTGGCCAGAACAGGGGTCTGCATTCCTGGGACCCGCTGTTTTCTGGGTGTCCGAACAGGGGTCTGTACCCTGGGAACTCTGTTCTGGTTCCCAGAACGGGGGTTTTTAACCCTGGGGATCTTTATTCTGTTGGCCCAGAACGGATTTTTAAAACCCTTGGACTCTGTTCAGTGGCCTGAACGGGGGTTTGAACCCTCGGTATCTTATTCTGGTGGCCGGAACAGGGTCTGCATTCTGGGGGGAACTCGGTTCTGGTTACCGAATGTGGGTTTTAACCCTTGGATCTTTATTCTGGTGGCCGACGGGGTTCCTGCTGCACCCGGGAACTGTGTTCTGGGGGCGGAACTGGGATTTTAACCCTGGGAACTCTGTTCTGGTGGCTGGAACAGGGTCTGCACCCTTGGGAATTCTGTTCTGGTGGCCGGAAACAGGGGTTTTAACCCTGGGATTGTATGCTGTGGCCGGAACAGGGGTCTGCACCCCGGAACTGTGTTCTGGTGCTGTGAACTGGGGTTTTAACCCTGGGAACTCTGTTCTGGTGGCTGAACATGGGGTCTGCACCCTGGGAATTCTGTTCTGGTGGTCCGGAACAGGGTCTGCATTCTGGACTCTGTTCTGGGGGGTGTCGAAACAGGGAAATTTTTTAAAACCCGGGAACTCTGTTCAGGTGGCTGTAACAGAGGGTCCTCACCCTGAGAACTTTGTTTCTGGTGGCTGAACAGGGGTCTGCATCCGGTAACTCTGTTCTGGGTGCTGAGCAGGGTGTACACCCTGGACTCTCTGATACTGTACTGGTGGCCGGAACAGAGGTTTTTAAACTGTGGGATCTTATTCTGGTGGGCCGTAACAGGGGCTGCATTCTTGGGAACGCTGTTCTGGTGCTGACGGGATTTTAACCCTGGGGAACTCTGTTTCTATGGCTGGCACTGGGGTTTTAACCCTGTAACTCTTTGGGTTAATCTTTGGGCATTTTGTTCTGGTTGGGCGGAACAGGGGTCTGCATTCTGGAACTCTGGTGTCCGGGAACGGGTTTTTAACCCTGGTATCCTTATTCATGGTAGCCGGAGACAGGGGCTGTGCTCCCAGAGCTCTGTTTTCTGGTGGCTGGAAGGTCTGCATCCAGGGAACTCTTCTAGTGGCTGGAACTGGTGTTTAAAAACCTGGGGAAACTCTTTCTGGTGGCTGGAACGGGGTGTTAACCCGGGGAACTCTTTTCTGGTGGCTGTAACAGGGGTCTGCACCCTGGGAAGTCTGTTCTGGTGGCCTACAGGGAGTTAACCCAGGAAGGGCGGACTCGTTCTTGTGGCCGGAACAGGGATTTAGAAACCCTGGGACTCTGTTCGTGTGGTGGCTGGACATGGGGTTTTAACCGGGAATTCTGTTTCTGGGTGGCTGGAACAGGGTCGCACCCTGGAATTCTGTTCTGGTGGCCTTGGAACTGGGTTTTTAACCCTGGGAACCTGTTCTAAGTGGCTGGAACTGGGATTTTTACAAAACCCCTGGGACTCTGTTCTGGTGGCCGGAACAGGGATGTAAACCCCTAGGCACTCTGTTTCTGGTGGCTGGAAATGGGGTTTTAACCCTGGGAATTCCTGTTTTCGGTGCTGGAACAGGGGTCTGCCCCTGGGAATCTGTTCTGTGGTGGCAGAACTGGGTTTTAACCGGGGCCTGTTTCGGTGGCTGGAACAGGTCTGCAATGCAAAACCCCTAGTAAATTTTTGTTTCTGGTGCCCGGAACGGGGTTTTTAACCCTAGATCTTTATTCTGGTTGGCCAGAACCAAGTTGGTTCTTGCCAAATTCACCAGGACCTTCGTGTTCTGCTGGTTTGCCGGGAACCGATTTTTATAAAACAAAAAAATAAAAACCCTGGTATCTCTGGTTTCTAAAGTGGCGGGAACTTGGGATTTTAACCCCGGGAACTCTGTTCTGGTGGTCCCTAACAGGGATTTAAACCCTAGGAAATCTGTTCTGGTGACTGGAATGGGGTTTTTAACCCTGGGAACTCTGTTCTTATGGCTGGACCAGGGGTCTGCCCTAGGAATTTTTCTTCTGGTGTGGGCGGAACAGGGTCCTGCATTCTGGGAACTCTGTTCTGGTGGCCGAACAGGGTTTTTAAACCCTAGGAATCTTATTCTGGTGCCAGAACAGGGATTTTAACCCTGGGAACTCGTTCTGGGTGGCCGGGAACAGGGATTTAAATCCCTAGGACTCTGTTCTGGGTGGCTGGAACTGGGGTTTTTAACCCTGGGAACTCCTGTTCTGGGGCTGGAATCCGTGTCTGCACCCAGGAATTCTGTTCTGGTGGCTATAAAACGGAGGGTCTGCATTCTGGAACTCGCTTCTGGTTGGCGGAACAGGGGTCTGTATACCCTGGGACTCTGTTCTGTTTGCGGACGGGGGTTTTTAACCCTGTGATCTTATTCTGGTGGCCCAGAACAGGGAATTTTACCCTGGGAACCTGTTTCTAGTGCTGGAACGGGGTTTTTAACCTGGATCTTTATTCTGGGTGGCCGAACAGGGTCGTCTGCATTCTGGGAACTCTGTTCTGGTTAACGGAAACGGTGGGTTTTACCCTGGGATCTTTAATTCTGGGTCTGGTGGCCGAACAGGATTTTAAAACCTGGAACTCTGTTTCTGGTGCCGAACGGGGGTTTTATAAACCCTGGATCTTTAGTGGTGGCCGGAACAGGGGTCTGCACAAAGGCCCGGGAAACTGTGTTTCTGGTGGCTGGAACTGGGTTTTTAACCCTGGAACCTGTTCAGTTGGCTGTAACAGAGGTCCTGCACCCTTAGCAACTCTCGAGTTCTGGTGGCCGGAACGGAGGGTTTTAAATACCCGTGTGATTCTTTATTCTGGTGGCCGGAACAGGGTTCTGCCATTCTGGTGAACTTGTTCTGGGGCTGGAACAGGGTTTTTAACGCGTGGGATTCTGTTCTGGTGGCTGGAACAGGGGTCTGCACCCTGGGAAATTCTAGTGGCTGAACTGGGATTTTCAACCCTGTGACTCTGTTCTGGTGGCCTGGAAGGGATTTAAACCCTAGGGAAGTCTGTTCTGGGTGACTGGAAAGGTGTTTTACCCCTGGGAACCAGTTCTGGTGGCTCGAACTGGGTTTTAAAACGTTGGAACTCTGTTCGTGTCTGGTGGCTGACAGGGTCTGCCACCCTAGGAATTTTGTTCAGTTGGGCGGAACAGAGGGGTCCCTGCATTCTGGGAACTCTTGTTTCTGTGGCCGTGAACGCGGGGTTTTTTATTTAACCCTGTGATCTTTATTCTGGGAATCTTTTTATTCTGGATGCGAAGGGGTCTCATCCCAGAGCTGTTTCTGGTGGCCGGTAACAGGGGTTCTACCCGGGAACTATGTTCTAGTGGCTGCTGTAACTGGGTTTAAAAAAAACCCTGGGGAACGCTCTGGTCTGGTGGCTGGAATCTGGTGTTTTAAACCTGGTAATCTGTTCTGGGTGGCTGGAACACGGGGTCGAAATGCACCCTGGGAATTCTGTTCTGGTGGCCGGCGAACAGGGATTTTAACATACGGGAACTCTGGTTCTGGGTGGCCGAACAGGGATTTTTCAAACCCTAGGAACTACTGTTCTGGTGATCTGTCTGTGCTGGAAAGGTGTTTTTATAAATAAAAACCCCTTGGGGAATCGTATCTGGTGGCGGGAAACGGGGTCTGCACCCTGGGAATTCTGGTTGGTGGCCTGGAACTGGGTTTTTAACCTGGGAACTCTGTCTAGTGAGTCTGGAACAATGGGATCTCAACCCTGGGAACGTCTGTTTGGTGGCCGAACATGGATGTAAAAAAAACCCCTAGAACTCTGGTACTGGGTGCTGAATGGGGTTGTTAATTAAACCCGGGAATTCTGTTCTGGGGGCTGGAATCAGGGGTCCCTGCAACCCTGGGAATTCTGTTTTCTGGTGGCTAGAACTTGGTTTTAAAACCGTGGGAACTGTTCTGGTGCTGGAAACAGGGGTCTGCACCTAGGAAGTTTGTTCTGGTGGCTCGGAACGGGGTTTTTAACCCTGGAGAACTTTATTCTGGTGCAGACAGGGGTCTGCATTCCAGGAAACTCTGTTCTGGTTGCCGGAACAGGGATTTTAACCCTGGGATCTCTGTTCTAGTGGCTGGAACTGGGATTTTAACCCTGGGAACTCTGTTCGGTGGCCGGAAACAGGGATTTAAACCCTTAGGAAATCTGTTTCGGTGACGGAAATGGAGTTTTAAACGGGGAACTCTGTTCTGGGCTAGAACTGTTGTTTTAACCGTGGAACTCGTTGTCTGGTGGCTGGAACGGGGTCTGCAACCTAGGAATTTTCTTCCTGTTGAGGCAGAAACAGACGTCTGGCATTCTGGGAACTCTGTTCTGGTGCCGGAACGGGGTTTTTAACCCTGGGATCTTTATTCCTGGTAGCCGGACAGTGTCCCCTGCATCCCAGGAGCTCTTTCTGGTGGCCGGACAAGGGTTTCTGCATCCCGGGAACTCTGTTCTAAGTGGCTGGAACTGGGGTTTTAACCCTGGGACTATCTGTTCTGGTGGCTGGAAACTGGGGTTTGTTTAATAAAAAAATTTAAACAAAAAAAAACCTGGGAACTCTTTCTCTTTTCTTTTCTGGTGGCGGAACTGTGGGGGTCCTGCACCCTGGGAATTCTGTTCTGGTTCCGGAACAGGGATTTTATTTACCAAAAACCCTTGGAACTCTGTTTCTGGTGGTCACAGTACGGGGACTTTAACCCTGGGAACTAGCTAAAACCTCTGTTCTGGTGGCCGTAACAGGGAGGTTAAAAAACCCCTAGGAACTCCTGTTTCTGTCTGGTCTGGTGGCTTGAAATATGGGGTTTTAAAAATCCATCCTGGGAATTCTTCTGTTCTGGTGTGGCTGGAACAGGGGTCTGCAACCATGGTAAATTCTGGTTCTGGTGGCTGGAACGCAGGGGGTCTTCACCCTAGATTTATAGTTCTGGCGGTGGGCCGGAACACAACAGGGGTCTGCATTCTGGGAACTCTGTTCTCGTGGCCGGAACAGTGTTTTTAACCCTAGGATCTTTATTTTGGTGGCTGGAACAGGGATTTAAACCCTAGGAACTCTGTTTTGGTGACTGGAAATGGGGGTTTAACCCTGGAATTCTGTTCTGGTGGCTGGAACATGGGTTTTTAACCCTGGGATCTTTATTCTGGTGCCGTACAAATTGGTCTGCATCCCGGAACTCTGTTCTGGTGGGCCGGACAGGGTTTAACAAAAAAAAAAGACCCTAGGAACTAACTCTTTTCTGGGGTGACCTGAACTGGGGTTTTAACCCTGGGAACTTTTGTTCTGCTGGCTGGAACAGGGGTCCCTACACCCTGGGAATTCTGTCTGGTGGCTGAAACAAGGTTTCTTGCTGCATCCTGGAACGTCTTGTCTGTTGGCTGCAACGGGGGTCTGCATCCTGGGAACTCTGTTCTGGTGGCTGAAACAGGGGTGTACACCCTGGATACTCTTGGATAATGTACTGGTGGGCCGAACGGGGGTTTTACCCCTGGGATCTTTATTCTGTGCCGGAACAGGGTCTACACCCTGGATACTGGGTTCTGGTGGCCGGAACAGGGGTTTTAACCCTGGGATCTTTACTCTGGTGGCCGGAACAGGGGTCTGCACCCTGGGAATTCTGTTCTGGTGGCCAGAACAGGGGATTTAATCCCTGGAACTCTCTGTTTCTGGTGGCTGGAACTGGGGCTGAACCCTGGGAACCTGTTCTGGCGGGTGGCTGGAACACACAATGGTCTGCAACCCTAGGAGTCTGTTCTGCTGGTGGCCGGACAGGTGTCTGCATTCTGGGATCTGTTTCTGGTGGCCAGAACAGGGGTCGGCACCCTAGGAAATTCTGTTCTGGTGGCCGGAACATGGGTCTGTACCCTGGGAACTCTGTTTTGGTGAAAACAGGGGTCTACACCCTGGATACTCTTGGATACTCTTCTGTGCCGGAGAATGGGGTTTTAACCCTGGGGGGTCCCCTTTAATCTGGAGGCCAGAACAGGGGTCTTTGCACCCTGGGGAACTCTGTTCTGGTGCCAGGAACAGGGATTTATCCCTGGGAACTCTGTTCTGGTGGCTGGAACTGGGGCTTTAACCCTGGGAACTCTGTTCTGGTGGCTGGACAGGGGTCTGCACCTAGGGATTCCGTTCTGTGGCCGAACAAGGGGTCTGCATTCTGAAACTCTGTTCGGGTGGCCGAGCAGGGTCCGGCATGCACCCTAGGAATTCTGTTCTGGTTGGCCGGGAACCTGGTCTGTAACCTGGGGAACTCTGTTTTGGTGTCCGGAACAGAGGTTTTAACCCTGGGATCTTTATTCTGGTGGCCGGTACATGGGTCTGCGTTCTGGGAACTCTGTTCATGTTGCCGGACGGGGGAATTTAACCCTGTGATCTTTATTCTGTGTCTGGTGTGCTGGAACAGGGATTTTTTAAAAAACCCTGGGAAGGGCCCGCGTGAGGAGGCCGAAAGGAAGTGGAGTGGGTGGTTGTGTGTGTACTACAGGGTACGACCGTCGGCGGGCCGCATGGGGTGGTTGTTTTCCCACACACTGGGGTGGTTTGAACGCGTGCGGCGGGCGTGTGTGTTCTGCCTTGCCAAGCGATAGGGGTCGGTGCAAACCCCTGGGGAGGGACTTCGGTTCTGGTTCTGGCTGCTAGATGGGGGTTTGCACCCTGCAATTCTGTTTTCTGGTGGCCAAGATAATGTCTGCACCCTGGGAACACTTGTTCTAGTGGCCAGAATGGGGATTTTTTGCAGCAAAAACCCTAAGCCAATTCTGTTCTGATATTCGGTTCCATTCTGTTCTTGACCCTAAGCAAGTCTGTTTCTCATTCTGTTCTGGTGGCCAAGAAACGGGGGTCCTGCACCTGGGAACTCCTGTTCTGGCCTGCCGGAAACATGGTCTGGCATGCCACCCTGGGAACCCTAATTGTGGAGGTCCAGAACAGGTTTCACACCCCTGGGACTCGTTCTTATGGCCAGAAACGGGTCGGCCTTTAGGGACTCTGTTTTGGTGGTTGGAACATGGATTTTTAACCCTGGGAACTCTTTGTTCAGGTGGCTGTAACAGAGGGTCCTGCACCCTGGGAACACTCTGTTTCTTGTGGCGCATAACATGGATTTAACCCTGGAACTCTGAACTGAACTCTGGAACTTGGGTTGTTACTAACCCTGGGAACTCTGTTTCTGGTGCTGGAACAGGGTCTGCACCTGGGAATTCTGTTCTGGTGGCGGCACAGGTGGTCCTGCATTCTGGGAACTTTGTTCTTAGCTGTCCGGAATGGGGGTTTTAATTAAACGAACCCTGGGATCTTTTAATTCTGGTGGCCGAACAAAGGGTCTTGGTGTCTGGAACAAGGGTCTGCACCCTGGGAACTCTGTTCTGGTGGCCGAAACAGGGGTCTACACCCTGGATACTCTGTTCTGGTGGCCGGAAAAGGGGTCTGCATTCTGGAAACTCTTCTGGTGGCCGGAACAGGGGTCTACACCCTGGAAACTCTGTTTTGGTAGCTGGAACAGGGATTTTTACCCTAGGAACTGGGAATGTTTATAGTAGTTTATAGTATTTGAGGTTGAATAGAGACATATAAGTCCATCCAGTCCAACCCATCTAGCAATATCCTCATTTCCTGCTAACATTTGATCCAGAGGAAGGCAAAAAAAAAACACCAAATTTATGAAAGGGGAAAAAATTCCTTCCTGACTCCAAGTGGCTATCGGAAATTTCCCTGGATCAACTCTACTTTATGTATCAATACTAGTAACTTGCAACATTCCTTGTTTGCAGAAACTCATTCATTTTTTTTTAAAACTGACCAATGAACCTTCCATAACAACGTCCACTGGAAGACAGTTCCATAGCTTTACCGTTCTCACAGTCAAAACCCTTTCCGAACTTAAAGCCTAAACCTTTTTTCTTCAAGTCTTAAGGTAATGTCCTCATGTCCTCTGACATGCTCTATTGGTGAACAATGTCCCCGATAGTTTATTGTATGGCCCGTTAATGTATTTATACACAGTAATCATATCCCCACGTAAGCGCCCTTTCTCCAGCGTACATAATTGTAACTTTTCCAGTCTCTCTTCATATTCAAGCTCCCCCAATCCCCTTATTAATTTAGTTGCCCTTTCCATTTCAAAGATGTCCTTTTTGTACACAGGATTCCAAAATTGCACTGCATATTACAAATGAGGCCTTACCAATGCTTTGTAAAGAGGGAGAATTACATTTTCCGAACTTAAATACATACCTCTCTTTATACAAAACAGTACCATGCTGGCTCTGGCTGTTGCCGCCTGGCACTGCTTGCTACCTTTAAGTTTGTTATCCACCAAAACTCCAAGATCCCTTTCCAACAGGGATTCACTTAACACAGAGTATTTATAGTATAAGTAGCACAAGGATTTTAAAGTCCAAAATGCATCACCTTACATTTATTAACATTAAATCTCATCTGCAACTTAGCAGCCCAATGTGACAATCTATCTAGATCCCCCTGCAACGATTGCACATCCTCTGAAGTTTTTAATGGTCGACAAAGTTTTGTGTCGTCAGCAAACACAGAAACCTTGCTGACAATACCCACTTCCAAATCATTAATAAATAGATTGAATAGAAGCGGCCCCAACAGAGAACCCTGTGGCACCCCACTTAGCACTTTAGTTCATAATGATGAAGCCCCATTAACAACTACTCTCTGCATCCTATTCATTAACCAATTTTCTATTCATGTACAAATGTGACTCCCCAGACCTATGGGGGGACTGTATCAAAAGCCTTTGCAAAATCCAAGTAAACTACATCTACTGCTATGCCAGAGTCTAAATTTCTACTTACTTCCTCATAAAAGCCAAGCAAGTTAGTTTGACAAGATCTATTCCTCCTAAATCCATGCTAGTTACTACTTATAATGTCAGTCCTTGAAACATACTCTAGAACATGTTACCTTATTAAACTTTACAGGCCTGTAATTACCCGGCTGTGAACGACTACCCTTTTTGAATATTGGAATAACATCAGCCTTTTTCCAATCCAGAGGCACACCACCGGACATGAGGGAATCTGCAAAAATAAGAAACAATGGCCCTAAGTACCCGGGGATGTATTTTTTCTGGTCCAGGAGATTTATTAATATTAACCTTATTTAGTTCTTTCTGTACCATATCCTCAGTTAACCAAAGTGCACTTAAATCTTTTATGCCATTATTGCTATTGTACTATAATATAATATATATTATACAGATATAATATATATTATATCTGTACTTGGATCTTCTATAGTGTATACAGAGAAAAAAAAATTATTCAAGACATTTGCTTTATCGCCATCCTCCGTAACTAACTTATCCCCATTAATTAATGGTGCCACATTCTCAGTCCTCATCTCTTACTATTAATATACTTAAAAAAAATGTTAGGCTTAGTGACGCTTTGTTCAGCTATCCTAACTTCATTATTAATTTTAGCTAGTTTGATTGGTTTTTTTACACTCCTTGCTACAGTTTTTATAATCCCTAAAGGCTCTTTCCATTCCCTCGCCTTAAAGGGGAACTGTGGTCCAAAAATGACTTTAGGTAAATTGAGGTAAATTGATAGGAATTGCTCTCTTGAGAATTTTTGCAATTTATTACCATTATTTATTTTGCATAGTTTTGAAGATATTTATATTTAGTGTGTGATATGGCAGCAGCATTACCAGGTCCCCTGCACTTCCTGCTCTGAAACTGTCAGTCAAACTCTCCTGTGTCTCCTCCTCCCCTTTGCAGCCCCCCTGGCCCCTCCCACTCATGGACACCATGGTCCCTCCATCTTACAACCCCATGTGGCCCTGCCCACTCATGGGTGCCGTGGCCCTGCCCACTCATGGGTGCCATGGCCCCGGCCACTCATGGGTGCCGTGGGTTACACATACCCCCCCCCTCTACCTTCTCTGTCAGGACTTCACACAGCAGAGAGGAGGAGGGACTTCCTGTCTCCCTCACACACTGAGGGAGTCTGAGGCTGTGCTCGCCGGGGGCACTGTGCAGGAGAAGCCTCAGGAATGTCACAAGTCAGCCTCCCATCCATTAACTTTCTGGTCAGTCATTTCTGTATATCTTGGGCTGTGGAGCACGTAGAGAGGTGGTTGGTGGCTCGTTTTAAAGGTAGGAAACTGGCCTTTCATTTAAACTTAACTTGTTTGGAGACTACAGTTCCCCTTTAAAGGTTTTAAATGCCTTTTTCTTCCTTTCCATTTGCCTCTTTACATCAGAATTCAGCCACATGGGCGCTGATTTTTTTTTTTACATTTATTTCCCAAGGGTATAAATTTAGATGTGAAATGGATTAAAATCCCCTTAAACACAGTCCACTTCTGTTCAGTACCTTTACCTGATAATACATTATCCCAGTTGACTTTCTGAAGAGCTGCTTTTAACCTGGGAAAATTTGCCTTCCCGAAATTAAAAGTCTTTGTTAACCCAGCGCACTTTTCCTTTCGATAACAAAGTCCAAACACCACTATTTCATGGTCACTATTCCCTAAGCCTCCAGTTACCTTTATATCTATATTGCGCTCCACGATGTTAGATATTACCAGACCCAACAGAGCTCCTTTTCTAGTAGGAACCTCAACCACCTGTGATAGAAAATTATCCTGCAGCAAATTCAGGAACTCATTGCCTTTTTCTGTAATGGCAGTTCCACTACACCAATCAATGTTAGGGTAATTAAAGTCCCCCATAATGAGCACACTCCCCAAACTTGCAGCCCTTGCCAACTGCATATGAAGTTGACTCACCTCCTCTCTGCTAGCATTTGGCGGCTTATAGCAGACACCAACAATGACATTACCCCCTTTCCTGTTGCCTAATTCCACCCATATTGCCTCCACTTTAACATCCATATCGCCAATTATCTCTTTGGCTTCAATTCTTTTTTAATGAAGCCAAATTAAAATGGGAGTTTTAACCCTGGGAACTTTATTCTGGTGTCTGGAACGGGGTTTTCACCCTGGGAACTCTGTTCTGGTGGCCGGAACAGGGGTCTGCACCCTGGGAACTCTGTTCTGGTGACCGAAACAGAGTTCTGCACCCTGGATACTTTGTTCTGGTGGTGGGAACAGGGGTTTTCACCTTGCGAACTCTGTTCTGGTGGCTGGAAAAGGGGTCTGCATAATGGGAACTCTGTTCTGGTGGCCGGAACGGGGGTCTGCACCCTGGGAACTCTGTTCTCGTGACAGAAATAGTGTTCTACACCCTGGATACTTTGTTCTGGTGGTGGGAACAGGGGTTTTCACCCTGCAAACTCTGTTCTGGTGGCCGGAAAAGGGGTCTGCATAATGGGAACTCTGTTCTGGTGGCCGGAACGGGGGTCTAAATCCTGGAAACTCTGTTCTGGTGGCTGGAACAGGGGTTTTCACCCTGGCATCTCTGTTCTGGTGGCCGGAATGGGTGTTTTAACCCTGGGAACTTTATTCTGGTGGCCGGAACAGGGGTCTGCAGCCTGGAAACTGTTCTGGTGGCCGGAATGGGGGTTTTGGCCCTGGGAACTCTGTTCTGGTGGTTGGAACAGGGGTCTACACCTTGGGAACTCTGTTCTGGTTGCTGGAATGGGGAACTGCATCCTGTGAACACTGTTCTGGTGGCTGGAACAGGAGTCTGCAGACTGGGAATGCTGTTCTGGTGGCCGGAGCAGGGGTTTGCATCCTAGGAAATCTGTTTTGGCACCCAGAACGGGGTCTTCACCCTGGGAACTCTGTTCTGGCGGCCGAAATAGGTGTCTGCACTCTGGGAACTGCGTTTCGGCTACCAGAATAAGGCTCTGCCCCCTGGGAACTCTGTTCTGGTGGCTGTAACAGGGGTCTACACCTTGTGAACTCTGTTTTGGTTGCTGGAATGGGGCTCAGCACCCTGTGAACTCTTTTCTGGTGGTTGGAACAGGGGTCTGCACATTGGGAACTCTGTTCTGGTGGCCAGAGATGGGGGTTTCACCCTGGGAACTCCTGTTTCTGCTGGCTGGAATGAGGGTCTGCACCCTGAACTCTGTTCTGGTAGCCGAAGATGTGTTTTCCACCCTGGAACTTTGCCTGGTGGCCATGGAGGTTTGGACCTGGGAACTCTGTTCTGGTGGCTGTAACAGGGGTCTACACCTTTGTAACCTTTTTTGTTGCTGGAATGGGGCTCAGCACCCTGTGAACTCTTTTCTGGTGGTTGGAACGGGGTCTGCACATTGGGAACTCTGTGCTGGTGGCCAGAGATGGGGGTTTCACCCTGGGAACTCTGTTCTGGTGACCAGAGATGGGGGTTTCACCTTGGGAACTCTGTTCTGGTGGCAAGAGGGGGGGTTTCACCCTGGAACTATTTCTTTTCTGGTGGCCAGAGATGGGGGTTTCACCCTGGGAACTCTGTTCTGGTGGCCAGAGATGGGGGTTTCACCCTGGGAACTCTGTTCTGATGGCCAGAGATGGGGGTTTCACCCTGGGAACTCTGTTCTGGTGGCCAGAGATGGGGGTTTCACCCTGGGAACTCTGTTCTGGTGACCAGAGATGGGGTTTCATCACCCTTGGGAACTCTGTTCTGGTGGCAAGAACAGGGGTCTGCACACTGGGAACTCTGTTCTGGTGGCAAGAACAGGGGTCTGCACCCTGGGAACTCTGTTCTGGTGGCAAGAACACGGGTCTGCACCCTGTGAACCCTTTTCTGGTTGCCAGAACAGGGGTCTGCACCCTGGAAACTCTGTTCTAGCGCCAGAAACGGGTCTGCACCCTGGTAACTTTGTTCTGATGGCTGGAATGAGGGTCTGCATCCTGGGAACTCTTTTCTGGCGGGCAAAACAGGGGTCTGCACCCTGGGAACTCTGTTCTGGTGGCTGGAATGAGGGTCTGTACCCTGGGAACTCTGTTCTGGTGGCCAGAACGGGGGTTTCACCCTGGGAACTCTTTTCTGTTGGGCGGAACAGGGGTCTGCATCCTGGGAACTCTGTTCTGGTGGCCAGAATGGGGATTTCACCCTGGAAACTCTGTTCCGGTGGCTCGAACAGGTGTCTGCACCCTGGGAACTCTGGTCTTGCTACTGGAAAAGTGTCTGCACTCTTTGCTGTTCTGACTGCCAGGATTGAGGTCTGCACTATGAAAACTGTTCAGGCTGTCAGAACAGGTCTGCACCCATAAGACTCTGTTCTGGCTGCTGAAATGAGGGTCAGCACCCATGTGATACTGTTCTGGCTACCACAAGAGGGGTCTGCATCATTGGGACCCCGTTCTAGCTGAAAGAACCTAGTCTGAACCCTTGGAACTCTTGCATAGTGTGTTTGGGCTTGATTTCTAACTTTGAATTTTCTTTTAACATTTTATTCTGCTAAAAAAGGCAATCTTCCACGAAGAGCTGTGTTTAGAATTCTGAGTTCATAAATGAAAGTTTATCACCCCAATGTAGATGAAGGTGCTATATTCTAAAAAATATAGCTTTTTGGGGTTGTTTTCTGGGTAAGGGGTGTTAAGTTTAAAAATATTTAAGTTTTCCTCTAGAGCTCACCTATAAGTTAGTCCCTTTAGGGTTATTTGCTGACCTTGCCTCTGTGTGCACTGACAGATGCAAGTGGAGTACCCATAATATCAATTTCCTACATGTCCAGAGTAATATGTGTTTTACTTCATGAGGGTTGGGGAAGATTTCTAAGTTCTTTGCTGCTATTTTCTGAAAATTTGCTAATAGTGAGGAAAATCAGAAATCAAAATGATTTCGGTTTCCCAGTCACCATAAATGGCAGCATTCACTAAAGGGTTAACTCCTCCCACTACTGCATTGGACAGGAAATCTTCATAAGTCCTCCTCCCCCATTCCACACTGTCTTAATTACAAAGCTGCAGAAATAATAGAGAGAATATACAGGGCGAGCAATAGTGAATGCTGCCATTTATGGTGACTGGGAAACCGAAATCACGGTGAGTGATATTTTGATTTCTGATTTTCCCCAGTCACAAATGGCAGCAATCACTAAAGGGACTTACCAAAGCTAAAGAAATAAGGGTGGGCTAGACATTTTGCTGTAACACACCACACTTTATTCTATCGAATGTACAACTGACTGTAACTGTAACACTCTCCTTCTGAATTCTGTATCATTGGAGGGAAGTACATTAAGTTTATAGTGTTTCACAAAAGGCTTTGAGAAGACCACCTTGTTTGCTCACACAGTTCTTTGATAGAAGGATCGGCCTGCCAGGCCCAGGAACATGCTATGGCTCTGGTGGAGTGAGCCCGTAACCCCCGTGGGACCTCTGAGCCTTTTACCGTATATGCCTTCTGGATACAGGCCTGTATCCAACTGCTCAGTGTGTTCTTTGAGAGTGACTGACCCTTCCTCCTGCCATTTGGTATGACGAATAATCTTTCAGATCTTCTCCAGGTTCTGGTTCTCTCAAGACAAATCTTCAGAGCTCTAACCAAGTCTAGTGTATGCCACCTTGCCTCTCTTTTTGATTTCGGTTCTGGGCAGAAGGAAAGAAGGGTAAATTGTAGGTCCATATGGAACTCTGAAATTACTTTAGGCAAGAACTCAAAGGAAGGTCTTAATTTCACCTTATCTTCCAGAATAACGTTGTCTGGTGGATTTGCCGCCAGGGCTCCTAGTTCTCCTATTCTTCCAGCCGAAGTTACTGCCACAAGAAAAAATACTTTAAAGGGCATGTCCACCCCCAAAACTTAAATTTAACCCCATACTGGCCCCACTCTGTAGTGTACAAAAATCCTTACCTTACCAGTGACTCATCCTGCGCTTGTCTCTGCCTCAACCTCGACAAGGTTGAGGCATGCGCAGGAGAGTCCCCCCCCCTCCCTTGTTTTCTTCTCCCTCCCCCTAGTGTAAATTCCCCATGATATATTATATATATTGATCCCCCAGCCCCAACCGCCGTAACAGATTTCAAAGTAAGTGCCCCGATAGTTACTTACCTTCCCTCCATCCTACGGCGTTCTGAGCAGCCGGCAGCCGCGTCCCTGATTGGCTGCCTCTCAGCCATTTCCGTGCAAGCAGAGGGACTGGAGAGTGCCGCGGAGGATAGAGGGAAGGTAAGTACATATCGGGGCACTTTCTAAAAATGTTATTACAGTGGTTGGGGCTGGGGGATCAATATGTATAACATATTAAAAGTTAAAAAAAGGTGTGGACATGCCCTTTAAGAGTCATCCACCACAGAGAAAATGTCTCTAACAGTTCAAAGGGAGCTGAAGTTAAAACCAATGGCAAATCCCATGTGGGAACATTGGAGAACTTCCTAGGTCTGACATGTAGTAACGCTTGAAAAAATCTCTTTATGATAGGGTTAGAAGCCTAATCTTGATCTGTCATAGCTGACAAAGCTGAAATCTGCCCTTTTAGGGTACTGATTTGTAAACCTTTCTGGAAACCTCTGTATAAAAAAACTACTATCTGAGTAGATGATGGTTGTAGTGGAGCAAAACCTTCTTGTTCCGCTAAGTCGCTAAACTGCTTCCAGGTTTTATAGTATTTGTTGGATGTGGACCATTTTCTAGATCTTAAAGGGCATGTCCACCCCCAAAACTATAATCCATATGGTTCTCCTGTAGTCCCCCCCCAAAGTCCCAAAAACTGCCCACCAGGAGGATAGCAGGACTCTGCCTCCTACCTGGCCTCCGGGAGAAGTTTGGCATGCGTACTGCAGCCCTTCTCCCCCTCCCTCTCCCTCCCTCCCTCTCCCGATTCCCCCCCCCCATAGCTTTAAACCCTTAATGTATAAGATTCCCCCTGGTCTCCCAGCCCCAACCGCTATATTTATATGTTTAGAAAGCTCCCCAAACTTTACTTACCTCTCCTCTTTCCTCCGCCGAAGTGAGCTGCCGGCAGCCGCGTCCGTGATTGGCTGCCGCTCAGCCAATCACAGACGCAGCTGCCGGTCCCGTCCATCTGCTTGCATTTTCTCGCAAGCAGAGGGCCGGGAGCGCGTCTGGAGGAAAGAGGGGAGGTAAGTGAGTTTGGGAGCTTTCTTAAAATATAAATATAGTGGTTGGGGCTGGAGACCAGGGGGAATCTTATATGAAAAATTTTTTTTAGGGGGACTACCCTTTAAAAGAAACTCAATGATTTTAGATGTAAAACCTAGATTAGTTAATTTTTTCTGCTCAAGCGCCAGGCCATCAGTGACAGATGTTTCCAATCTTGGTTTAGCAGAGGCCCTTGTGTCAACCATTCTTGATTAAATGGAATCTTTATTGGCTTGTCTACAGAGAAGTGACAGAAGGAGCAGAAACCACTGTCTCCTTGGCCAGGAATGATCGCTATCACTTCCGATCTGTCCTGACGAATCTTCAGAAGCAATCTTCATATAAGGGAGAAGGGCGGAAAAAGATAGCTTAGTCTCCATGTCCAGGATTGACTCATTGCGTCCACGGCCAATGCTCTCTGACTGAAGGTACGGATATAGAATCTCTTGCACTTGGTGTTCCTGTCTGTGGCCATTAAATCGATCTGGGGTCTTCGCCATCTTTGGCCTAGTTCTAGGAATATCATCTGCCCTAAGCACCATTCCCCCAGATCTATGTCCTGTCGACTTAAGAAATCGGCCTCTTTGTTTTGCTTTCCGGGAAGATAAACAGTGGACAAAGAACGTAGGTTTCTTTGAGCCCAGGCGAAGACAGGGGCTACTTTGTGAAGAAGATTTATACTTCTTGTGCCTCCCTGTTTCTTGATGTATTTTACAGCCGTGGAGTTGTCTGTTTTCACTACCACATCTTTCCCTTGTAGTTCTTTTTCGAAATGCCTTAAAGCTAGGTTTATAGCTCTTAACTCTAGTATGTTAATACTTTTCCCCCTGATTTGCCAATGACCTTGAGCGGTCATGTTTTGCATTAGGGCACCCCAGCCAGGATTCTCATGTGCCATTTGGCCCACTTGACCATTGGAATGGCTGCCGACATTAGACCTAGAACCTTGAGAAAGGAGCTTACAGAGGACCTTGGACGCTCTCTGATATATTGCACCTCTGACCGCATCTTTTCTATTTTATCTATGGGTAGCGATATTTCATTTTTTGATGTTTGGAAATGGGCTCCGAGATAAATGATGTCTTGAGAGGGAGATAGCTTGCTCTTTTCTATGTTGACCACCCAGCCATGCTTTTTTAGAAGAAAGATTACTTGCTTTGTATGTAGTTCTGACTGTTGTCTTGTTCTTGCTACTACCAACAGGTCGTCCAGATAGTGGAAGACAGCGATACCGGTTGTTCTTATGTATGCTACTAAAGTCACCAGGACTTTGGTAAAAACTCTTGGGGACTAGGAAAGTCCGAAAGGTAGGCTTGTGAACTGCCAATGATGTCCTGCTATCTCAAAACGAAGGAATTTTCTTGAATCTCGATGTATAGGAACATGGAAGTAGGCGTCCTTCAGGTCTATGCTTGTTAACCATGAACCTCTTCCGATTACCTTTTCGTTATTGATTGTAGAGATTCCATCTTGAATCTTTCTTTTAAAACGAATAAATTTAGCCGTCTTAGATCTAGGACAGGTCTGAGTGCCCCAGACGCCTTCTTTACTAAAAACAGTCTTGAGTAAATACCTCTTTCTTTCTTCGAGAGATACCGGTTCTATTGCTTCTGACAGTCTTAATTGTGTTGCATAGGTGGAAATAATTGAACCTTCTTCTATCAACGGTATACAAGTCTTCACAAAATGGTCTATTTTTGGAAAATAATGAAAATGAATTTTGAATCCTTCTTTTATTATGGACAATGCCCACTTGTCCGTAATACTTTTGACCCAAGTATCGTAAAAAAGGGATAACCTTCCCCCAACCGGGGTCTGCGTAATCCTATTGTTGAAAGAAACGTGCCGCCAGAGTCGTATCTTTCTTCCCCCAAAATGGCTTCCCGGGCTTCCACGTCGACTGTCTAAAATTTTCTCTACCGGGTCTGTAATTTCTTGATGATCTAAACGATTTATCTCTCGGCTGATATTCAATGCGACCTTTCTTAGCTCTTCTATCTAGTGGAAGAAAGAGACTCTTCCCTCCAGAAGCTCTGCTAATACTTTCATTGACTTTTTCACCAAAAAGTCAGTTTCCTTCAAACGGCACCTGGCAAAGATTAGCTTTTGAAGTAGAATCTGCCGACCGCTGTCTCAGCCATAGCGCCCTATGGGCCGCCACTGAGAGAGCCATAGCTCTAGCTGTGAAGTGAACCATATCAATGGATGCTTCAGTGAAGAAATCTATGCCACCTCTAATATCTGACATCTACTTAAGTTTTGCTCTCTTAGTATTAGAATCCAGAGCAGTCTCCATCTCTGCAGCCCATATTTTCATGGCTCCAGATACAGAAGTTAGAGCTATTGATGGTCTGAACGCTGCACTGGACGCCACAAAGGCCTTCTTTAGATTGAATTCTATCCTACGCTCCATAGGCTCCTTGAAAACCGACGCGTCGTCCACCGGCAAGGTTGTCCTGCGAGCCAGCCGGACGACTGCCGCATTAACTTTAGGAGAGGAGTCCCAATTTTTTGCTACAACATCAAAGGGGTATTTTTTAAGAAACATCCCCGAGGTCACAGGCTTTTTCTCAGTTCTTCTACACTAGGAAGCAAATTTTCTGAAATAGAATGATGAACTGGAAAAGTTACCGTCTTCTTTTTGACGGATGGAAAAAGCTTGTCCGCTTCTGAAGCCTTAGGTTCTTCCATAGACAGGGACAAGGAACCTCTGACCACTTTTATAATTGACACATCAAAATCCGAATCAGCCTGAAAATCTTTATCGTCCAGAGACTGCACATAAGACAGAGAGTGTTAACTCCTCTTCCGAATACTCGGATTCTGATACTAGTTGTTTAAACGAAGAAGTATGAGATCTCTTTTTATCAGAACCTTTCTTGACTGCTTGAACCACTGCCGTCTTCAAAACCGATACTAGGCTATCAAGCTGCAATGTAGAAGGTAAAGAAGAAAGCTCTTCAACTGATTCAGTAGAATTCCTCATTTCCTTCTCTGTACTTTTTCAGATGAGAAAAGGCTGAAAAAAAAGTTTAAGCACCATATCGCCCTCTAAAATATATAATGTTAATACATTATATCCAGCTCACGTAGGTCCCTTGGGGTGACCCTTACTCACACCACCAGACTCCATACTGGAGCTAAAAAAGTTAAAAAACCAAAGTATCTGGTTTAAAACTGGTTAAGTAAGGCAAGGAACACTACGCCAAACAGAGGGATCGTTCTCTACCAAACTTCTTGTTAAATAAAGTTTTTCAAAGACGCCGATGATGTCATGACGTCCGGCTCATGCGCAGAGCCCAACCCGGAAGTAGCCGCGAATGGACACAGAGAAGGCAGGATTGGGCCTAGAACATACCGGAACTCAAACCGGAAGTAAGGAGCACACGGCCAGCCGAAAACAAACACTGCACAGCCCTCCAACCGCCAAGGCTGTGAAAAAACAGCCAGTCCTACACCCAGGACTCTCCTCACAGGCATAACATCTGTTAGCACACGGAGGAGCTTCAGAGAGGTAGAGGGGAAAGAGCCTCCCTTCTGTGCAGGTAAGCCAGCAGTGGACAGGAAAAAAAGACAGTGTGGAATGGGGGAGGAGGACTTATGAAGATTTCCTGTCCAATGCAGTAGTGGGAGGAGTTAACCCTTTAGTGATTGCTGCCATTTGTGACTGGGGAAATTCTATAGCTGTCAAGAATTCTGCATGTTTGTATGAAATAATTGTACCATTACCTAGCTAAAGGTGTGTAGATTGTTCAGAGCAGGACTAACCACAAGGCAACCCTAGGCACCTGCCTAGGGCCCAGAAAACTTCTGGGGGCCCAGCTTCAGAAGCAGTAAAAAAAACCAGTCTATACAATATATGTAGCAAAAAAAGGGGGCCCTAAATGATGTCACTGCCTTGGGCCCCATATGATCTTAATCCATCTCTGAGATTGTTAAATGGCATGTTTCAGGAGTGCCCACCTTGGGAAAGATTGGAAGCCGAATGGGAAGCTTTTCACTCTTAACCTTAGACCAAACAGAGCTTTTACAGCTTACAGGGCCAAAACCAGGTTAAGGGCTGCCGTTACTGACATATACCACTTACTGACATATACCAGTTTTTTCTAAATACTGCCATCGCCCACTCACTAACAGATGTGAGAACCCATATCAGCCTTAAAGGGCATCTATAGTGAAAAAAAAACACATTGCCCCTTTCCAAAGTTAAATTCATGTACTCTGTGCTGCCTTAATCCTATCTCTGTCAGTGACTCTGTTTAACAATGGTGTCAGATCTGTGAGCAGCACTCCCCCCTTCTCCCTCCCCTCTGTTACCGCCTCTATGTCTCAACTCCAGCTAACCGACAAGCTTATCATGTGCAGTAGGAGTTAAAAGTTCAACATCCTGAAAAACACACCCACACACAGTGGCCAATAGAAAGCAAGCTGTCCTGGAGACACGGAAGAAGAAGGAGAACAGTACAGTTTACAATCTCTCACTTTGTGACCCATCATCAATCAGTCAAAGCTATTAAGAAGAGGGGTCAAGAGCAGCCTTATATCTACCATCAAAGCTACCTCTCTCCCCCTGCTAATGCTCTTATCTCTATGTTTATTACAGAGCAGGGAGGGGGGGATCACGTCACAGGGATTTGATTGACAGTCCAAGTAGGAGTAGAGGAATGCAATCACATTCTTCTAACTGGTGTATCTCAGGACAGAGAGGGAATCTGAAAAAAGTGAAGACGCTCTAGGGGTTGTGGGGAATTATAGAACACATGGAAAGAAAGAAAAAAAAAGTTAATTTTCCCACTATAGATGTCCTTTAATTGTAGGCTACAAAATTAAGTTAATTAAATAAAAATGACTAATTTTGATATCAGGGAACGATAAAGCCGATGTTGCTGAGGGCTACCCCTTATGTGTTTTGATCAATCTTACTGGTGGCTCAAACAATTGCGAGCCATTTTGAAGGTTCATGGGCAGGAGAATCTGAATCACCCATCAGATGGATCAAAAGGTTGCAAGGGCATTCACTAATGTAAAAGGTATCCTCCAAAATCCTGGGTTACATTAGGATTTACTTCCCCCAACAGTTGTTTAACATTTAGAGACTCATACTGTGTCTCAGTGCCCCTATACAGTGAGGGCTAATTCAGTGGTTTCTAAATAATAAGACCATGGTGTCCCTCCAACAGTGAGAATAAATTAGGTGGTCCCCTAAACAGTAAGAGTGAATTAAATGTATTTTAATGTATTGATTGAAGACCGGGAGGTTAAAGGGACTGTCCACACCTCTGGACAAAAACCAGTATGTTGCCCAAAACCTGGACTTCTTTTGTTTATAATCATTAATTCTGCTTCCAGCAAGAGATTTTATACTTACAAGCTCTGCGATCCACTGCCCCGGCTCTGCAATCTGCTCTTCACTTCCGGGTAAGGCAGTCAGTGTCGGCCGTGACAGTGACATCATGGCCATTCCCAGAGCAGTCTCCACTGAGGCTGCTCACGAATAGAAAAAGAACACAGCAGCTGTAGTGGAGAGACAGGAAGCGGTGGTGGATTGCAGAGTTTGTAGGTATAAAATCTCTTGAAGGAAGTCCAGTTTTTGGGGGGTTTGGACAACATACTGATTTTTGTCCAGAGGGGTGGACAGTCCCTTTAAGGAGCTATGCCTTACCTTCTGTTATTTAATCAATTGACCAGGAGCCATGGACGATCCTCTGCAGTAGCATTGAAAATTTCTGACCGCTTCCTGGTTTAGATTAAATATAGCACGCTTTGTCACGCATGCACTCTATAGTTAATCTGAACCAGGAAGTGGTTGGGACCTGTCAGTGCTGCTGTGGAGGATCGAGTGTAAGGTAAATATCTTCTATCTTCATCCATGGCTCCTGGTCAATTGATTGAAGAACAGGAGGTGAGGCATAGCTCCTTAACCTCCTGGTCTTCAATCAATACATTAAAGGAATAGTTCACTTTTCAAATGAACTATTCCTTTAAGTGGATTAAAAACTGTAAGATCATTTGCAGTGGCAAATATTGAAGCCATATTCAGTGAACACCAAACAGAAAGACCATATTAAGTGCCACCCCCATGACACCACATTTAGTGGCCCCCAGTGATACCCAATTCAGCAGCCCCCAAAAGTGAGAGCAGTCAGAGGCCCCCAGTAAAACCATATTAACTGCCCCATGTGATACCACATTTGGTGGCCCTCGGTGGTACCCAATTCAGTAGCCCCTAAAAGTGAGACCAGTCAGAGGTCCCCAATGAAAGTTACCCCTGTGATTCCACATATAGCGCTCCCAGTGATACCCAATTCAGTGGGCCCTAGTGAACCCAAATTAACTGTCCCCATTACCACATTTAGTGCCCCCCAGTGATACCCAATTCAGAGGCCCCCAGTGAACACACACACCCTGTGATATCACTTTTCATGAAAATTTGGTGAGTCACCCCTCTCCAACATTCTATTTGCCCTTTAATTTGAGGTTTTGGCCTCCACAGTCAGACAATATCTAATCATAATTTAAAAACCGGAACCAACAAACAGTAAGTTCCTGCATTACTGGCTTCAGGGACTGGTTGGGACAGTACATTCCACCATATTGCTCTGCGATGTAATGATAGCTCTGCCCTGCGTTTAAGCCACACCCCCTTCTCAGACTTGAC
Source organism: Hymenochirus boettgeri (assembly GCA_019447015.1). Taxonomy (NCBI): domain Eukaryota; kingdom Metazoa; phylum Chordata; class Amphibia; order Anura; family Pipidae; genus Hymenochirus; species Hymenochirus boettgeri. The sequence continues at coordinate 57,069,189 of CM033476.1, forward strand.
TAACCCAAACAGGTAGAGAAGGGTGTGTGCCTTAAACGCAGGGCAGAGCTGTCAGTGCATCGCAGAGGCTGAGCAGTATGGTAGAATGTACTGTCCCAACCAGTTCCGGTGTTTACATAATGGTTTGAAGTTAAGTGCTCCGGTTCCTCACTGACTTAAGTACAAGTCAGAACACTGCCGGTAGGGTCGGGAACACAGGTAATTAGTCCTCCCTTGCACAAGGGGGCAGTGGGGTGCCTGTGGTTCCGTTTTTATTTCATTCCCCATAAGTTGCGCCAACTCCATGACAAAGGACAAGTAGAATTAAACAATCTTTTTAAAAATATATATTTATATAATACTAGCAAAAGTCCATTGTTGAACAGTGGAAATTATTTGTGTTTGTGTGTAATTAGCTGGTCCAATTATAGAATAAAAATGTATCTTTTAAAAAAAAACAAAAAAAAACATATCCGCATCCAATGGAAAGTTTAAGAAATAACAGATTTACATAGAAACAAATATCTTTAGAAAAATAAAGCCAAAACTAGTCGCCAAGATATGGTGGATACAGGATAATGAGTATTTAGCTCACGTTCTTATAAATAACCTTAAAAAATGGAACAAAACTTGTGTGTGTGGATACTGCGAATGTAACCTTGGGGAAACCCCTAAGGACCTACTGTTCTCAAATAAAAGGCTTCTCGGGTGGCAGCACCCAGGCCACTACAAACAACGGACCCAACAGAAGAAAGGCCTAAACTTTTATGATGTTTAAAATAATGCTTTAATGGCAATATCAACAAGTATTAACCAAACCTTTGTCTTATTTATTTGGCCCCCAAACTATGGCCCTCCAGATGTCTCAAAACGTCAACTCCTAGCATTCCCTGGCTTCCCTTTATAAATGAGCAATGCTGGGAGTTTTTAAACATCTAGAGGGCCATCGGTTAGCTTGGGTTTTGCACTTGTTTTTCCCCTAAGCACGGGATATTGCATCTCCATTTAAGTAAAGTAACATTTTAAACATTATATAGGAGGTTATTCAATAAAAGTTCTTATCCTTTAAAATGGTGCTAATTTTGCCCCAACCAATCAGATGTTAGCTTTCAAATGTTACATAAGTTCTGATTGGTTGGGGCAAAATTAGCACATTTTAAGAACTTTTATTGAATCTCCCTGTAAATTTAAAGGGCATGTTCACCCTTAAAACAAAAATTTGGTCAATTTTCAGTTACTTGCCCCCAACCGAAATATTAAGCCCTTTATTACCTTCATAATGCTTGTGAAGATTCTCATTCATGCAGGGGAAGGTATATCTGTTGTATTCAGTTAGATCAACTGGACTTAAATTTTAGTTCTTGAAGACGTTTCGCTAATCAATCGACTGTCTTTCTTAATTCAGAATAGTAATTGAGGTTTGAATAAAAACATCAAAACCTATTCACCCTATTTTTTTTAACCCTACCTAACAGTTGATCCAGAGGAAGGCAAAAAAAACCAGCAAAAAAAGGGGGAAAAATTCCTTCCTGACTCCAAACGGCAATCGGAAAGTATCCCTGGATCAACCAGATCTATATGTATTAATACCAGTAATTCTCAATATTTTTTAGTTTTAGAAACTCATCCAGGCCTTTTTTAAAGCTATTTAATGAACTTGCCATTACCACATCTGCTGGAAGACAATTCCACAGTTTCACCATTCTCACTTTAAAGAAACCTTTCCTAACCTGTAGATGAAACTTCTTTTCCTCCAACCTATTAGTGAACAATGCACCAGAGAGTTCATTGTATGGCCCATTAATATATTTGTGTAATGTTATCATATCCCCACGCAAACGTCGCTTCTCCAATGTAAACAGCCCTAATTTGTCTAATCTGCCTGCATATTCAAGCCCATCCATTCCCCTTATTAATTTAGTTGCCCTTCTCTGAACTGCTTCCATTTCCAAGATGTCCCTTTTGTATATGGGATTCCAAAACTGCACCGCATATTCCAAATGAGGCCTTACCAGTGCCTTGTAAAGAGGGAGAATAATATCTTTCTCTCTTGAATATATTCCCCTCTTTAAATAAGACAATATCTTGCTAGCTCTAGGTGTTGCAATGTGTGGATGCATTGAGGCTAAGGGGTGTTATCGAAACTGCCCAGGGTAAGGTGTCAAAACAGCATTGTACATGGCAGACAGTTGGTGCCAAAACAAAGGAACGCGACATTAAAATCTTCAAAGGTATGTCCTTTTTCCTTAAGATGCAGGTACACGGCTGAGTCCTGACCTGAGGAATTTGCTCTGCTGGGCCATTAAGTTCGTGCAGTTGCTGTTTGGTGCAGATTCTTGTACAAGTCATTCTGAATTGAGAAAGCCAGTCGTATGACTAGCAAAACATCTTCAAGAACTAAACTTAAGTCCAGTTGATCTAATTGAATACAACAGATATTACCTGCATTACTAATTAAATATTTAAGGAAAATTATTGTCCCAATTCTGGCATAGTAAGTTGGCCTCTCCCTCCGTGCAGTCATTCAAGGTTTTGACTGCTGAAATCACAACAAATGATTGACTACTGTTTCAGCCGAAAGTAACATAACTTATCTTTAAATATCTGGTTACAAATGCATGTAATAAACTGGGGAAAATAGCAGTTGGCGTTGCGGGCAGGTAACTGACAAGTCACCAGTTTTTTTGTTTTAAGGGTGGACATGCCCTTTAATAAAACTTAAGGCAGAAATATAGACTGTTAACCCAGGGAAAACGTTTTTCTTTCACCAGCTTTTTGACAGCTTGCGACCTGGGTTACAAGTAACAACACGACGTAGAATTTATGTCCCCTACATCCCTGTGACATATAGATTTTAAATGCTAAAATTTGTTCTGGGCAATATAGAATATTAAAGTGGGCAAAATGGCAGTTGTAGCAAGAGAAGAAGTTGGCATATTAATGAACTAGAACATGTGACTAAACTGATTTCTTGGCTGCATAAATATTATAGATATTTGACTACGTAAATTATTCAGTTTACGTTACAAGCATCATGCATTTATTTTGGCTGTAGCTAAAAGTATTACATAAACTTGTATCTGCACCAGTTGAAACAGATATATTAAAAAATCTCTAGGACTAATTAGCAAGAACACCACAATTCACACAGAAAACATGGTGTCCATGCTCCACAACAACAATCTGTTGTTGTGGAAAACTGAAATGATTCAAATTGCAAGGGACCACATCTTTTAATGTACCAACAATCACATTTCAATGTTGCTGTTGGGCCTTAGGGCTAGTCTACACTGGACTAGAAGTAAAGTTGGAGGTGCATTATTGTCCAAACTCTGGGTGCCGATACCTCAAATGGTTCTCCCCTCAACCATAACTTGTTGCAACGAAGTTGAAGAAATAGAGGATCGCACTCCAATCAATTTAAGTCTTTATTGTGGACCACACATCACACACAAACACAACATTTCGGGGGAATAACGTGCCCCCTTCTTCAGGTGATACAAGTGCAACAGTGCTCAGGGATTATATAGGGTGTCACTACCTGAAAACCAACCCCAACATGGGAGGAGTCAGGGGTGAACAGGAAATAATTACATCACAATCTTAACAAAGTATAGTACATATCCAGTGGTTATCATGAGATAAAACATTGCTAAAAATTATTAATAGTATCGTGTCCGTAAGGATAAAACCTGTTATAAAATATGTTATTGTGTTAATTCTGTATTATTGGCACTTTATACATTTTGTACATATAGCAGTAATACAGAATTAACACAATAACATATTTTATAACACGTTAGGCAGGAGGTAACTGCTAGGCAGGTGGTAGTGGTAGGGGACTCCATTATAAGGAAGGTAGATAGGGTAATCTGCCACCAAGACCCTACATGCCGAACTGTGTGTTGCTTGCCTGGTGCTAGGGTTCGGCATGTGGTGGATTGTGTAGACAGATTATTGCGTGGGGCCAGGTGTGACCCGGCGGTCTTAGTTCACATTGGTGTCAATGACAAAGTTAGAGGAGGAGGAGAGGTCCTTAAACACGATTTCCGAGAGCTAGGGGCCAAGTTAAAAGCAAGGACCTCCAGGGTAGTGTTTTCAGAAATACAACCGCAGCCACGTGCTACGCTAGGGAGACAGTGGGAGCTTAGGAGCATTAATGCGTGGCTAAGAGGGTGGTGTTAGTAAGAAGGGTTTGGGTTTATAGAGAACTAGGCAGACTTTGCTGTCGGCTACAGGCTCTTTAATAGGGATGGGTTGCACCTCACTGATGGTTTTAGGGCAGAAGATGGCTAGAGGGTTGGAGGAGATTTTAAACTAGGTTGGGGGGGGTATTAGTAGTCTCACTGGGATAGATAGCCCAGGAGGAAAGCAGGGTGTAGATAGGCCAGTGGTGGGTGGAAAGGGGGGTGGGGCTAGCATAGGGGGTAGGGAGCATGTGTAGTAAATCACAAATACAAAAGTAGAGAAAGGAACCTAGACGAACGCAAAATTTTTTATAAAATAGGCTGGTTTTACTTCTCCCACGACATGTTTCGGGTACAAAGACCCTTTATCAAGTGTGACACTTGGTAAAGAGTCTGTGTACCAAAAACATGTCGTTAAGAGGATTGTAGGACATATTTGCCATTGTGTGTGAAGGTACTTGTTTCTTTCTTGCATGTGTATTAAAGTGTACAGTATCATACTCTAAAATGTATGTTTGCAAATACGAGAAACCTGGCTGACAAAATGGGTGAATTGGAGATCAGGGAGTTGAATGAAAAGTATGATATAATAGGTATAGCAGAAATGTGGTTGAACAGTTCTCACGACTGGGCTGTAAATTTAATCATACAAATCTTGATATTTGGGATTGACAAGTAAAGGAGTTAAGGTAATAAGGTCATTTTGACGGAGTGAATTCAGCCAAATAGTGAAAGATTATAGGGGGGCCATCTTTGGAGGAGGGTTTTTAATAATTTGAACATCAGGGCGTAGTTTTCATTGTACTTTTCAATAGGGGTTGACCATAGTCGGGTACCAAGGTATGGTATTGGTCCAGTTGAGATCGAAGTTTAGTTCGATAAGTTTTTGGTCTTGCTGTGAAATTGCTATTGGTTTGGCAATTGTTTTTGTAGAGTTGAATCTGAAGCCAGAGGCATCGCTAAATTACTTAGAAGGGGGCATTGAGAGCAAGGTCTCTGTGTTTGCTGATGACACTAAACTATGCAGAGCTTTGGAAACTTCAAATGATGTGCAATTGCTGCAAGCTGACCTAGATAGGCAGGCAGATTAGACAAGTTAGGTTTACATTAGAGAAGCAACGTTTGCGTGGGAATATGATCACTTTATACACACATATTAATGGGCCATACAATAAACTCTCTGGTGCATTGTTTACTAATCGGTCATATCGGGGGACACGTGGACATCCTTTAAGATTGAAGAAAAGAAGTTTCATCTTCAGGTTAGGAAAGGTTTCTTTACAGTGAGAACGGTGAAACTGTGAAATTGTCTTCCAGTAGATGTGGTAATGGCAAGTTCATTGAATAGCTTTAAAAGTGGGCTAGTATCTAAAACTAAAAAATATTGAGAATTACTGGTATTAATTCATATACTGCAGTTCTGGTTGATCCAGGGATACTTTCCGATTGCCATTTGGAGTCAGGAAGGAATTCCCCCCCCCCCCCCTTTTTTTTTTAGCTGTTTTTTTTTTTTTTTGCCTTCCTCTGGATCAACTGTTAGGTAGGGTTAAAAAGGAGGGTGAAAAGATTGGACTTGATGGACGCATGTCTTTATTCAATCTCAATTACTATGTTACTATGTATGAGGCAGCTGTTTGTAAAGATGTGGGAGAGAGGTGAGAGGTTTGCGGAGTGTGAATAGAGTATTATCTACAAACAGTGCTACTTTGAATTCTAATGTCCCTACTTGTATGCCAGAGATTTGTGTTTCAGTGTTGTGCAAGGGGTTCTATGCAAAGAGAGAATAATAATGGAGAGAGCGGGCAGCCATGCCTTGTTCCATTTAGGATTGGGAATTCCTCAGATAAAAATCCCATTTTGTTTACTTTGGCTAATGGGTTTGAGTAATGGGTTGCTATTAGACATAGACATTTTGTTATGAAATCTGATGGAAGGAGTTTATGGTCTACTGTGTGACCGTTATTTAGTTTTGGGTGAATTTTTTATTCAGCTTCCTTGCCAGCATAGTGTCCAGTTTGTCCCTTTTTTCACAATATTTTAGTTGTGTAAGTCTAAGTGCTTTTTCAGCTGTGGTGAAGAGGTGGTTGTTTAGTTTGTTTCTTAGAGAGTTTAGGTTGGATTGAGTGTGTTGGGAGAGATAAGTTTGTTCAATTATTTTGAGGTTCGATAGGAGTCTTAGAGTGGTGTTTTTGTGTTGTTTTCTGAGTTGGCAGAGTAGTTGAATGATCTTACCTCAGATAACTCTTTTGTGTGCAGCCCATAATATGGTGTGGTGTTTGATCTGTTTGTCTAGGGTTGCAGGTGTCTTTGTTTGATAATAAGCATTAATTCATTCTCCATTAATATTGGTACTGTAAGGGATGTCCTACGAGGAGATCTACGGAGACATGTCTTTTTGACAGAGGCAGAGAAGTAATAGTGTGCTGTATATTTTTTGCTTGGGAGAAAGGATTCTTTGCCTTTCAGGAAGTGTTTCTTGTATAAAAACTATATCACTGTTCTCTCTCGTAGTATTGCATGGCCACTCGTCTTTTATTTGGGTCATTTAGGCCTTTGGCATTATGGGTAATAACTCTGAAAATTGGTTCAGCCATAATTAGAGAGGTGTTATATTCTCCTCTGACTCCCATCATTTTGTTACCCTATTCCTGCCAAAGGATGAGGATGAGGAGTCCAAGTGTGCCCGTGAAGATGTCTGTGTATCTAAAAGTAGACCTAATATAAACATAAATTAAAAACATAAACTTTGTACAGTTTTAAAAATATAGGCAACATTTTAATATAACGGGTGGGGTTAGTTCCCACAATAATAGTGAATGTCGGTGAGTTTTCAACACAACTCTGTGGGGGGTAAATTGCTAGCTGAGCTAGGGTTGCAAGGCCAGGTGGTGGTGATGGTGGTGGTGATGGTGGTTCGAGTTTTTTTGATCCTGGTGAGGTGTTGGGCCGGGGTTGGGGAGGGTGATGTCCAGGGGTAGAGGAGGGGGATTGGGGAAGGAGGAGAGTTCCAACCAGAGGTCTGTTTTGGTTAGGAGATGATTGTTTTTTTGATTGTTCTGAGGGGGGTGTCTCTGTCGTACTTTCAGTTTATTTGTAATTCCAAGGTTATGGTCATCAGGATTGCTTTTGGTTTCTTTGGGTGATTGTTTTGTTTTGAGTTCAGTTTTTTGAGTTTGATTTTTAAGTATTGCTTGTTTAAGTATTACATTTGTGTAGCTGGGTGTGGTCTAGGTTATGGTGGGGTTTTCAGGTGTTGACTCCATTTGCTTGATGATGGGAGATGAGTGTCCCAATGGCTTTTCTGTGGTTGGATTTTGAGGGTTGCTGAGGAAGGGTGATTGAGAGGGGTAATCCCCTTCAGGAAGGTGTTGTAAAGGAGAGATTGTTTTCTGCTGGAGTTATCTTGTCATGTTTTCTTTTGGTTTGTATATCCATTTCCCTGTACCTTAGGGTATTTGAGGGTATACATGGTAGTGGGATTGTCCAATATAACTTGTAAGTGTCCTTAGCGTCCACATTAGTTGATATGGTAATCTTGGGTTAGAGTTTGTTTGTTAGTAGCAGGATTGAACTCTGCTGGATTTTTTGGTTGGAGATGGAAATTTATCCAAGGATTATTCCAATGGGGTTTTAGTTTTTAGTCTAGAGGTTTGTGAGGGGTGGTTGTTCTTGCTGAGTGTGAGTGTCTCTCCTATCGGTCAAGACCATGTGTTTTCCGGAGGGGGAATGTGGTCCTCTGAGATATTTGTTTGGTCCTGTGAGGGTTTTTCTAGGCCAAGGCATCTCAAAAGAGAGTATTGGTCGCGAGGGTTGTCTATTGGGAAAGTTTTGCCTTGGTGGGTTGTAGTAAGTCTGAAGGGGAAACCCCAGCGATAACTGATTTTAGCAGTATTTAGTTGGTGGAGGATGGATTTGAGGGCCCTTCTCTTTGCCAAAGTTTGGGGGGGGGCAAGTCTTGGTAGAGTTGTATCGGATTGGAATCTACTTTAAGGTTGTTTGAATTTGAGCTGCTTGAAGGAGTTGTTCTTTAGTGACATAATAACGCATACGCACAATGATGTCCCTTGGCGGGTCCCCTGGACGACCTCTCTGTCGGAGTGCTCGGTGGGCTCTGTCCATGTGAAAGAGCTCCAGTGGAGTATTTAGTAAAAGGTCCGCAAAAATGGCAAGGAGGCATCGGTGGATATTATTGATGTCCCCAGACTCTAATATTGTTCAACTGGGAGCGGTTTTCTATATCCTCCTGCTGGGATTGCAGGGTGTATTGTTGTGCCTTTATCTCCCCTATATCTGTTTCCACTTGGACGCAATAACGGGCAGTATCGCTATGGGGCGATTCTAAGGCCGCGACCCAGTCCCCTAGGGCATCAACCTCTTGTTTCACTTCGTGAACAGTCTTATGGTGTGCCTCCGTGATTAGCTTCTCCAAGTTGGAGTACAGGGTGTCCAGGTCCAGGTCCAGGTTGTTACTGGTTCTGGAGTGTCCGGAGTTGCAGCCTTTTTGTTAGTGCCATGTGGCGGCTGAGGATTCTGGTCTTGTGACAAAATTAGATAGGTCTCCTCTTTTCCAAATTATTAAGTTGCTGGGGGTTGGTTTTAGGTATAGGAGCCTTCGTTAGCTGATGATGGCTATTAATTTTCACCGGGGTATAGATCAGAGCTCTACAGGTGCGCGGCCATCTTGTTCAGCGGTCAGGCTCTGCCCCTCTCATTATGGGGGACTTTAATTACCCTTACATTGATTGGTGGAGTGGAACTGCCAACACAGAAAATGGCGATGAGTTCCTGAATGTGCTGCAGGATAATTTTCTCTCACAGGTGGTTGAAGTTCCTATTAGAAAAGGAGCTCTGTTGGATCTGGTAATATGTAATATTGTGGAGCATATTATAGATATAAAGGTAACTGGAGGCTTAGGGAATAGTGACCATGAAATAGTGTCGTTTGGAGTATGTTATCGAAAGGAAACATGCGATGTGTTAGCAAAGACTTTAATTTCAGGAAAGCAAATTATGTCAGGTTAAAAGTAGGTCTTCAGAATATCAACTGGGATAAGGTATTATCAGGTAAAGGTACTGAACAGAAGTGGACTGTGTTTAAGGGGATTTTAATCCATTTCACATCTAAATTTATACCCTTGGGAAATGTAAAAAAATTAAATCCGCACCCATGTGGCTGAATTCTGATGTCAAGAGGCAAATGGAAAGGAAGAAAAAGGCATTTAAAGGGCATGTCCACCCCCAAAACTAAAATTTAACCCCTTACTGGCCACAACAAGTAGTTTAAAACAATCCTTACCTTACATTCCTGCTCAAAATAGTTCCCCTGCTGTGCCCCTCCAAAGTCCAGGAAACTGCTGTGTAGGAGCAGTGTGTGACTCATGCTGTGCCTGAGACTTCCTCAACCTCATCAAGGTTGAGGCATGCTCAGTGCAGCCCTCCCTGCCTGTCAGCCAATCACGGACGCGGCTGCCGGTCTCGCCCCCTGCTTTCAATTCCATGCAAGCAGAGGGCCTGAACACTGCAGCAGAGGAGAGAGGGCAGGTAAGTAAGAATCGGGGGACTTTCTAACAATTATATTAATGCGGTTGGGGCTGGGGGAGCATGCCCTACCACATATCAAAAGTTAAATTTTGGGGTGGACATGCCCTTTAAAACCTTTAAGGCAGAGGGAAAGGAAAGGGCCTTTAGGGATTATAAAAACTGTAACAATTAGTGTAAGAAAGCAATCAAACTAGCTAAAATTAATAATGAAGTTAGGATAGCTGAACAAAGCATCATTAGGCCTAAACATTTTTTTAAGTATATTAAGTAAGAAGATGAGGACTGAAAATGCGGCACCATTAATTAATGGGGATAAGTTAGTTACGGAGGATGGCGATAAAGCAAATGTCTTAAATACTTTTTTCCCCTCTGTATACACTATAGAAGATCCAAGGACAGATATAGAGTATAGTAGCAATAATTGTATAAAAGATGCAAGTTTGCTTTGGTTAACCGAGGATATTGTACAGAAACAACTAAATAAGGTTAATATTAATACATTTCCTGGACCAGATAAAATACATCCTAGGATCCTTAGTGAGCTAAGTTCAGTTTTGTCTAGGCCATTGTTTCTTAATTTTGCAGATTCCCTCAATTTTGCAGATTTTGCAGATTTTCCAATCCGTGATGTGTGCCTCTGGATTGGAAAAAGGCTGATGTTATTCCAATATTCAAAAAGGGTAGTCGTTCACAGCCGGGTACTTACAGGCCTATAAGTTTAACTTCAGGGGTGGGGAAGATACTGGAAAGTTTAATAAGGGAACATGTTCTAGAGTATGTTTCAAGGACTGACATTATAAGTAGTAACCAGCATTGATTTAGGAGGAATAGATCTTGTCAAACTAACTTGCTTGGCTTTTATGAGGAAGTAAGTAGAAATTTAGACTCTAGCATAGCAGTAGATGTAGTATACTTGGATTTTGCAAAGGCTTTTGATACAGTCCCCCATAGACGACTAATGTATAAGCTAAGGTCTGTTGGTCTGGGGAGGCACATTTGTACATGGATAGAAAATTGGTTAATGAATAGGATGCAGAGAGCAGTTGTTAATGGGGCTTCATCATTATGGACTAAAGTGCTAAGTGGGGTGCCACATGGTTCTGTGTTGGGGCCGCTTCCATTTAATCTGTTTATTAATGATTTGGAAGTGGGTATTGTCAGCAAGGTTTCTGTGTTTGCTGACAACACAAAACTTTGTCGACCATTAAAAACTTCAGAGGATGTGCAATCGTTGCAGGGGGATCTAGATAGAATGGCACATTGGGCTGCTAAGTGGAAGATGAGATTCAATGTTGATAAATGTAAGGTGATGCATTTTGGACTTAAAAATCCTTGTGCAGCTTATACTATAAATGGCTCTGTGTTAAGTGAATCCCTGCTGGAAAGCGATCTTGGAGTTTTGGTGGATAACAAACTTAAAGGTAGCAAGCAGTGCTAGGCGGCAACAGCCAGAGCCAGCATGGTATTGTCTTGTATAAAGAGAGGTATGGATTCAAGGGAGGAAGGCCTCATTTGGAACATGCAGTGCAATTTTGGAATCCTGGAAACAAAAAGGACATCTCTGAAATGGAAAGGGTTCAGAGAAGGGCAACAAAGGGGATTGGGGGAGCTTGAATATGAAGAGAGACTGGAAAAGTTACAATTATGTATGCTGGAGAAAAGGTGCTTGCGTGGGGATATGATTACTGTGTAGACATACATTAAAAGGCCATACAATAAACTATCTGGGGCATTGTTCACCAATAGAGCATGTCAGAGGACACGTGGACATCTCTTAAGACTTGAAGAAAAAACATTTAGGCTTCAATTTCAAAAAGGGTTTTTCACTGTGAGAACGGTAAAGCTATAGAACGGTTTCCAGTGGATGTTGTTATGGCAGGTTCATTGGCCAGTTTAAAAAAAAAGCTGTATGAGTTTCTGCAAAGAAATATATCACCAATATTGTACACATTGCATACCCATAGTAACACATCATTTTGATTGCGTAATTTATGTAAATCTGCAGCTTTAAGGTGGTACAACCCTTTAAAATGCATGTCTACCTCCAAAACTAAAATTTAACCCCATACTGGCCCCACTGTGTACTTTAAAAAAATCCTTACCTCTGCTCCAAATGGTTCCACTGCTATGCCTTTTTAAAGTCCAGGAAAGTGAAGAGTTGAAGCTGTCAGTGATTCATCTTCAGGGGAGAATTGGTCCAGTAGGCTGAGGGGCAAATGCCCTCCGGACTGCCACAGAAGCTTTTAGTAAGTTACGTGCTTGAAAGGCACAACGTGGGAAAGGAATAGAAAACTCCTCATTCTTCAGTTCATTTAAGTCAACCCACAGTCCATTAGCAGTGGACTACTGATTGCAATACTGAAATGCAACACTTCTATGTAATTTATGCATAGAACACCTCTACTTCTATGCAATTCATAAACAAAGAGGTGCATTTAGTACATAAAGCATTGCAGTTACTTCCCCCTTTCCTTGCTCACTAAACTTAGAAATACTTAATGTGATATGTGATTCATCCAAGAAAGAGAGAAATTCGTCAATCAGGTACTTCGTATCTCCAAAGAAAATATAATCAATGCACATTCCTAGGCCCCATACAATATTATATCTGCACACTGGCATACATTATCATACATTATAAACAAAGGGGTTTTAGTATACCCTAGAAAAGGCAGCTAGAAAGCTTTAGGGAGAGGGGGGCCTAAAAAAGCAAAAAGCCCTCCACTGAACATAAAAATGGAGAAACACCTTCTTATAACAGAAGACATGTCTGCAGGTCAGATGATTGGCTCTATATATTAAGCTATATTGCATGTTATAAAGCCAGCGGTTCTGGACACCTGCATAAGCTAAGGGACATAAAGGAGTTTTTTGCATATCTCTGCCCCTTACTCTGGGGAACCTGGGAGTAAGAAATTACTTCTTGTTTCCTAGAATTTGTGGGCAATGCCATTCATATAGCATGAGACTGCAGGATGCCTTCTGTTATAAGAAGGTGTTTCTCCATTAGTATACACTAGCAAATCCCGCGGCGGCCCCTTGCACAAGCACCCCCCATCCCTCTCAAATCCCTGAATGACGCTGCGTCGTTAGTATAGTAACATTACCGTGATCACTTGAAAGAAAAGCTTTCCAATCACGTCAAGTTAACCCCAGTCTGGAAGGTACAGACTTCTAACCTTTTTTACTTTAAATATATACCAAACATACAGCGCTAAAATCAGAATATTAAAAAGCAAACAAAAATCGTAAAACAGGAGGTCTAGCAATACCAATACTAAAAGACTACTACCAAGCAACAATTCTAGATCAAATAAAATATTGGTGGAAAAGCAAGACAAGCACAAACCTATGGTGCGAAATAGAAGAAAAAATGTGCCAACCTATGAATTTGAAACAAATCATGGGAGCAACGCTCCTAGAAGACAAGCAAATAACTCTCCCCTACTTCTTACCCAAAACATCTATCAAAATCTGGAAAAATATCCACAAAAACCAAAATATCCTAGCCCCACTATACGACCTCATACCCATCAACAGTCTCGAACTACTTATCCCAGACCTACACATCCAATGGGATCAACAACAACTAAAAACAATCAATCAACTATACCATCAAGGAAAGCCAATTCCATATCTCATATTACAAAGCAAATATCAGCTCAACCCAAAAGACTTTTTTAAACATATCCAAATAATCTCTCTGCTCACTACTTCTAAAACAAAATGGAAAACAGCAAAAGATTCAACAGAATTACAGTTTATAGCCCCCCCTCCCCCTCCCAAAGAAATAACAACCTTCTACAACCTGATCAACAACAAAAATATATTTACCAAACTCAGACCACATACAAAATGGGAGGAGGAACTGGGGAAAACCTTCAATGATAAACAATGGACAGAAGCAGCCAATATCCCCTTTAAACTCTCAAAATGCTCACAACACTGGGAAACCTCAAGGAAATTACTGTTAAGATACTACAGAACACCCACTATATTAGCAAATTGGAACCCCAAATACTCACCGCTGTGCTGGAGATGTAGAGAAACCAGAGGAACTCTCCTCCACATATTCTGGACCTGTAGGAAAATCAGGAAAATATGGAACAAATCCCAACAAGTACTATCATCAATACTGCAAAAGCAAATCACCCTCACCCCCGAATTAGCTCTCCTATGGATAGATTTACAACAGTACCCCAAAAACCAACAAACTATCATTTTTCACACTACAATAATTATCATACAACATATTGCCAGAAATTGGTTAACCACTAAAATCCCTAACATCTCATTTATACTGAGAAACCTTAACACTAACATGCAATATGAGAAACAATACGCCAGCCCATAACCCAACTTAATTTCCACCAATTCTACAAAAAATGGGAATACTGGTACACTGACAATAGATCCCTTTACCAACATCAATAAGGGTAGTTTACTGCCAAAATGCAACCCTACAAAGCCAGGCGATGACAAGACATACAACCTGGCAGCTGGGGCGGCATATAATACAATTTATTTTTGTATACCATATTTAATTTCATTTCATTTCATTTCATTCCTCTACCTATCTTAATCTATCCTAATTTGGTTATATTGGTTATTTTGACTATTTTGACTATTTTATTTTATTATCAGTCAAATGTACTCTAAAAACTTCCAACCTGTTAGCAACATTGCTTTTATTACTGTGTATGTACGAAAAATTTTCAATAAAAACTGAATGATTAAAAAAAAAAAAAAAAGCAAAAATAATAGCTGTTTAGAGTAAAGAGAGAATACCTCTAATCAGAATACAATATATATAAATCACGGCCGTTCTACATATAACTAGAGATGGACTAGAACTCGAACTCGAGTTCGAGCCAAACTATTCGAATTCAAACAAATTCAGACTTCTCGAACTATCCCGGACCTTCGATATTTTCGGAGTAAAATGCCTATTATACGTATACGCGAGCATCGAATCCGCAAGTAAAGTGTTATTTGTATTTCATTAGAACTTTTCGAACTATTTGACTCCCATTGACTTTAATGAGTCCGTTGTCAAACTTTCGAACTTACCATATACGGTAGTTCGAAAGTTCGAAAACGGACCGAACTTTCGAAAGTTCGGCCATCTCTACATATAACACAAATAAAATAAGTATGTAAATATACACAAGTCAATAATGCAATATACTATATTTAATTAAAAAATAACCTAAAACCCCTAGTTCGCACCATACAATAACAAAGTCTCAGTTCCCAAGTCAGTGAAATTCCAATCTATAAAAGCAGGGATTGTCTTCAGCTGTATAGTTTGCAGCTGTTCAATAGCGAGAGTGGAGATCATGATCCCTGCTTTTATAGAATGCAATTTCACTGACTGAGGAACTGGGACTTTGTTATAATATAGGTTGTTATATCATAGGCACTAGGGGTTTTAGGTTATTTTATGATTAAAGGGCATTTCCAACTTTTTATATATTGTACTGCATGCCCTCCCACCCCCAACCACTATATTTGCATTTTAAAAATCGTTTGCAAATTCTACTTACAGCTCCTCGTTTCATCGTCACTTGGACGGCTCTCTTGCCTGACGGAACTACAAGCAGGGGGCCGGACCGGCAGCTGCGGCTGTGATTGGCTGAGAGGCAGACAATCACAGCCACGGCTGCCAGCAATAGAGAGAGTGATGGAAAAAGGAGCACAGTTTTGAATCTATTTTTAAAGTGCTATTATAGCGGTTGTGGTGGGAAGGCATGCCCTACAATATACCTAAAGGATACAGCCAGGGAGGGAAAGGGCTCCCCTGCACATATCATACGCAACTGAGAGGACACAACAGAGGCAGCAACATTTTGGACAGGAAGACAGTTCCTACCCTTCCATTTCCTGGACTTCGAAGAGGTACTACAGGAGAACCATAGGGAGCAGGGATGTGAGGTAAGGATTATTTTAAACTGTACAGTGGGGCCCCCTCTGTCCGGCAGCCTCTGTCCCACAGCAAGTCCCCCCCTTTCCACAGTCAGTCTCCCTCTCCCCCCTCTGCCCCACAGCCAGCGTCCCACAGCCAGCATCCCCCCTCTGTCCCACAGCCATACCCCCTCTGTCCCACAACCAGTCCCCCTCTGTCCCACAGCCCTAGCCCCCCTCTGTCCCACAGCCAGTCCCCCCCGTCCCACAGCCAATCCCCCTCTGTCCCACAGCCCCCTCTGTCCCACAGCCATAGCATCCCTCTGTCCCACAGCCATAGCATCCCTCTGTCCCACAGCCATAGCCCCCCTCTGTCCCACAGCCAGTCCCCCCTCTGTCCCACAGCTAATCCCCCTCTGTCCCACAGCCAATCCCCCTCTGTCCCACAGCCAATCCCCTCTGTCCCACAGCCAATCCCCCTCTGTCCCACAGCCAATCCCCCCTCTGTCCCACAGCTATAGCCCCCCTCTATCCCACAACCATAGCCCCCCTGTCCCACAGCCAATCCCCCTCTGTCCCACAGCCAATCCTCCCTCTGTCCCACAGCTATAGCCCCCCTCTATCCCACAACCACAGCCCCCCTGTCCCACAGCCAATCCCCCCTCTGTCCCACAGCTATAGCCCCCTCTATCCCACAACCATAGCCCCCCTGTCCCACAGCCAATCCCCCCTCTGTCCTACAGCAAATCCCCCCTCTGTACCACAGCCAATCCCCCCTCTGTCCCACTGCCAATCCCCCTCTGTCCTACAGCCATAGCCCCCTCTGTCTTACAGCCAATCCCCCTCTGTCCCACAGCCATAGCCCCCCTCTGCCCCACAGCCATAGCCCCCCTCTGTCCCACAGCCATAGCGCCCCCCTCTATCCCACAGCCATAGCCCCCCCTCCCGCCGTCCCACAGCCATAGTCCCCCTTCTGTCCCACAGCCAGGCTCTTGGGGCGTACCTGCAGGGGCCCCAGACCCCTCCAAGATGCCTCCCGTGATCAGCCGTTTTAAACAGCTGATGATGATCGCGCATATTAATGAAACTTCCGGTTCAGTTCCGAAAGGTCGGGTCTGGTCTTTTAAACAGCTGATCGCGGGAGGCATCTTGGCCTTGTAAGCAGGCCCTACTACCACCCACCAGCAGATCGCACTGCTCCTTCCTCCTCTCTTAAAATGATGAATGGGAGAGGGGGAGGGGGAGAGAGGGAAGGGAATCTCCCTCTTGTGGTAAGTCCATTGTAAGTGCAGTGACACACACAGTCACATGGACGCACATTATGATTTTATCATATAGGATTGCTTTATTGAAAACTGGGCCAATTTACTATTTTCAGAGGAAGACGCAACATGTGATTGAGCATGATACTTACTTTCCTTGGTCCTCCAATGCTCTAATGTGGATAGTGCATAATTAATTAATTTGGCTTGAAAAAGCCAAATTACTGTTCTTTCTATTTCTTCTTCTTCTTCTTTTTCTTCCGTTTTATTCTTCCGCTTTTTTGGACCGTATCTCCTCCCACAGTTTTTGAGCTAGAGACTTGAAATTCGGTCATTCGGCATATAGGAGAAATGTGCTGTCTTCTAGCTAAGGAATCCGCAGAAGCGTTATGGCGTTATCGTCGAATTTCCGGACATTTTTTCCCATAGACTATAATGGTAACAATCCTCAAATGTGGATATTTCAAAACAGTTTTTTTCATGGTCATAAATACAAATGGTGATACCCCCAACCCCCCACACAGACCCAGGTACAGCCACCTACTGACCTACCTTTCCATTCCCATGGAAGCCATATTTAAAGGGTAACTTAAGTCAAAAAAACTAATTTAGATTTATCCTCAATAAAAGATAGTTTTATGGTTATAAACACAAAAAAGACATACCCCCTCAACCAGACCCAGGTACACACACCTACTAATCTACTTATCCATTACTGTGGCAGCCATACTTAAAGGGTAACTAAAGTAAAAAAAACAAATTTAGATTTACCCTCAATAAAAGATAGTTTTATGGTTGTAAACACAAAAAAAGACATATCCCCTCAACCAGACCCAGGTACACACACCTACTGATCTACTTATTCATTTCGGTGGCAGCCATATTTAAAGGGTAACTAAAGTCAAAAAAACAAATTTAGATTTTTCCTCAATAAAAGATAGTTTTATGGTTGTAAACACAAAAAAGCATCCCTACCCCCTCAACCAGACCCAGGTACACACACTACTGATCTACTTATCCATTACATGGTAGGCCAGCCATACTTAAAGGGTAACTAAAGTAAAAAAAACAAATTTAGATTTACCCCATAAAAGATAGTTTTATGGTTGTAAACACAAAAAAGACATATCCCCTCAACCAGACCCAGTACACACACCTACTGATCTACTTATCCATTACGGTGGCAGCCATATTTAAGGGTAACTAAAGTCAAAAAACAAATTTAGATTTATCCTCAATAAAAGATAGTTTTATGGTTTGTAACACAAAAAAGACATACCCCCTCACCAGACCCAGGTACACACACCTACTGATCTACTTATCCATTACAGTGGTAGGCCGGCAGCCATACTTAAAGGGTAACTAAAGTAAAAAAAACAAATTTAGATTTACCCTCAATAAAAGATAGTTTTATGGTTGTAAACACAAAAAAAGACATATCCCCTCAACCAGACCCAGGTACACACACCTACTGATCTACTTATCCATTACGGTGGCAGCCATATTTAAAGGGTAACTAAAGTCAAAAAAACAAATTTAGATTTATCCTCAATAAAAGATAGTTTTATGGTTGTAAACACAAAAAAGACATACCCCCTCAACCAGACCCAGGTACACACCTACTGATCTACTTATCCATTACAGTGGTAGGCTGGCAGCCATACTTAAAGGGTAACTAAAGTAAAAAAAACAAATTTAGATTTACCCTCATAAAGATAGTTTTATGGTTGTAAACACAAAAAAAGACATATCCCCTCAACCAGACCCAGGTACACACCCCTCTGATCTACTATCCATTACGGTGCAGCCATATTTAAAGGGTAACTAAAGTCAAAAAACACAAATTTAGATTTACCTCAATAAAAGATAGTTTTATGGTTGTAAACACAAAAAAGACATACCCCCTCAACCAGACCCAGGTACACACACCTACTGATCTACTTATCCATTACAGTGGTAGGCTGGCAACCATACTTTAAGGGTAACTAAAGTAAAAAAAAACAATTTAGATTTATCCTCAATAAAAAATAGTTTTATGGTTGTAAACACAAAAAAGACATACCCCTCAACCAGACCCAGGTACACACACCTACTGATCTACTTATCCATTACTGTGGAAGCCATACTTTAAAGGGTAACTAAAGTGAAAAAAGTAAATTTTGATCAATAATCAAAAAAGTTTTTTTTTTTTAACTCTCAACCCGACACAGGTACACACACCTACTGATCTACTTATCCATTACTGTGGCAGCCATACTTTAAAGGGTAACTAAAGTCAAAAAAGCAAATTTTGATCAATCATCAAAAAACTTTGTTTTTTTAACCCCCAATGTGATACAGGTATACACAGCTACTGACCTACCCCTCCATTACTGTTGCAGCCATACTTAAAGGGTAACTAAAGTCAAAAAAACTAATTTTGACCAATCATCAAAAAAGTTATTTTTTTTAACTCTCAACCCGACACGGGTACATACATCTACTGATCTACTTATCCATCACTATGGCAGCCATACGTAAAGGGTAACTAAAGTAAAAAAAAACTCATTTTGACCAATCATCAAAAAAGTTAGTATTTTATCCCCCAACCTGATATGAATACACACACACCAACTGACCTACCTTTAATGCATGTGACATATTTAAAGGGTAAGTAAAAAACAACAATGTCCTCATCATTGACATTATTGAGTTTTAAAATCTGCAGCACAAACACACAAATTCCCTTACAAAATGCAGTCTTTCAAGCCAAATTCAAAGTTTATACTTAAACTTTCCCTTTCTAGTTTAAAGCTAAGTTTGCAAAGCCTATGCAATACATAGTAACATAGTAACATAAAGACATACGTCCATCAAGTCCAACCTATCCACCCTCTTTTTTTTTTTTTTTATTAACCCCTCCTAACAGTTGATCCAGAGGAAGGCAAAAAAACCCAGCTAAAAAGGGGGAAAAAATTCCTTCCTGACTCCAAACGGCAATCGGAAAGTATCCCTGGATCAACCAGATCTATATTCATTAATTCCAGTAATTCTCAATATTATTTACCTTTAGGAACTTATCCAGGCCTTTTTTAAAGCTATTCAATGAACTTGCCATTACCACATCTGCTGGAAGGCAGTTCCACAGTTTCACCGTTCTCACTGTAAAGAAACCTTTCCTAACCTGAAGATGAAACTTCTTTTCTTCCAACCTTAAAGAATGTCCACGAGTCCTCTGATGAGTTTGATGATGGATTTTGCACTGGTCTGGGTAATAGTGCATACCAGTTTTTCAACTTCCCTAATTCTCATGTAAAATGCATGAGATGGACAAGATAAAAATGCTTTAATATTTATGTTACAGAAAATCTGATCCCTTTAACTTTTTTTTTTGTGGTCCTTTAAATAAATGAAATTCTTATTGAATTGTTTACTTACCATGTAGAAATCAATGTCAAACAAGGTGGAGCCATAACCAGACCACTGCTTTACAATGGATAGATACATGGTCATGGCTTCTATTGTGTCCATGTTTTGGTAGGTTTTCCACTTGTCTACAATAGCAGACATCATGTTGGCCCCCTCCTCATTTACACGTCCCCTGAATTTCTGAGTCTCCTCTGCTTTCTGCTTAATTAAAGAATTATTCCAAAGCCCATTAGGAAGAGCTCCTGAAAGAAGACCCTTGTGGATGCTAGGGCAAGAAGTCCGTGAAGCTACTGGCAGCTTGCTGGAAGCTAGGACTCGCGAATGGAGGATGTTGACTGGAAAAAGCTCCTCTAGCCGAGGGAATGGAGCATGGACGTTAAAGTCACCATTAAGGAACTGGAGTCGCAGTGCAGCTAATGACTGTAATGTGTCCTCTGTGATGGGTAGGTACCCTCGAATTACAGACTCATGTGCCTAAAAAATACATACGGCAACATTAGCTTGTGGATGCTAATAGGCACTTTACCAAAAATAGGAAAGGACTTCTATAATGTAATAAATGTATAAGGCAACTGAAAGACCCACTCATTCCCAAAACATTCCCTAAATCATTGCTTACA
The DNA here is from genome assembly GCA_019447015.1 of Hymenochirus boettgeri. NCBI lineage: Eukaryota > Metazoa > Chordata > Amphibia > Anura > Pipidae > Hymenochirus > Hymenochirus boettgeri. The sequence goes on from CM033476.1 coordinate 57,090,090, forward strand.
CTTAATTGTCAACATTCAGTGATTAATATGGACAATCTTAAGAACTTAATTACCGTAAGTCTGCGTGGTACTTTCAACAGTATTGTTAAGATTATAATGGCTATTTACAGACAGCAGTAAAGGAATCATTAGTGGTGGTTATATAAAGTGACTGAATAGGATATGTTAAGTAGTGCTGGCAAATACCTTCTAGTTGAGTAGGTGAAAGTGGCTGTAATAAATAATAAATACCGGTAACTGTAAGGCTGGATGTAATAAATTCAGCCTTACATTCTAGGTAACATGCATCTGGTGCAAGCTAAGGGCACCTACAGGTGAAGTGTAGAGGTGGGCAGTAGATGGCACGTGGGAGGAGATATCATGCACCTGCTCAAAGAGGAAGGAATATTCCAGGCTTTCTTTTGGTACATTTTCTATGTCCAGGAAGCAGTAGAGCTTGAAGTAAAGCCTCCACCGTGATTTGAATCCTTTTTCTTTACAGGAAAGTCTGTAGGGGTAAGAGACTGGTTACTGTGTGATAAATGGAAAACAGTAACAGCTTTTTATTACAAGTCCTTTTATTCTGATTTCTTATGATAGGTGGAATCTGCCTGACTATTACATGTTTAGTACAGCTGTTTACCATTTCTCGGCTAAGACATACTGCCAAGCTTCACCTTTAAGTTTTGTGTCATTGTGTCAAAAAACAGATTATATTCCTTATACTCCTAATAGCTTACAAACTGTAACTTCCCACAAAACTGCCCACATGGGCTATATCAGACCTGGGCAAAGTAAGGCCCAGGGGCCACATGTGACCCTTTAGCTGCCCCAGACTGACCCCTCAATACTAGACCTAGGCCCCCCACAAAAAATAAATTTATTGAAAGGATCTAAAATGTTACACTTTTTTTTATTTGCTGCAATTTTATAGAAACATCCAATGAACCAGCGATATTATCTCATCTGTTTATAAAATCCAGTTTTGAAATCTCTATAATGAGAACCGAGTTGAACCTATTGGCCCGGGCTGTCAGTTTAAGTTCCTCATGCGGCCCCCTGAGAAATGTAATTTCCCACCCCTGGGCTACCGTATATACTCGAGTATAAGTCGAATTTTTCAGGCTTTAAAGTTAGCCTGAAAACCTAACCTTGACTTATACTTGGGTCAAACCCTAATTTAGATCCAAATTCTGAAATTGCGGATTTTAACCAGTAGGTTTAAGCTGTGTTAACCTGCATTGAAAGTTACAGGAGCTGTTCTTGCCTTTACAATCGTTCCTGCTTCCTGTAGTCTGGCTGCTGGACTGACTCAGCACTGTCACTGCTCATATGGATGCTGTAAATCTGATGGGTCTCCTCAGTTTGGGGCAAAAATCAGCTGCTAGTACAGTGCAAATGACAGCTTGAAACTACAACTCTCAGGTGACATTTTTAACTATTGGGATCAGAGAGTCCTTTACAATATGGGGGTCAGAAGGCCCTTTACTATATGGGGTCAGAGGGCCCTTTACAATATGGGATTCAGGAGAATTGTAAATGATGGTAAGCTTAATTAAAAGTTTACTGAACCTTGCCACTCCACATGTTTAGAAACTGAAACTCCCAGTAACAAAGCATGCTGGGAGTTGTAGTTTCCAAACATCTGGAGTGCCAAGGAATTGGGTGTTACTGGTACTGGATTTGGCTATTACTGTATGGGATTCATGTATGGGAATTCTGCTGTCCATTTAAAGGGCAACTCATTTCTACACTCGGCTTATACTCAAGTTAATCAGTTTTTACAAATTTTTCAGGTAAAAATAGGTACCTCGACTGACTTATACTCGAGTACATACGGGTATATGGAACCATCTATTTTTGTTCTGGGGAAAGGGCCCCAGTGTAAACTAGCTATGTACTGGTGTTTGGGGGTCTGATCTGAGTATATCGAGGTCAATGGATTCAACTGTTATTGTTTGAAGGGATAACACTGATTGGATTGTATAGGAGGGAATATATTTTTTGATTGCTCTTTATACTTTAGTCAACAAGTTTTCCTGTTTTTCCAGGCAAAATTAAGTTACGTTCCTATTTCAGTATATACAGCCCCTGTAAATATGTTTATCCCTTATATCTGTCTGTCTATCCATCTACTTATCTATCAATATCTTTGTCTGCATCCTCTGTATAGTTAAAATGTATCCTGTGTAAAAATAAATGTACAGATAAATACACAAATATTCTGGTGTCAGCTGATATCAATAGAAGAATATTATGAACAACACCCCCCCCCCCCCCCATCAAGATATCAAAGTTAAAATATTTACTTTTCAAACCTGGTGAGGGTATCTGCAACAATGGTGGATTTGCAGAGTGCTTGCTCAAAATGGTTGTTCTGCTCATACAGGGCAAACACATTCTGGCTTTGATTCAGATCTAATCTGCCAATGATCTGTTGGACCAGCTGTGTGAGGGAGGAAAGTATTAATGTCTGTATAGTCAGGTGACCTTCCTAAGCAATTGTCTTTTATGTCTGACTGCAAATAAAACATCTTGTTATTTTGATCAAATCCATACACTAAAGTACAATTAAGGGTACTGAGGTCACATTAATGGAGAACTATAGTAAAAAATATATATATATATTTTTACCTGCATGTGTCAGTTACCCGGGTACATACATAAACACTAGTTAATATTAATAAATGTGTCTGCTTATTGGCCATTAATTATTAATAGGTGCAAAAAATTAAACTACCTAATCCCCTTTAGCAGACATACAAAGTAGTTCATCTAGAAGCAAAAACTATTTGATTAACATCAATTGGACCTGAGCAGGTCTGCTTTTTAGGTCTATGTTTTTTGTTTTGACTACAATACTGTTTTTTGGTTCTGTAACGGGACCCTAAGAAGGAGTCTAGATTGCTTTGTGTAAAATCTGTCTCTTTCAACAGCTTAAATGTAGCAAGAGCAAAAGTTGGGGTTTGGAAATGCCAAGAGAATGTTATTTAGATTGATAAATGTCTTTTAAATTCAATCTCCTCAGCTGCGTAAACCTATAAAGTTTTTCCTGGGGCTATTTTCATGTTTGCACTAAGCCCCTTAATTGCTGTGAGGAAAATCTTAATATACCTCAATTTTACTGTGTGTTCATAAAATCTTGTGATGTTTTTATTACCTCTTCAGTTGTGGTGTGGGAAGTAATTGGCACTTTGCAAGATCCGGTCCCTGGGTAATGCACAGTACATATAAGCTCCTGTCTACGCATCAACACAGAAATTTCCTCAGAAGATGGGACAAACTGTCTTTGCTTTGTCTTGTCAAGGGACAGCAAGATGAAATCTGCATATTTCTCCACCTCACTGTCCGGGAAGAGATCTCTGGTTCTAAATAAGAAAGCACAGAATAAATGTAAAATGGAAGCCTAAATAAGGCAAAATTTAGGTCTGCCTGCTTCTAATTACTGCACCTCTTTAATATCCATTGACAAAGAATGTAAAGTTTCAGTTTACAACTGCAAAGGGTTTGTGAGCAACATTTTCTCTCACAGGTGGTTGAGGTTCCTACTAGAAAAGGGGCTCTGTTGGATCTGGTAATATCTAACATTGTGGAGTGCATTATATATATAAAGGTAACTAGAGGCTTAGGGAATAGTGACCATGGAATAGTGGCGTTTGGACTATGTTACCGAAAGGAAAAGTCCACTGGGTTAACAAAGACTTTTAATTTCGGGAAGGCAAATTTTCCCAGGGTAAAAGCTCTTCAGAATGTCAACTGGGATAATGTATTATCAGGTAAAGGTACTGAACAGAAGTGGACTATGTTCAAGGGGATTTTAAGCCAGTTCACATCTAAATTTATACCCTTGGGAAATAAATGTAAAAAAAATAAATCCGCGCCCATATGGCTGAATTCTGATGTTAAGAGGCAAATGGAAAGGGAGAAAAAGGCATTTAAAACCTTTAAGGCAGAGGGAACGGAAAGGGCCTTTAGGGATTATAAAAACTGTAACAAGCAGTATAAGAAAGCAATCAAACTAGCTAAAATTAATAATGAAGTTAGGATAGCTGAACAAAGCATCACTAAGCCCAATTTTGTTTTTAAAGTATATTAATAATAATAAGATGAGGACTGAGAATATGGCACCATTAATTAATGGGGATATGTTCGTTACAGAGGATGGCGATAAAGCAAATGTCTTGAATACTTTTTTCCCTCTGTATACACTATAGAAGATCCAAGTACAGATATCATAGAGTATAGTAGCAATAATGGTATAAAAGATTTAAGTGCACTTTGGTTAACCGAGAATATGGTACAGGAAGAACTAAATAAGGTTAATATTAATAAATCTCTTGGACCGGATAAAATACATCCTCGGGTACTAAGGGTTCAGTTTTATCTAGGCCATTGTTTCTTGTTTTTGCAGATTCCCTCATGTCCGGTTGTGTGCCTCTGAATTGGAAAAAGGATGATGTTATTCCAATATTCAAAAAGGGTAGTCATTCACAGCAGGGTAATTACAGGCCTGTAAGATTAAAGGACAATTATACTTACCATTTCCCCGATCCACTCCTGTAAAGTACTCAGGGTGAGGACCTAAAACGCTAAGTCCTCACCTCTGTCCTGCACTACTTACTTGTAATCTCCCTCGTTGCTCTGGTCGGATCCTCCCCACTGGCACTGTCAGTGACAGTCTGGGAGGCAGCCAATGGGAAGACACGCCTCCTTGCAAAGCACGGCTTCCCATTGGCTGCCTCGCGACCTGTCACTCAAAGTGCCAATGGGGAGGATCTGACCAAAGCGACGAAGGAGATTACAAGTAAGTAGTGCAGGACTTTTGTAAAGTACCCAGAGGTGAGGACTTAACGTTTTAGGTCCTCACCCTGGGTACTTTACAGGAGTGGGGGGAAAGGAATGAGGGGGAGGTGAGTATAATTGTCCTTTAATATGGAACATGTTCTAGAGTATGCTTCAAAGACTGACATTATAAGTAGTAACCAGCATGGATTTAGGAGGAATAAATCTTGTCAAACTAACTTGCTTGGCTTTTATGAGGAAGTAAGTAGAAATTTAGACTCTGGCATAGCAGTAGATGTAGTTTACTTGGATTTTGCAAAGGCTTTTGATACAGTCCCCCATAGGCGACTAATGTATAAGCTGAGGTCTGTTGGTTTGGGGAGTCGCAATTGTACATGGATAGAAAATTGGTTAATGAATAGGATGCAAAGAGTAGCTGTAGTTGTAAATGGGGCTTCAACATTATGGACTAAAGTGCTAAGTGGGGTGCCACAGGGTTCTGTGTTGGGGACGCTTTTATTTAATCTATTTATTAATGATTTGGAAGTGGGTATCGTCAGCAAGGTTTCTGTGTTTGCTGATGACACAAAACTTTGTCGACCATTAAAAACTTCAGAGGATGTGCAATCTTTGCAGGGGGATCTAGATAGATTGTCACATTGGGCTGCTAAGTGGCAGATGAGATTCAATGTTGATAAATGTAAGGTGGTGCATTTTGGACTTAAAAAACCTTGTGCTACTTATACTATAAATGGCTCTCTGTTAAAGGGCAATTCCAGCCCCAAAATGAAAACTCACATACAGGTAATTCACACCCCAAAACCCTAAATGGTAATAGTTTAAAATCTGAAATATATAAGTCTAACCTGAAATCCTGCACAATGTCCTGTTTCCCCTGTTTCTGCTTCCTGGTTCTTCCAGTTAGCAACTGTCATTAATGGATTTGGCAGTTGACATCACAGCCAATGACTGAATGTTAATCCCCTGCCTGCCTCTTCTGAGCATGCTCAGTACAGGCTCAGTACAGGTTTCTAAATTGCTCAATTTCCATGAGGCCTCCAGAAGCAAAGCAGGCATACAGTAATGAATTCAAAGGACAAACTATGATATATCAACATATTTTAAAGAGGCCATTCTTTCTAAAAGATGTTCTTATGAGGGTGGAGTTGTCCTTTAAGTGAATCCCTGTTGGAAAGGGATCTTGGAGTTTTGGTGGATAACAAACTTAAAGGTAGCAAGCAGTGCCAGGCCCGCATGGTATTGTGATAAGCACATAGAGTGAGGGAGCGAAACAACAATAAAGTCTACAGAAAAAAACCCAAAATTTATTATAATAAATACATATATATAAAAACACACCTAAAAGGTAATAAAGATATTTATATATATCCGGCCAGCTATAAAAATGTTACCTAACCATAAATATCCCCATAAAATTACAATTTTAAGCTAAAAACAGAGGGATAGAAACCAGCATAATACCCAGATATATATATATATATATGTGGAATTGGATTCGTAATAGAGTTCCAAGCAAACCAGCCCTAATATCGTGCAAGGTATGGATCCAATTAGAACAGTTCTTGGTCCTTATATCACAATTTGTTTGTAAAAGGGTTCAAGTCCCGTATCAAAAGAGGACCCTAGGGGTCCCTGAGAGGTTGCATGGGAGTCCTTAAAACATTGACAGAAATTGTATAGATCCACAATTTTGATGAATAAGGGAGACCCCGGTGACATCACAGGATTTCCTGCTTCACCGGGGTCTTCCCTTAGGCTTCCCCCGGTCTGGTGGTGAAGTGGAGGTACTGCACTTCGATCTCCATTCAGATCGAAAGTAGTCAGTACCTGGTATAGTAAAGCTATCAGTGTGACAGCTTTACTATACTTTTTGTGAATGGAAAGTTCCATCAAAGTTCCATTCACAAATAGATTTTTTTCTTAGTCTTTGCTACTTAGGGAAAGAGATCAAAATTATTGATCTTTGCCAACGATTGAAAAATCACTTCCTGGAAAATTATTTCGGGAAGTGATTTTTCCGATCGGATTTCGAATTGGAAAACGGGCATATTCCAAGTTCGTTATCATTCCCTAAGATGATTGGATGGAAAATGCACACCAAAGAAATTCTTAAAGTGATACACACCTTTTTTTTTTTTTACCCTAAAACTATAAATTGGCAAAAAACTTCTTCTCCAAGCTTCCCAATGCCCCCGGTGATATTGGTAAAGTAAACGCAGATCATTATTTGTCCGATTTCAAGGGAAACTAAGCCTATTTTAGTAAGAAATTTTACAGAGGTACAAAAAAAAGACCGGATTGAATATTTAGGATTAGTAAAGTGTGCAAAAACTTGTGTGACTCTCCGTACGAACCATTTTTCACTAAAATACCACTAAAAGGAGGAGTGTGTGTGGGGGTGAGGGTGGGTTGTAGCGTTTTTTAAATTTTTTTCTTGTAATTTCAATTGTGCATGCATCCCATTTGAGCTAGTTGGTTTGCACACACCCATATGGCACACCGTTTGATTCAGGACATGTGGGAGATTGCCATTTAGTGTTTTTTTTTTACTTGCCAAGTGGGGTTAGGTAGGATTTCAACCTTTGAGTCCTCTTATTTTATTTTTTCACAAAATCTCCTAAAAACACGGAGTTGGATCACTGAATTCTTTATGTATGTATGAAAGCATGGCACCGTAACATAGCTGAAGATTTGTAGATTCCAAAAATATATATTTCCAAGTTGAATAGGCTGCTCAAATTACAGAACACTTTGATTTTTTCTTGTAATTGCACTTGTGCATGCGTCCCATTTGAGCTAGTTGTTGGCCACGCCTCTATGTGCATCCACACATATGGCATACCGTTTGATTTAAGACATGTGGGAGATTGACATTTAGTGGGTTTGTTTGCTTGTCAAGTGGGTTTAGGTGGGATTTCAACCTTTGAATCATATTTTATTTTTTACAAAATCTCCTAAAAGCACAGAGTTCTATGGAGTAATGTGTCTGGAATTCTTCATGCATTGAGCTAGTTGGTGGCAACGTCTCTGTGTGCACCCGTGCATATGGCATACCGTTTGATTCAGGACATGTGGGAGATTGACATTTAGTGGTTTTTTTCTTGTCAAGTGGGTTTAGGTAGGATTTCAACCCTTGAAACATCTTATTTTATTTTTCACAAAACCTCCTAAAAACACGGAGTTCTTTGGATCACGGAGTCTGGAATTCTTCATGTATGTATGAAAGCATGGCACCGTAACGTAGCTGAAGGTGTGCAGATTCCGTTTGTGGGGGGAATTTCCAAGTTTCTGAACTGTTTCCTTAGGAAAAGTGTAGGCTGTTCAAATTACAGAGCACTTGTGCATGCGTCCCATTTGAGCTAGTTGGTGGCCACGTCTCTGTGTGCATCCACGCATATGGCATACCGTTTGATTCAGGACATGTAGGAGAATCACATTTAGTGGGGTTTTTTTACTCGTCAAGTGGGTTTAGGTAGGATTTTAACCTTTGAATCATCTTATTTTATTTTTCACAAAATCTAAAAGCACAGAGTTCTATGGAGTACTGTGTCTGGAATTCTTCATGTATGTATGAAAGCATGACAATGTTACGTAGCTGAAGGTGTGTAGATTCCAAAAATATATAGTTTGTGGGGTGAATTTCCAAGTTGAATAGGCTGTTCAAATTACAGAGCACTTTGATTTTTTCTTGTAATTGCACTTGTGCATGTGTCCCATTTGAGCTAGTTGGTGGCCACGTCTCTGTGTGCACTCATACATATAGCATATCGTTTGATTTAGGACATGTGGGAGATTGATATTTAGTGGGGCGTTTTATTTGTGTGGGAAATTTCCAAGTTTCGAGGCTGTTTGCAATTACAGAGCACTTTGATTTTTTCTTGTAATTGCATTTGTGCATGTGTCCCATTTGAGCTAGTTGGTGGCCATGTCTCTATGTGCACCCACGCATATGGCATACCGTTTGATTCAGGACATTTGGGAAATTGATATTTAGTGAGATTTTTTGCTTGTCAAGTGGGTTTAGGTAGGATTTCAACCCTTGAATCCTCTTATTTTACTTTTCACAAAACCTCCTAAAAACACGGAGTTGGATCACTGGGTCTGGAATTCTTTATGTATGTATGAAAGCATGGCACCGTAACATAGCTGAAGGTGTGTAGATTCCAAAAATATATAGTTTGTGGGGGGAATTTCCAAGTTTTTGGGCTGTTTCCTTAGAAAAAGGATAGGCTGTTCATATTACAGAGCACTTTGATTTTTTCTTGTAATTGCATTTGTGCATGCGTCCCACTGGAGCTAGTTGGTGGCCACGTCTCTGTGTGCATCCATGCATATGGCATTGATTCAGGACATGAGGGAGATTGATATTTAGTGGGGGGTTTTATTTGTGGGGGGCATTTCAAAGTTTTGGGGCTGTTTGAAATTACAGAGCACCTCGATTTTTTTCTTGTAATTGCACTTATGCATGCTTCCCATTTGAGTTAGTTGGTGGCTATGTCTCTGTGTGCACCCATGCATATGGCAAACCATTTGATTCAGGGAATTTGGAAGATTGATAGTTTTTTTTACATGACATGGAAATGTGCTATGATTCTTAACTTTGAATTGTATTTTTATAATTTTTGTATAGCTGAAGGTGTAGATTCCAAGAATATATAGTTTTGGGAGGTATTTCTAATATAGAGGGGTGTTCAGTCTGACAAATCTGAAAAGTTGCTGTAATTAGGCCACTGTTCATTGGCTCACTTTGTGGCTAGTAGATTCCACGTCTGTGTGTGTAACCATACATAGCGCATACTGTTTGATTCAGGACATTTGGAAGATTGATATTTGGTAACTTTTTTTTACATTACTTGGGATTTTGGCATGATTTCTACCTTTTGAGCACGTTTTTTTTCTGATTTTTTTTAGAAAATCTGCTAAAACTGCGAACTTCTACGAAGAACTGCGCCCACATCATTGATGGTATGAATGAACAAACTACAGAATTACGTAGATAAAGGTGTGTAGATTTGAGAAATATATGGTTTGTGGGGGGTGTTTTGTGGGGAAAAACTGCACTGTTCAAATTCAACTTTTTTTTATATTCCATGAGGTTTTGGCATGATTTCTACCTTTTGAAGTTGTTTTTTGTCCATTTTTTCAGACAAATGTGAACTTCTAAGGAGAACTGTGGCTACACCATTGATGGTTTCTAAAGGACCTACAGTGTTAGATAGCAGAAGGTGTGTAGACTTCAGGAATATAAGTTACGGGGGTGTTTTATGGAAAAAACTGCAGACTGTCCAAATTCGGAGTTGGCTAAATATTTTCGCTGTTTCTGAGCCATCGTGCATTGTCTCACTTCGTGGCTACTCGCTTCCACGTCTGCGTGTGCAAACCACACATATCATTTGGTTCAGGACATTTGGAAGATTGATATTTAGTAACTTTTTTTTACATTCCATGAGGTTTTGGCATGATTTCTACCTTTTGAATTTGTTTTTTGTTAATTTTTTCAGACAAATGTGAACTTCTACGAAGAACTGTGCCCACACCATTGATGGTATGAATGAACAAACTACAGAATTACGTAGATAAAGGTGTGTAGATTTGAGAAATATATATGGTTTGTGGGGGGTGTTTTGTGGGGAAAAACTGCACTGCTCAAATTCAACTTTTTTTTATATTCCATGAGGTTTTGGCATGATTTCTACCTTTTGAAGTTGTTTTTTGTTCATTTTTTCAGACAAATGTGAACTTCTAAGAAGAACTGTGCCTACACCATTGATGGTATAAATGGAACCTACAGTGTTAGATAGCAGAAGGTGTGTAGACTTCAGGAATATAAGTTACGGGGGTGTTTTATGGAAAAAACTGCAGACTGTCCAAATTCGGAGTTGGCTAAATATTTTCGCTGTTTCTGAGCCATCGTGCATTGTCTCACTTCGTGGCTACTCGCTTCCACATCTGCGTGTGCAAACCACACATATCATTTGGTTCAGGACATTTGGAAGATTGATATTTAGTAACTTTTTTTTACATTCCATGAGGTTTTGGCATGATTTCTACCTTTTGAATTTGTTTTTTGTTAATTTTTTCAGACAAATGTGAACTTCTACGAAGAACTGTGCCCACACCATTGATGGTATGAATGAACAACCTACAGTGTTAGATAGCTGAAGGTATGTAGATTTCAGGAATATATAGTTTGTGGGGGTATTTATGAGTTACAGAGGTGTTTTGTGGAAAAAACTGCAGACTGTCCAAATTCGGAGTTGGCTAAATATTTTCTGAGCCATCGTGCATTGTCTCACTTTGTGGCTATTCGCTTCCACGTCTGCATGTGCAAACCACACATATGGCATACCATTTGATTCAGGACATTTGGGAGATTGATATTTGGTAACTTTTTTTTACATTCCATGAGGTTTTGGCATGATTTCTAGCTTTTTGAATGTTGTTTGATGTTAACTTTTTTTGAAAATCTAGTAAAAGTGCAAACTTCTACGAAGAACTGGGCCCACACCATTGAGGGTATGAATGAACAAACTACAGCGTTACATAGCTGAAGATGTGTAGATTTCAGTATATAGTTTGTCGGGGGTATTTCTGAGTTAGGGGGGTGTTTTGTGGAAAAACTGCAGACTGTTCAAATACAAAGCTGGCTAATTTTTTTTGCTGCTACTGACATTTGCCATTGGTCCCACTCTGGGTTAGTTGGTAGCCATGTCTCTGGGTACACCCATGAATGTGGCATACCGTTTTATTCGGGAGGTGTTAGGCTTCCATATTAGAGATGCGTTTGAACTTTCCTCCAGAGTTCTTAGCTGAAATTCGCATTTGATTTTGTCAGTTCAGGAAAAAAAGGAAAGTGTGAGAAAATAACTTACCGTATATACTCGAGTATAAGTCGAGGTTTTCAGGCTGTTACAGCCTGAAATCTGAACCTCAACTTATACTCGGGTCAGTCACTGACTGACGTCACTACTTGGCGCCGGGAAATGAGACCGGCGCCGAGTAGTGACGTCAGTGGATGTGACCATCAGTGGATGCTGCAGCCGGATTCCTCATTGAAGTTAGTGACTGAGCCTTCAGGCGGGATGTCAGCAGATGCGGCAGCCGGATTCCTCATTGAAGCTAGTGACCTCTGATTTCTACCGATATTTCCAAGTTAGTACAGTGGGGGGGGGGGGGGGGTAGGGTGTGTGCAGTTCCACTGCAGATGTTTGTAAACTACAACTCCCAGCTACTAAAGCATGCTGGGAGTTGTAGTTTACAAACATCTGCAGTTACTGTGTGGGATCTAAAGGGCAACTAACCCACAAAACAGAATCAGGAGGATGGTAATGTATTACTAAAGATTGCCTTCTGATTCTGTATTTTCAGGCTTTAGTAGCCCTTTAAATGGACAGCAGAATTCACATATAGTAGTCCCATACAGTAATAGCCATACTGGATTTGGCTATTACTGTATGGGACTACTGTATGGGAAATCTGCTGTCCATTTAAAGGGCAACTAAACCTTGAAAACAATACAGAATCAGAAGGCAGTAGTGGTTATATTTTCTACCCTCGACTTATACTCGAGTCAATCAGTTTTTACTAATTTTTTAGGTAAAAATAGGTGCCTCGACTTATACTCGGATCGACTTATATTCGAGTATATACAGTACAATTGGACGAAGAGCTGCGTCCGGGTATCTGCATTTTGATTGAAACTAACCTCACTAATAATAATAAAAATCCTGCGGGTGTGTAGTTTCTAAAAATATCTCACTTGTGGGGATATTTTAATTAATTTGGAAGATATTCTATGTTAACCGTCAGAAGTGGTTATACATTTTAATTTGGTGTAATATTCTTGAAGGTGCAGTTTTAGTTTGGGGGGGTCTCCTAAGTGGGTTACCTACATATATCTGGTATCGTTGTACTCGGGAGTATCAGAGCTTTTAGAAACAGTAAGATTTTTGTGTGTAACCTTAAAATAACTATAAATAAAAATGGCAAAAATCCATGAAAATGTGCAAATTTTACATTTTTTTTTTTTTACATATTTTACCCATATTTTAGGTTCTGCTAAAGTGCTGGGTTAGGAAAAAAATCTGATTATTGGGACACAGGTTTGGTTGGATAAGTAAAATCGGATATATGTATAGCCACCTTAAATCCTATACAGTATCCTGATTAACATGCAAGGTTCATATTTATTAGTATTTACCACAACAAGTTTAACTAACCTATGGGGTTAGGACTTGGGAGCACAGGATACTGATTGAATATATACATGTTAGGGAGAGGTGTGGATAGAGGAGCTAAAAGCTCCACATAGAGTATAAAATAAAATAGAGCCTTCTTATAACAGAAGGTACCTCATAGAATCATGTTATTATAATAGCATTGCCTTAATAATCTAACATATAAACACATATTTCTCACTTGGGTGGGGACATGCAAAGAATCTTATTTATTGCCTGTGGCAAAGGCATATGTCTAGAAATAATACAGACTAATTGTATAGAGCAGGCGTGTTTAACTTGTGACCTTTTACGTGTTTGAAAACCACAATTCCCAGCATTCTCTGTTTGCAGTAAGTTTTTTCTTAAAGGGCAATTATAGTGAGAAAATTGTTTTTTTTTAATTCCTTCTAATGTATCCTATAAGTCATCCCAACCACCAGGTTACCTTTAGTTTCTTTAAATTCTACATAGTCCCCGAGATATAAGCCTTTGAATATGCTGTGATTTGTAGGAGCTGCTACACCTCATCTGTCACTTAAAGGCACACACCCACACAATCCAAAGCTCCCCTGCAGTACTGTCACACACTCTCTCACCCACACTATATGTACCATGTGCAATATATAGTCAAATGCTGTAGAGCTAAACACAATCAATAAACCATTAACCCAGCAATATGAGCATAACACACTATAAAACAGCCCCTCCCCCCCCAAAAAATCTTATATACATACAAAACCAGTGACTCAAATGGAACACTAATACAGTATATATAATACAGTAATACAGACTATATACCAAACAAGACACACAGTGCAATCTATGAAATATATAGACTAAAGCAACTGAAATGTAACAGGACAACAAGCAGTGTCACTGTGTTTGTGAAGGTCTCACTACAAGCTGCTGTTACACTGACTCTCTCTTCAATGATTATGATCTCAGCTAAGCAGGGGGAGAGATATGAACTTTAGGTAAAAAGTAAATAACAATTAGCAAAGTTAGAGAACAGGCAGAGTTCAGTAACTTACTTGTAAAGAATCTCAGCACCACTTGTCCTCCTCTCTCCCCCTCTGCCCCTCCCTTCAGCATATTGCTACTTTATTCCACACCTTGCTTGCAGTCTAGCTCTGGAAGGGAGGGGTCAACAGGATCTCAGCACTTCATTTAAAGTCCTTTCAACTGACAATGCTCGGACTCTGTATACAGCCCGTCACTGCTTGAGGGGGACTAGACAGAGAGGGGAGGGGGACTACACAGCTTGGTACAAACTTCTGCCAGTGTGAAGAAACGAAGCCACACAGCAACATGAATGTAAGGCAGCTTATACTAAGTGATCTATACATTGTATACAGACAAAGTTTTTTTTTCACTATAGTTGCCCTTTAATATCCTGTAGCTAAGGCATCTGTCTAGATCTAATACAGCCTAAGCTTGTGACCTTTCACATGTTTGAAAACTACAAATCCCAGCATTCTGTTTTGCAGTTAGTATCTTCTTAATGAACTTTTCACATGTTTGAAAACTACAAATCCCAGCATTCCCTAACTGCACAGAATTCTGGAAAACTTAATTTTCATACATCCTGGAATAAAGACATTTTCCTGACTTACAGACATTAAAACCCACGGTCATGCTTTAGCGCTTCCTACCCAAGGGTTTCAACATGCAAGTGATTCATCTGCCCTTCCCTTACATCCATAGCTATTAGACTATTGGATTAGGGAAGCATTATATGGGTCGATTGGTTGGCGCAACGTTAATGCCCGCTTTGCGGCGGCAGCGCGAGTACCAGAAGAGGCACTCGTGCGGCTGTTTTAAAGTAATTTACCAGAGGTTGCGTGCCTCTTTACACGTAAGTATTAAACACCAATAGCTGGCGATAAATACTTATGTGCGGGTGAGACTCACCCAAAATCGCACAGCCTCTGGTAAATCCCGTACGGGAGATTTGCCCAGAGAGTTTGTGCCTCTGGGTGAATCTCCCTGTTAGAGTCATAAACTTTACCATATTTGCACTCACATCCAAATACCACCTACCTGGCATTTATATCTATAAAGTCTAAAGGTTCGTGCACACATGCGATCGCCGGGGCTGATGCATGACGTGTGCGATCGGCCGTTTCGGATTATATTTGTGCCGTGTATCGACAGAACGGCCATTTTAGCCGATAAAGTGCCCATACATGGCACTATTATCGGCCGTTCGCACACATCGTGCGTCACAGGTTGGCACCCGCGATCGCATGTGTGTACAAACCTTAAGGCTGGGTAAACACCAGTAACGATCCAATAGTGCCACGGATTAGTCGTCTGGAAATATGTGATGGTGTGGGGCGGCCAGCCGCGACCGAGTTTGGTCGTCCGCATCAGACAAATGGGTCAGTTAGTAAATCACGGCCAACCATGCAGTTCGCTATGGGACCACATGGTCAGTCTGTCACATGCGCTGCTGGCTGCAGCCACTGTTACTTTGACCAACAGTCATCTGTCCTGGCAGATGCTCATTTGGGACACATGTATTATATGTATCCAGACAAAATGGTATTAACCTGCAGATCTGAACACAGATCCAGGCAATCCTGCCACAATGTGCAATTCAATCTGAACAGCTCCATTGGACATCCTGAGACCCTATACAGGATCCAGAATAACATGCTAGGTTCATACTTATTGGTAATTACCACAGCAAGTTTCAGATTTACACTCACTATGGGGTTAGGAAACACAGGATTCTGATTAGCTTGACAAGTCATGGAGAGGTTTGGATAAGTAGAGCCTTCTTATAACTGAAGGTATCTGACAGCCTCATGTTTAATATATTAATATTGGGGTAAAAACTGCCAATTTCTCTAAGAATGCTGGGTAGTTTCAGAGACATGCAAAGTCATTTAATCATAAACAGACACTTCCTGTCTAGCAAACAGAAACTGGATTGTCTCATTACTTTCTATGGAGAGGGAAGGGGGAGTAAATGTGAGAGTCTGAAGAATGTTCTAATTGGCTAACACTGTCACATGTTTTACAAACAGCACATAACTGGGTGTAATACAGGAACTTCCTTACACTTCCTGTCTTGTCATGGACAGTGCCTAGGAGAATTTTTTGATTTGCTAACAGTGTAAGATCAGAGCCTCTCATTGGATGATAGTAAAATTCCACTTCCTTTTAGTGTCTACATGGAGACCCTGTAGAAATCCTGTAGGTGTGTCTTAACCTATCATTTTGAGTTTTCCATTCAAACTTAGGGGTGTCCAGTAAAGTAAGTTTAGTTTATTAATTGTATATACATTTTTTTAGTAATTCAGTAGTAGGTAGTAGTACTATACTTTGTATGGTGTTATTTCTTATGGTGATTTTAATTAAATAGTGCTAATTACACACATACATATGGTCCTTTCCTATGTGTAATAGTGCTATATACCCCCACCTAGTTAGTTTCTCCTAAAAACTAAATCCAATCTCCTTAAATATGAACACAGCCCTGGTGCTGAAACCTCCTTATATCAATACAAACAGAACATGATCATCGATGACACTGCAAAACGTGTACGGATAGGATCAATGCATTTCTGCCATGATACGGGCCGTCCTCAGGATCACCATATCCGGTTTCTCTCACCATCTTATAGGGCCGTGGGGGACACACACCCTCGTACCCTTAACCCAATGTGTGAAAATACCTATATATACAAACATTATAATAAAAACACCACTCCCCTACTATTAAAAACGATATTGAACATCTCCAAAAAGACTGAATATGAACGTGACGAGTAGTTCATAATAATATAACACTGAATCTCTTATCGAATAAAGGCTAGATCACCAAAGTGTCTTAACAATTTATCACAGGCACTTTACATCGGGGACCCCCCTGCAACTAACACACTCGTATTGACGCATCTGAGCAACTTAATCACATAATGACAATAGTCTGTTAGCCCTCACAAAAAACGCGAAAGGGACACTATTTCATTGAGACCCCTGGGGGCCACAGTGTTAACTCTCCTGGTCCATTGCACCTCCAATTGAAGCAATCTCTTATTTCTGGGGAGACCACGACAAGTGTCAGGTACATGGTCTATGGCCATCCATTTGAACATGGACAAATTATGGCCCGCTGTTTTAAAATGTCTCGCCACCGAGAGCTCCCCATGTTTGGAGTCACTCTTGTCCCGAGAGTGCCATCCTAATGCTGGCCCGGTGATTGTTCATCCGTTCTCTGACAGTTGTACAAGTCTTACCAATATGTCTTACCAATATAATACAGTCCGCACGGGCAGGTCACCATATAGATTACATGCGTGGATGTGCACCATAATCTAAAACGAATATTAAATCGTTTCCCACTGTGTGGGTGTGAGAAATCCTTCCCCACAAGTGCATAACGACAGGTTTGGCATCCCAGACACTTCACACATCCTCTAGACTTTACATTGAGCCAGCTCTCTTGCTGTGTCTTTACTATAGGGAACATATCAGTTTGACCAACAAGTTTCTGAGGTTAGCGTCCCTTTTATGGGCCACTCTATCATATTATAGAATGGAAGGGAATGATCATACCGACCACCTCCCAGTGTTTTTTGACACTTTGCTTAATAAAATGGCTGGCTGGTGTGTGGTTGAGGATTAGTGTGGGTCTCTCAACCCCCCCTCGTTTGGAATGGATTGGTTGCTAGATGACTTTTTGGCTACGAGCTTGCCAATTTGGGCTAAGGAGACCTCTCTCATAACCCCTGGATAAAAATCTTTCCAGTATTTCTTGTAGTTGGACTTCAGCCTTGGCTGGATCAGAATTGTTTCTAAGCACTCTCAAGAATTGAGGGTACGGAATACTCAAAATTTGTTGCTTGGGGTGAAAAATATCCCGGTGTAAGATAGTGTTCCTAATTATTCAAATGTTCGACAAAGCGCTGGGCTCCAATGTTGTCCCCTTTCCAAATGATGAAGACATCGTCTATATACCATTTATAGAGAGCAATGTTCACATCAAATTCCGGGAATATGAAGGTTTCCTCGAACCATTGCTGTAGAGGTTTGCAAAGGAAGGGGCCACATTGGAACCCATCGCAGTGCCTGCGATCTGTTGAAAATACATATTTTCAAAACGAAAATGGTTATTAGTCAAAATAAATGATAACAGGTCAATAATAAATTCAACTGGAGGGCCATGCCATGGACCCTTAGATAGAACATCTTTACAAATCTGTATGCCTTGGGGGATAACGGTGTAAAGACTAGACACATCACATGTGAGGAGTGACATCTCTGATATATCACCCCCAAACTCGTTAAGAAGTGTGCGCAATTGTGTGCTATCCTTTAAATAAGAGCGCATCGACAAATGGTTGCAAGAAAAAATCCACATATTGTGAACCCCTGGAGGCTACAATCGGCTGTCCCGGGGGTGCACTGACAGATTTGTGTATTTTTGGGATGGTGTAGATAATCGGGCAACATGGGTTTTTATTGAATAAGAATTTAAATTCATTTTCAGAGATCCATCCATGGAGAAGAGCCATCTTAAGCTTGGACTCCAACTCATGTTTAAGCTGTGGGGTAGGATCGATCGCTAGGGGGAGATAGCTTTAATGTCCCCAAGCTCATAAGCAAATCTCTGCGATAATATCCCGGGTCTAATACACGATCGATCCTCCCTTCAGCTGCACGTATAATCACACTGTTGTTTTTTTCTCAAAGACACCAATGCCTCTCTTTCCCTTTATCCAAATTGCTATTTACCCGTAAATTGGGGTGTTATTGAACCATTTATTCAGGTCATTGGATACCATGTTATGGAAAACAGAAATAAACGCTGCAGTATTGGGGGGATCGAATGTGCTAGGTTTGTTAAAGGCGCTATAGCTCCCAGATATACCTCCGATGAAGAGACCCCCTTAAAAAAATTCTTCAGTTTTAAACCTAAATAGGTCTATTTCATCACGTAACATATCGTCCTAGGCATAGGGACAAAAGATAGGCCCCTACTCAACAATTTATATTCACCCCAGGACAATGAATGAGAGCTGAGGTTAAATATTACTTCTTGGAGGGAATCCTGGGAGGCTTTCCTTTGGGACCACCCTCCCCTCCTGATGCAGCGTCTTTTCCTTTTAAGCGGGACCCACCTTTTGTAGCTTGGCGAGTCGTAACTCCTAAAAAAGGTTTCTCTGCCTTTCCAGGGCTATCGATACCGCCCTCCTCTCCTTCCGACCCTTGAGACTCCCCAGAGGAGTCTATTTTATTAACTGGTTTACGGTACATCAAAACCTTCTCCTAGGTTTATCTGCACTACGTCCACCAGTTACCCACCCATAAACCCTTTTGTCCTTATAGTCAGTTTGCAGTTTAACTACTTTAAGTTTCTTAAATTGAATCAAATCATCCCAGTATTAGCAACCTGCTCATCAAGCTGTTTTAAAATGGCCCGTGCGGACTATATTATATTGGTAAGACTGTACAACTGACAGAAAATGGATGAACAATCATCGGGCCAGCATTAGGATGGCACTCTCGGGACAAGGGACGCTGAGGGACTCCAAACATGGGGAGTCCTCGGTGGCGAGACATTTTAAAACAGCGGGCCATAATTTGTCAAATGATGGATGGCCATAGACCACGTACCTGACACTTGTCGTGGTCTCCCCAGAGATAAGAGATTGCTTCAATTGGAGGTGCAATGGATCAGGAGACTCAACACTGTGGCCCCCAGGGGTCTCAATGAAATGGTGTCCCTTTCGTGTTTTTTGTGAGGGCTAACAGACTTTCTTCATTATGTGATTAAGTTGCTCAGATGCGTCAATACGAGTGTGTTAGTTGCAGGGGGGTCCCCGATGTATACTGCCTGTGATAAATTGTTAAGACACTTTGGTGATCTAGCCTTTATTCGATAATAGATTCAGTGTTATATTATTATGAACTACTCAGTCACCGTCATATTCAGTCTTTTTGGAGATGTTCAATATCGTTTTTAATAGTAGGGGAGTGGTGTTTTTTATTATAATACATTTTTGTATATGTTTGTATATATAGGTATTTTCACACATAAGGTTAAGGGTACGAGGCGGTGTCCCCCCCGCGGCCCTATAAGATGGTGTGTGATATATATATAATATATATATATATTATATATATTATATATATATTTATTATAATATATATATATTATTATATAATAATAGGAAAAAACGGACAAACAAGCAGTTTATGGTAGTTACAAGTGTGGACAGGCTAGATGTGCCCCTTTATGTTGAGCACAATAAACTTTAGGAGCTCACATACCCAACAGGAATTTAAAATGAAGTTCTATTCAAATTGTAAAACTTCTTATATTGTGTACCTAGTGACATGTGAATGCCAGTTACAGTATGTCGGTAAGACAATCAGGCAAGCCTCCAAATGGTTTGCTGAACATCTGAGTGCCACCACTAAAGGAGATTTGAATTCAGCCGTGGCCAAACATTTAATAGAGGCTCACAAAGGACGCCAATGCGTCAAATTTCAAGTTATTGACCGAGTAATTAATGACGCACGAAATGGAGATAGGCACAAATTTTTACTGAAATGGGAAGCCTTTTGGATAAATCAATTCGCTACTATAGTCCCTTATGGACTCAATAGAGAATGGGAGGTTTCCTGTTTCTTGGATCTCTAATGTCTCAATTCATCGAGCAATGTGGGTTTATTATATATCCCACTGTGTTTAATAGAGTCTATAGACTGGTTTAGCCTTTAATTCTATATAATCGCACTTTGTTGCAGTTCAATTGCCATTGTGGATGTCTTTATAGATGCCATTGTGTGTTTTTTTATTAACTTATTTTGCTTTCTGTTCACACTTAGGTACCATGAGACTGTTTAAAGTATCTTACTGCTTACTGATGTAAATTTGGTATCCCTTAGCTTTGATCGTACGCTGGTTGTATGTTTGGGACAGATGAAAAAGTCGGCTCATCCTGAACGAATATTATATTACCATACACTAGATGTGCTTATGTTTTTAATGTATTTATCTATGCTTGTACAGAGATAAATACATGTACACCCGCTGTACACTGTATGGCGGGATGATGTGAATTTGCCAATAGACTTTTGTATTTCCCACTTAGCTGTATTCTAGTACCCGTTTTTGTTTTCTTCCCCTTTCTCCTTTCTTAATTGTTAATTGTTTTTAGCTTAATGCCTGCACTGTCACAATGAACAGCGGGTGTATTTAAGGGAGTGTGGGGGGAGTGGCGCTTCGCCTCTGGGAAGTGACTCTACCTTACAGATTTTGGGTATTTAATTGCCTTCAAAGGAGAAATAAACCCAAAATATAAAGGCAGCTCCACAGATTCTATAACTGCCACCATTTGTTTCTCACCTCTGAATTCAGCCTCTTGAAATCATTTCTAGAACATTTCTGAGTACTGGCAATCTATGATGTCCAGGCAGGTACCAAAACGCCTTCTGCACATGCTAACTAGCTACCTTTATCTGTTGTATTCAATTAGATCAACTGGACTTGAAGTTTAGTTCTTGAAGACGTTTCGCTAGTCATTCGACTGGCTTTCATCCGACTTGTACAAGAATCTGTGGCAATTATGTACCCTGGAAAATCCCAATTAGCATATCACAGCCAGGTGTTAAGGGCATGTTTTGATAGTGGCTAAGAGGTGTTATAGGAACGCCCAGAGTAAGGTGTCAAAACAGCATTGTACATGACAGACAGTTGGTGTCGAACCCCCCACCTCTATTTAGGCTTTGTTTCTTTATTTTCACATAAATGGCCTCCTTAACACCTCTCTTGAACCAGTCATGTTCCTTTGTCAATATGTTAACATTACAATCTTCAAAGGTATGGCCTTTATCCTAAAGATGCAGGTACACTGCTGAGTGTACAAGTTATTCTGAATTGAGAAAGCCAGTCGGATGACTAGCGAAACGTCTTCAAGAACTAAACTTCAAGTCCAGTTGATCTAATTGAATACAACAGATATACCATGACCTGGAAGAATGAGAGCCTTCACAAGCAACTAGCTACCTTGTGTTTGTTTCCCACTCCCATTATGCTAAGCTGCATGCAACAGTTGAACTCAGAGTCCCCACCTGCAAGTGTCTCCCAGACAATCATCAGAGATAGCATTGAACATTATTAGCAGATGTTCCTGCTCAAACAGAGTGGGGGAAGGTGTTAACCCTGTTCATATGTATTTAGGAAGCAACTTATTAACCCTTTATACTGTATTTGTGAGCATTTCTACAAGAGACTGTCAGGCTCATTAAACCAGACTTGCTGGACAGGCTCTGCCCCGTCGGCGACGAGGCCAATAGGAAGGCACGCTTGTTCCAGAGCGTGCCTTCCTATTGGCCTCGTCGCCGACGGGGGAAGGGGCAGAGCCTACCAAGCAGCGTTCTCTGAGACTCTGCAGAAAGTTCGTAACCCAGGGGTGAGGACCTAGCGTTCAGGTCCTCACCCTGGGTAAAAGCTATACACAAGAAGAGGAGCAGAGGGAAGGTGAGTATAATTGTCCTTTAAAGTTGTGCTAGCCGGTTCACTACCGTGATATTGAACCGCGAACAGGACATTTACCCACAGCGATATCGGCTCTGGGTAAATGAGCCTGTGTGTCTTTGTATGTGTTTATTTCTGCACTCTACATTAATACTAGTGTGTGTATTGTTGAAAAGTACATTTAAGGCACAGCCACACTGCAACGCACCTGAATCGCACGCCATTTACATGCTTTTGCTCTTTGTCTATTTTCATTCTGAAAACGCATGCGATTTCAAGATCACAAGTTTTTGTTGCGTTGCTGCAATTTCAATACAATTGGAAAATCGCAATCACCTGAAAAATGCGCTTGTGTGGCCTAGCCCTTAGAAGGGTAATGCAAGCTGCACGGATTTCAGTTAAGCCATACAGCATGTATTTAATGCAATGAAACTTAGCTTTGCAGCAGGTCAATTCCCTGAGGCTGAGGACGAATGTTTGCAATAATGCGTGATTGTGCTCGCTTTGGTGCATGGGTGTTGCGCTTCCACAATTGGACCCTTGTAAATGTACTGTAGCAAATGTAAATCTACGCCGCCCGTAGAATATCTTTACGGTAGTTTACAGCATGGTATACTACTACCACGGTCGTACAGTAACGAAAACCTGTGGTATCGCAAGTTTTTGAATATGGCCCTCCAACACTTAAATAATTAATTGCAGGTGAAACATACAAAGACACAGGTCTGTAACTGTGAATAGTGCAGGTTTATTGCAAAACATGCGTACTACATGTTTCTGACCCACTTGTCCTTCTTCAAGTGCTTGAGTGGGTCTGAAACACACATGTTTTGCAAAAAACCTGCACTTTTCACAGTTACAGACCTGTGTCTTTGTATATTTCACCTGCAATTTATTGTTTATATATCAGATTTGGTAGAGATCCGGACACACTAGATAACCAGAATTATATACATCACACTACAACACTGCTACTAGGAAAATGTTAATCAGCTGCACCACCAATTTGAATATTGATGATTTAATATATTCCTACATCATAGGAATTAAGAGGTGCTGAAAATGTAATCAAGGCAAAAGTACTGGCAGGTAAGGGAAAATGTCAGCGTAAGATTTAGGAAACAAACAGGACCTAAAATGAGCTCATAGAGATAAATAAAGGCAAGTACTTTCTAACTTAAACAATGCATTTTTGTGTTTCTGAATAGAAAATGTGCCTTTAAGGAAATTTTTCTACAGAACGGGTCTCAAATTGTACCAAATTTATAACTGATATGAAAATATAAAAGATAAACTTTGATTGATCTGCTCTGAATCTCTCATACAAACCCACAACTGACCTCTGTAAGTGGGAATGCAGGTATCGGAGCACAGCTGGGCTTGGTAAGAAGGTACAACTCATACAGGTGAGGAGCTGCCAGTATGTAAGGTCTATTAAACTTCCAGGATCAGGAGACTCTGTGTCTGCTTGATGACTTGACAGTAGACCTCATCTTGGAGTGGCCCTAGATCCAGGCATGTCTGTAGAACTCCCTGCATTAGTGGCACAGTTTCTCTCTCACTCTCAGCTGTTGAAGTGAGTTAAAGATCTTGACTGCTTCATCACGAAGTGCGTGTTAGCCTTTGCCATTATAAGCTTGAAGAGGGGAAAAAATAACATCAAATCTTATTTTTTCTTTAGTTTTAAGTGTTTCAAATCTTGCACTGTATGGTTGTATCTTAATTTTCAAATTATTATGTCCCAAGTGGAAATTTTATCCATGAATTTTCAGAGCACTAAAAAATGGATTCAATCTAAGCCTAATGCTATATTAATATAACATATACCGTATATACTCGAATATAAGTCGACCCGAGTATAAGTCGAGGTACCTATTTTTACCTCAAAAATGAGTAAAAACTGGTTGACTCGAGTATAAGTCGAGGTAAATTATGAACACTACTGCCTTCTGATTCTGTATTGTTTTGACGGTGACATTGTACTTTTGTGCTTTGACTCCCACATTTATATTTGTCCTAACCTGTTCTGCTTCCATTGTCCTGCCTCCTGAACTCTGCTTCTCCTGGTTTCCTGTTGCTATGGCCTACCTTATGTGGCTCCTGCTGAATGTCATACTACATTCCTGCTTCTGGTTTCCTGATACTCTACTAGCTTACCTAATTGCTATTCCTTGTTCCCTGCGTCTGTGCCATACTACATTCTGGTTCCCTGTTGCGTGTGTCATATTCCAATACGGCTCCTGGTCTCTTGTTGCTGTGCTACCCTTAGCAATATGTCATGCTGTGAAGGAATTGCAAGGAGGGTATGTCCTACAGGGTCGAGTGGAAGAACTGTCTAGTACTGCCCAGCCTGTTCCACAGGTTTCACCCTCCAGCTGCAGAAGAGTCCGGGCCCCCGACTCACTTACCGGTACTTGATGGAGGAATCCGGCTGCCGCATTCACTGATGGTCGCATCCACTGACGTCACTACTCGGCGCTGGTCTCATTTCCCGGCGCCGAGTAGTGACGTCAGTGGATGCGACCATCACTGGATGCGGCAGCCGGATTCCTCTATCAAGTGATTGACTGACCCGCGTATATCTAGGTTCAGTTTTCAGGCTGTTTTTACAGCCTGAAAACCTCGACTTATACTCGAGTATATACGGTATATATATCCCTTATATTATATAAATAAATTTATATTTTTACGGAGATTGCATTGAGTTTTTAGGAGCAACTAATTAGGTGGGGTTATATAACACTATTACACACTATTGCAACATTTTTGACCAGGCTCACTTTGCTAAGGTCATGCCCATTTTTAAGACCACTAATCACATTTTACATTGTTGCAAGTGTAGAACAATTATTGTCCTAAAATCTTCCCCCTTACAAGTACCCAGGGTGAGGACCTGAATCACTAAGTCCTCACCCCTGGGTACACTTTAAGTCAAGTTTTACTTACCCAAATTTTTCTTTGTTCCTAATGAACTGGGGGGTTGACTAATACCAATTAAGGAACTGGAGGGCTGGCAAACACCGAATAATAAACTAGAAGGCTGACAAACACTGGCTAATGAACCAGATGGCTGACTTACACTGACTAACCATCCGAAGGACTGAAAACACTGGCTAATGATCTCGAGGGCTGACAACACTGGCTAATAAATTGGAGGGCTGACAACACTGGCTAATGAACTGGAGGGCTGACTGGTAAACAATCTGAAGGAGGAGTTTCCTGTTCCTTGCCCATGTTTGAGCTAGAGGTGTGCACTATGCCTTTCAAGCACTTAACTTACTAATAACTTCTGTGGCAGCCCAAATTTTTCATTAGAGACCAGCCTGGGGGGCATTTGCCCCTCAGCCTACTGGGCTAGTCCTCCCCTGAACGGAAGTGGAGTTTTATGAACATCCAATGAGGTTCTGATCTTGCACAGTTAGCAAATCAAAGAATTATATTAGGCATTGTAAATGACAAGACAGGAAGTGTAAGGAAGTTCCTGTATTACACCCAATTGTGCTGTTTGTAAAAAATGTGACAGTCTTAGCCAATTAGAATTTACTCCCCCCCTTCCCCTCTGTAGAGGTCCCCGTTATAGTTGAACTTAATTACCGCCAGACAATCAGAATCTAGTGATAATATTGAATCTGCATTCTCTATCATGGGGTTATGTTTTTCATTCAGCCAATCACAATGAGGGGCTGAGACAAATGGGTTAGCTTCCAACCTGGAAGTGACATCAGTGTGTGGGAGGAAGTTGTTAAGTGTTGGGAGAGACTGGGAGGCACAGTGAGCTTTGGTCCTGTACCCCATAAAGACGTTGGACACTAACCCAAAACTGAGAAAGTGATTGTAATGCTGAGTGACACAGAAAGTCCCTGACCCCTCCAGCAAGAGAGTTTTCTGGGACATCCCAGCTTACCATGGACTGTGTCTTGGTGGTATGTATAGAACTGCACCATGGGAGAGATTAACCCTGTGATACAGTTTACCTTCACATGTGGATTACAAATTACATCCTGGAAGCCTTTATTTGTGGGTGCACTGTGAGCCCATGTGTACTGTGTGCTACCGATACTGCCTTCCACTGGCCAAAGTTCATAGTGCAGGCATGCACATTACAGAAAGTTCTGGATATTAACACTTTTAAGGAGAAATATTGTTTGATGTTATAGTTCCAGCAGAACTGTATATTGCTAATTGGATATTGATATTATTTGTAATAATTACAATTAATGTTGATAGAAAAACACCATAATCTGCACAGTGATATCATTATTGCTCTGTCATCCCGTTAATAAAGAATTTCATAGTCAATCAATACATGTCTGTTAACTAGTCTTCTCAGTTACCGTTAAGTCATGACACCCTCTCCATAGATAGTAGCAAGACAATCTAGTTTCTGTTTGCTAGACAGGAAGTGATGTCTGTATGTGATAAAATGACTTTGCATGTCTCTGAAACTACCCAGCATTCTTAGGGAAATGGCCAGTTTTTCCCATTTTCCCCAATATTAATATATTAACAACTTGAGGCCATGAGGCACCATCTGTTATAAGATGGCTGTATTTCATTTTATACTCTATGGGGAGCAGGGGCATACCTGCAGGGGCCTGGCCCCCCGTGAGAATGGAGGCCAGGCCCCTGACCCCTTTCTCCCTCCAAGATGGCTCCCGCAACCAGCCATTTTAAACAGATGACCGCATGTATGAATGAAACATATGCACGATCAGCTGTTTAAAAGACCAGACTGGAACTTCTGGTTCAGTTCCGGAAGTTAAGGTCCGGTCTTTAAAACAGCTAATTGCATGTATGTTTCATTCATACATGCGATCAGCTGTTTAAACCCTCCCGCGGTCACGGTAGTTACTCCACTGATAGTTCCATTAACAACATCTCTCACTAACACATGTAGCCAATCACCATCTTGTGCTGTCCTAATCCCATAGTGGTTGTAAATGTGTAACTTGCTGTGTTAAATACTGATTAGTATATACCTAGCATGTTAATCTGGATCCTGTATGGGGTTTCAGGTTGATTAATGGTGCTGTTTGGTTTGAATTGCATATTGTGACAATCACCTGGGTCTATTCTCAGACCTCCAGGTTTATTCCATGGATTATAGCTGTCAGGTAGGTGGTTGGATATGTGACTCCTACTGTCTGAAGTGACCTAAATAATCCTTCCCTAAACCAATAGTGTAATAGCTATGGACGTAAGGGAAGAGCAGATGAATCACTTGCATGTTCAAACCTTTGGGTAGGAATTGCTAAAGCATGACCATGGGCTTTTGATGTCTGTAAGTCAGTAAAATGGCTTTATTCCAAAATGTTTGAAAAAGTTTCCAGCATATCTGTTGTATTCAATTACCGTATATACTTGAATATAAACCGACCGGGTATAAACCGAGGTACCAAATTTCACCTAAAAAATCTAATAAAAGTTGTTGACTCAAGTATAAACCGAGGGTAGAAACTTGGCATTCAAGATGTTTGGAAACTACAACTCCCAGCTAATAAAGCATGCTGGGAGTTGTAGTTCCCAAACATCTTGAATGCCACCCTCACCCTCCCACCCAGTTCAGTTTGTACCTGTGGGCTCTCCTCCATCCAGTAACTTGGGGCTTCCTGTTGGGACTTGTGACCTGTGTGCCAGCATTGAAGATCAGCATTCCGGCAGCCGCAATCAGGTAAGCATTCTGGCAGCCGCGCGCTCATTCCCTGTACTGGCGCGCAGGCTGACGTCACTAATTGGTGCCGGGCAGTGACGTCGGCCGGCGCACCAGTACAGGGAATGATCGTGCGGCTGCCGGAGTGGTAAAGTAAGTAGTGACTCGAGTATAAACCGAGTTCAAGTTTTCAGGCTGATTTTACAGCCTGAAAAAACTCGGTTTATACTCGAGTATATACGGTAGATCAACTGGACTTGAAGTTTAGTTCTTGAAGACGTTTCGCTAGTCATCTGACTGGCTTTCTCAATTCAGAAATTGAGAAAGCCAGTCTTATGACTAGTGAAACGTCTTTAAGAACTAAACTTCAAGTCCAGTTGATCTAATTGAATACAACAGATATACCATGACTTGGATGAATGAGAACCTTCACAAGCATAAATTTTCCAGCATTCTGTGCAGCCATGGAATGCTGGGAGTTGTAGTTTTTAAACATCTGAAAAGTTCAACACCCATGCTCTATACCATTTCACTGTATTGCATCTTAAAGGGCATGTCAACCCTCTGATCGACTTTAAATATGTTATAGTGCTCCCTATCCCACCCCCAATCGCTATGTTAACATGTAAAAAAAACTTACGGTACTTTCCTTCATTCCCCTGGCACTGTAATCTCAGCCCTCTATGTTCTGGAACTGCAAGCGGGGGGGACAGACCTGCAGCCGCGTCTGTGATTGGCTGAGAGGCATTATAGAACGCCGGGGAATAAAGGAAAGCAAGTAATGTTTGGATCTTTTTTTTTTTTTACAAGTAATTATAGCGGTTGGGGTTGAGATAGGGACTGCTACACTTCAGAAGGGAGGAAGGGGGAAGGGAGAAGGGAGAGAAAATCGTGAGGGAGAGGGAGAGCATCTCTGCACATGCCAAACTTCTCCCGGAGGAGAGCTACAAGGCAGAAACCTTTAGGGACACAGCCAGGCTCCTGCTCTTCATTTTTTGGGATTTTACACAGACATTGCAGGGCAGCAATTTTGAGCAGGGATGTACGGTAAGGATTTTTAAGACTACACAATGGGGCCAGTAGGGAGTATAGTTTAGTGAGTATAGTATAGTTTTGGGGGTAGACATGCCCTTTAATAGATTCATTAGCCAATGGACATAAAGAAGAAACTTACTGCTAACAGAGAATGCTGGGAGTTGTAGTTTTCTATGTTGTAGTTTTTCTATTTTAAAAATTCAACACCCCTGCTCCATACCATTGGGCTGTATTACATCTGGACAAATTACTTACTTAAAGGACAATAAGAAAAAACTTACTACAAACAGAGAATGCTGGTATTTGTAGCTTTCAAACATGTGAACAGTCACAAGTTCAACACCCCTGCTCCATATACCATTAGGATGAATTACATCTAGACACATGCCCTCAGCAACAGGCAATAAATTAGATACTTTGCATGTCTCCACCCATTACTTTGGTGAGAAATATGTGTTTATATGTTACATTATTAGTGCAATGCTATTATAATAACATGAGTCTGTGAGGTACCTTCTGTTATAAAAAGGCTCTACTTCCTTTTATACTCTGTGGGGAGCTTTTAGCTCCTTTAAAAACATCTCTTCCTAATCTTTATTGCTTATCACTATCCTGTGCTGTCCTTACACCATAATGATTGTAGATCTGGAACCTGCTGTGGTAAATACTATTAAGTATGAACCTAGCATGTTAATCTGGATCCTGTATAGAATCTCAGGTTGTTCAATGGTGCGGTTTAGTTTGAACTGTGCATTGTGGCAGAATTGCCTGGGTCTGTCTGGCATGTCAAATGGATAAGGGAGGGTATGTGTGTTTGCTCATATTATGCGGTGGGATTGCCTGGGTCCCTTTTAGGACTTATACCATTTTAGCCTCCCCCTGGATACTTGCTGGAAGTGGAAAGAGAGCAAGTTTGGAATGGTCTCTGATGCCTACTGGCTAAAGGGATGTAAGTAGCCTATCTCTGGCCCTTCATCTTAACAGCTATGGCCATAAGGGAGAGGCAGACAGATCCCGAATCACTTGAATGTTTGTGCACTTTGTGTTGGTATCACTGAAAGCATGACCCCTAGCTTTCAATAAAAATAATAAATAAAAATTGTGCTGTTTAGGTTGAACTGCACATTGTGGCAGGATTACCTGGCAAAACACACACATAATTTCCACTGTGCACCAACAACACTTTTGCTAGTATATTGAAGGAAGATATATAGATATATCCCACTAAGGTTACTTACTTACAGATGGTAAGCTAAAATGGTATGGTGAAACCAGCAAGCTTGACAAAGAGGTTTTCTTTGCTTGCTTGAGTGCAAATAAAGTTTGTGCTGGGGCTGGTTTTACTGGGAATCCACAAGTGAATGATGGAGTGGATTCCCAATCCTTAGTCCAGTCTGGGATTTTCAGACAGTACCTGAAACTGATTCACCTGGCTGTTTTAGGGAGGGTTCTAGACTGTGTCTCTCTCTATCTGGGAGCTGTGAGCTGCAACTGACTGAGTCTACTGTGAGTAGAAATAAAACGGTTTTATTTGTCCTGTGTCTTTTAGGGGACACTTGTATAGTGAGGGAAATCACTGTTATTAAATAGTGCTCAGATGAGCAGGTATTTGTTTATTTTTGTTTGTTTTACCTGCATTGCTATTAAGCAATACCCATACCTGTTGTGGAATAAAACACAGGCTTATTATTCCTACACTGAGAATCCTTGGTCTATTTTTGTGTCTATGCACCATGTGAATACTTCCCAACAAGTTCTTGAATTTGACTAATCCTCTACATTTGGTGTTTGGATGCGGGCAGCAGGGGAGGACTGGCCCAGTAGGCTGAGGGGCAAATGCCCCCTGGGCTGGTCTCCAATGAAACATTTGGGCTGCCTCAGAAGCTAATAGTAAGTTACATGCTTGAAATGCACAGCACACACCTTTAGCTCTAGCATGGGCAAGGAACAGAAAATTCCTCCTCCTCTTTCAGATCGTTTACCAGTCAGCCCAATTCATTAGCAGTGTTACTCAGCCCTCCAGTTGATTAGCCAATGTTTCAGCCCTCCAGTTCATTAGCCAGTGTTAGTCAGTCCTTTAGTTATACTTACCCAAAGTAAGTCAACTTACTTGGGTAAGGGGACATCTGCAAGGCCCAGTTTACAGTTTATAACCATGCAGCCAAAATAAAAACCTTCAAGCCAGGTCCATGTCTTGGTTCCCATGAGTGTAAATTCTTAGCAAAATGGCAAGGGCCTTATGAAATTGTAGAGAAAGTTGGTGACGTCAATTATCGAGTATCCATTTTTGTATAGTTGTTATATAAGGTATTTTCACACCATAAGGTTAAGGGTACGAGCGGTGTCCCCCCGTCGCCCTAATAATGGTGTGGTGTTATATATATTAGATATATAATATATATAGATTATATATATTATATATCTATATATATATATATTAGGAAACACGACAAACGCAGTTTACTTCGGTCAACATGTTTCAACATATATCAGGCCGTCTTCAGTCCTGAACTTGGTTAGACTACCCTGGTAGTTACAAGTGTGGACAGGCTAGATGTGCCCCTTTATGTTGAGCACAATAAACTTTAGGAGCTCACATACCCAACAGGAATTTAATGATTCTATTCAAATTGTTAACTTCTTATATTGTGTACCGTAGTGACATGTGAATGCCATTCAGTATGTCGGTAAGACAATCAGGCAAGCCTCCAAATGGTTTGCTGAACATCTGTGCCACCACTAAAGGAGATTTGAATTCAGCCGTGCCAAACATTTAATAGAGGCTCAAAGGACGCCAATGCGTCAAATTTCAATTATTGACCGAGTAATTAATGACGCACGAAATGGGATAGGCACAATTTTTACTGAAATGGGAGCCTTTTGGATAAATCAATTCGCTACTATAGTCCCTTATGGACTCAATAGAGAATGGAGGTTTCCTGTTTCTTGGATCTCTAATGTCTCAATTCATCGAGCCAATGTGGGTTTATATATATCCCACTGTGTTTAATAGAGCTTATAGACTGGTTTACTTTAATCTATATAATCGCACTTTGTTGCAGTTCAATTGCCATTGTGGATTGTCTATAGATGCCATTGTGTGTTTTTTTATTAACTTATTTTGCTTTCTGTTTCACACTTAGGTACCATGAGACTGTTTAAAGTATCTTACGCTTACTGATGTAATTTGGTATCCCTTAGCTTTGATCGTACGCTGGTTGTATGTTTGGGACAGATGAAAAAGTCGGCTCATCCTGAACGAATATTATTTACCACCCTAGATGTGCTTATGTTTTAATGTATTATATCTATGCTTGTACAGAGTATAATACATGTACACCCGCTGTACACTTTATGGCGGGATGATGTGATTTGCCAATGACTTTGTATTTCCCACTAGCTGTATTCTGTACCCGTTTTGTTTCTTCCCCTTTCTCCTTTCTTATTTTAATTGTTTTTAGCTTAATACCTGCACTGTCACAATGAACAGCGGGTGTATTTAGGGAGTGTGGGGGGAGTGGCGCTTCGCCTCTGGGAAGTGACTCTACCTTACAGATTTTGGTATTTAATTGCCTTCAAGGAGAGAATAAACCCAAAAATATAAAGGCAGCTCCACAGATTCTATAACTGCCACCATTTGTTTCTCACCTCTGAATTCAGCTCTTGAAATCATTTCTAGAACATTCTGATTACTGCAATCTATGATGTCCAGGCAGGTACCAAAACGCCTTCTGCACATGCTAACTAGCTACCTTATCTGTTGTATTCAATTAGATCAACTGGACTTGAAGTTTAGTTTCTTGAAGACGTTTCCTAGTCATTCGACTGGCTTTCATCCGACTTGTACAAGAATCTGTGGCAATTATGTACCTGAAATCCCAATTAGCAATCACAGCCAGGTGTTAAGGGCATGTTTTGATAGTGGCTAAGAGGTGTTATTAGGAACGCCCAGAGTAAGGTGTCAAAACAGCATTTACATGCAGACAGTGTTGGTGTCGAACCCCCCACCTCTATTTAGGCTTTGTTTCTTTATTTTCACATAAATGGCCTCCTTAACACCTCTCTTGAACCAGTCTGTTCCTTTGTCATGTTAACATTACAATCTTCAAGGTATGCCTTATCCTAAAGATGCAGGTACACGGCTGAGTGATCAAGTTATTCTGAATGGAGAAAGCCAGTCGGATGACTAGCGAAACGTCTTCAAGAACTAAAACTTCAAGTCTTGATCTAATTGAATACAACGATATACCATGACCTGGGAAGAATGAAGCCTTCACAACAACTAGCTACCTTGTGTTTGTTTCCCACTCCCATTATGCAAGCTGCATGCAACGTTGAACTCAGAGTCCCCACGCAAGTGTCTCCCAGAAACTCATCAGAGATAGCATGAACATTATTAGCAATGTTCCTCTCAAACAGAGTGGGGGAAGGTGTTAACCCTGTTCATATGTATTTAAGGGAAGCAACTTATTAACCCTTATACTGTATTTGTGAGCATTTCTACAGAGACTGTAAGGCTCATTAAACCAGACTTGCTGGACAGGCTCTGCCCCGTGCGGCGACGAGGCCATGGAAGGCACGCTTGTTCCAGAGCGTGCCTTCCTATTGGCCTCGTCGCCGACGGGGGAAGGGGGCAGAGCCTACCAGAGCAGCGTTGCTCTGAGACTCTGCAGAAAGTTACGTGAACCCAGGGGTGAGGACCTAGCGGTTCAGGTCCTCCCCTGGGTTAAAAGCTAATACACAAAGAAGAGAGCAGAGGGAAGGTGAGTAAATTGTCCTTTAAAGTTGTGTAGCCGGTTCACTACCGTGTAATTGAACCGCGACAGGACATTACCCAGCGATATCGGCTCTGGTAAATGAGCCTGTGTGTCTTTGTATGTGTTTTTCTGCACTCTACATTAATACTAGTGTGTGTATTGTTGAAAAGTACATTTAAGGCACAGCCACACTGCAACCACCTGAATCGCACGCCATTTACATGCTTTTGCTCTTTGTCTATTTCATTCTGAAAACGCATGCGATTTCAAGATCACAAGTTTTGTTGCGTTGCTGAATTTCATCAATTGGAAAATCGCCAATCACCTGAAAAATGCGCTTGTGTGGCCAGCCCTTAGAAGGGTAATGCAAGCTG
Organism: Hymenochirus boettgeri; assembly: GCA_019447015.1. Taxonomy (NCBI): domain Eukaryota; kingdom Metazoa; phylum Chordata; class Amphibia; order Anura; family Pipidae; genus Hymenochirus; species Hymenochirus boettgeri. Next base: position 57,124,403 of record CM033476.1, read on the forward strand.
CACGGATTTCAGTTAAGCCATACAGCATGTATTTAATGCAATGAAACTTAGCTTGCAGCAGGTCAATTCCCTGAGCTGAGGACGAATGTTTGCAATAATGCGTGATTGTGCTCGCTTGGGCAGGGGTGTTGCGCTTCCACAATTGGACCCTTGTAAAGGTACTGTAGCAAATGTAAATCTACGCCGCCCTAGAATATCTTTACAGTAGTTTACAGGCTATGTATACTACTACCACGGTCGTACAGTAACGAAAACCTGTGGTATCGCAAGTTTTTGAATATGGCCCTCCAACACTAAAATAATTAATTGCAGGTGAAACATACAAAGACACAGCAGTCTGTAACTGTGAATAGTGCAGGTTTATTGCAAAACATGCGTACTACGATGTTCTGACCCACTTGTCCTTCTTCAAGTGCTTGAGTGGGTTCTGAAACACACATGTTTTGCAAAAAACCTGCACTTTTCCCAGTTACAGACCTGTGTCTTTGTATATTTCACCTGCATTTTGTTTATATATCAGATTTGGTAGAGATCCGACACCCTAGATAACCAAATTAATACATCACACTACAACACTGCTACTAGGAAAATGTTAATCAGCTGCACCACCAATTTGAATATTGATGATTTAATATATTCCTACATCATAGGAATTAAGAGGTGCTGAAAATGTAATCAAGGCAAAAGTACTGGCAGGTAAGGGAAAATGTCAGCGTAAGATTTAGGAAACAAACAGGACCTAAAATGAGACTCATAGAGATAAATAAGGCAATTACTTTCTACTTAACAATGCATTTTTTTGTGTTTCTGAATAGAAAATGTGCCTTTAAGGAAATTTTTTCTACAGAACGGGTCTCAAATTGTACCAAATTTATAACTGATATGAAAATATAAAGATAAACTTTGATTGATCTGCTCTGAATCTCTCATACAAACCCACACTGACCTCTGTAAGTGGGAATGCAGGTATCGGAGCACAGCTGGGCTGTGTAAGAAGGTACAACTCATACAGGTGAGGAGCGCCAGTATGTAAGGTCTATTAACTTCCAGGATCAGGAGACTCTGTAGTCTGCTTGATGACTTGACAGTAGACCTCATCTTGGAGTGGCCCTAGATCCAGGCATGTCTGTAGAACTCCCTGCATTAGTGGCACAGGTTCTCTCTCACTCTCAAGCTGTTGAAGTGAGTTAAAGATCTTGACTGCTTCATCACGAAGTGCTGTGTAGCCTTTGCCATTATAAGCTTGAAGAGGGGAAAAAAATAACATCAAATCTTATTTTTTTCTTTAGTTTTAGTGTTTCAAATCTTGCACTGTATTGGTTGTATCTAATTTTCAAATTATTATGTCCCAGTGGAAATTTATCCATGAATTTTCAGAGCACTAAAAAAATGGATTCAATCTAGCCTAATGCTATATTATATAACATATACCGTAATACTCGATATAAGTCGACCCGAGTATAAGTCGAGGTCCTATTTTTACCTCAAAAATGAGTAAAAACTGGTTGACTCGAGTATAAGTCGAGGTAGAAATTATGAACACTACTCTGCCTTCTGATTCTGTATTGTTTTGACGGTGACATGTACTTTTGTGCTTTGACTCCCACATTTATATTTGTCCTAACGCTTCTGCTTCCATTGTTCCTGCCTCCTGAACTCTGCTTCTCCTGGTTTCCTGTTGCTATGGCCTACCTTATTGTGGCTCCTGCTGTAATGTCATACTACATTCCTGCTTCTGGTTTCCTGATACTCTAGCTATAACCTAATTGCTATTCCTTGTTCCCTGCTGCTGTGCCATACTAATTACTGGTTCCTTGTTGCTGTGTCATATTCCATACTGCTCCTGGTCTCTGTTGCTGTGCTACCTTAGCAATATGTCATGCTGTGAAGGAATTGCAAGGAGGTATGTACTACAGGGGTCGAGTGGAAGAACTGTCTAGTACTGGCCAGCCTGTTCCACAGGTTTCACCCTCCAGCTGCAGAAGAGTCCGGGCCCCCGACATCACTTACCGTACTTGATGGAGGAATCCGGCTGCCGCATTCACTGATGGTCGCATCCACTGACGTCACCTCCGCGCTGGTCTCATTCCCGCGCCGAGTAGTGACGTCAGTGGATGCGACCATCACTGGATGCGGCAGCCGGATTCCTCTATCAAGTGAGTGACTGACCCGGTATAAGTCGAGGTTCAGTTTTCAGGCTGTTTTTACAGCCTGAAAACCTCGACTTATACTCGAGTATATACGTATATATATCCCTTATATTATATAATAAATTTATATTTTTACGGAGATTGCATTGAGTTTTTAGGAGCAACTAATTAGGTGGGGTTATTAACACTATTACACACTATTGCAACATTTTTGACCAGGCTCACTTTGCTAGGTCATGCCCATTTTTTAGACCACAATCACATTTTACATTGTTGCAAGTGTAGAACAATTATTGTCCTAAAATCTTCCCCCTTACAAGTACCCAGGTGAGGACCTGAATCACTAAGTCCTCACCCCTGGGACACTTTAAGTCAAGTTTTACTTACCCAAATTTTTCTTTGTTCCTAATGAACTGGGGGCTGACTAATACCAATTAAGGAACTGAGGGCTGGCAAACACCGAATAATAAACTAGAAGGCGACAAACACTGGCTAATGAACCAGATGGCTGACTACACTGACTAACCATCCGAAGGACTGAAAACACCTGGCTAATGATCTCGAGGGCTGACAACACTGGCTAATAAATTGGAGGGCTGACACACACTGGCTAATGAACTGGAGGCTGACTGGTAAAACAATCTGAAGGAGGATTTTCCTGTTCCTTGCCCTGTTGTGAGCTAGAGGTGTGCACTATGCCTTTCAAGCACTAACTTACTAATAACTTCTGTGGCAGCCCAAATTTTCATTAGAGACCAGCCTGGGGGGCATTTGCCCCAGCTACTGGGCTAGTCCTCCCCTGAACGGAAGTGGAGTTTTATGAACATCCCTGAGGTTCTGATCTTGCACAGTTAGCAAATCAAAGAATTATATTAGGCATTGTAAATGACAACAGGAAGTGTAAGGAAGTTCCTGTATTACACCAATTGTGCTTTTTGTAAAAAATGTGACAGTCTTAGCAATTAGAATTTACTCCCCCCCTTCCCTCTGTAGAGGTCCCCGTTATAGTTGAACTTAATTACCGCCAGACAATCAGAATCTAGTGATAATATTGAATCTGCATTCTCTATCATGGGGTTATGTTTTTCATTCAGCCAATCACAATAGGGCTGAGACAAATGGGTTAGCTTCCAACCTGGAAGTGACACATCAGTGTGGGGGGAAGTTGTTAGTGTTGGGAGAGACTGGGAGGCACAGTGAGCTTGGTCCTGTACCCCATAAAGACGTTGGACACTAACCCAAAACTGAGAAAGTGATTGTAATGCTGAGTGACACAGAAAGTCCCGACCCCTCCAGCAAGAGATTTTCTGGGACATCCCAGCTTACCATGGACTGGTGTCTTGGTGGTATGTATAGAACTGCACCATGGGAGAGATTAACCCTGTGATACAGTTACCTTCACATGTGGATTACAAATTACATCCTGGAAGCCTTTATTTGTGGGTGCACTGTGAGCCCATGTGTACGTGTGCTACCGATACTGCCTTCCACTGGCCAAAGTTCATAGTGCAGGCATGCACATTACAGAAAGTTTTGGTATTTACACTTTTAAGGAGAAATATTGTTTGATGTTATAGTTCCAGCGAACTGTATATTGCTAATTGGATATTGATATTATGTGTAATAATTACAATTAATGTTGATAGAAAAACACCATAATCTGCACGTGATTATCATTATTGCTCTGTCATCCCGTTAATAAATTTCATAGTCAATCAATACATGTCTGTTAACTAGTCTTCTCAGTTACCGTTAAGTCATGACACCCTCTCCATAGATAGTAGCAAACAATCTAGTTTCTGTTTGCTAGACAGGAAGTGATGTCTGTATGTGATAAAATGACTTGCATGTCTCTGAAACTACCCAGCATTCTTAGGGAAATGGCCAGTTTTTCCCATTTTCCCAATATTAATATATTAACAACTTAGGCCATGAGGCACCATCTGTATAAGATGGCTGTATTTCATTTTAACTCTATGGGGAGCAGGGGCATACCTGCAGGGGCCTGGCCCCCCGTGAGAATGGAGGCCAGGCCCCTGACCCCTTTCTCCCTCCAAGATGGCTCCCGCAAACCAGCCATTTTAAACAGATGACCGCATGTATGAATGAAACATATGCACGATCAGCTGTTTAAAAGACCAGACTGGAATTCTGGTTCAGTTCCGGAAGTTAAGGTCCGGTCTTTTAAAACAGCTAATTGCATGTATGTTTCATTCATACATGCGATCAGCTGTTTAAACCCTCCCGCGGTCACGGTAGTTACTCCAACTGATAGTTCCATAACAACATCTCTCACTAACACATGTAGCCAATCACCATCTTGTGCTGTCCTAATCCCATAGTGGTTGTAAATGTGTAACTTGCTGTGTTAATACTGATTGTATATACCTAGCATGTTAATCTGGATCCTGTATGGGGTTTCAGGTTGATTAATGGTGCTGTTTGGTTTGAATTGCATATTGTGACAATCACCTGGGTCTATTCTCAGACCTCCAGGTTTATTCCATGGATTATAGCTGTCAGGTAGGTGGTTGGATAGTGACTCCTACTGTCTGAAGTGACCTAAATAATCCTTCCCTAAACCAATAGTGTATAGCTATGGACGTAAGGGAAGAGCAGATGAATCACTTGCATGTTCAAACCTTTGGGTAGGAATTGCTAAAGCATGACCATGGGCTTTTGATGTCTGTAGTCAGTAAAATGGCTTTATTCCAAAATGTTTGAAAAAGTTTCCAGCATATCTGTTGTATTCAATTACCGTATATACTTGAAATATAAACGACCGGGTATAAACCGAGGTACCAAATTTCACCTAAAAAATCTAATAAAAGTTGTTGACTCAAGTATAAACCGGTAGAAACTTGGCATTCAAGATGTTTGGAAACTACAACTCCCGCTAATAAGCATGCTGGGAGTTGTAGTTCCCAAACATCTTGAATGCCACCCTCACCCTCCCACCCAGTTCAGTTTGTACCTGTGGGCTCTCCTCCATCCAGTAACTTGGGGCTTCCTGTTGGGCTTGTGACCTGTGTGCCAGCATTGAAGATCAGCATTCCGGCAGCCGCAATCAGGTAAGCATTCTGGCAGCCGCCGCTCATTCCCTGTACTGGCGCGCAGGCTGACGTCACTAATTGGTGGCCGGCAGTGACGTCGGCCGGCGCACCAGTACAGGGAATGATCGTGCGGCTGCCGAGGTGGTAAAGTAAGTAGTGACTCGAGTAATAACCGAGTTCAAGTTTTCAGGCTGATTTTCAGCCTGAAAAAACTCGGTTTATACTCGAGTATATACGGTAGATCACTGGACTTGAAGTTTAGTTCTTGAAGACGTTTCGCTAGTCATCTGACTGGCTTTCTCAATTCAGAAATTGAAAGCCAGTCTTATGACTAGTGAAACGTCTTTAAGAACTAAACTTCAAGTCCAGTGATCTAATTGAATACAACAGATATACCATGACTTGGATGATGAACCTTCAAAAGCATAAATTTTCCAGCATTCTGTGCAGCCATGGAATGCTGGGAGTTTGAGTTTTTAAAACATCTGAAAAGTTCAACACCCATGCTCTATACCATTTCACTGTATTGCATCTAAAGGGCATGTCAACCCTCTGATCGACTTTAAATATGTTATAGTGCTCCTATCCCACCCCCAATCGCTATGTTAACATGTATAAAAAAACTTACGGTACTTTCCTTCATTCCCCTGGCACTGTAATCTCAGCCCTCTATGTTCTGGAACTGCAGCGGGGGGGACAGACCTGCAGCCGCGTCTGTGATTGGCTGAGAGGCATTATAGAAACGCCGGGGAATAAAGGAAAGCAAGTAATGTTTGGATCTTTTTTTTTTTTCAAGTAATTATAGCGGTTGGGTTGAGATAGGGACTGCTACACTTCAGAAGGGAGGAAGGGGGAAGGAGAAAGGGAGAGAAAATCGTGGAGGAGAGGGAGAGCATCTCTGCACATGCCAAACTTCTCCCGAGGAGAGCTACAAGGCAGAAACCTTTAGGGACACAGCCAGGCTCCTGCCTTCATTTTTGGGATTTTACACAGACATTGCAGGGCAGCAATTTTGAGCAGGGATGTACGGTAAGGATTTTTAAGACTACACAATGGGGCCAGTAGGGAGTATAGTTTAGTGAGTATAGTATAGTTTTGGGGGTAGACATGCCTTTATATATTCATTAGCCAATGGACATAAAGAAGAAACTTACTGCTAACAGAGAATGCTGGGAGTTGTAGTTTTCTATGTTGTAGTTTTTCTATTTTAAAAATTCAACACCCCTGCTCCATACCATTGGGCTGTATTACATCTGGACAAATTACTTACTTAAAGGACAATAAGAAAAAACTACTACAACAGAGAATGCTGGTATTTGTAGCTTTCAAACATGTGAACAGTCACAGTTCAACACCCCTGCTCCATATCCCATTAGGATGAATTACATCTAGACACATGCCCTCAGCAACAGGCAATAAATTAGATACTTTGCATGTCTCCACCCATTACTTTGGTGAGAAATATGTGTTTATGTTACATATTAGTGCAATGCTATTATATAACATGAGTCTGTGAGGTACCTTCTGTTATAAAAGGCTCTACTTCCTTTTATACTCTGTGGGGAGCTTTTGCTCCTTTAAAAACATCTCTTCCTAATCTTTATTGCTTATCACTATCCTGTGCTGTCCTTACACCATAATGATGTAGATCTGGAACCTGCTGTGGTAAATACTATTAAGTATGAACCTAGCATGTTAATCTGGATCCTGTATAGAATCTCAGGTTGTTCAATGGTGCGGTTTAGTTTGAACTGTGCATTGTGGCAGAATTGCCTGGGTCTGTCTGGCATGTCAAATGGATAAGGAGGGTATGTGTGTTTGCTCATATATGCGTGGGATTGCCTGGGTCCCTTTTAGGACTTATACCATTTTAGCCTCCCCCTGGATACTTGCTGGAAGTGGAAAGAGAGCAAGTTTGGAATGGTCTCTGATGCCTACTGGCTAAAGGGATGTAAGTAGCCTATCTCTGGCCCTTCATCTTAACAGCTATGGCCATAAGGGAGAGGCAGACAGATCCCGAATCACTTGAATGTTGTGCACTTTGTGTTTGGTATCACCTGAAAGCATGACCCCTAGCTTTCAATAAAAATAATAATAAAAATTGTGCTGTTAGGTTGAACTGCACATTGTGGCAGGATTACCTGGCAAAACACACACAAATTTCACTGTGCACCAACAACACTTTTGCTAGTATATTGAAGGAAGATATATAGATATATCCCACTAAGGTTACTTACTACCAGATGGTAAGCTAAAATGGTATGGTGAAACCAGCAAGTGCAATACAAAGAGGTTTTCTTTGCTTGCTTGAGTGCAAATAAAGTTTGTCTGGGGCTGGTTTTACTGGGAATCCACAAGTGAATGATGGAGGGATTCCCAATCCTTAGTCCAGTCTGGGATTTTCAGACAGTACCTGAAACTGATTCACCTGGCTTTTTAGGGAGGGTTCTAGACTGTGTCTCTCTCTATCTGGGAGCTGTGAGCTGCAACTGACTGAGTCTACTGTGAGTAGAAATAAAACGGTTTTATTTGTCCTGTGTCTTTTAGGGGACACTTGTATAGTGAGGGAAATCACTGTTATTAAATAGTGCTCAGATGAGCAGGTATTTGTTATTTTGTTTGTTTTCCGCATTGCTATTAAGCAATACCCATACCTGTTGTGGAATAAAACACAGGCTTATTATTCCTACACTGAGAATCCTTGGTCTTTTTTGTGTCTATGCACCATGTAATACTTCCCAACAAGTTCTTGAATTTGACTATCTCTACATTTGGTGTTGGATGCGGGCAGCAGGGGAGGACTGGCCCAGTAGGCTGAGGGCAAATGCCCCCTGGGCTGGTCTCCAATGAAACATTTGGGCTGCCTCAGAAGCTAATAGTAAGTTACATGCTTGAAATGCACAGCACACACCTTTGCTCTAGCATGGGCAAGGAACAGAAAATTCCTCTCCTCTTTCAGATCGTTTACCAGTCAGCCCAATTCATACATGTTACTCAGCCCTCAGTTGATACCAATGTTTCAGCCCTCCAGTTCATTAGCCAGTGTTAGTCGTCCTTTAGTTATACTTACCCAAAGTAAGTCAACTTACTTGGGTAAGGGGACATCTGCAAGGCCCAGTTTACAGTTTATAAACCATGCAGCCAAAATAAAAACCTTCAAGCCAGGTCCATGTCTTGGTTCCCATGAGTGTAAATTCTTAGCAAAATGGCAAGGGCCTTATGAAATTGTAGAGAAAGTTGGTGACGTCAATTATCGAGTAAACCAACCTGGGAGAAGAAAACTTCAAATCAAATTTACCACATAAACCTCTTTGTATAATATATTATAGTATATATGATATATATATATATATATATATATATATATATATATATATCTATATATATATATATATATATATATATACGATATATTATCGTAAACCAACCTGGGAGAGAAACTTCAATCAAATTTACCACATAAACTACTTTGTATAATATATATATATAGTGTTAAAGAAAGCACAGCACACCACCGAACACAGCTGCCTGGTGCCAGTATAAAGGGAGACTCACTGTATGACTCCTTCCAAATACATCCAGTAGTATATACGGCACACGGTCTTCAATGCAAAGATTTCTTTATTGTATCAACGTGCCATGTACATCAAACAAGCAACGTTTCGGAGCTACAAGCTCCTTTCTCAGCTTATACAAAAATGGCATCCATGTAGAACACCCTCCCACTTCCTTATATACTGATTGACAGGAAATGACATCACTTGTTAACTTGTAACCCATTCAGTAATTAACCAACACATGACTGTTTACAATTACACAACTTCAGTTATAGAATTCTATTACCCATATATCTCTCTTGTCTCAACCCACAGCCGCATAGCCTACAGGGAAAAGCAGGACTGATTCCATACCCAATACACACACTCACAAAAATAAAAACAAATCATAGTCTCATTGAGACCATGCGGTGTCAGTGAGTTCAACCTGTGAACCCACCACACTTCTTTTTGCCTTAATCTCTGTACTCCGTCTCCTCCACGCCGTGGCACAGGAACAATTCCAGTGCCATATATCTCAAGTCAGAGTCACTGTGGCCCTCCTGCTTGTAATGTTTTGAGACCGGTAATCTATCGTCCCTCTCTGTCTGATACTGGATCTGTGCTGATATCCTTGACTTCAGGGGTTGTGTGGTTTCCCCCACATACAATTTTTGGCAAGGACACCACGCACTGTCATACTATATTTCATTTTGAAGACCTCTCCAGTCTGGGGGTGGGTGAATTCCTGTCCTTTGTGCACAAATTTACACTGTGCACAACGTAGACACGGAAACATCCCATTTTTTTATTCCCCATAAAAGTAACCCTTTTTCTTTCGAGGGGACATATTCAGATCTTACTAAGAGTCGACCACACGTACGACCTTTTGTATATGAGATCCTCGGGGCCTCTTGAAACTCCTCTACCTCGGGTAGGCATTCTTAAAGACATGTCAGTGTCTCCTCACAATCTGGCCAATCCTGTCACTGCCCACCCCAAAATCCATAATCAGCGGAATACGTTTATCTTTAGTTTTTGTCACCCACCTGTTTTGTTTCGAAACACTTTTTCTAGCTGTCATGAGGCAAGTCCCACAGTGACTCTGACTTGAGATATATGGCACTGGAATTTGTTCCTGGGCCACGACGTGGAGGAGACCGAGTACAGAGATTAAGGCAAAGGGAAGAGTGGTGGGTTCACAGGTTGAACTCACTGACACCGCATGGTCTCAATAGAGACTATGATTTGTTTTTATTTTTGTGAGTGTGTGTATTGGGTATGGAATCAGTCCTGCTTTTCCCCTGTAGGCTATGCGGCTGTGGGTTGGGACAAGAGAGATATATGGGTAATAGAATTCTATACTGAAGTTGTGTAATTGTAAACAGTCATGTGTTGGTTAATTACTGAATGGGTTACAAGTTAACAAGTGATGTCATTTCCTGTCAATCAGTATATAAGGAAGTGGGAGGGTGTTCATACATGGATGCCATTTTTGTATAAGCTTGAGAAAGGAGCTTGTAGCTCCGAAACGTTGCTTGTTTGATGTACATGGCACGTTGGTAAAGTAAGTAGTGACTCGAGTATAAACCGAGTTCAAGTTTTCAGGCTGATTACAGCCTGAAAAAACTCGGTTTATACTCGAGTATATACGGTAGATCAACTGGACTTGAAGTTTAGTTCTGAAGACGTTTCGCTAGTCATCTGACTGGCTTTCTCAATCAGAAATTGAGAAAGCCAGTCTTATGATAGTGAAACGTCTTTAAGAACTAAACTCAAGTCCAGTTGATCTAATTGAATACAACAGATATACCATGACTTGGATGAATGAGAACCTTCACAAGCATAAATTTTCCAGCATTCTGTGCAGCCATGGAATGCTGGGAGTGTTAGTTTTAAACATCTGAAAAGTTCAACACCCATGCTCTATACCATTTCACTGTATTGCATCTTAAAGGGCATGTCAACCCTCTGATCGACTTTAAATATGTTATAGTGCTCCCTATCCAACCCCCAATCGTATGTTAACATGTAAAAAAAACTTACGGTACTTTCCTTCATTCCCCTGGCACTGTAATCCAGCCCTCTATGTTCTGGAACTGCAAGCGGGGGGGACAGACTGCAGCCGCGTCTGTGATTGGCTGAGAGGCATTATAGAACGCCGGGGAATAAAGGAAAGCAAGTAATGTTTGGATCTTTTTTTTTTTACAAGTAATTATAGCGGTGGGTTGAGATAGGACTGCTACACTTCAGAAGGGAGGAAGGGGGAAGGGAGAGGGAGAGAAAATCGGAGGGAGAGGGAGAGCATCTCTGCAATGCCAAACTTCTCCCGGAGGAGAGCTACAAGGAGAAACCTTTAGGGACACAGCCAGGCTCCTGCTCTTCATTTTTGGGATTTTACACAGACATTGCAGGGCAGCAATTTTGAGCAGGGATGTACGGTAAGGATTTTTAAGACTACACAATGGGGCCAGTAGGGAGTATAGTTTAGTGAGTATAGTATAGTTTTGGGGGTAGACATGCCCTTTAATAGATTCATTAGCCAATGGACATAAAGAAAAAACTTACTGCTAACAGAGAAGCTGGGAGTTGGAGTTTTCTATGTTGTGTTTTTCTATTTTAAAATTCAACACCCCTGCTCCATACCATTGGGCTGTATTACATTGGACAAATTAATTACTTAAAGGACAATAAGAAAAAACTTACTACAAACAGAGAATGCTGGTATTTGTAGCTTTCAAACATGTGAACAGTCACAAGTTCAACACCCCTGCTCCATATACCATTAGGATGAATTACATCTAGACACATGCCCTCAGCAACAGGCAATAAATTAGATACTTTGATGTCTCCACCCATTACTTTGGTGAGAAATATGTGTTTATATGTTACATTATTAGTGCAATGCTATTATAATAACATGAGTCTGTGAGGTACCTTCTGTTATAAAAAGGCTCTACTTCTTTATACTCTGTGGGGAGCTTTAGCTCCTTTAAAAACATCTCTTCCTAATCTTTATTGCTTACACTATCCTGTGCTGTCCTTACACCATAATGATTGTAGATCTGGAACCTGCTGTGGTAAATACTATTAAGTATGAACCTAGCATGTTAATCTGGATCCTGTATAGAATCTCAGGTTGTTCAATGGTGCGGTTTAGTTTGAACTGGCATTGTGGCAGAATTGCCTGGGTCTGTCTGGCATGTAAATGGATAAGGGAGGGTATGTGTGTTTGCTCATATTATGCGGTGGGATTGCTGGGTCCCTTTTGGACTTATACCATTTTAGCCCCCCCTGGATACTTGCTGGAGTGGAAAGAGAGCAAGTTTGGAATGGTCTCTGATGCCTACTGGCTAAAGGGATAAGTAGCCTATCTCGGCCCTTCATCTTAACAGCTATGGCCATAAGGGAGAGGCAGACAGATCCCGAATCACTTGAATGTTTGTGCACTTTGTGTTGGTATCACTGAAAGCATGACCCCTAGCTTTCAATAAAAATAATAAAAAAAAATTGTGCTTTAGGTTGAACTGCACATGTGGCAGGATTACCTGGCAAAACACACACATAATTTCCACTGTGCACCAACAACACTTTGCTAGTATATTGAAGGAAGATATATAGATATATCCCACTAAGGTTACTTACTTACAGATGGTAAGCTAAAATGGTATGGTGAAACCAGCAAGCTTGACAAAGAGGTTTTTTGCTTGCTTGAGTGCAAATAAAGTTTGTGCTGGGTGGTTTTACTGGGAATCCACAAGTGAATGATGGAGGGATTCCCAATCCTTAGTCCAGTCTGGGATTTTCAGACAGTACCTGAAACTGATTCACCTGGCTGTTTTAGGGAGGGTTCTAGACTGTGTCTCTCTCTATCTGGGAGCTGTGAGCTGCAAACTGACTGAGTCTACGTGAGTAGAAAAAACGGTTTTATTTGTCCTGTGTCTTTTAGGGGACACTTGTATAGTGAGGAAATCACTGTATTAAATAGTGCTCAGATGAGCAGGTATTTGTTATTTTGTGTGTTTTACCTGGATTGCTATTAAGCAATACCATACCTGTTGTGGAATAAAAACACAGGCTATTATTCCTACACTGAGAATCCTTGGTCTATTTTTGTGTCTATGCACATGTGAATACTCCCAACAAGTTCTTGAATTTGACTAATCCTCTACATTTGGTGTGGATGCGGGCAGCAGGGGAGGACTGGCCCAGTAGGCTGAGGGGCAAATGCCCCCTGGGCTGGTCTCCAATGAAACATTTGGGCTGCCTCAGAAGCTATAGTAAGTTACATGCTTGAAATGCACAGCAAACCCCTTTAGCTCTAGCATGGGCAAGGAACAGAAAAATCCTCCTCCTCTTTCAGATCGTTTACCAGTCGCCCAATTCATTAGCAGTGTTACTCAGCCCTCCAGTTGATTAGCCAATGTTTCAGCCCTCCAGTTCATTAGCCAGTGTTAGTCAGTCCTTTAGTATACTTACCCAAAGTAGTCAACTACTTGGGTAAGGGGACATCTGCAAGGCCCAGTTTACAGTTTATACCATGCAGCCAAAATAAAAACCTTCAAGCCAGGTCCATGTCTTGGTTCCCATGAGTGAAATTCTTAGCAAAATGGCAAGGGCCTTATGAAATTGTAGAGAAAGTTGGTGACGCAATTATCGAGTAAAACAACCTGGGAGAAGAAAACTTCAAATCAAATTTACCACATAAACCTACTTGTATAATATATATAATATATGATATATAGATATATATATATATATATATATAATATAGTATATTATCGAGTAAAACCAACCTGGGAGAAGAAACTTCAAATCAAATTTACACATAACCTACTTTGATAATATATATATATATAGTGTTAAAGAAAGCACCGACACCACCGAACACAGCTGCCTGGTGCCAGTATAAAGGGAGACTCACTGTATGACTCCTTCCAAATACATCCAGTAGTATATACGGCACACAGGTCTTCAATGCAAAGATTTCTTATTGTATCAACGTGCATGTACATCAAACAAGCAACGTTTCGGAGCTACAAGCTCCTTTCTCAAGCTTATACAAAAATGGCATCCATGTATGAACACCCCTCCCACTTCTTATATACTGATTGACAGGAAATGACATCACTTGTTAACTTGTAACCCATTCAGTAATTAACCAACACATGACTGTTTACAATTACACAACTTCAGTATAGAATTCTATTACCCATATATCTCTCTTGTCTCAACCCACAGCCCATAGCCTACAGGGGAAAAGCAGGACTGATTCCATACCCAATACACACACTCACAAAAATAAAAACAAATCATAGTCTCTATTGAGACCATGCGGTGTCAGTGAGTTCAACCTGTGAACCCACCACACTTTTTTTGCCTTAATCTCTGTACTCGGTCTCCTCCACGCCGTGGCACAGGACAAATTCCAGTGCCATATATCTCAAGTCAGAGCACTGTGGCCCTCCTGCTTGTAATGTTTTGAGACCGGTAATCTCTCACCCTCTGTCTGATACTGGATCTGTGCGTGATATCCTTGACTTCAGGGGTTGTGTGGTTTCCCCCACATACAATTTTTGGCAAGGACACCACAGCACATGTCATACTATATTTCATTTTGAAGACCTCTCCAGTCTGGGGGTGGGTGAATTCCTGTCCTTTGTGCACAAATTTACACTGTGCACAACGTAGACACGGAAACATCCCCATTTTTTTATTCCCCATAAAAGTAACCCTTTTTTCTTTCGAGGGGACATATTCAGATCTTACTAAGAGTCGACCCACCGTACGACCTTTTGTATATGAGATCCTCGGGGCCTCTTGAAACTCCTCTACCTCTGGGTAGGCATTCTTAAAGACATGTCAGTGTCTCCTCACAATCTGGCCAATCCTGTCACTGCCCACCCCAAAATCCATAATCAGCGGAATACGTTTATCTTTAGTTTTTGTCACCACCTGTTTTGTTTCGAAACACTTTTTTCTAGCTGTCATGAGCAGTCCCTCTGGGTAACCCCTATTACGTAATTTTTGCATAGTCGCTTGTATCTGGGTCTCCATTTTTTCAGGATCCGAAACTATCCTATTAACTCTCTTTAACTGCCCCACAGGTATTGCTTTTTTAAAGGGCATGTCCACCCCCAAAACTATAATCCCCCCCAGTAATGGCCCCATCATGTAGTGTAATAAAATCCTTACCTCACATCCCAGCTCCATATGGTTCTCCTGTAGTCCCCCCCAGAAAGTCCCAAAAACTTCCCACCAGGAGGATAGCAGAGTCCATATAGGACTCTGCCTCCTACCTGGCCTCCGGGAGAAGTTTGGCATGCGTACTGCAGCCCTTCTCCCCCTCCCTCTCCCTCCTGTTTTGCTATCCCTCCCCCTACCATAAAACCCCTTGGCCACCTAATAAAATATGTTCTCCCAGCCCCAACCGCATAAAAATTATTTTTAGAAAGTCCCCAGAACTGTACTTACCTTCCCTCTCTCCCCCAGCATTCTGAGAAGCCGGCAGCCGCGTCTGTGATTGGCTGCCTCTCAGCCAATCACGGACGCGGATGCCGGTCCCGCCCCCTGCTTGCAGTGTCTCGCAAGCAGAAGGCCGGGCTGGGTGCCGGAGGAGAGAGGGAAGGTAAGTAAAGAACTGGGGACTTTCTTAAATTAATTTTATAGCGGTTGGGGCTGGGGGAGGGTATTCTATTACCTGGCAAAAGCTTTAATTTAGGGTGGACATGCCCTTTAACATACCCGGGATGAAAGCTCTTATACGAAAGCAGCTGGTTTCGATCAGTCGCCTTCGTAAAGAGCTCTGTATGTATACCCATATCCTTTGATACTCTCACATCCAAAAAACTAATTGTATGAAAATCATAATTTAAAGTATATTAAATGTCTGGATGTATGGCATTCAAAAATGTAAAGAACTCCTTTAGTAGTAGGACAAAATCCCAATCCCTTATATAACACCGAGATCTCAGTTGGTGAAAGAGTTACCTGTGACAGATTTATTATCGGGGTTTGTTCTTCCTCTCCCTTAGGGGTCGCTTGGGCATGGCTCCCCGATTTCCCATTTGTTCTCCTCCTCCGACCGCCCCTTCTGCAGGGTCGCGTTCTCTGACGACCTCTGTCAGAAAAGACGATGTCTTCGTATTCCGTTGGTCACCGCTCCGTAATTCCGGATCTGATCTCCACTGCCGTGCACGTGACATTCTATGTACTTCCGGCCCGGCCGACCAGTTGTATACTCTGCCACTCTCATAATCCTGGGCGTCTCTTTCAAATTTCTGCCGTTTGAAAAGGAAGAACAAACCTAAATCTGTCACAGGTAACTCTTACACCAACTGAGATCTAAGGGATTGGGATTTTGTCCTACTACTAAAATTAACTCTTTTCATACTGATATTGACTTATATGCTTTTTTCAGAAGACTTAGGTTGAAGACCCATTTCCACCAGCGACCAGGGGGTGGCAACCTGGGTGGAGGGGGTGGGGGTTTTGCCCTAAGGGATTTTCAATTAATTGGACATAGCAAATTTGTCCCCCCAACTACATATGCCGGAGTTGAGGTGTATATTAACAAAGTGAAGGTGGATGTTGGAAGAATTATTGGGGGTTTGAGTGACACACACGAGGAGTAATTTGACTGATGAAGAACTCTTAGCATTAAAGAACTTGCAAGACAGAGAGGACATTGTCATTAAGCCCTCCGATAAGGGGGGCTCTATTGTTGTTTTGGATGTCATGTATTATGAACAAGAGATCATTAAGCAATTATCAGATAGGGATGTGTATAGGGAGGTTTCTGTTGATCCCATGTGGGACATTAAGCGCAAAATGGATGATTTCATCTCTGAAATGAACAGAGATGGAATTATTGCGGAAGATGTGAAAAAATACCTCACAGTGGAACACCCCAGAATTCCGACTTTATATACCCTGCCCAAGGTTCACAAGAACCCTGTCTAACCGCCTGGAAGGCCTATTGTATCGGGTGTAGGTTCCATCTTTACCCCGATGGCCACCATGTTGGACTGGGTTCTTGCTCCATTGGTTCGGGTATCAGATCGTTCATCCTGGACACCTCTGACTTTTTAAAAAAGGTTAGGGGTGTTGAGGTGGAGAATTGGGAAGAGGTCATATTAGTAACCCTTGATGTGGCATCCTTATATACCTCTATCCCCCATAGTCAGGGGATAGAGGCATCTGTGAGGTTGCTCACATTAAGCGGTTTATATGACGAAGACCAAATTCGATTCTTTAGACAATGTCTTGAATTAATATTGCATAACAATTATTTTTCTTTTGGTGGTAGGTTCTACATTCAGCAGAGGGGCACTGCCATGGGATCCAATTTGCCGCTCCAGCCTATGCCAATGCCTTCATGGCTGGCTAGGATGACTTTGTCTATGTGTCTCCACTATTTAGGACAGCTTGTCTGTCGTGGTGGAGATACATAGACGACGTCTTTCCTCATATGGCGGGGCGGCATGGATCCCTGGAGGAGTTCTTTACATTTTTGAATACCATACATCCAGACATTAAATATACTTTAAATTATGATTTCATACAATTGTTTTGGATGTGAGAGTATCAAAGGATATGGGTATACATACAGAGCTCTATACGAAGACGACTGATCGAAACCACTGCTGCTTTGTATAAGAGCTTTCATCCCGGGTATGTTAAAAAAGCGATACGGGGCAGTAGAGAGTAATAGGATAGTCGGATCCTGAAAAAAGGGAGACCAAGATTACAAGCGACTATGCAAAAATTACGTAATAGGGGTTACCCAGAGGGACTGCTCATGACAGCTAGAAAAAAGTGTTTCGAAACAAAACAGGTGGTGACAAAAACTAAAGATAAACGTATTCCGCTGATTATGGATTTTGGGGTGGGCAGTGACAGGATTGGCCAGATTGTGAGGAGACACTGGCATGTCCTTAAGAATGCCTACCCAGAGGTAGAGGAGTTTCAAGAGGCCCCGAGGATCTCATATACAAAAGGTCGTACGGTGGGTCGACTCTTAGTAAGATCTGAATATGTCCCCCCGAAAGAAAAAAGGGTTACTTTTATGGGGAATAAAAAAATGGGGATGTTTCCGTGTCTACGTTGTGCACAGTGTAAATTCGTGCACAAAGGACAGGAATTCACCCACCCCCAGACTGGAGAGGTCTTCAAAATGAAATATAGTATGACGTGATACTTCCTATGTGGTTTATGTGCTGTGGTGTCCTTGCCAAAAATTGTATGTGGGGGAAACCACACAACCCCTGAAGTCAAGGATATCACAACACAGATCCAGTATCAGACAGAGGGACGATAGATTACCGGTCTCAAAACATTACAAGCAGGAGGGCCACAGTGACTCTGACTTGAGATATATGGCACTGGAATTCGTTCCTGTGCCACGGCATGGAGGAGACCGAGTACAGAGATTAAGGCAAAGGGAAGTGTGGTGGGTTCACAGGTTGAACTCACTGATACCGCATGGTCTCAATAGAGACTATGATTTGTTTTTATTTTTGTGAGTGTGTGTATTGGGTATGGAATCAGTCCTGCTTTTCCCCTGTAGGCTATGCGGCTGTGGGTTGGGACAAGAGAGATATATGGGTAATAGAATTCTATACTGAAGTTGTGTAATTGTAAACAGTCATGTGTTGGTTAATTACTGAATGGGTTACAAGTTAACAAGTGATGTCATTTCCTGTCAATCAGTATATAAGGAAGTGGGAGGGTGTTCATACATGGATGCCATTTTTGTATAAGCTTGAGAAAGGAGCGCACAGTGGAAATTATGTGTGTATGTTTTGCTATGTGTAGTTGCAGTGCTCACAGGAACCATCAGGAAACACCCAGGGGGGCAATAATAAAATTAGTCTGAAGGTCCTAAAAAAAACCAAAAAATCGCATCATATTAAATGAACAAATACACACTTATATCCTCCCTTAAATATACTACCTGCCAGCTAGAATATAGAGGGTCTATGTGGAATATACCTGCAGGTCTGAGAACTGACCCAGGCAGTCTAAACAGCACCTTTGGGCAATCAAAAGCAGCCCATACATATATCCGATTTTACTTTCCCGACCGAGTGCTCCTGCGACATTAGACCGATCTTGCAAGAACTGCCTGTCTGTGGCATAGAATAATGGGAAAGGTGGTTCTGGCAAGATCAAACTAATATTGCATGAGAGCTTAGTTGGATAAGTAAAATCGGATATATGTATAGCCACCTTAAATCCTATACAGTATCCTGATTAACATGCAAGGTTCATATTTATTAGTATTTACCACAACAAGTTTAACTAACCTATGGGGTTAGGACTTGGGAGCACAGGATACTGATTGAATATACATGTTAGGGAGAGTTGTGGATAGAGGAGCTAAAAGCTCCACATAGAGTATAAAATAAAATAGAGCCTTTTTATAACAGAAGGTACCTCATAGAATCATGTTATTATAATAGCATTGCCTTAATAATCA
Organism: Hymenochirus boettgeri; assembly: GCA_019447015.1. Lineage (NCBI taxonomy): Eukaryota > Metazoa > Chordata > Amphibia > Anura > Pipidae > Hymenochirus > Hymenochirus boettgeri. Next base: position 57,143,622 of record CM033476.1, read on the forward strand.
AACATATAAACACATATTTCTCATTTAACCCTTTCACTGCCAGGAGATTTTCATTTTTTTTTGCGTTAACTGCCAGAAGAATTTTCATGATTTTGCCCTCAATCGCTTTAGACTAATTTTACAGTAGGAAACCTTGCAGTAAATCAGGAATATTATACATTCTTTTTTTCAGCACAAAGTGTACTTTAACATGGTAACAGTATTTTGTAACTTTTCTGGAAATTTTACTGGAATTATGGGTAAAATATGTAAAAAAAATGAAAAATTTGCAAATTTTCATGGATTTTTCCCATTTTTATTTATAGTTATCTTAAGGTTACACACAAAAATCTTACTGTTTCTAAAAGCTCTGATACTCCCGAGTACAACGATACCAGATATATGTAGGTACCCCACTTTTCCTGTACAGGAGACTCCCCCAAACTAAAACTGCACCATCAAGAATATTACACCAAATTAAAATGTATAACCACTACTGACAGTTGGTCAGCGTTTCCCATTTTGAGTCTAGTTGGTGTTGGCCACGTCTTCTGTGGCATTTTTTTTTTTCCACTTTTGCATTTTATGGCATAACGTTTTTGATTCAAGTATTTAACATTGTGGTGAGATTTGTCTTCTTTCCCTTGGGGGCTTTTTTTCCCTTTGTGGGGTTCGGTGGTGCCTTTTCCCCCGATTTTTTGGGGGTCTCTGTTTTGCTCCTTACCCGCGCCCCTTCTTGAATCTTTTTCATTTGTCCTTCCCCCCTCCTGGTGCAATGTGTCCCATTTGAGCTAGTTGTGTGGCCATCTTGTCTCCTTGGTAATCATTTTCTTTCTCCTGCATTTATGGGCATATCCTTGTTTGATTCAGGGCATTCTTACTGGAAGCATTTGATAATTTGTACAAGATTCTTTTTTTTATCATGACTATATTTGGAAATTTTGCCATGTATTTTATTTAACTTTGAATTTATTTTGATAAATTCATTTTTTTTCCTTGAAACTCTTTGGTAAATAATAATTATTCAGCAGATTTTTAATCATGAACCTTTTACTTTCTGTTATTTTGTTTTTGCGCTCTATTTTTTTATTATTCCATTGGTTGTATGCATTAATACGAATCACACCCGATTTGGTAGCTGAAGAATATGTGTAGATTCCAAAAAATATATAGTTTGGTTTGGGGTGTTATTTTCTTACTATAGTAGTTGAGGTGTTTATGGGGTCTGTACAAATCTGAATAAGCTTTCTTGTAATGGGGGGGCCTTTTTCATTGACCTTGGCCTCACTTTTGCTTTTGCTAGTTTATTCCACGTTTGTTTGCGTGTGTAACCATACAATAATGGGCATATTATCCGTTTGATTCTTGCTTTGTATCTCTTGGAAGATTGATATTTTGGTACCTTTTTTTTTACATTACTTGTAATTTTTGGCAGATTTCTGACTTTCTTCTTTTTGAGATGTGTTTTTTCCTTATTTTTTTAATTTCTGCTTTATAAAACTGAATTTGAAACTTCTACGAATAACTGACGCCCCCGCACCGTTGAATAACCTATGTATGGTACGATAGAACAAACTACACGAATTTCGTTAGATTAAGGGTTGTGTGGGATTTGAAAATATATGATGTTTTGTGGGGGTTTGTTTTGTGGGAAAATTTGGCAAGACTGTTCAAATATTCAGATTTGCTGAATATTTTGCGTGTTTCTTCTGAGGCCATTTCTGTGCTATTGGTCTCACTTTGGCCTTGTTTTCTGCTTTTCCACGTTCCTGCTATGTGTTAAACTCACACATATGGCATTATACCGTTTTGATCAGTACTATTTGGGTTACGATTGATTTATTTTAGTAGCTGTTTTTTTTACAATTCTCATGATGTTTTTGGCATGTCCTTGATTTCTTTTCTAACCTTTTGATAGTTGGTTTTTTGTAGTCATTTAATTTTTTCAGACAAATGCGAACTTTATGAAGAACTTTTCATTGCTCGCACACTAAACCATTTGATGGTAAGTGAATGATAACAACTACAGTGTTACAATACTTGAAGTGTGATTAGATATTTACCGATGATAATTATATAGTTTGTTGGGGGTTATTTTTTTCTAAGTTAACGATATCTTAACGAACGGTTGAGTGTTTTGTGGAAAAATCGGCAGACTTGGTTACACATTTCGGAATTATTTGGCTTATAATGTTTTTTTTGTTCTCTGTGTTTCTGAGTTAATGTACTTATTGTTCCCTTTCGTTGGCTACTGTGTTTTTTCGCTTTTCCACGTACTTTCGCGTGTGTAACCATCACATATGGCATACCGTTTGATTCAGGGACATTTGGAGATTGATATTTTAGTCAATCTTTTTTTTTACATTTTCTCATGTAGTGTTTTTTGCATGAATTCATTCCTACCTTTTTGACGTTGTTTTTTTGGTTTTATTTGTTCTATTTTTCAGATCAATATGCCAACTTTCTTTTTCTAAACGAATTGCGCATACTTTTGAGCTATTGATGGTTATGTAATAACCAATACTACAGTGTTCATGCTCAATTTAGGTAGTTTAGGAATGCTGATATTTGAGGTACGGAGATTTTTAAGGTTTGGTCTTCTTTCCTCTGTGACTCTTGGTGGTTTGTGTTGTGCTTTGTGGAAAAATTACTTTTTTTGCAGACTGTCAAAATTCGGAATTGGCTAAATATTTTTCTGCTTTTTCATCTTTTCTGAGTTCTCAACTCTGGTAGCAATGTCTACACTTACTTGGCTTTTTCCATTTGCTTCTCCACTGTCCGCTGTTGTGTAAATCCACCATACTGGCATCTCCGTTTGATTTCAGGACATTTGGCGAATTGATATTTAGTACTTTTTTTACATTCCATGAGGTTTGGTGCATGGAATTCTACCTTTTGAAGTTTGTTTTTTGTTCATTTTTCAGACAATGCAAACTTTCTATCGAATGAATTTTGCGCCCATCGCCATGTGAGGTGATGAGAACAAACTACGTTTTACATGTGAGGTGTGTAGTATTTCAGTGAATATATAGTTTGTGTGGGGTTATTTCTAAGTTACGGGGGTGTGTTTTTTTTGAAAAAACTGCAGACTGTCCAAATTCGGCAGTTGGCTAATATATTTTTTGCCTGTTTCTGAGCCATCGTGCATTGTCTCACTTTGTGGCTTTTTCGCTTCCCTTGCTTCACGTTTCGCGTTGTGTAACACATATATGGCTTAAATCTCGTTTGATTCATTATGATCATGACTATTGGGATTTGATATTTGGTAACTTTTTTTTACATCCATGGTGTTTTGGCATATTTCTTTCTTGAATGTTGTTTGATGTCATTTTTTTTTGAAATCTGGTAAAAGTGCAAACTTCTACGAAGAACTGCGCCCAACACCATTGAGTTATCAATGAATCGAATCTACAAGCGTTACATAGCTGATGGTGTGAGATTTCAGGAATATATAGTTTGTGGGGGTATTCTGAGTTGGGGGGGTGATTTTTGGAAAAACTGCAGACTGTTCAAATACAAAAACTGGCTATTTTTTTTTTGCTAGCTACTGACATTTGGCACTGGTCACGCTCTGGGTTAGTTGGTAGCCATGTCTCTGGGTACACCACCATGATGTGGCATACGGTTTTATTCGGAGGAGTTAGGCTTTGATATTTGAGATGCGTTTAAACTTTCCTCCACATTTTTACTGACAATTCGCTATTTTTGTTTTTCTCTGATTTTACAGTTGAGGAACAAAAGAGAAATATGTGAGAAAACAATTACAATTGGAACGAAGATGCGTGCGCTCCGTTATCTGCATTTTGATCAATAACTACCTTTCTACTTTCTATAATAATTCCTGCGGTTTGGTATGTTGTGAGTTGTTCTATAAATGATATCATCACTTGTGGGGTATCTTGAGTTTTTTGTATGGTACTCAGATATTCTTTTAATTATTTATGGTGACGTCAATTATCGAGTAAACCAACCTGGGAGAAGAAAACTTCAAATCAAATTTACCACATAAACCTACTTTGTATAATATATATATATATAGTGTTAAAGAAAGCACAGCACACCACCGAACACAGCTGCCTGGTGCCAGTATAAAGGGAGACTCACTGTATGACTCCTTCCAAATACATCCAGTAGTATATACGGCACACAGGTCTTCAATGCAAAGATTTCTTTATTGTATCAACGTGCCATGTACATCAAACAAGCAACGTTTCGGAGCTACAAGCTCCTTTCTCAAGCTTATACAAAAATGGCATCCATGTATGAACACCCTCCCACTTCCTTATATACTGATTGACAGGAAATGACATCACTTGTTAACTTGTAACCCATTCAGTAATTAACCAACACATGACTGTTTACAATTACACAACTTCAGTATAGAATTCTATTACCCATATATCTCTCTTGTCTCAACCCACAGCCACATAGCCTACAGGGGAAAAGCAGGACTGATTCCATACCCAATACACATCACTTTCGAGAAACCAACCTGGGAGAAGAAAAACTTCAAATCAAATACCACATAAACCTACTTTGTATAATATATATATAGTTATGATATATCTATATATAATATATATATATAATATACTATATATTATCGAGGTAAACCAACCTGGAGAGAAAGAAAACTTCAAATCAAATTTACACATAAACCTAATTTGTATAATTATATATATATAGTTGTTAAGAAAGCACAGCACACCACCGAACACAGCTGCCTGGTGCCAGTATAAAGGCCTGAGACTCACTGTATGACTCCTCAAATACATCCAGTAGTATATACGGCACACAGGTCTTCAATGCAAGATTTCTTTATTGTATCAACGTGCATGTACATCAAACAAGCAACGTTCGGAGCTACAAGCTCCTTTCTCAAGCTTATACAAAAATGGCATCCATGTATGAACACCCCCCACTTCCTTATATACTGATTGACAGGAAATGACATCACTTGTTAACTTGTAACCCATTCAGTATAACAACACATGACTGTTTACAATTACACAACTTCAGTATAGAATTCTATTACCCATATATCTCTCTTGTTCAACCCACAGCCACATAGCCTACAGGGGAAAAGCAGGACTGATTCCATACCCAATAACACACACTCACAAAAATAAAAACAAATCATAGTCTCTATTGAGACCATGCGGGTGTCAGTGAGTTCAACCTGTGAACCACCACACTTCTTTTTGCCTTAATCTCTGTACTCGGTCTCCTCCACGCCGTGGCACAGGAACAATTCCAGTGCCATATATCTCAAGTCAGAGTCACTGTGGCCCTCCTGCTTGTAATGTTTTGAGACCGGTAATCTATCCACCTCTGTCTGATACTGGATCTGTGCGTGTATCCTTGACTTCAGGGGTTGTGTGGTTTCCCACATACAATTTTTGGCAAGGACACCACAGCACATGTCATACTATATTTCATTTTGAAGACCTCTCCAGTCTGGGGGTGGGTGAATTCCTGTCCTTTGTGCACAAATTTACACTGTGCACAACGTAGACACGGAAACATCCCCATTTTTTTATTCCCCATAAAAGAACCCTTTTCTTTTGAGGGGACATATTCAGATCTTACTAAGAGTGACCCACCGTACGACCTTTTGTATATGAGATCCTCGGGGCCTCTTGAAACTCCTCTACCTCTGGGTAGGCATTCTTAAAGACATGTCAGTGTCTCCTCACAATCTGGCCAATCCTGTCACTGCCCACCCCAAAATCCATAATCAGCGGAAACGTTTATCTTTAGTTTTTGTCACCACCTGTTTTGTTTCGAAACACTTTTTTCTAGCTGTCATGAGCAGTCCCTCTGGGTAACCCTATTACGTAATTTTTGCATAGTCGCTTGTAATGGGTCTCCATTTTTTCAGGATCCGAAACTATCCTATTAACTCTCTTTAAACTGCCCCACAGGTATTGCTTTTTTAAAGGGCATGTCCACCCCAAAACTATAATCCCCCCAGTAATGGCCCCATCATGTAGTGTAATAAAATCCTTACCTCACATCCCAGCTCCATATGGTTCTCCTGTAGTCCCCCCAGAAAGTCCCAAAACCCCACCAGGAGGTAGCAGAGTCCATATAGGACTCTGCCTCCTACCTGGCCTCGGGAGAAGTTTGGCATGCGTACTGCAGCCTCCCCCTCCCTCTCCCTCCTGTTTTGCTATCCCTCCCCCTACCATAAAACCCCTTGGCCACCTAATAAAATATGTTCTCCCAGCCCCAACCGCATAAAAATTATTTTTAGAAAGTCCCCAGAACTGTACTTACCTCCCTCTCTCCCCCAGCATTCTGAGAAGCCGGCAGCCGCGTCTGTGATTGGCTGCCTCTCAGCCAATCACGGACGCGGATGCCGGTCCCGCCCCCGCTGCAGTGTCTCGCAAGCAGAAGGCCGGGCTGGGTGCCGGAGGAGAGAGGGAAGGTAAGTAAGAACTGGGGACTTTCTAAATTAATTTATAGCGGTTGGGGCTGGGGGAGGGTATTCTATTACCTGGCAAAAGCTTTAATTTAGGGTGGACATGCCCTTTAACATACCCGGATGAAAGCTCTTATACGAAAGCAGCTGGTTTCGATCAGTCGCCTTCAAAGAGCTCTGTATGTATACCCATATCCTTTGATACTCTCACATCCAAAAAACTAATTGTATGAAAATCATAATTTAAAGTATATTAAATGTCTGGATGTATGGCATTCAAAATGTAAAGAACCCTTTAGTAGTAGGACAAAATCCCAATCCCTTATATAACACCGAGATCTCAGTTGGTGAAAGAGTTACCTGTGACGATTTATTATCGGGGTTTGTTCTTCCTCTCCCTTAGGGTGCTTGGGCATGGCTCCCCGATTTCCCCTTTGTTCTCCTCCTCCGACCGCCCCTTCTGCAGGGTCGCGTTCTTGACGACCTCTGTCAGAAAAGACGATGTTTCGTATTCCGTTGGTCACGCTCCGTAATTCCGGATCTGATCTCCACTGCCGTGCACGTGACATTCTATGTACTTCCGGCCCGGCCGACCAGTTGTATACTCTGCCACTCTCATAATCCTGGGCGTCTCTTTCAAATTTTGCGTTTGAAAAGGAAGAACAAACCTAAATCTGTCACAGGTAACTCTTACACCAACTGAGATCTAAGGGATTGGGATTTTGTCCTACTACTAAAATTAACTCTTTTCATACTGATATTGACTTATATGCTTTTTTCAGAAGACTTAGGTTGAAGACCCATTTCCACCAGCGACCGGGGTGGCAACCTGGGTGGAGGGGGTGGGGGGTTTTGCCCTAAGGGATTTTCAATTAATTGGACATAGCAAATTTGTCCCCCAACTACATATGCCGGAGTTGAGGTGTATATTAACAAAGTGAAGGATGTTGGAAGAATTATTGGGGGTTTGAGTGACACACACGAGAGAGTAATTTGACTGATGAAGAACTCTTAGCATTAAAGAACTTGCAAGACAGAGAGGACATTGTCATTAAGCCCTCCGATAAGGGGGGCTCTATTGTTGTTTGGATGTCATGTATTATGAACAGAGAGCATTAAGCAATTATCAGATAGGGATGTGATAGGGAGGTTTCTGTTGATCCCATGTGGGACATTAAGCGCAAAATGGATGATTTCATCTCTGAAATGAACAGAGATGGAATTATTGCGGAAGATGTGGAAAAATACCTCACAGTGGAACACCCCAGAATTCCGACTTTAATACCCTGCCCAAGGTTCACAAGAACCTGTCTAACCGCCTGGAAGGCCTATTGTATCGGGTGTAGGTTCCATCTTTACCCGATGGCCACCATGTTGGACTGGGTTCTTGCTCCATTGGTTCGGGTATCAGATCGTTCATCCTGGACACCTCTGACTTTTTAAAAGGTTAGGGTGTTGAGTGGGTGTTGAGGTGGAGAATTGGAAGAGGTCATATTAGTAACCTTGATGTGGCATCCTTATATACCTCTATCCCCCATAGTCAGGGGATAGAGGCATCTGTGAGGTTGCTCACATTAAGCGGTTTATATGACGAAGACCAAATTCGATTCTTTAGACAATGTCTTGAATTAATATTGCATAACAATTATTTTCTTTTGGTGGTAGGTTCTACATTCAGCAGAGGGGCAATGCCAGGGATCCAATGCCGCTCCAGCCTATGCCAATGCCTTCATGGCGTGGCTAGAGGATGACTTTGTATGTGTCTCCACTATTAGAGAAATGTCTGTCGTGGTGGAGATACATAGACGACGTCTTCCACTATGGGGGGCGGCATTGGATCCCTGGAGAGTTCTTTACATTTTTGAATACCATACATCCAGACATTAAATATACTTTAAATTATGATTTTCATACAATTAGTTTTTGGATGTGAGAGTATCAAGGATATGGGTATACATACAGAGCTCTATACGAAGACGACTGATCGAAACCAGCTGCTTTCGTATAAGAGCTTTCATCGGGTATGTTAAAGCATAGGCGTTAAGATAAAGGATAGTTCGATCCTGAAAAAAGGGAGACCAAGATACAAGCGACTATGCAAAAATTACGTAATAGGGGTTACCCAGAGGGATGCTCATGACAGCTAGAAAAAGGTGTTTCGAAACAAAACAGGTGGTGACAAAAACTAAAGATAAACGTATTCCGCTGATTATGGATTTTGGGGTGGGCAGTGACAGGATTGGCCAGATTGTGAGGAGACACTGGCATGTCCTTAAGAATGCCTACCAGAGGAGTTTCAAGGGCCCCGAGGATCTCATATAAAAAGGTCGTACGGTGGGTCGACTCTTAGTAAGATCTGAATATGTCCCCCGAAAGAAAAAAAGGGTACTTTTATGGGGAATAAAAAAATGGGGATGTTTCCGTGTCTACGTTGTGACAGTGTAAATCGTGCACAAAGGACAGGAATTCACCCACCCCCAGATGGAGAGGTCTTCAAAATGAAAATATAGTATGACGTGATATTCCTATGTGGTTTATGTGCGTGGGTGTCCTTGCCAAAATTGTATGTGGGGGAACCACACAACCCTGAAGTCAAGGATATCACAAACACAGATCCAGTATCAGACAGAGGGACGATAGATTACGGTCTCAAAACATTACAGCAGGAGGGCCACAGTGACTCGACTTGAGATATATGGCACTGGAATTCGTTCCTGTGCACGGCATGGAGGAGACCGAGTACAGGATTAAGGCAAGGGAAGTGTGGTGGGTTCACAGGTTGAACTCACTGATACCGCATGGTCTCAATAGAGACTATGATTTGTTTTTATTTTGTGAGGTGTGTATGGGTATGGAATCAGTCTGCTTTTCCCCTGTAGGCTATGCGGCTGTGGGTTGGGACAAGAGAGATATATGGGTAATAGAATTCTATACTGAAGTTTGGTAATTGTAAACAGTCATGTGTTGGTTAATTACTGAATGGGTTACAAGTTAACAAGTGATGTCATTTCCTGTCAATCAGTATATAAGGAAGTGGGAGGGTGTTCATACATGGATGCCATTTTGTAAAGCTTGAGAAGGAGCGCACAGTGGAATTATGTGTGTATGTTTTGCTAGTGTAGTTGCAGTGTCACAGGAACCATCAGGAAACACCCAGGGGGGCAATAATAAATTAGTCTGAAGGTCCTACAAAAAAACCCAAAAAATCGCATCATATTAAATGAACAATACACACTTATATCTCCCTTAAATATACTACCTGCCAGCTAGAATATAGAGGGTCTATGTGGAATATACCTGAGGTCTGAGAACTGACCCAGGCAGTCTAAACAGCACCTTTGGGCAATCAAAAGCACATACATATATCCGATTTTACTTTCCGACCGAGTGCTCCTGCGACATTAGACCGATCTTGCAAGAACTGCCTGTCTGTGGCATAGAATAATGGGAAAGGTGGTTCTGGCAAGATCAAACTAATATTGCATGAGAGCTTAGTGGATAGTAAAATCGGTATATGTATAGCCACCTTAAATCCTATACAGTATCCTGATTAACATGCAAGTTCATATTTATTAGTATTACCACAACAAGTTTAACTAACCTATGGGGTTAGGACTTGGGAGCACAGGATACTGATTGAATATACATGTTAGGGAGAGTTGTGGATAGAGGAGCTAAAAGCTCCACATAGAGTATAAATAAAAATAGAGCCTTTTTATAACAGAAGGTACCTCATAGAATCATGTTATTATAATAGCATGCCTTAATAATCAACATAAAACACATATTCTATTTACAGAAATGGGTGGGGACATGCAAAGTATCTATTTTGCCGTGGCAAGGCATGTGTCTAGAATAATACAGATAATTGTATAGAGCAGGCGTGTTTAACTTGTGACCTTTTACGTGTTTGAAAACCACAATTCCCGCATCTTGGTTTGCAGAAGTTTTTTCTTTAATATCCTGTAGCTAGGCAATCTGGCTAGATCTAATACAGCCTAAGCTTGTGGACCTTCACATGTTTGAAAAACTACAAATCCCAGCATTCTGTTTTGCAGTTAGTGTCTTCTTTAATGAACTTTCACATGTTTAAAACTACAACTCCCAGCATTCCTAACGCACAGAATTCGGGAAACTTAAATTTCATACATTCTGGAATAAAGACATTTTCCTGACGTTACAGAAATTAAAAAGCTCACAGGATGCTTTAGTGCTTCTCACAAGGGTTTGAACATGCAAGTGATTCATCTGCCCTTACCTAATCATAGCTATTAGACATTGATTAGGGAAGCATTATGGGGCGATGGTTGGCGCAACGTTAATGCCGCTTTGCAGTGGCAGCGCGAGGTACCAAAGAGGCACTCATGCAGCCATTAAACTAATTTACCAGAGGTTGCGTGCCTCTACACGTACAATACAAGAATTGTGGATGCACTCCAATTAGGCCTAATTACAATACATTTAGTGGAAGTGCTACTGATCTGGTCAAACATTTATACAAAACATAGAGAAGATAATCAATGCACATTCTAGGCCCCATACAATATCCAAGAGCAGAAAAGGGTTGAGGAAAGCCGCACACTGTTTGTTCAGAAACTTTGTTTATTGCATCACACAAACACACAAACGTTTCGGAGAAACACTATGTTCTTCTCAGGGTGTAACCCATCAATAACCCCTACCACCATTTATAGACCCAGGGATCCAACATTGCTCCTCCCTTTGCCTGTTGGGGGGGAGTGGCCAAACGTGACGGAAACATACAAAATAAAGTGTCTTGGGGATGTCCAAAAAGTGTCCTTATTTAGTAATGTCCAAACTTAGTGAGTAAATATTAAAGTCCTTTTCTGGAACCACTTCTAGGTGTTTCCAATGTATATACGCTGTATAGAAAAAAGTGCATGAATATACAGTGTTACAAAAATAAAACAATTTAAAAACAAATAAGATATTGTCTCCATTTGTTACAATAAAAACTCAAATATAAGTATACGCCCTAGATGGCGGTGTAGTCCTATACAGGATACAAGCTTGTTTTTCTCATGGATCCATTCCACTAATTACAATGGACTGCTATACATAGTGTTCCTGTGAAAAGATACAATGTGATCTCTCATATTGTCACATAATCATATTGTGTATATATAACAGATTTTGGACATTTAAAGCTTTGTACGGTAAAAAAAAACATAAACTAGATACAGCGAGGTGAGGGTAGGTTCTACATTCAGCAGAGGGGCACTGCCATGGGATCCAATGCCGCTCCAGCCTATGCCAATGCCTTCATGGCGTGGCTAGAGGATGACTTTGTCTATGTGTCTCCACTATTTAGCAGACATTGTCTGTCGTGGTGGAGATACATAGACGACGTCTTCCTACTATGGCGGGGCGGCATTGGATCCCTGGAGGAGTTCTTTACATTTTTGAATACCATACATCCAGACATTAAATATACTTTAAATTATGATTTTCATACAATTAGTTTTTTGGATGTGAGAGTATCAAAGGATATGGGTATACATACAGAGCTCTATACGAAGACGACTGATCGAAACCAGCTGCTTTCGTATAAGAGCTTTCATCCCGGGTATGTTAAAAAAGCGATCCTGAAAAAAGGGAGACCAAGATACAAGCGACTATGCAAAAATTACGTAATAGGGGTTACCCAGAGACACCCTGCTAGGGCCGATCTGGGGGCAGCATCAACCTGCCCCCCTAGCACCCCCTCGACCCCCCATCAGTTGGGCAAATTCGAGGGGGGATCAGGAGATATCCCTACCTTTTCCTGAGTAGCCGGTCCCACGAGGAGGAAGTGAGGAGGCGATCTTCAAAGACTGAAAGGGAGACCCCGGTGACTCACAGAACTTCCTCCTTCACGGGGTCTTCCCATAGAGTGGTGCAAGACTGACACCTAGTGGTCTAGGGAGGGTAACTGCATTTGATTATGCTGCATACCTAGTATAGAAAGCTGTCAAGCTGCCAAGACCTTTTCTATACATTTTGTGAAGAACTCAAAGTCCATTCACAATAGGATTTTTTCTAAGTCGTTGCTACTTAGCGAAGACTTAGAAAAAAATGGGGACAGAGATCAAATTTGGTGATCCACTTCTGATCACCAAATTATTGATCTTGGCAATGAATGAAAAATCACTTCCGGAAAATGATTTCCGGGAAGTGATTTTTCCGATCGGATTTCGAATGGGAAAACGGGCATTTATGGCCCGTATTCCAATGTTCGGTATCATTCCCTAGATGATTGATGATCATCTTTGGGAATGATCCCCAAAAAAAAGGGGAAATGCCACAACAAAAAACTTTAAAGTGATACAACACACCTTTTTTTTTTTACCCTAAAACTATAAATAAGCAAAAAACTTTGTCTTCTCCAAGCTTCCAATGTCCCAGGTGATATCGGTAAGTAAACGCAGATCATTTAATTTGTTGGATGGGGGGGAAAAATTTTTGGGAGGGGGGAAGCCACAGATCGTATATTCACGATCTGTGGCAGTTTGAGCATTCACTGCACAGATCGTGAATATACGATCTGTGGCAGGGAAAGGGTTAAAGAAATGGGTGGGGACATGCAAAGTATCTTATTTATTGCCTGTGGCAAAGGCATGTGTCTAGATATAATACAGACTAATTGTATAGAGCAGGCGTGTTTAACTTGTGACCTTTTACGTGTTTGAAAACCACAATTCCCAGCATTCTCTGTTTGCAGTAAGTTTTTTCTTAATATCCTGTAGCTAAGGCATCTGTCTAGATCTAATACAGCCTAAGCTTGTGACCTTTCACATGTTTGAAAACTACAAATCCCAGCATTCTGTTTTGCAGTTAGTGTCTTCTTAATGAACTTTTCACATGTTTAAAACTACAACTCCCAGCATTCCCTAACTGCACAGAATTCTGGAAAACTTAATTTTCATACATTCTGGAATAAAGACATTTTCCTGACTTACAGACATTAAAAGCTCACAGTCATGCTTTAGTGCTTCCTACCCAAGGGTTTGAACATGCAAGTGATTCATCTGCCCTTCCCTTACATCCATAGCTATTAGACTATTGGATTAGGGAAGCATTATATGGGTCGATTGGTTGGCGCAACGTTAATGCCCGCTTTGCAGTGGCAGCGCGAGTACCAGAAGAGGCACTCATGCAGCCATTTCAAACTAATTTACCAGAGGTTGCGTGCCTCTTTACACGTACAATACAAGAATTGTGGATGCACTCCAATTAGGCTAATTTACAATTACATTTAGTGGAAGTGCTACTGATCTGGTCAAACATTTATACAAAACATAGAGAAGATAATCAATGCACATTCCTAGGCCCCATACAATATCACAAGCAGAAAAGGGTTGAAGGAAGCGCACACTGTTTGTCAGAAAACTTCTGTTTATTGCATGACACAAACACACAACGTTTCGGAGAACACTATGTCTCCTTCATCAGGTGTAACCCATACAATAACCCCTACCACCATTTATAGACCCAGTGATCCAACATTGCTCCTCCCTTTCGCCTGTTAGGGGAGTGGCCAAACGTGACTGAAACATACAAAATAAAGTGTCTTGGGATTGTCCAAAAGTGTCCTTATTTAGTAATGTCCAACTTTTAGTGAGATAATATTTAAAGTCCTTATCTTGTGAACCACTTCTAGGTGTTTCCAATGTATATACCGCTGTATAGAAAAAAGTGCATGAATATACAGTGTTACAAAAATAAAACAATTTAAAAACAAATAAGGATATTGTCTCCATTTGTTACAATAAAAACTCAAATATAAGTATACGCCACTAGATGGCGGTGTAGCTCCTATACAGGATACAAGCTTGTTTCTCAATGTATCTCCATAATTACAATGTATCTGCTATACAATATTGTTCCTGTGAAAGATACAAGTGAATCTCTCATTATGTCTAAATAATCATTGTGTATATATAACAGATTTTGGTACATTTTAAAGCTTTGTAGGTAAAAAAAAACATAAACAGATACAGCGAGGTGAGTTACCTAATCTAATACTTGCCATTTTACCTGGGAGACTTGATGTTTAAATTGAAAGAAATGTTTGCTCAGAGGTGTCTCATAAAGTGAGTTTGTACCATCATAAATAAATAAGAAATATTTACCACCAGTCTTTTACTTTCTTACAGTCTTACAGTTAGAAAGAGACACACTACTAAAGGAAAGAGAGAAAGGCATTGAAAAGAAAAAAGAAAGGATTCCGTTCGTTACTTTATTTAACACTCACTCCAAACAGGTTGGAAGAATAGTAAAGAAGCATTGGAAAATATTACAGGAAGATCCATAATACGGCAAACTGTTCACTGAACCTCCCCTAATCTCCTACAAAAGAGCTTCCAACCTGAGTAATCACTTGGTAAAAGCTGACATGGCACTCCCTATAAAAAAGAGACAAATATTTCTCGGTACACCACAGGAAGGGACATTTCCTTGTAGGAATTGCGGTATCTGCAATTCCATCATTAAAGGCAATCATGTTTATCACCCAAGGGAAACAAAATCAAATTAAGGGATTTTGCAACATGCAACACAAAAGGAGTAATATATTTGATCAAATGTCCTTGTGGAAAGGGTTATGTAGGAAAAATTAAGAGGGAGGTTAAAACTAGGATATATGAGCACAGAAGGAGCATTGCTAATTATGATGGTACAAACTCACGTTATGAGACACCTCTGAGCAAACATTTCTTTCAATTTAAACATCAAGTCTCCCAGGTAAAATGGCAAGTATTAGAAGTACAAAAAAAAAAGAACAAACTAGAGGGGGAGACTTCAACAAAATGCTCCTCAAAAAAGAGGCAATGTGGATAAATAGATTGAACACAATCAACCCATGGGGCCTTAATGAAGACACAGGTCTGAACAGTTTCTTATAAGCTAGAGTAATGATGGTCTTTTACTTAATTAGGTAACTCACCTCGCTGTATCTGTTTATGTTTTTTTTTTACCTAAAAGCTTTAAAATGTACCAAAATCTGTTATATACACAATGATTATTTAGACATAATGAGAGATTCACTTGTATCTTTCACAGGAACAATATTGTATAGCAGATACATTGTAATTATGGAGATACATTGAGAAACAAGCTTGTATCCTGTATAGGAGCTACACCGCCATCTAGTGGCGTAATTTGAGTTTTTATTGTAACAAATGGAGACAATATCGTTATTGTTTTTAAATTGTTTTATTTTGTAACACTGTATATTCATGCACTTTTTCTATACAGCGGTATATACATTGGAAACACCTAGAAGTGGTTCACAAGATAAGGACTTTAAATATGATCTCACTAAAAGTTGGACATTACTAAATAAGGACACTTTTGGACAATCCCAAGACACTGTATTTTGTATGTTTCAGTCACGTTTGGCCACTCCCCCAACAGGCGAAAGGGAGGAGCAATGTTGGATCACTGGGTCTATAAATGGTGGTAGGGGTTATTGTGTGAGTTACACCTGATGAAGGAGACATAGCGTTCTCAGAAACGTTGTGTGTTTGTGTGATGCAATAAACAGAAGTTTTCTGACAAACAGTGTGCGCTTCCTTCAACCCTTTTCGGCTTGTGCTATAGCATGGAGTCCTTGAGGTAGAGGACAGAGGGAAGCAGCACCTGGAATACACTGGCACACTGCCTGAAGGAGTGCCTAGGCCCACATCTATGCTATACGGACCCATACAATATCATATTATCTGCACACTGGCATACTTTAGTATACATTACTGTGATCACATGAATGAAAAGCCTTCCAACCACGTCAAGGTAACCCCAGTCTGGAACAAGCGTAACAAGCGTGCCTTCCTATTGGCCTCGTCGCCGACAGGGAGGAGGGGGCGGAGCCTACCAGAGCAGCATTGCTCCAAGGCTCTGGTGTAAGCTTCACGAACCCAGGGGTGAGGAACAGCAGGTTCAGGTCGTCACCCTGGGTAAAAGCTAATGGACACAGAAGAGGAGCGGAGGGAAGGTGAGTATAATTGTACTTTAATCATAAACAGACACTTCCTGTCTAGCAAACAGAAACTGGATTGTCTCATTACTTTCTATGGAGAGGGGAGGGGGAGTAAATGAGAGAATGTTCTAATTGGCAAAGACTGTCACATGTTTTACAAACAGCACATAACTGGGTGTAATACAGGAACTTCCTTACACTTCCTGTCTTGTCAATTTTTTGATTTGCTATCAGTGTAAGATCAGAACCTCTCATTGGATGTTAAGTTTAGTTTATTAATTGTATATAAATTGTTTTGTAATTCAGTAGTAGGTAGTAGTACTGTACTTTGTATGGTGTTATTTCTTATGGTGATTTTAATTAAATAGTGCTAATTACACACATACATATGGACCTTTCCTATGTGTAATAGTGCTATATACCCCCACCTAGTTAGTTGCTCCTAAAAACTCAATCCAATTTCCGTAAAAATATAAATTTGTTTATATAATATAAGGGATATTGGAGCAATGCAGAGCAACTCGTGGGTCTTGTATCAAATAATTTTATTGTTTTAACCGTCCTCAGGATGTGACTTCACACGAGGTAAGTGCAAATTTATAATACAATCAAAAAACTCTCCCCTTTCCCCCGTGGTCCTGCTACGTCAGCCAACTTTTTCCTTAACACGCGTATAGGTAATTGACCTCAGGTGAGCTGATAATGCCACTAGTGTGCTCATTTAAAAAACGGATTTAGTCAATAAATACCTTATAAAAAAGTGAGATAAAACCATAAGTTAATGTGCATTAAAGTGAATTTTTATCTTAAAAAATATTTTAAAATCAACCTAAATATCTTAAAAGTAACCTAAAAAATCTCTTAGTTAGAACTGACCTGGTCCCCCAAAAAACAAAACCTGCAACTACATGGCTATCCCATAAAAAAAATGGATGCCATAAATGTTTGGGTTGTCAAGCTTGCAACTACATGATCACAAGGGTGAACTTTCCCCACCCTCATACAGGCCACTGATTTAAAGGGTATGTCCACCCTAAATTATATTTTTTAATATAAGGATCCCCCTGGTCTCCCAGCCCCAACCGCTCTATTTATATGTTTAGAAAGCCCCCCAAACTCTACTTACCTCCCCTCTTTCCTCCGCCACGCTCCCGGCCCTCTGCTTGAGAGAAAATGCAATCACGGACGCGGCCGCCGGCAGCTCATTTCGGCGGAGGAAAGAGGAGAGGTAAGTAAAGTTTGGGGAGCTTTATAAACATAAATAGAGCGGTTGGGGCTGGGAGACCAGGGGGAATCTAATACTTTAATGGTTATACGCTAGGGGGAGGGAATCGGGAGAGGGAGGGGGAGAAGGGCTGCAGTACACATGCCAAACTTCTCCCGGAGGCCAGGTAGGAGGCAGAGTCCTATATGGACTCTGCTATCCTCCTGGTGGGCAGTGTTTGGGGACTTGGGGGGGGGGGGACTACAGGAGAACCAATGGAGCTGGGAGTGAGGTAAGATACACACACTACATAATGGGGCCTTAGTTGGGGGGATTATAGTTTGGGGGGGAATGCCTTTAAAATCATACATAGATTATCTTGTCAAAGTACTGATGCAGTGTACCTAATTACTTGCCCCTGTGTGCTATATTATCTGGGGAAAACCATGACCCGCTTAGAGATCGGATGGCGAACCATCGTCCTTGCCACATTGCGGTGGATGGCCATTGACCAGGTAGTTGGGGTTACAAACCCAGTAGAAAGGTGCAGACTATTATTACAATGGGAAGCGGTCTGGATTAATAAGTAAGGGACTCTTTCCCCAAAAGGTCTCAATGAAAAGCTCTCCCTATCTTGCTTTTTGTAAAGGGTCATTTCTCCCCAGCTTGTTTAATATTATGCTGCCCCATCAACTATATGTAATATCGATTTTGATGCTTTCTGCAGTAATTACTTTCTTTAAGATACTTTAGATGTATTTACTTGGCTAACCTTTGTTACATTGCGAGAGTTTGCAACAGTTATCTGTTATGGATCGGTTATGCGCTGCCTACAATGTTAGCTACATGCGTTTATGCCTATTGTAATTATGTATTCATGTCATTTTTAGACTGACTTGGTTTTTAGCATAATAATTCATGAGTCACGGTAGAAGAATGTGATTTTTTAAGATAAAAATTCACTTTAATGCATGTTAACTTACGGTTTTATCTCACTTTTTTTACAAGGTATTTATTGACTAAATAAGTTTTTTTTATATCAGCCCACTTGTAGCATTATCAGCTCACCTGAGGATCACGGAGGAAGTGGAGGGTTTTTTGATTGTATTATAAATTTACCTACTTACCTAAAAATGAAAAGTACTTGGGCCAGGGATTTAGCAGTAGTTATTTCTACCTCCCTATATAATTTCTGTTAGGGGCACCAGCACAAAGAAATAAGCATTACCTTTAGGTCTGTGGATGGCCATACATTAAAGGGTCTCTCCACTGAAATATTGTACGCTAGCTGAGTACCCGGCGTTGCCCGGGTTTTTCTAAAGATCTGACCGAAACCTGCAAAATTCAACAGACCCGCAGCAAACATACCTCCAAACATTTTTAAATGCAAAAGGGGGACAACACTGGGAGATTAGATGCGGCAGACCACGCTTACTTTGTTTACGTTACACCCATTTTAAAGACCATTATTCACCTTTTACATTGTTATCTGCAATATTTTCAAGTGTAAGATGTGGTTAAAGGATTCGTTCAATCAGAAAGTGAACTATTCTGTTTTTGCATTAATTGAAGAATGGGAGGTAAAGGAGCTATGTTTTACCTCCCATTGTTCAATTAATGTAAAAGAAGCCAGAAACGAAGATAAAAAAGCGTACCCACGAGTGCGATCCACCACTGTCTCATGTTGAAGAACTGGGGGTAAGACATAGCTCCATTACCTCCCATTCCTATAAGATTAAAGTAAGAGACTAATAAACTGGAGGGCTAACAATACTGGCTAATGTTCTGGGGGGGGGGGGGGGTTGACAACACTAGCTAATGAACTGGAAGGTTGACAACACTAGCAAATGAACCAACTTTCCCGTTAACCTGCATCACACCAACTTCCCCTTTAACCAGTGCCACACCAACTTCCCCTGTAACCCATACTACACCAACTTTCCCTGTAACAGGTACCCACCAACTTCCTATAAAACCCTTACCACACCAACTTACCCTTTAATGCATACCACACCAACTTACCCTTTAATCCGTACCACACCAACTTCCCCTATAACGCATACCACACCAACTTCCCCTATAACACGTACCACACCAACTTCCCCTATCACGCGTACCATACCAACTTCCCCTGTAACGAGTACCACAGCAATTTCCCCTGTAACGCGTACCACACCAACTCCCCCTTTAATGCGTACCACACCAACTTCCCCTGTAACGCATACCATACCAACTTCCCCTTTAACCTGTACCACACCAACTTCCCCTGTAACGCGTACCACAGCAATTTCCCCTTTAACCCGTACCACACCAACTTCCCCTGTTACTCATACCACAGCAATTCCCCTTTAACGCATAATACACCAACTTTCCAGTTAACCTGTACCACAGCAACTTCCCCTGTAACCCATACCACACCAACTTCCCCTGTAATGCGTACCACACCAACTTTCCCTTTAACACGTACCACACCAACTTTCCCTTTAACACGTACCACACCAACTTCCCTTGTAACGCGTACCACACCAACTTCCCCTAGTAATTATAATGTCAACTGAGAATAAAATGTGTTTCGCAAATGTGTGTGTATAAAGGCTCCTAATAAAGGACAACCCCATCTGGAGCCTCAATGAGTTAGCAAAAACCCCAAGCTACATGTTCTGTAACAAACAGGAAGATAATATCTTGGGTGCAGTTAACGTAGGGACATTTCTAGATGTTTCAAGGGACTTGGGGCCTCAGAAATCTCACGTTATCAAGATATCTTTAGGACACATCTTTCCAGTATTGTGATGTCATTTTGCCTATATAAGTTATAGCCCAACCCCCTTGGTTTTGGATTTGTTATACACTAATTGCTGTGTGTTGCTTGTCACCGCATGAGGGATTATCTGCTAAAGATCTTTCATCAACCAATTTAACCTCTGAGTGATATTCTTTTGGGGAAACAATTTAGGGTACCTCTTTTGACCTCACATCACATGTTCTACTGCTCCTCATAAGGGTGCAGAGGGTGCAGATTATATCCACGCTCCCTTACAATATACATGTATGCGCATAAAGTATAAGGGAGCATGGATAAAGTTGGCACCTGTTAAAGGAAACAGCAGAGGATCACAATCATGGGTAAATTAAAAGGGTTTCATGTTGGATCCTGTTGGATTCACTGAAGAAGTGGACCCTTTTTACTGTAAAAGTTTATTTTTTTAAAAAATAAATAGTAACTAGGGCAGGGAGATAGGATTATTTACTCCTACCTACCAAAATCTTTGTTGACAAGCCCCAGCATGCACAGTTTACATCTGGCAGGTTAGTTCTGCATTAGCATGTGGTGTCTAAAATATTTTACCTCCTATTCTTCAATAAAACCTGCAGGAGCCAGGAAAGAAGCGCTCTCTGCTGTTCTTTTGACAGGCCCCGACACAGTTTGTACTCTATGCGCATGCAAATAAGAACACCAGAGAGCTAAAAATGGAGCATAATATAGAGCTGCAGACTAAGGGCTACAGACCGAAGATAATATAAAAGTACCGTATATATTCGAATATAAGTCGAGATTTTCAGGCTTTAAAATTAGCCTAAAAACCTAACCTCTAATTTATATGAACACATTACCAGTTGGTCATAGCGTCGGTTTCCTCTACTTCAATTCCTGTAGTGGGAGTCCAATCACCTGGCGTTCCGGAACACTATCCAATTACATGAAGATCGTAGCAAAAAAGAAGAAGAAAAGGGATGGACTGCCAACAGCTACAGATAAAACTTAGCTTTTATTGCCGAACTGAGCATACTTCACAGAGGGAGACAAACACAGTACCCTGACGCGTTTCGTGACGAACACCCCGTCACTTCATCAGAGGGATAGTCCTAATTTAGCTTCAAATGCTGCAATTGCGGATAGTAAACCAACTTCATCTGCATAGAAAGTTACAGGAGCTGATCTGCCTTTACACTCCTTCCTGCTTCCTGTAGTCTGGCTGCTGGACTCACTCAGCACTGTCACTGCTCATCGGAATGCTCTAAATCTGATGGGCCTTCTTAGTTTGGGGCAAAATGGCTTCTAGTTTAATGCAAGTGACAGCTTGAAACTACAACTCTCAGGTGACACTTAACTATTGGGGGTCAGAGTGCCCTTTACTATAAGGGGGTCAGGAGAATTGTAAATGATGGTAAGCTTATACATAGTAACATAGTAATTAAGGTTGAATAAAGACATTCGTCCATCAAGTCCAACCTATTCACTTTTTTTTTTAACCCTACCTAACAGTTGATCCAGAGGAAGGCAAAAAAACCCAGCTAAAAAGGGGAGAAAAAATTCCTTCCTGACTCCAAACGGCAATCGGAAAGTATCCCTGGATCAACCAGATCTATATGCATTAATACCAGTAATTCTCAATATTTTTTAGTTTTAGAAACTTATCCAGGCCTTTTTTAAAGTTATTCAATGAACTTGCCATTACCACCTCTGCTGGAAGACAGTTCCACAGTTTCACCGTTCTCACTGTAAAGAAACCTCTCCTAACTTGAAGATGAAACTTCTTTTCTTCCAACCTTAAAGGATGTCCACGAGTCCTCTGATATGACCTATTAGTGAACAATGCACCAGAGAGTTCACTGTATGGGCCATTAATATATTTGTATAAGGTTATCATGTCCCCACGCAACCGCCGCTTCTCCAATGTAAACAGCCCTAACTTGTCTAATCTGCCTGCATATTCAAGCCCCTCCATTCCCCTAGTTGCGAAGAAAAGAAGTTTCATCTTCAAGTTAGGAGAGGTTTCTTTACAGTGAGAACGGTGAAACTGTGGAACTGTCTTCCAGCAGAGGTGGTAATGGCAAGTTCATTGAATAACTTTAAAAAAGGCCTGGATAAGTTTCTAAAACTAAAAAATATTGAGAATTACTGGTATTAATGCATATAGATCTGGTTGATCCAGGGTACTTTCCGATTGCCGTTTGGAGTCAGGAAGGAATTTTTTCTCCCCTTTTAGCTGGGTTTTTTTGCTTCCTCTGGATCAACTGTTAGGGAGGTTAAAAAAAAAAGTGAATAGGTTGGACTTGATGGACGAATGTCTTTATTCAACCTTAATTACTATGTAATGTATAAGCTTACCATCATTTACAATTCTCCTGACCCCCTTATAGTAAAGGGCACTCTGACCCCAATAGTTAAGTGTCACCTGAGAGTTGTAGTTTCAAGCTGTCACTTGCATTAAACTAGAAGCCATTTTGCCCCAAACTAAGAAGGCCCATCAGATTTAGAGCATTCCGATGAGCAGTGACAGTGCTGAGTGAGTCCAGCAGCCAGACTACAGAAGCAGGAAGGAGTGTAAAGGCAGATCAGCTCCTGTAACTTTTATGCAGATGAAGTTGGTTTACTATCCGCAATGCAGCATTTGAAGCTAAATTAGGAATATCCCTCTGATGAAGTGACGGGGTGTTCGTCACGAAACGCGTCAGGGTACTGTGTTGTCTCCTCTGTGAAGTATGCTCAGTTCGGCAATAAAATAAAAGTTTTTATCTGTAGCTGTTGGCAGTCCATCCCTTTCTCTTCTTTTTTGCTACGATCTTCATGTAATGGATAGTGTTCCGGAACGCCAGGGATTGGACTCCCACTACAGGAATTGAAGTAGAGGAAACCGACGCTAGACCAACTGGTAATGTGTTCATATTAAATTAGGGTTAGGTTTTTAGGCTAATTTTAAAGCCTGAAATCTCGACTATATTCGAATATATAAGGTACTTTTATATTATCTTCGGTCTGTAGCCCTTAGTCTGCAGCTCATATTATGCTCCATTTTTAGCTCTCTGGTGTTCTTATTTGCATGCGCATAGAGTACAAACTGTGTCGGGGCCTGTAAAAGAACAGCAGAGAGCGCTTCTTTTTCTGGCTCCTGCAGGTTTATTGAAGAATAGGAGGTAAAATATTTTAGACACACACATGCTAATGCAGAACTAACCTGCCAGATGTAAACTGTGCCTGCTGGGGCTTGTCAAAAAAGATTTTGGTAGGTAGGAGTAAATAATCCTATTCCCTGCCCTAGTTACTATTTATTTTTTAAAAAAATAAACTTTTACAGTAAAAAGGGTCCACTTTCAGTGAATCCAACAGGATCCAACATGAAACCCTTTTAATTTACCCATGATTGTGATCCTCTGCTGTTTCCTTAACAGGTGCCAACTTTATCCATGCTCCCTTATACTTTATGCGCATACATGTATATTGTAAGGGAGCGTGGATATAATCTGCACCCCTGCACCCTTATGAGGAGCAGTAAAACATGTGATGTGAGGTCAAAAGAGGTACCCTTATTGTTTCCCCAAAAGAATATCACTCAGAGGTTAAATTGGTTGATGAAAGATTTAGCAGATAATCC
Organism: Hymenochirus boettgeri; assembly: GCA_019447015.1. NCBI lineage: Eukaryota > Metazoa > Chordata > Amphibia > Anura > Pipidae > Hymenochirus > Hymenochirus boettgeri. The sequence goes on from CM033476.1 coordinate 57,167,582, forward strand.
CTCATGCGGTGACAAGCAACACACAGCAATTAGGTATAACAAACCAAAACCAAGGGGTTGGGCTATAACTTATATAGGCAAAATGACATCACAATACTGGAAGATGTGTCCTAAAGATATCTTGATAACGTGAGATTTCTGAGGCCCCAACCCTTGAAACATCTAGAAATGTCCCTACGTTAACTGCACCCAAGATATTATCTTCCTGTTTGTACAGAACATGTAGCTGGGGTTTTTGCAACTCATTGAGCTCCAGATGGGGTTGTCCTTTATTAGGGTTTATACACACCATTTGCGAAACCATTTTATTCTCAGTTGACATTATAATTACTAGGGGAAGTTGGTGTGGTACGTGTTACAAGGGAAGTGGTGGTGGTACGTGTTAAAGGGAAAGTTGGTGTGGTACGTGTTAAAGGGAAAGTTGTTTGGGGTCGCATTACAGGGGAAGTTGGTGTGGTATGGGTTACAGGGGAAGTTGCTGTGGTACAGGTTAACTGGAAAGTTGGTGTATTATGCGTTAAAGGGGAATTGCTGTGGTATGAGTAACAGGGGAAGTTGGTGTGGTACGGGTTAAAGGGGAAATTGCTGTGGTACGCGTTACAGGGAAGTTGGTGTGGTACAGGTTAAAGGGGAAGTTGGTATGGTAGCGTTACAGGGGAAGTTGGTTGTGGTACGCATTAAAGGGGGAGTTGGTGTGGTACGCGTTACAGGGGAAATTGCTGTGGTACTCGTACAGGGGAAGTTGGTATGGTACACGTGATAGGGGAAGTTGGTGTGGTACGTGTTATAGGGGAAGTTGGTGTGGTATCGTTATAGGGGAATGTTGGTGTGGTACGGATTAAAGGGGTAAGTTGGTGTGGTATGCATTAAAGGGTAAGTGGTGTGGTAAGGGTTTTATAGGAAGTTGGTGGGTACCTGTTACAGGGAAAGTTGGTGTAGTATGGGTTACAGGGGAAGTTGGTGTGGCACTGGTTAAAGGGAAGTTGGTGTGATGCAGGGTAACGGGAAAGTGGTTCATTTGCTAGTGTTGTCAACCTTCCAGTTCATTAGCTAGTGTTGTCAACCCCCCCCCCCCCAGAACATTAGCAGTATTGTTAGCCCTCCAGTTTATTAGTCTCTACTTTAATCTTATAGGAATGGGAGGTAATGGAGTATGTCTTACCCCCAGTTCTTCAACATGAGACAGTGGTGGATCGCACTCGTGGGTACGCTTTTTTATCTTCGTTTCGGCTTTTTTACATTAATTGAACAATGGGAGGTAAAACATAGCTCCTTTACCTCCCCTTCTTCAATTAATGCAAAAACAGAATAGTTCACTTTCTGATTGAACGAATCCTTAACACATCTTACACTTGAAATATTGCAGATAACAATGTAAAAGGTGAATAATGGTCTTTAAAATGGGTGTAACGTAAACAAAGTAAGCGTGGTCTGCCGCATCTAATCTCCCAGTGTTGTCCCCCTTTTGCATTTAAAAATGTTTGGAGGTATGTTTGCTGCGGGTCTGTTGAATTTGCAGGTTTCGGTCAGATCTTTAGAAAAACCCGGGAAGCCGGGTACTCAGCTAGCGTAAATATTTCAGTGGAGAGACCCTTAATGTATGGCCATCCACAGACCTAAGGTAATGCTTATTTCTTTGTGCTGGTGCCCCTAACAGAATTATTAGGGAGTAGAAATAACTACTGCTAATCCCTGGCCCAGTACTTTTCTTTTTAGGTAAGTAGGTAAATTTATAATACAATCAAAAAACCCTCCACTTCCTCCGTGATCTCCGGTGAGCTGATAATGCTACAAGTGGGCTGATATAAAAAAAACTTATTTAGTCAATAAATACCTTGTAAAAAAGTGAGATAAAACCGTAAGTTAACATGCATTAAAGTGAATTTTTTATCTTAAAAAATCACATTCTTCTACCGTGACTCATGAATATATGCTAAAAACCAAGTCAGTCTAAAAATGACAAATACATAATTACAATAGGATAAACGCATGTAGCTAACATTGTAGGCAGCGCATAACCGATCCATAACAGATAACTGTTGCAAACTCTCGCAATGTAACAAAGGTTAGCCAAGTAAATACATCTAAAGTATCTTAAAGAAAGTAATTACTGCAGAAAGCATCCAAATCGATATTAACATATAGTTGATGGGGGAGCATAATATTAAACAAGCTGGGGAGAAATGCCCTTTACAAAAAGCAAGATAGGGAGAGCTTTTCATTGAGACCTTTTGGGGAAAGAGTCCCTTACTTATTAACCAGACCGTTCCCATTGAATAATAGTCTGCACTTCTACTGGGTTTGTAACCCCAACTACCTGGTCAATGGCCATCCACCGCAATGTGGCAAGGACGATGGTTCGCCATCCGCTCTAAGCGGGTCATGGTTTTCCCCAGAAATATAGCACACAGGGGCAAGTAATTAGGTACACTGCATCAGTACTTTGACAAGATAATCTATGTTATTTTAAAGGGCATGTCCACCCCCAAAACTATAATCCCCCCAACTAATGGCCCCATTAGTGAGTGTGTGTAATCTTACCTCACATCCCAGCTCCATATGGTTCTCCTGTAGTCCCCCCCCCCCCCAAAGTCCCCAAAATGCCCACCAGGGGATAGCAGAGTCCATATAGGACTCTGCCTCCTACCTGGCCTCCGGGAGAAGTTTGGCATGTGTACTGCACAGCCTTCTCCCCTCCCTCTCCGATTCCTCCCCCTAGCGTATAACCATTAAAGTATTAGATTCCCCCTGGTCTCCCAGCCCCAACCGTCTATTTATGTTTATAAGCTCCCCAAACTTTAATACCTCTCCTCTTTCCTCCGCGCGAATGAGCTGCCGGCGGCCGCGTCCTGATGCTGCGTCAGCCAATCACAGACGCGGTGCGGTCCGCCCTCGCTTGCATTTTCTCTCAAGCAGAGGGCCGGGAGCGTGGCGGAGGAAGAGGGGAGGTAAGTAGAGTTTGGGGGCTTTCTAAACATATAAATAGAGCGGTTGGGGCTGGGAGACCAGGGGGATCCTTATATAAAAAATATAATTTAGGGTGGACATACCCTTTAAATCAGTGGCCTGTAGAGGGTGGGGAATCACCCTTGTGATCAGTAGTTGCAAGCTTGACAACCCAAACATTTATGGCATCCATTTTTTTATGGGATAGCCATGTAGTTGCAGGTTTTGTTTTTGGGGGACCAGGTCAGTCTAACTAAGAGATTTTTTAGGTTACTTTTAAGATATTTAGGTTGATTTTAAAATATTTTAAGATAAAAATACTTTAATGCACATAACTTATGGTTTTATCTCACTTTTTTATAAGGTATTTTTGACTAAATCCGTTTTTTAAATGAGCAAATAAAGAGTAGTACGGAAAGGCCCTTAAAGGATGTCCACGAGTCCTCTGATATGACCTATTAGTGAACAATGCACCAGAGAGTTCACTGTATGGGCCATTAATATATTTGTATAAGGTTATCATGTCCCCACGCAACCGCCGCTTCTCCAATGTAAACAGCCCTAACTTGTCTAATCTGCCTGCATATTCAAGCCCCTCCATTCCCCTTATTAATTTAGTTGCCCTTCTCTGAACTGCCTCAATTTCCAAGATGTCCCTTTTGTATATGGGATTCCAAAACTGCACCGCATATTCCAAATGAGGCCTTATCAGTGCCTTGTAAAGAGGGAGAATAATATTTTTCTCTCTTGATTCCATTCCCCTCTTTATACAAGACAATATCTTGCTAGCTCTAGCTGTTGCTACCTGGCATTGTTTGCTACAGCTAAGTCTGTTATCTACCAGAACCCCCAAATCTTTTTCCATTTCAGATGCACTTAACACAGAGTTATTTATGGTGTAGGTGGCACAGGGATTATTAAATCCCAAATGCATCACCTTACATTTATCAATATTGAATCTCATCTGCCATTCTGCTGCCCATTTTGATAATCTATCTAGGTCTGCTTGCAGCACTTGCACATCATTGGAAGTTTCCAAAGCTCTGCATAATTTAGTGTCATCAGCAAACACAGAGACCTTGCTCTCAATGCCCCCTTCTAAGTCATTTATAAACAGATTAAACAGAAGCGGCCCCAGTACAGAACCCTGAGGAACTCCGCTTAGAACTTTAGCCCACATAGATGTAGCTCCATTAACCACCACTCTCTGTTTGCGGTCCAATAACCAGTTCTCTATCCATGAACAAATGTTTTCTTCAAGGCCAACAGTCCTCAGTTTATACATTAGTCGCCTATGTGGCACAGTATCAAAGGCTTTTGCAAAATCCAAATATACCACATCCACAGCTGTGCCTGAATCTAACTTCTTACTCACTTCTTCATAAAAACCAATTAAATTTGTCTGGCATGATCTATTTCTCATAAATCCATGCTGACTACTACTAATAAGAATGTCTCTGGAGACAAAGTCAAGGATATGATCCCTTAACAAAGTTTCCATCACCTTCCCTACCACTGATGTTAGGCTTACAGATCTATAGTTACCAGGCTGTGAACGACTACCTTTTTTGAATATTGGTATTACATTGGCTTTTTTCCAATCCAGCGGCACATCCCCAGACAAAAGCGAATCTGAAAAGATGAGACACAGTGGTCTTGCTAGAACTGAACTAAGCTCTTTTAAAATCCTAGGATGCAATCCATCTGGTCCTGGCGCTTTATTGATATTAACTTTGTCTAATTGATTCCGTACCATATCCTCTGTTATCCAATGTACATAAAAGTAAATCGTCTACTTACTGTGGGGAGCTACACCGCCAATATACAGAAGCTGTCCGGGATCTCCAGGTGCTCACGAATCCGTACGACCCCTCCGGAAATATAACAGTAAAGTAATAAAGATGGAGCAGCGAGATACGTCCGGAAAAACGATGCTTCAATTCAGTGTATGGATAAAACTTCACATTTATTGTACAGAGTTAAAACCAGCCAATAATGCTGTAAACATACTCATGGACAGGGGAATCGCCCAGGGGAAGGGGCGTGGCCTGACGCGTTTCGCGGTTACTTCCGCTTCATCAGAGGTTCCTACTAGAAAAGGAGCTCTGTTGGATCTGGTAACATCTAACATTGTGGAGCGCATTATAGATATAAAGGTAACTGGAGGCTTAGGGAATAGTGACCATGAAATAGTGGCATTTGGACTTTGTTATCGAAAGGAAAAGTGCGCTGGGTTAACAAAGACATTTAATTTCAGGAAAGCAAATTTTCCCAGGTTAAAAGCAGCTCTTCAGAATGTCAACTGGGATAATGTATTATCAGGTAAAGGTACTGAACAGAAGTGGACTGTGTTCAAGGGGATTTTAAGCCAGTTCACATCTAAATTTATACCCTTGGGAAATAAGGGTATAAGGGTATAATAAGGGTATGTAATGTCCGCGCCCATGTGGCTGAATTCTGATGTAAAGAGGCAAATGGTAAGGAAGAAAAGGGCATTTAAAACCTTTAAGGCCGAGGGAACGGAAAGGGCCTTTAGGGAGTATAAAAACAGTAACAAGGAGTGTAAGAAAGCAATCAAACTAGCTAAAATTAATAATGAAGTTAGGATAGCTGAAGAAAGCATCACTAAGCCTAAACATTTTTTTAAGTATATTAATAGTAAGAAGATGAGGACTGAGAATGTGGCACCATTAATTAATGGGGATAAGTTAGTTACGGAGGATGGCGATAAAGCAAATGTCTTGAATAATTTTTTTTCCTCTGTATACACTATAGAAGATCCAAGTACAGATATCATAGAGTATAGTAGCAATAAAGGTATACAAGATTCAAGTTCACTTTGGTTAACCGAGGATATGGTACAGAAAGAACTAAATAAGGTTAATATTAGTAAATCTCCTGGACCGGATAAAATACATCCTAGGGTACTTAGGGAGCTAAGTTCAGTTTTATCTAGGCCATTGTTTCTTATTTTTGCTGATTCCCTCATGTCCGGTGGTGTGCCTCTGGATTGGAAAAAGGCTGATGTTATTCCAATATTCAAAAAGGGTAGTCGTTCACAGCCGGGTAATTACAGGCCTGTAAGTTTAACTTCAGTGGTGGGGAAGATCCTGGAAAGTTTAATAAGGGATCATGTTCTAGAGTATGTTTCAAGGACTGACATTATAAGTAGTAACCAGCATGGATTTAGGAGGAATAGATCTTGTCAAACTAACTTGCTTGGCTTTTATGAGGAAGTAAGTAGAAATTTAGACTCTGGTATAGCAGTAGATGTAGTTTACTTGGATTTTGCAAAGGCTTTTGATACAGTCCCCCATAGGCGACTAATGAATAAGCTAAGGTCTGTTGGTCTGGGGAGTCACATTTGTACATGGATAGAAAATTGGTTAAAGAATAGGATGCAGAGAGTAGTTGTTAATGGGGCTTCATCATTATGGACTAAAGTGCTAAGTGGGGTGCCACAGGGTTCTGTGTTGGGGCCGCTTCTATTTAATCTATTTATTAATGATTTGGAAGTGGGTATTGTCAGCAAGGTTTCTGTGTTTGCTGACGACACAAAACTTTGTCGACCATTAAAAACTTCAGAGGATGTGCAATCGTTGCAAGGGGATCTAGATAGATTATCACATTGGGCTGCTAAGTGGCAGATGAAATTCAATGTTGATAAATGTAAGGTGATGCATTTTGGACTTAAAAATACTTGTGCTACTTATACTATAAATGGCTCTGTGTTAAGTGAATCCCTGTTGGAAAGGGATCTTGGAGTTTTGGTGGATAACAAACTTAAAGGTAGCAAGCAGTGCCAGGCGGCAACAGCCAGAGCCAGCATGGTATTGTCTTGTATAAAGCGAGGTATGGATTCAAGGGAGGAAAATGTAATTCTCCCTCTTTACAAAGCATTGGTAAGGCCTCATTTGGAATATGCAGTGCAATTTTGGAATCCTGTGTACAAAAAGGACATCTTTGAAATGGAAAGGGTTCAGAGAAGGGCAACTAAATTAATAAGGGGATTGGGGGAGCTTGAATATGAAGAGAGACTGGAAAAGTTACAATTATGTACGCTGGAGAAAAGGCGCTTGCGTGGGGATATGATTACTGTGTATAAATACATTAACGGGCCATACAATAAACTATCTGGGGCATTGTTCACCAAGAGAACATGTCAAAGGACACGAGGACATCCCTTAAGACTTGAAGAAAAAAGGTTTAGGCTTCAAGCTCGGAAAGGGTTTTTCACTGTGAGAACGGTAAGGCTATGGAACTGTCTTCCAGTGGACGTTGTAATGGCAGGTTCATTGGTCAGTTTAAAAAAAAAGCTGGATGAGTTTCTGCAAACAAGGAATGTTGCAAGTTACTGGTATTGATACATAAAGTAGAGTTGATCCAGGGAAATTTCCGATTGCCACTTGGAGTCAGGAAGGAATTTTTTCCCCCTTCATAAATTTGGTGGGGGTTTTTTGCCTTCCTCTGGATCAACAGTTAGGCAGGAAATGAGGATATTGCTAGATGGGTTGGACTGGATGGACGTATGTCTTTATTCAACCTCAAATACTATACTATACTAAAATTATCCTGCAGCAAATTCAGGAACTCATTGCCTTTTTCTGTGATGGCAGTTCCACTACACCAATCCATGTCAGCGTAATTAAAGTCCCCCATAATGAGCACACTCCCCAAACTTGCAGCCCTTGCCAACTGCATATGAAGCTGACTCACCTCCTCTCTGCTAGCATTTGGCGGCTTATAGCAGTTACCAACAATGACATTACCGCTTTTCCTGTTGACTAATTCCAACCATATTGCCTCCACTTTAACATCCATATTGCCAGTTATCTCTTCTTTTAAATTTAGCTTCAATTCTTTAACATAAACACATACTCCTCCCCCTTTCCTTTTTTTTCTGTCCTGCCTAAACAAGGCATATCCTTCTAAATTTACAGCCCAGTCATGAGAACTGTTCAACCACGTTTCTGCTATACCTATTACATCATACTTTTCATTCAATGCCATAATTTCCAATTCACCCATTTTGTCAGCCAGGCTTCTCCCATTTGCAAACATACATTTTAGATTATGATCCTGTAATTTATTTGTACACTTTAATACAAATGCCTCCCTATCCCCTATGCTAGCCCCACCCCCCTTTCCGCCCACCACTGGCCTATCTACACCCTGCTTTCCTCCGGGGCTATCTATCCCAGTGAGACTGCTAATACCCTCCCCCCAAACCTAGTTGAAAATCTCCTCCAACCCTCTAGCCATCTTCTCACCAAAAACAGCTGCACTGCCATCAGTGAGGTGCAACCCATCTCTACTAAAGAGCCTGTAGCCGACAGCAAAGTCTGCCCAGTTCTCAATAAACCCAAACCCCTCTTCCTTACACCACCCTCTTAGCCACGCATTAATGCTCCTAAGCTCCTGCTGTCTCCCTGGCTTAGCACATGGCTGCGGTAGTATTTCTGAAAACACTACCCTGGAGATCACACCCGGCCCCACCCAATAATCTGTCTACACGATCCACCACATGCCGAACCCTAGCACCAGGCAGGCTACACAGTTCGGCATGTAGGGTCTTGGCGGATGGAATCCCCTACCACTACCACCTGCCTTGCATTCCTGATCCTTCGTTTCTCCTCCCTTGTATCAGAGATGGCAGTCCCCTGGGTGCTCAAGGGACTAGCCCCCTCCATACACGCTAATTACCGGCTGGTAATGACGTTTCGGGTCACATGACCCTTTCTGTTTAAGAAAGGGTCATGTGACCCAAAACGTCATTACCTGCCGGTCGCAAAAATGCCTGAGAGAGCGTGTGAACTCTGAAGCCTTGTGTTTTAACATATGTGGAAATAAAAGTTTGAATTTTAAGCAAGTGCCGTCTTTACCCCCACACCAATTAGTGCAAGAGCCAGGAAGAGAGGGGGAAAAACACTTATTAACCCTTTCACAACCTGTTTGTGATTACAACAGGTGCAATACTAGAATATAGAAGCCCAGCGCACCCCTTTAACTGGAAGAAAAAAAGATTAGTCTGCTTAGTCCTGCACACACAGTCCTTAACACAGTACAAACAATCCTGATTTTCAAACTTTCACACACACCATACAACCATCAAATGATTAAATGTCCTTCTTTTTCTATGTCCTTGAGATCAAGGTCCTTGAGAGAAAGGGACACTTTCACTCTAGTTCGTTTCACTCACAGGAAACGTCCTTTTGTTAGGCCCAATAAACTTAAATAAAAGTTTATTGAACCTTGCCACTCCACATGATTAGAAACTACAATTTCCAGCAAAAAAGCATGCTGGGAGTTGTAGTTCCCAAACATCTGGAGTGCCAAGGAATTGGGGGTTACTGGTACTGGATTTGGCTATTACTGTATGGGATTATTATATGGGAATTCTGCTGTCCATTTAAAGGGCAACTTAAGCCTCAAAACAATTCTGAATCAGAAGGCAGTAGTGGTCATAATTTCTACCCTCGGTTTATACTCGAGTCAATCAGGTTTTACTGATTTTTCAGGTAAAAATAGGTACCTCGACTTATACTTGGATCAACTAATACTGGAGTATATACAGTAAGTAAGTACTTGAGTACACCTAAGAGATACAGACAGAGTACACTACATATCTTCTGACCAAGTATACCAAAGAGCTGCAAAGTGAGTATATAAAAAATTCACATATATTGTAGTACACCAGAAAGCAAAATATCCAAGTCAATGATGGCTGTTCTCAGACTATAGAGGATTTTAATCACTTGGGAAAACTGGAAGTAAGTGACTCACAAACTGCAGTAAATGTGACAGAAGGGGTCTGTGTAATACTTACTGGAAATGTCCTCAGAACCATATGAAAAGGGCAATAGTGGGGCGTACAAAGGGTTCTTTGTGTGCCTCAGAATGGGGTTCAGTTTGTAGATTTCATCCACGGATTCCTGATTGAATTGATTTTCCTAAAAACACAAAGACAAAAGCTTAAAAATAAACCCCCAATGTCTGAACAAGGAATGTTATCTCCTTGAGATTCATATTCGACTTAGCCAGCTAATGCAAAAGAACTTTGTTGCAGAATGCAAATTTGATTAAAATCATAAAATTAGCCTGCATTCGCCAGACTTCTCCAATGAAATATGCAATGCCTGAGGAAAATAATATACATCACAGTTTATTTGTAAATGTTTTTACAGGTGCTATTTATGCCTCATCTTCTTACAGGTCTTCTAATAATTCTAAGTAATAGATTGCATTCTATACAGGACAAAGACTTCTACCCTTATCTGTGATAAGCAAAGCAATTATTTAAACCAAAATAACTATTAAATGCCTACATGCATACTTGTCTATTTCTTATTTAGATTTGTATCATTTTATTGACCTTTTGTCTGTATTCCATTTCTCGTGTTGTTTCCTGTTCCAGTGCTTTAAGTGAATATTGAACTTGTAAATGAACGTTACCTGTACTCTAAAAATACTGTAATGCTAGTGCTGGCCACACAGTTCCATTCTACAATATATGTTAAATAAGTACAGAGGCCCAAATAGCAGATTAGTAGAAGCTAAAGTTTTTGCATGAGGTAATCTATACTTACTGAACATTTGGCTCCCTATACGAAAGATTCAACTTTTAAGTGTAGAAAAGTTTATTTAAAATTAACTGTCTTTAAAACGCTTTTTCTTTGGACACTTTCAGAGAGATACAATAGCCTCCCTTTCCCCCATAAAATGGACATAAAACGCTTGTTTTCAAAGGGCAAAATCTTTTTGGAAGTAAAGTAGCACAGCCATTACAATGCAGTTATAAAAAAAAAAAGCCTCTACTAACTTTGCACAATATCTAACGTTTTTCCTTGCATGCGTTCAGTCTCCGCAACTTACCCGCACAGGCATAATCATAGGCAGATATTGTGTAAGGCTTTGGAAGGCTAAGATTTCCCAAATAAAATCTGGCCCATAAAAAAAACAAATTTGGAGCCAAAAAAAACAAACAACCGTTCTCGGACATACACCTATGTTTTCTGCATTGTTTCCAGTGGGGGTGTGGGAGAGTTGGGTTCCAGTCATGCCAGCATAATCCGATTGGCTGCTCCAGAACCAGTCCCGGGCAGTCTCTCCCCTAAATGTATTACTTTGGTCCAATTGGCTGCTCTGCTGTGGAGTGAAAGAAGCAGCCAATCAGGGTCCACCTTCCCAAAGGTAAATTATTTCCTTATAATTGGAGCACTAATATGTAGTAGCGCGCCGATTCTAACCAGGAAGTGGGGCGTGCAGTAGCCCCTAACACCGGCAGCCACCCCCCTCCCCCCCACTTACCAATGAAACTACAAGCCACGAATGTTCCCTGCGTTCAGCTGTGTTTTACTGCTGGGACACTTAATAATCTGGCAGACAGGAACATCCGCAGAATTGAGTCCAACGCGGCTTTGGTGGAAGTTAAGTGTTCAGCGAGCGGATAAGGAGGGAAAGGGGGGATAGTGGGAGGGTTAGAGCAACAGAGCGTTAGTAGTGTGGGGTTAGAGCAACAGAGGGGGTTAGAGCAACAGAGGGGGGTAGTGGGGGATTAGAGCAACGGAGGGGGGGTAGTGGGGGGTTAGAGCAATGGAGGGAGATTTGTGTGTATAGAGGGGTAGAGCAATGGAGGGACATGTATATTAAACAGGTGAGGTTGATATGCTGGGGGAAAGCGGTGAATTATAATGGATAATGTACCCCTACAGAAAATTATACGGATATTCGAAGACACCTCGAATATCATGCTTTTATATGGTCACCGAACTCCTTAGTGACTTCTATTATCATTATAATTTACAGTAGGGGGTACATAATTCACTATATAATTCATAGGATCCCCCCCCCTTTATTCCATATATCTGCTAAAATATAATTAATTACCACCAAATCTATATCCGGCTATAATTACATCTAGTCATAAGGTGTAATGTTTCCCCCTTATTCCATATACAAAGTAAAATATAAAATGAGTATGACCCTGGGCGTGGAAAGGGGCATGATTTTAAAAAAAATTGCTACGCACTGCACTGAATTGTTTTGCCTTCCCTATTCACCCTCCGTCTATGCTCACAATGCAAATTTGTGCAGTGACATGTGCAACGTTATTAAATCACGGGACCATGCACAGCTTAATAGCGGTAAATAGCATTTATTGCATCTTCTACCATTTCCTTTGTATCTGTATGTTACCCTCCTAACTAGATTGTAAACTCTACGTGGATTTCTTCTTGTGGCACTTATAGTTATAATTATATTTATATAATTTATGTATTAATACACTGAGCTACTTTTTAAAAAAAAAATATGTCAGTACATTTGTCAACAATTTAAATCCAGAATTCAAATCCTTTGTTTACTAGTTACATTATATTGTAGCAATTATCATTGATATCCATCATGCATATACTGACAGTAGGATAATTATTAAACCTCATAGAATGTTTTGAACTGAATTGCTTTTATATACTAGATCTTAAAATAAACATTTTTTCAATATAATGAAACAATGGTGTTGTAAGCAGACATCCCACCCTGCCAAAACTCATTTCAGGGAGGGTACCCACACATTTCAGGGAGGATACCCACCCCCTAAAGCCCCACCCCAAGATTAATGCATAATCCATGCATACAGACAAACACATTTATACAAGTCAGACACTTTTGCACACAAACACATGCATCTCAACAGACATTATGTCAATATTAAGTGTTTTTGTCACTTGTTAACCGCTAAAAGACACTGACATCATTGTGCTCCCTCACTCATAACAACACATTTCAGGGAGATTGTATTTATTATTTCAGGGAGTCAAGGATCTGCTATTAAAATCAGGGAGACTCCCTGAACTTCAGGGAGAGGTGGGATGCCTGTGTAAGGGTTATCATCTATTAACCAGTTGCAGGTGTTGGGGAAAAGATCCATATATTCCATAGCTTAGTGAATTTATTGGGACAACCTCTTCTAGTGTGCATTATCTTTTAATAGGGCAAAGTGTTGTTTAGTTGTTCGGGGGTTCTGGAGACATCCATTTTAAAGGGTATCTATACTTCCAAAAATCAAAAAACTCGAAAAATCATACCTTTGCACACTATTTGTTTTGATATCTATCTATCTATCTATCTATCTATCTATCTATCTATCTATCTATCTATCTATCTATCTATCTGTCTGTCTATCTATCTACAGAAGGGAGAAGTGTCTCACACAGCAGCAGTCCCTCCCCCTCCCAATATCAGCAGCTTGTACTTAGAAAGGGAGAGGGAGAAGTGTCTAACAGCAGCAGCCACACCCACTCTCAGCAGTGTCAGGAAGATATGTTAATGAGCTGTATAGTGTCGGGTTGAATAGGCTCTTTATTGTGTAAATGAATGTATCCAGTGTCGGCTGGCTTACAAGTGGGGGCCATATTGGAGCAGTTACTAAACATTAAAAATTCACTAACAAAGCAGGCATAGACACACATGTAAGTAACATCATTTTACTACCCTAACATTGTACTTTCAGATTATACAAAGTTGTTTCAGTGAGTATAGTGACCCTTCTAGCATAGAACAATGCTTCTCTCAAACATGTGGCCTGATATCCATTGAACATCTCTTCATCTACAATACCCAGTATCATAATTGTATTATCTATAGGAGTGGGGATAGCTGTTATATTGCATATTATCGATATCACTTCTTGCCATAAAGTCTGTAATTTGGGCATTCCAATATTGGATGCCAAAAGTCTAAGTTCTCACTGTGACATTTTGGGCATTCAGTGGAGCTACTTGGGTTAATACGGTACAGCTTCTCTGGATGCATGTATGCTGGATGCAATATATAGCTGTATCAGCCTATAGTTTGCAGCCGGGGAAACTAGTCTTGAAGCTGCGTTAGACCTTGGTACATCATACAGGGGTTAATACGTCTTTTAGACCAGAAAAACCCTGATTCTTTAAAGAATCAAACACCCCCTCCCCCACCACCACGTCCAACATACGGCGAACTTCCAGGTTATGCGCCACCTGGTGTGTGACTCGCGCTAGTGCAGTGCTTCTGTGGTGTGTCTATTCATACTGTGGGTTAGTATATAAAACTCCCCCTATATCTAGGAATATTTTTGCCCTTTCTTTAGCAAATTGGATGTGGCTTCAGGTATTTTTGTCTTTTCTCTGGATCAACTCTTGGCATTGCGGGTAGGGATAAATGATTGATCTAGGTTGGTTGCATGTCTTTATTCAACCATGAACTGTAATCTGATAGGATGACAAGATACTCTTCCTGACTGGCAGCCAAGGGACCCACAAACTGAAATGATTAGAAATTACACATTACACATTGGTGCTTGTATCTCCAGCTTAATTATTCTCCTTGAAGGAATAAATAATTGTTTTATATAATTCATTAGCCTGCTGATGCCTAAATATGCATAGCTCTCTCTGCTATGATCATGCTATAACCCTTCCTTAAACTATATTTTGAATTAAATTCCATTTTCTTTCATAAATGTATTTTGTATTCCCCTAACTGCTACTGTAATCACTACAATTAACATGTCCTGCATTCCTCTAATAAGATGTTTCTTTACATTGGGAATACATAAAAAAATCACACATGGGAGATGTAATTATGCCTAATAGGGCTCAATGAAAAAACATGCACAGATACATAGTAGGTAAGATATAAAGTCTATTTGAAAACCTACCTTATATACTTGAGTATAAACCAAGTTTTTCAGGCTGTAAAATCAGCCTGAAAAAAACGACCTTGGTTTATACTCGAGTCAGTAAACTTACTTGCGACAGTACCGAGTAGTGATGTCAGCCAGGGCGCCAGTATAGAGAGCGTGGGAGCGATCAAGCAGCTGCCTGATTTTTCATGTACTGCAGAAGGATGCCCACAGAAGTACTGTATTCCAGGGAAGGATGCCACACAAGGATGCCACATAAGGTACCCACTGAACTGGGTGGGAAGGTGAGGGTGCAGATGTTTGGAAACTACAACTCCCAGCTACTAAAGCATGCTGGGAGTTGTAGTTTCCAAACCTCTGGAGTGCCAAGGCTTTAGTTATCTTTTAAATTGACAGCAGAATTCTCAAACAGTAATAGCCATCCAGTATGGCTATTACTGTATGGGAAATCTGCTGTCCATTTAAAGGGCAACTAAAGCCTCAAAACAATACAAAATCAGAAGGAGAATATTATCTATTGTTGCCTTCTGATTCTGTATTGTTGTGAAGCAGAATTCCCAAACAGCATACTTCCTATGGGTATAGTATAGTATGGATATAGTAATACCCATACTGGATTTGGCTATTACTGTATGGGACTACTGTATGGGAATTCTGCTGTCCATTTAAAGGGCAACTAAAGCCTCAAAACATCACAGAATCAGAAGGCAGTATTGGTCATAATTTCTACCCTCGACTTTTATTAGTTTTTCTGGTAAAATTAGGTACCTCGGTTTATATATATCGAGTATATACTCGAGTATATACAGTAAGTCCATCTAGAGCAGTTGTTTATGTTTTACTATTGATACATGTTCCACCAAGTGTTATAACCTCTGAAATCTCAGTCTGCCTATATAAACTAAAGAATAACAGCAAATTGAAGAGGAAAACTAGGATTTTAAAAGAATAATTGCTGTGTTTTTTGTCAGTAGAAGAACTTTTGAATGATGGTTATATGCATTATTACATAATACATTAATTATAAAAGGAATACAGCATTAAGAAAGACTCACTTACTTCTATGTCCTTTATGAGTAGCTGGGTGGGAGTTTCCAATGGGGCTTTACTGTCAATAACTTTCTGGATGGCACAGACCCAGTGCACAGCTTCATTTAGATGCTCTGTATACAGCCGGTAACAGTGTTTTCTTCCATATACTGTTACATTCCAGTACCCTAGCAACAGATTTATTAATCTTGGAATGGATCATACTCTATTTCAGCTTCTTATACAACACTGAACCCATGATGCAACTAGTTTGTCCACATACAACTAGTTTGTCCAGTTTTGCACTCACAACCTATCACAATAACTGGCCATAAAACTATAATTTCTGGTAATGATTTATAATAAAAGGATTTGAAGTCTTTAATTTTGTGATTTATAATAAACTTTACATATGATAAACTAGGTATAATAAATTCATTTCCTTTTTTACCTGTTTCCTTGTAGCTCGGTTTTGAGGGCCACATAGCAGAGCAGAGACTGGTTAGCACCAAGCTCCCCAAGCGCTTGCTGGATTGGTCATTGCTACTGTAATAATCCAAAGAGTCTGGCGTCAGGGTGAACCAAAATTTCTTCAGTCTGGACCAGGGCGTTTTTACTCCTCCACTAACCTCACACTGAAGCCAGCCTGGAAGAAAAGTACCAGAAACAAATGAACTTAGAAGGGACAACATGCTGCATCCAGCACAATTTCCCTTTAAATAAAAATTAAACTCGATTCAGGGAGATTAAATAAAGTTCTTATTGTTTAAAATGGTGCTAATTTTGCCCCAACCAATCAGATCTTATTAAACATTTGAAAGCTAACATCTGATTGGTTGGGGCAAAGTTAGCACCCTTTTTAACAATAAGAACTTTTATTGAATAACCCTATATGTTTTACCCTTAATGTGAACGCTTTCTTGCGCAGAACACCCATGCATTGTAAGAGACTACTGCTGTAAGTTGTATTTACGAAAACATTTAAAATGTAGTTTTTAAACAGCCTTGTAATGCTCTGCTTTTATAAACACAGAATCCAGGTGGTTACTGATTCAAATCCCCAGGCTTTGGGGATGGAAATAACCCACCCTTTATTCTCTGTAGCCTACTCTTCTTCTCTACTTTGTGTGTCACTAGCACAGACCATCTTCCCTTCATTCAGCACATAAAGCAGGTTGGAAAGAACGGTATATCCAAACTTGCATTGCATGAACAAAAAGTGTAAGGTAGGCATGACTGTGTAAGCGGCTGGAATAAATCCCAAACAGAAACCTGAATGTTTTCTTTTAAAAATAGTTTTCAGTTTTTATTTTGACACCAAGTACTGTCATTTCAACATCTACTATATAAATCAGAAATCTTGTATGTATGTATATGCTCACCTCACAGCCACACCCCTGAATGACTCGCATAACGGCCACGCCCTCTGAAAAGGCTGATGCCCATGAAGTCTAGTTTGACCAATAAAAATCCTGCATGTCACTTGCAGCGTGTGATTCCCCAATTCAGTAACTCAGATGAAGGGCCTGGGCTCTGTGTGCTGCCCGACTTCAACAACACAGACACAGAGTCCACTTCAGTGACACAACATTAGAGTTATGTACGGCTACACAACTCAGAGTTGCACACACAGAACAACAGCTTCAATAACAGAGGGAACCAGACATTTCCCTTAGGGCTAGGGCACACCAGTGCAATTTTTTTTGCGTTTGTGCATGCAATTTTTGCTAGCATTGCATTTGCGCAAACACACAGGAAGGTTTTAAATATTAACCCTGGAAAGACTATGTTACTATCGGTGATATGAATCTCATTTATAAACAAATATAAACCCTGGAAAGACTATGTTACTATTTAGTGATATGAACCACATTTGCGGTTATTGTCATGCTAAGAAATTTAAAGCAGATCCTCCTGGAATGTGACTACGCCCCCAGATATTGCTGTCACGGCCACACCCCCAAACATCAGTCACACTCATACCTCAACCATCAAGGCCACGCCCCCAAAGATAACTGCCGTGCATTGCAACCATGCCCCCAAATGTTGTGGCCACACTACCAGATACTGTGGTAACTCTCCAAACCCCCCCCCCCCAAAACATTATGGTCTGCCCCCATACATCATGGCCACACCCCTAAACATCCCAGGTCTGTTCCCGAATAACACCCACTTACACAAACATCCTGTCCATGCCCCCAAACATCACAGGCAAACCCCCAAACACCACACCCATAAATGGCACAGCCACTCCCACGCTTTGACCACCAAATGTCACGTCCATGCCTCCTGGATACCACAGCATGACAGACACAACCCAGCCTGTCCACACCCTAGAATGCCGTGCCCCCACTCACCGCAACATCGCAGACATGCCCCATCCACCTATTCCAACCGGGACGGTTGGGGGGGTATGGTACACAGGAATTACCTGCATTATCTGGACTTAAGCACCAGACACACACTGCCCCACATGTCACACACTTTACAGACAGTTACAACTAAAAGAACAAAGACATCATTGCACTTTTAATTCGGACCAGAAAGTAACTTTACTGATTGGGATCTAATAGTCAATATAAAGTGGTCCTTGTGCAAGGATAAAGTGTTAAGTGCAAACAAGGTGACATACTGCTAACAAATATGCAAAAAATTGAGCACGCTTAATAAAAACACACAACACTCAGCACAAGAGAATGAAGCCCGACTTTAATAACACAGACAAAGAGCCGCACATCACATGATCAGAGACACTGACGCCCATCAGCCGCTCAAGTGCTGCGGTATTCAGTTGCAATCAACATGTTTTCCCAACAGCAAATTCCATGTAGCATGTTCACGGGTAGGTTCACCAGAATATTTCTATATTTAAGCTGAAAGTGGAAAAACTGATAACGTATATAAGGTTTTGCGATAAACATGTGCTATACGTCCCTCATGCAATGTCACCTCCTCAACTCATAACTATAAAATACATGATGTACATTACCAACTGTGCACTTCTTTTTCCTCCTGTCTCTCCCATTTAAGCCAAACACACGCCTGCAGGTGCCTGCAGGCAACGCCGGGTACAACTGCTAGTGTTTTATATTACAATTGGCAGAAATCTTTGCTCCACACTTATGTGCTTATTTTTTTGCAGATTAGTCATGTATGACATTTTATCAAGTTATTTTTTGGTTTTCCCATTGCTGCATAAAGATTATATCTCTAATATATTATACACACACAAGTATATATGGTATACATATACATAACTTGCAAAAGTGTGCCCGTTGGTGCACAGAGGAAATTATGTGTGTATGTTTTGCTAGGTAATTATTTTTATTGAAAGCTCAGGGTTATGCTCTCAGTTATATCAACACAAAGTGCACAAACATGCAAGTAATTTGGGATCTGTCTGCCTCTCCCATATGCCTATAGCTGTTAAGCTGTAGGGCCAGAGAGAGGCTATTTATATATGTTTAGCCGATAGGTATTAGGATCCATTCTTAACTTGCTCTCTCTTTCCAATTCCAGCAAGTATCCAGTCGGAAAGTCCCCAGGCAATCCCACCACATAATATGATCAAACACACACATACTCCAGACATCCCACCCTGCCCCTTCAGGCTTCTAGGCAGGGTGGGAAAAGGAGGCGTGGTGCAGGGGGGGTGTGACGTCACGTGGGGGGATGTGATGTCACAATGGGCGTGGCCAATGTTCTAGTGTGGTAGGAGGCGGAGTAAGGGAGGGATTATGGTGTTCCAGGGGACGTGGCCTTAGAAAGTGGGCATGACTTGGGAGGAGACTCAATCTTGTTATTCTTGTGTTCAAGATACAGATTGGGGGGAATGATGTTACCCAAGTTATCCTGCACAATGTCCTGTTTCCCTGTTTCTGCTTCCTGGTTCTTCCAATTAGCAACTGTCAGTTATGTATTTGACAGTTGACATCACAGCCAATGACTGAATGTTAATCCCTTATCTGCCTCCTCTGAGCATGCTCAGGCTCAGTACAGGTTTCTAGATTGCACAGTTTCCATGAGGCATCCACAAGCATAGCAGGGCATACAGTAATGAATTCATAGGACAAACTATAATATATCAACATATTTTAAAGAGGCCATTCTAAAAGATGTTCTTATGAGGGTGGAGTTGCCCTTTAAAATTGAGGCCAAATGGATATTTAAACTTAGAACTAGAATCCCAGAAGGCTTAATTATGTCTGGGATGTCACATGCTTTATTGATTAATTTGTACATACCGATATATATTTTTTGTATATATTATCAGTTTGTTTTTGTTTTCTTTTAACGTTTTACGTTAATTTTGATTCTTTATACTTGTATTATTATTATTGTTTTTGTGTAAACATTTACTGATAATTTTTTTCCAATTTCTGCTTTGCTTTAGTTCATCTGATTTGACTCTTTCCCCTTTAAAAGAGAACTATCGTGTGTATAATGATTTTTTTTGAAAAAAACAGTTAAACTGAAAAGTACTTGGGACAAGAATAAAGGACTGGCAATTCCTACCTCCTGATATTGTTTCTGTGAGGAGCACAAGCCCAAAGAAATCCGATTCTGCCAGTCTTCCTCCTGGATTCAGCACTATCTTTAATACAGGATTAGTCCAGGACTAACCTGGCAAACGAAAGCGGTATGTGCTGTAGCTTCTCAACAAAACAATATTGTAAGGTAGGAATAATAAATCCTACCTCCCTGCCCCAGGTACTTTCCATTTCTAATTAGTTCATTTTTAGAGTATAGTTATCCTTTAAGAGTTTGTGATTTCTCCCTTAATTGTCAGTGCTATATATAGCCAAGTTTGCTTCTGTGTAGACACTACTCTGATGAAGTGTCATGTAACAAGAAACGCCTCAGATGTGGTTCTTCCGATATGTATCATCTTTTAATTGTGTTCAATAAAAACTTTTAACTTTCCTGGAAATCTATAGTGAAAAAAACACATTGCCCCTTTGCAAAGTTAAATTCATGTACTCTGTGCTGCCTTAATCCTATCTATGTCAGTGACTCTGTTTAACCATGGTGTCAGATCTGTGTGCAGCACTCCCCCCTTCCCCCTCCCCTCTGTTACCTCCTCCATGTCTCAACTACGACTTGCCGACAAGCTTATCATGTGCAGTAGGAGTTAAAAGTTCAACATCCTGAAAAACACACCCACACACAGTGGCCAATAGAAAGCAAGCTGTCCTGGAGACACGGAAGAAACAGTTTAGGATCTCTCACTTTGTGACCCATAATCAATCAGTGAAAGCTATTAAGAAGGGGGGTCAAGTGCAGCCTTATATCTACCATCAAAGTTACCTCTCTCCCCCTGCTAATGCTCTTATCTCTATGTTTATTACAGAGCAGGGAAGGGGGAATCACGTCACAGGGATTTGATTGACAGTCCAAGTAGGAGTAGAGGAATGCAATCACGTATTCTTCTAACTGGTGTATCTCAGGACAGAGATGGAATCTGAAAAAAGTGAAGACACTCTCGGGGATGTGGGAAATTATAGAACACATGGAAAGAAAGAAAAAAAAGTTCATTTTCCAACTATAGATGCCCTTTAACTTCAGTGTGTTCCTGGGTAGCAGGGCCTCTGCATACAGCGTGCATGTTTGATATCTTCATTATCTGGATTGGTCTTGCGAAGGGCCCGGGGCCTTGTTCCACCTGGGCTACAGCAAAGTTTTGGGTCAAGTATTATGTCCCTAATATTATCAACGCTTCCTTGGAGACTTTTAATAACATTGTCTTACAAAAAGTCCAAGCCCTCCCATGGCAGACAGCACACTGACACTCTAACCTTACGGAAAAAAAAGAAAGTGCTGCACTACAGAACTTAAAAAAGACCAAGTATATCATTATTAGAGAGCGGTCAAAGGAGGAGCAACTGTCATTATGGACCTGCCAGATTACCTAAAAGAAGCTGAAAGACAGCTAGACAAGAAGGAACACTACATCCAAATACAAGAACAACCCACATTTAGAATTAAGCAGGAGGTAGATAATATGATTACAGAGGCATTTGAAATGGGAATTATTGATAAAAACATCAAAGATTTCTTTACATGTGATAACCCCCGTACACCCGCTCTTTGCTTCCTCCCAAAATTCATAAAAGTATTACCTCTGCCCCTGGTTGCCCGATAGTGTGTCGCATTGATTCCTTCCTTCAGCCACTAGGGATTTACATCGATTCATTTCTACAGCCTATCGTTAATAGTGACAAAAAGTGTCTTAAAGATACCACAGCTTTTTTAAAACATCTTCAACATCATATATAGCACTATGTTAGGTATATAGATGATATCTTTTTTTATTTGGGAAAGTGAAGCCACCCTTTTACAAGAATTTGTGAAATACAGGGCCGTCTCTAGACTTTTTGTCAGCTGAAAAAAATTCCATAATGCTGCTCCCCTCGCCGCACAAAGCCCACAATGACTGGTAAATTATGCCCATAGTGACTGGTATTAGATGCCAACAGTGACTGGTAAATGATGCCTAACATTGTCACGGCTTCACCTGCTATTTAAAGTGACAGTACCCCCCAATAATTTGTGTTTTTTTACAAACGGAATTTTTGAGGCCCCTGGCATCTGGGCCCCAGGCACATGATGGCAGAATTTTTTTTTATGCCATCAAAACTACTGCCTCCCTACAGGGTGCTGCTCTGTAATGTGCTTCACCTTGCCTCATTAGAGAGGCGACCCTGGTGAAATATCTAAATAATGTGCATCCCACGATGAAGTTTACCTTGAAATATGATTTTCATAGAGTTAGCTATCTTGATGTATCAGTTAACAAAAATAATGATGCACTAAGTAACTGATTTGTATATGAAAGAAACAGAGAAACAATATCCTACTAGCAAAAAGCCATCACCCTAAAAGTGTCATTAAAGGTCTCCCATTCAGCCAATTCCTTAGAATTAGAAGGATTCTGCAGGAAGACAGTCGATGTAGAGTTAGATTCTTTTCAGAGTAACCACGTAAAATGAATTTCTTCATTTCTTCCATTCTATCTAAATATCTAGAAAGAGCTCTAACTTTAGATATGAATACGTTGCTCTTTAAAGAAAACCCTAAATCTCTAACAGACAGACTTCCCTTTGTGTCCACCTATAGCACATTATCCAATGATATCAAAAGAATTGAACTAAAAATTGGCAAATTATACAAGCAAATACAGAATTTGGAGCCCTAATCAAAAATCCACCACTATTTTCCTATAAAAGAGGTAGAAATATAGGGAATGAATTAGTAAGAGCTGACCTACTAACCTTAAAATCTAGCACCCAAAATCTAGTACCCAATAAAAGCGTCACTTTTTCACTTAATAGAAGACTATTTAAACTTCCACTGTGTTGCTCACCCATAACCTGATGAAGGGGACTTGTATCCCCAAAACGTATGAGTTGATGACTGGTTTGGAATAAACTCACCATTAACTTTGGAGTGCGAATCCGCATCTTTTGTTGGATATACCAAACTTATACCTATTAGTGGAGCAACTTGGTGGGTCTCAGACTATACTGGCAGTTAATCACATAGTGTCAGGGACCCGAGGCTGTCAACCCGACCCTCCTTAGATACTAAGTAAACTCCTCTCATATCTTTCTTTTGCTTTTGCTTACTTTGTTTTGTCTACTTTAATATCTAGTGCCTGACTACTTTGAAGTAAAGCTGTCTGGCGTAGCTAGAAATCACTGGGCTTCATAGCAAAATGTTAAATGTGAGCTGTAGATTCTGAGAAATCATCATTTGAAATCACAGCATTTACAGGGAAAGACCGGTCACTCCAGAAGCAGAAATTGTAATATGTGACCCATGACTGACCTCTTTACCTGCCTGCTAGAACACTCTGCAACATTTAACAGAATCAGCAGAGAAAAGAAGGCAGGGGGGAGGGAGGGGGAGATGTGTAAGCAGAGCAGTGTCCATGGTGTGGCTATCCAGAACTAAGTGTTACAGACACTACAAGAAGGCAGTGAGTAAGGGAGGGTGGGGAGATTAGGAGTACTCACTAAACATTAATAATTTAATGACTAAGCAAGCAAAGAAATATGTGAGTACCACCATTTTACTCTCAAATTGTAGTTTCAGAAAATGTTAAATTGTTTTAGTGAGTATAGTGAACCTTTAAGGTTCTACTCAGGCCTTCCCCCCACCAACCCCAATCCAGTTATTACCAAGAGTAGTTAACCCCCTACCCAACATCAGAATCAGCTCGGCACAGAGAGACACACAGACTGACATTAAGTTTACCTCCAGACAGATGCTCCAGTTAATCAAATATCACAGTCAGTGACTTCAACTTCAACTTGCTGACAGTCAGTGCTGACTGAGGAATGCTGGCTACTGCTGCGTAAACCGAGACACGAGTCCTACTGCCGCCTAACTTCATCTACTTCTGTGCGCAATGTGCGCATGCACACGGTGTACGTGCAGAGTCCCAGGCAGCTAAGGCAATCCGTGTAGGTAACAACGAATGTTACATAACAATAGGGGAAGCAGAATGTAGATGGCACCACCTGGCACACAATGCCTGGCTGTACCTGCAGGTTTACTGTGCCTGACTGTGTGATAACTGTCTGAAGTAGTTAAAGTGCATGTCCACCCCCAAAACTATAATTCCCCCCACTACTGGCCCCACTGTAGTGTAATAAAATCCTTACCTTATATTCCAGCTCCAAGTAATTCTCCAGTAATCCCCCCCAAAGTCCAAAAAACTGGCCACCAGGAGGATAGCAGAGTCCTTATAGGACTCTGCCTCCTGTCTACCCTCCGGGAGAAGTTTGGCATGCGCACTGCAGGCCTCCCCCCCCCCTCTAGCAGAAAGTCCCCCGATGGTTATTTACCTTACCTCTCTCCTCCGCCGTTCTGAACTGCCGGCAGCCGTGATTGGGCCGGGGCAGTGCGGGGCAGTGCCGGGGCAGTGGGGCGAAGGAGAGAGGTAAGGTAAGTAACTATTGGGGGACTTTCTGCTAATATGATTATAGCGGTTGGGGCTGGGGAAGCAATACCTATAATATATGGAAAGTTGTTTTAAAGGGTGGACATGCCCTTTAGTCAGTTTACACCTCGGCTCTGGGCCTCATAGCAACTTGCGATTTGCTAATTAGCCACTTTAATTTGCTCCACTATAACTGATGTAATGCACGGCATTTTTTGCATGCGATCACCATTTTTTGAGTGTTTTTTTTATTCATCGCAGATGTGCATATAATGCAAGTCAATGAGCGTGCGCAAATGCAATGTATATGCCATACTGTGCACTATTATGAAGAATATCAGCTACTTCCTGTGATGTCAATTCCTTTGGCGATAGATTTGGCACGAGGGAGACAATACTATGGCGTGCGTAGTGTGTGTTATGAAATAAAAATTTGCAGGCTGTGGCTGCGCATTGGTGCAGGGTTGTCCAGTAAATACTGGTGGCAGGATTTTACAGTGGCAGTAGGGCAGTTGTTGCTGCCGACTGGAGTTGCTGACTTGGGCATATACAATATGGCTGGAATTGCAACAGAGGACCTAATAGCAAAGTTGCAACACCATCCAGAGCTATATAAGGGCAATACCAGATATAAAGAATATAGCAAGTGAACTCTTTGAAGATGTCTGGGCCACAATGATAGAAAAGCAAAAGGAAAGGTTAATAGGTATAGATATATTTATATTTACAATTTTTTCAATATCCTTATGTAATCATTATAGCCGTCAATAATAATAAAAATAAACAAGCATTCATAATGTTGGCATTATCGCAATGTAAATGATTAGTAGAAGTTTCTGTTGTAGTGTAGGACAAATGCATTTCTTTTTGTGCTTTTCGCCCTTTTTGTACCATTGTTTGTATGTTTTTATATAAAATATAAACAGAAATGCTGGAAGTCTGTAAAAGACAACTATAAAAGAGATCTCAATGCCAAGGAAGGACACCTGCAGTGGCTCTGGCATCAGTAGAAGTTTTGTTAAAGATATGCTACAATGCTGGTCTTCTTGAGACCAGTGATGGAACTTGCTGAGTATAATGATTACCAGTTTCATAGAAAGAACATTAGTTTTCAAACATGCATATTGACATTGTTTGTGTTCCATAGGTCTGAAAATAACATTGTTGTGGAGGATGTCCCAGAATCAGGATGTCCCAGTGTATCCGGAGAGGATTCTGTTCTTGATTCCGAAAATCTGGACACAGACACGTCTCTGTTTCTGCAGATCCCCCAGCTGAAACAGCAGAAAAACATGATTCTATAGGTACAGCTCCACTAACACCTGCTCCTAGTGTGGACCATTTATTATTATTATTATTATTGTGGATTTCTATAGCGCTAATATCTTCCGTATCGCTTTACAATTACATGTGTGCATTCACATCAGACCCTGCCCCGAAGAGCTTACAATCTAAGCACATTTATTTGACACATACAACCTATCAGTATGTCTTTCTAATTGTGGGGGAAACTGGAGTGCCCGGAGCGAACCCACACAAGCACGGGGAGAGCATACAAACTCCTTGCAGATGTGTCCAAGGGTTGAATCGAATTGAGGACTTCAGCGCTGCAAGGCACCAGTGCTAACCATAAAGACTCTTCAAATTCTTCAGCCACTTTCAGACCATCCAGGGCTCCCTCTAGATTGGCATTGTGTAAAGGGCACAAAGGGGGAAAAAAGAAAGATACATTGATTTCCAAAATACATGTGATGACCGTACTAGAGAAAAAAGAACAAAGAAAGATCTTAAAGAAGTTGGCTCACAAAGATCTCACACATTTGCCATGAGTTTGGTGCCACTTCTTTTCATCATGACAAAGAACATGATGAAAAGTGGTTTTCTCTAACATTTGCTGTGATGGATGCCATTAGATCACACAGGCCTTCTGTGTCAATTACTCAGAAATCACCAGAGCATGAATCATTTCCACAAAGATCAGCAGAGCATGATTCAGTACCATCACCA
The DNA here is from genome assembly GCA_019447015.1 of Hymenochirus boettgeri. Taxonomy (NCBI): domain Eukaryota; kingdom Metazoa; phylum Chordata; class Amphibia; order Anura; family Pipidae; genus Hymenochirus; species Hymenochirus boettgeri. The sequence goes on from CM033476.1 coordinate 57,194,188, forward strand.
TAGTATGAGCCCTCACATCAGCAAACAATGCTTTCTTCCTCTCATAGGTTGACTCAACGAGTCATACTAGACCACACGTACCAACAATGCCTTCCAATCATCCACATCAACAAGAAGCACCAATGCAGTTAAGACGGTATCATCAACCACCACAGAATAGCCATCAAATATCGTCTTATCGCCTATACAGTCAAGACCACAGACACCAACAGCAATGTATCCAGGATCAATGCAATGCAGCATTCCATAGAAAGATCACAGCAACCACATTTCTACCCAGCCACACAGGAACCGCATTGTGAAAGTTCACTGTTCTTTCCACAATAACATTCTTACCAAGCACCATCTTCTCAGTCATATCTACAGTCAACCAGTCATACAGCAATAATCCTTTCAGAATATGCAACAACAGTGGCAAAATCCATCTCATTTACTACTTTCCAACCCCACCTCTGAACATTCTTCAACTATTTCTTCAAGTCCTATGTCTTATGTGGAACTGTTATCTCCACAGCACACAAGTCCTCAATCATCAATATCTGTATCTTCTCCCTCTCCAGGCATTTCAGAGAGTATATTTCCAAAGGACTATAGGGATTCTGAATATTTCTTGTTAAACTGAAGTTTAACATGTATAGCATTTGCACTTGGTAAAAAAAATTGTGATTTATATTTTTTTATTTTTAAACCAAATACGTGCCATTTATGTTGACAGATAAGTACCGTATGTGACTTGAGAGACATGGTGTTGATGGTTTACATAAGTAATAGCTAAGTTTGTTTGAACACTTTTTCAAAGTTATTCAAATATTTTTACCTGAATGGCCAATTTAAAAATGTGGATGTGCCACAGTTAATCTGCCTGCTGTAGAAATGTAAATACAGAGATGCACAAGAATGCTACTATTGTCATAATAAAATATGTGGCATTTCTGTTTCAAGATATAAGTATCGTTCACTAAGGAAATACCTAAATCTGTTATAGCATTTTTTGAAAGTTATTATAATATTTTTACCTAGAATGGCCAATTTAGTCATTTTGATGTGCCAGTTACTGTGCCTGCTGTATAAATTTAAGAGATGCATAAGAATGCTACTATTGTCATAATAACAAAATATGTGGCATTTCTGTTTTAATTATGTGCCTTGACAGCACATATACCAGTTTGTTACACACTTTTTGAAAATTATATAACATTTTTACGTAGAATTGCCAAATTTGGTAGGTGCCATAGTTGTGCCATGTGCCTGCTGTAGAAATTGAAAGTAGAGATGCACAAGAATGATAACACTGTCATGTCTGTTTTGTTCATGAATCATATTTTGTTCACCTGACATACCGTATGCTCAATTGCTCAATGCACAAAATTTATGCGCAGGAAAAAAATATTTTTCATTTGGCAGTCAATAAAAAGTTTTGTTTTTAAAGAAATATATATTTATTTTCAAAGAACACAACAAAATACAAATTAACATTTATTTAAACATTTTGAATGGGAAAAATATAAAAATAAATTTTTTTATAAATTAAGCCCATTTTCTTAGGGTAATGCCACTCATTGCTCCACATGGCACACAACTGTACATATTACGTAGTTACTGCTTTATGGATTCAGGGACAATAACCCCTTCTTTATCCCTCAGGTTATGTAAAACACATGCAGCTTTGACTATTGCAATATCATGTGTTGGTTTTATTTGTATGGAGGAGTGTAGCACAAACAATTTTAATTGCATGTTGGCTATATCTCCATAAAGTTGCTTCTACAAACAGCCTGCTAAACCATGGATATAATAATAAGTTGGCCAAATTATTTTAAGCCCTGTCACAATGCCAAGGTTTGCTTTATATAGCTGGGTCCTAGCCCACTGTTACTTGCCTATTTGGCTGCATGAGCTGACAGCTTCTTCTGTGTGGCATGAGTGGTTCTATTTTTTATATTTTTTGTATGTATTATATTTTGGTCTCTAGTTGCACTTCAATATCGATGTACAACAGCCACATTTTTTATATATTGAGTGTAGCACTAGCCTTCGTGCTCTACTCAGTTGGTAGTTGAATATTCTCCTCTCATTGAAGACCTTTAAGCAAAAGGTCTCATCACTTGTTCAGACAATCTCTCATCTGCAACAAATACATTTAGGAAGGGTGGGTGTACTGTGCCAGGCCATGGTTTTGAAGGTGGTAGGTCCAGTTGTCCCTTCCGCAGCTTCATCCCAAATCGTCAGTGCTGGAATATACTGGAGTCACTGAAACTTCCATAGGACCCACCATCTATGTAGATAATTCGATAGCCTGCATCAACAACTGCCATAAGCACAATAGAAAAGTACTTTTATAGTTAAAGTACCTGCTGCCACTGAAGGATGGCATCACAATGTGAATGTGCTATCCATCAATTGCACCTACAGAGTTTGGGAAGTTGTGCTTCTCCCAGAACTGAACACTGATCTCATCCCATTTCACATCATTCGGGAATGGCATGAATTGAAGTTTTTGCCACAGCAGGTGCATGTCTTTGAATGGTGGCTCTCCCCATTCTGAACTCCAGGTGTAGAGAACGAAAAGAGTGGCCAGTTGCAAGAAATCTAGGAAAATAACATTTAGAAAGTAAGTATTTCACCCCCAAAAATGTTTTCTTTCCTCCTTCTACACTTTGCATCCCACCCCCTCCCCTATTTGTGTCATGCTGGGGTATTGGCCTACCACAAAATACACCAGGGTCCCACTATGAAGAATCTAAAGACCTACTAATTTCTTCAATCAATTCCATATATTTTTACACAAACCCCCTTATTAAAAATAATTCATTGGCATTCTTACCTCAATGTGGCCATAAGCCTTTCAATAGGTGTTATACTTTTTCAGAATGTAGTATCCTCCTTTTTTAAAGCATCCTTCATAATGTCCAGAAGGTCATCAAAATTGGTTAAAGGGGGGGGGGAGAGAGGGGATTAATATGTATATTACACAAACAACAATCATTCTACATTGCATTTTGTGCAAGGGGAATGGGGACAAAAACTTACCTTTCTATGGACATTCTAGTGTAGGAGTAAAACTTCCCAGGATATGCTCTAAGGTCAAAATAAAATAAAAATTCCCCTGTCTCCTCTCTGTCCTGCAATAAGGGATGGATCCAGTATCTCCTGTTTCCTCTCCTGTGGCGGACAGCAGCTACCAAAAGCAGCAGGATCAAAAATTCAAGCTCCATCTTGAACTATACACAAGCTCTCGCCAGAAACAAACAAAGGCTATACTCCCAAGGAATTGACATCAACAGGAAATGAAATCTAACCCTCTGACACATGAAATTACATTAGTACATTAGTTGCGGAGGTTGCGACACCCAGTTTTTGCGTACTGCTGCAACCACCATTAGTTGTGTCTCAAAGCCATGTTAACCCATGGTACATGGGTTAAAGGAGAACTAAAGTCTCAAGACAACATTGTCTCAATAGACAGAGCACATTCACAAACACACAACAAGCTGTGTCTCATGTCTCCCTTTGCTGTGCATGCTGGGTGATTTATGAAAATAACCTGTGTGTACAAAGGGTCAGCTCCCATAATTCACCTTATCTGGGAACACCCAGCTAAGTGTGCGCCGGACACTTCACAGGAAACTGCAGTCTTGCTTCCTGGAAGCTGACAGCCAATCATGTTACAGCTCAGAGATCCCTCCCTCTGACACAGAACACAGATATCAGTGAAGTTTTTGTGTAAACACATTAGAAATGCTCCTGATGATAAATTCCTAGGCTTTTCATACAAAAAAGAAAACTAATCTTTGCAGTGTATGTCTTTGCTAGCATGGATGAAAGAAACAGAACATTTAACATTTCAGCAAAAAATAAAAGTAAGTATGGGGAATCGAACCAGCAACCTTCCTAGTGTGTCTTTCTAAAAAGAAAGCTTTCTACCTCTATGCCCACACGGGCTAATAAGTAATGAACTAGTACATGTAGAGTCTTTATCTTTTGCTAGACACATAATAAAAATAAAAAAAGGGAACATTGGGTTGTGTTCCTGTGTCCCAATTTTCTGTCCCAATTTTTTCCTAACCCAGCACTTTAGCAAAACAAGCCACAGGTGATCTCTCAATCGATAGAAGTAAATGCAAGTACGGTAAAATCATTTCACTATTTTGTATTGCTACTGGAAGACTGTCAGCAATTCACGCTGGTTGGTACTAAATAACATAGCTGCTATATATAAAATTTGTACATATGTAGAAACTTCATATTTTTCTAGAAACATGGAAACAAACAAAAAAAGCACTAAACTCAGGCAGTAGACTATGTTATATTGTTTCATAAGTAAACTAGGGGATTTAAACTTGTGACTTCTTGGTCTGTTTGTTCCTAAACACACAGCATTTACATGGTGCGCCACCAGCAACTCAACTGTGATCACAGGTACATTTAGAAAGAGATGCTAGAAACTGCACATAGAGACAGTGAATCCTGGGGTCAGGGGGCGGGGCTCTTTGAAGCCAACATGGGCTATGAGTTGTACTGGCAACAACATGGAAGCCTCCTTTGTTACAGAATCTATTACTTATATCTACTAAATGCAAATAACTAGAGAAAAATCTTTCAACGTGTAGGTATTCTGGGGAGAAAAACTTTCACATTAGGATATGAAAAAAAAAAGTTTAGTTCTCCTTTAACTGATAACGGCTCACCGTGCATAGCCCTAGAAATTTCAAAACAAGCCACGGCCACTGAATATTTCTTTACCTTTAACGATGACATCCTGGTTGTCCTTGCAAATGACCATATCAGCCTGTGTTATCAGACTGTGGTTTTCATCCTTGGCATGTAACACCCTGAAAAAAGCAAATAAAAGAATAAGCTGGCACAGTATGTGGGAACCAGACATTTACATTTCATCATAGTAGTTTATTTCTGACAATGTTGATTACAGGTATATTAATAATTAAATGTAATCCACTACATCATAAATGTACTGTTTTGTCTTGTTTTCCAAAATGCATCTAAAGTTGTGTACACACATCAATATTTTCTGCCAGTAAAAACAAAAATATATCACCAGCACCTCTTTAATGATATGACTGGTGTATACGCTGCGTAAGGTGTCTGTGCATGTTTGGTCTCCAAGGTCTGTGACTGATAGTTTGCTGTGGTATTCTATCTGTGAGGTGTGTCTCTAGGGTAAGTGTTCTACGCATGATTTTTCTGACTGTTCTGTGGGTGCGTGCGAGAGACCAGAACAATAGTAATTGTAGTAACTGACAGGAGTTCAGAGGTGCATTTCTCATTCCATCTCATATTACTGAAATACGCAAATAAAAATATGCAATGCAACTTCCCTGCTTTTCTCTTTTGTTCTATTACGTATGGGATGCCATTTGTTCTCAGAAAAAAGACACTTCGGTGACCAAAAGAAATTCAGTAGTAACAAAATACATTTAGTGAACAAAAACCAACACTGTGTGATGCCCAGCGTCCCCGAGTATACCTTCAGCACCTATACCCCAATCTACAGCTGCCCCGGATAAGTGTATGAAGAGAGACTGGAAAAGTTACAATTTTGTATGCTGGAGAAAAGGCGCTTGCGTGGGGATATGATTACTGTGTATAAATACATTAACGGGCAATACAATGTCTATGCGCATCCAGGCAGCACCAGAAGACGACCAGACGAGTGTGCGAACAGTAGAGGAGGCGCTCGCACACAAAGATTGAAGACGCGGACCGATGATGTCAGCCACGACGGAACCCCCTGAAGACCTCCGACGGACCCGATGCTGGAGTGCAAGACAGGTAAGCGCTTTCCCCTGACATTAACCCCCCCCTCACAAGGGGCCCCACTGGACCCTTCAGAGTAGGCTTCTCTGGGTGATCCATATGAAATTGATCAATAAGTTCCCGGACATGAACCTGATGATGAGGAACCCAGCACCTTACTTCAGGACCGTACCCTTTTCAGTCAATAAGATACTGGAGGGAGGTTTAGAACCAGCGTGAATCCAAGATTTTGTCAACCTCAAATTCTGTTTCTCCTTGGACTTTAATTGGAGGAGGAGGTTCAGACATAGCGAGAGCAGAGGCAGCTGATTTTAGAAATGAGTTGGTACTTTTGTTAGATGGAGGTAATGTAGGTTACTCTGTTAATTTTCTGAAGACTAGGATATGGACCAATGAATTTAGGACCCAAGGTTGACGGAGAGAGATGTTGCGAGTGAACACATACAAGACCTATGTTTGCAAATTCTTTTTGACAGGAAGGAGATACTTTGGGATGATGACCATAAATGCAGTAGAAAGGAGAAGTATCTGTAGAAGAATGAATAGTATTATATGCAAACTTTGCATATATGGATAGAGAATTGGTTATTGGATTGCAAACAGAAATTGGTGGTAAATTGAGCTACATCTATGTGGGCTAAAGTTCTAAGCGGAGTGCCTGGGTGTTCTGTACAAAGTCTGTTTATAAATGACTTAGAAAGGGGCATTGAGAGCAAGGTCTCTATGTTTGCTGATGACACAATAATGCAGAGCACTGGAAACTTCAAATGATGTGCAAGTGCTGCAAGCAGACCTAGATAGATTATCAAAATGGGCAGCAAAATGGCAGATTCAATGTTGATACATGTAAGGTGATGCATTTGGGATTTAATAATCCCTGTGCCACCTACACCACAAATAACTGTGTGTTAAGTGTATCTGTAATGGAAAAAGATTTGGGGGTTCTGGTAGATAACAGACTTAGCTGTAGCAAACAATGTCAGACAGCCATGGCTATAGCTAGCAAGATATTGTCTTGTAGTTTAGTATTTGAGGTTGAATAAAGACATATGTCCATTTAGTCCAACCCATCTAACAATATCCTCATTTCCTGTTGATCCACAGGAAGGCAAAAAAAAAAACACCGAATTTATTGGGGGAAAAAATTCCTTCCTGACTCCATGTGGCATTCGGAAATTTCCCTGGATCAACTCTACTTTATGAATCAATACCAGTAACTTGCAACATTTCTTGTTTGCAGAAACTCATCCAGCTTTTTTTTAAAACTGACCAATGAACCTGCCATAACAACGTCCACTGGAAGACAGTTCAATAGCATTACCGTTCTTACAGTGAAAAACCTTTTTTAAGGGATGTCCTCGTGTCCTCTGACATGTTCTATTGGTGAACAATGCCCCAGATAGTATAATTGTATAGCCCGTTAATGTATTTATACACAGTAATCATATCCCCACGCAAGCGCCTTTTCTCCAGCATACATAATTGTAACTTTTTCAGTCTCTCTTCATATTCAAGCTCCCCCAATCCCCTTATTAATTTAGTTGCCCTTCTTTGAACCCTTTCCATTTCTAAGATGTCCTTTTTGTACACAGTGTGAAGGTGTAAATGTGTTTTTTTTGCATTGTATATAGTGTGAACTATTGTTGCTGGCCAGTAAACTAAAAAGTGAATGTCTATGTAAATAATATATTTGTAATAATGTTATGGTATGATATGTTCATTTTGCAAAAGTGTTTGCCAAACAGAGGCCTACTATTTTTTAAAGCATGGGTGCCTTACCTGCAACTTCCAGAGTGACCACTTCCTAAAGGGAGGAGCAGCCTCTCTGCACATCTATTTATAGACTAGATACTGACCCCCTGGTGGCAGTAGGGAGCAGTCTGGGAGCTATAAAAGGCTGCTGTCTAGCTTGCAAGAGGAGTTTGTGTCAAGATGTGGTAGACAGCAGATCTACAGTTTCAGCTTATAATTATGCACCCTGCTGGTGGAAATAGTGTACTGCATCTTTTGCAATTTTTCTGCAGTTTGTTCTTTATTTTCCAACAATAAAAGAAAATATACATATAAGAACAGTGTCTGGCATATAAACCCATGCGCTTGGTCACATATGGTGTCAGAAGTGGGATTGAAGAAGGTGTCGCGCAAGGCAGTGCCAGGCTGACAGATGTGGAAAAGGAGCAGCTGAAGAGACTCCCCAAGGATTACCCAGAAGGCTAAGCAAGGTGCTAGAGTGAGCACAAGGTCACAAGCAGGAGTGAAATTATTAAGCGAGTGGAAGAAACCTGCAAAGAAAGGAACAATGTCCAAGCAGGAAGATGCTTCCCACGCTTTGCACGAATCCCCTGAAGAGAAGGAGGACAAGACAAGTGAGGATGAACGACTTTCTGTTGCCATGGGTATAGCGGCTGAACCTGCAGTTAAACCAAAGGTTTCTTCTAAAGGAAAAGAGCAGCAGCCTCACATGCCAGAAATTAGTGCCTCTCCACCTTCAGGAATGGAGGAGCTTCTGAAATGGATGGTTCTTAAGCAAACTGAATCTGAGGAAAAGCATCAATTGGAGGAGCAAAAATGGCGGAAGGAGGAAGCTTACCGACGAGAGGAGGAGCAAAAGAGACTGCAGCAAGAGGCAAGAGAGCACAAGAGAGCAAGCTGCATAAGCAGCTTGCTGAAATACTTTTAGCCTGTAAATCACCTAGTGCTCAGCTTCAGGGCTCTGCAGGTCTTCGAGAACTCCCTCTGACTAAACTGACTGCTGAGGATGATATTGAAGCCTATATTACTATGTTTAAGAGAGTTGCCCAAACTTGTCAGTGGCCAAAAGAGCAATGGGTTGTTCGTCTTGCTCCGTATTTAACTGGCAGAGCACAAAAAGCGTTCAGCAGTTTAAACTCCAGAGATGCCTAGGATTATGACTGTGTGAAAGATGCTATATTTCGACGGTATGAACTTAATACTGAAACTTTCAGACAAAGGTTTAGAGCTTATGGTTACAGTAGCTCGGAAGGTCCCCGTGAGGCATATGCCCAGCTACATGAGCTTCTTTTGAAGTGGATCCAGCCAGAAAGGAAAACTTAAGAAGAGATCCTTGAAATGATTGCGCTGGAGCAATTTATTGAGATTTTACCTGAGAAAGTAAAGTTATGGGTACAAGAACACCACCCGGAAACCACTGCAAAGGCTATTACTCTAGCAGAGAATTTTTTGTTGGCAAGAAAGGAGGTAAAACATAGAAATCCTATGCAACTTAAAACCACCCAGCTGCAAAAAGACTTGCAATCCAAAGTAAGTCTACAGGAGCGGGGAACCTTAAAATGCCACAATTGTGGGCAAATGGGACATATTGCTAGATTTTGTCGCAATATGCAAAGTAAAAGTAACCCTCCTAATGTTGTGGGAGATAAAAGAGGTTTCCTAATTGAAGCATATATAAATAACCAGAAAGTACAAGCTTTGTTGAATAGCGGAAGCCCTCAAACCTTCCTGAGAGCTGGCTTGATAAAAAATGTGGGTTCTTTAGGAAAAACCAGTATAACCTGTGTTCACGGTGACAACAAAGAACATTCCAAGGCCAGTGTGAAAATCAAAGTTGGGAAGACAGTTCACCGTTTGATTGTGGGGCTAGTTTCTAAGTTACCCTATCCGGTGATAATTGGAAGAGACTTTCCGAATTTTCTTGATTTATTACCACCTCAAGAAACAGAACACCCTGTGATAGCTGTTACTACAAGGGCTCAAGCAAGGAAAGTTGTAACCGATGAGGAAACGTTTAAGGAACTATTTCCCTTTTCACCAGATCTGATGGAAGGTAAAGGTAAACCTGGAAAAACTAAAAGGGAGAAGAGACTTTTAAAGGCACAGTGGAAAGCAGAACACGATGATACCATTAAAGACTTTCTTGCTACAGTCAATTGGGACATTGACATTGAAAAGGCTCAGAGAAATGATAATGGTTTGTTGCCACTGTTTAAAAAGGTTGTAAGTGCTAATTCTGAATTACCAGATGATCAACCATATTATAGTTTGCAAAATAGTGTTCTTATGAGAATTAGACAAAACAAGAAATTGGGTGTGGCACAAGAACAGGTGGTGGTTCCCAAAGTATTTAGGGAGGATATCATGCGTTTGGCTCATGAAACCCCCTGGTCTGGTCACATGGGTACAGAGAAAACCCTGAATAGAATTTTGTATAGATTTTACTGGCCAGGAATACATCAGCAAGTAGCAGAGTACTGCAGTACGTATCCTGTTTGCCAGAAAACGGCTCCAATAAGACTAAGGGATAGAGCTCCTTTAATTCCAATCCCTGTTGAAGGTAAAGTTTTCGACAGGGTGGCAATGGATATTGTTGGCCCTCTAGAGAGAAGCAGCAAGGGTAATAAATATATACTTGTTGTCTGTGATTACGCCACAAGATACCCAGAGGCCGTTCCACTGAGAAATATTACTGCGAAAACGGTGGCTGAAGCCCTGATTAAAATATTTAGTTCTCTTGGTATTCCAAGGGAGATCTTGACTGATCAAGGGACAAATTTTACTTCAAGTCTTTTAAAAGATCTGTATAAGCTACTGGGAGTAAGAGCACTGAGAACAGCCCCGTATCATCCCCAGACAGATGGTCTTGTATGCTCAGAAAGTTTGTAAACGGTGACCCTAAACATTGGGATAGGTGGTTGCCCTACCTTCTTTTTGCATACAGGGAAGTACCCCAAGCTTCAACTGGGTTTTCACCTTTTGAATTACTTTATGTTAGACAACCTAGGGGTATTCTTGATGTGCTTTGTGAAAATTGGGTAAGCGCTGGGAAAAGTCCACAAAGTGTTATTAACTATATTGATTGCATGAGGCAGAAGTTGGCTACAATGTCAATTTTGGCACAGCAAAACTTAGCTGATGCTCAAGCTAACCAAAAAGTATGGTATAATAAGCATTCAAGGGAGAACTTTTTTAAACCAGGAGAGAATGTTTTGCTGTTACTTCCTGATCAGCACAATAAATTATTGGCTAAATGGCAGGGTCCGTTTGAGATTGTAAGGCAAATGGGTCCTGTGGATTATGAAATTAAAATGCCAGGTAGAAAAAAATAAAAGGATCTACCATGTAAATCTCCTTAGAAGGTGGAAGGGGAAGAAAGATAATACTTCCCTGGTGGTATTGCAAGAATGTACTCCTGATATGGCTGAAGAAGCTTATCAGAGGCTGGACAAAGAAAGCTCTCAAGCTTGCAAACTTAACGTGTCGCCAAAGCTGACTTTGGTTGAGCACAAAGAGCTGGACATGTTATTAGACAAGTACAGAAATGTTTTTGTAGTAACACCAGGAAGAACGAACCTAATCGAGCATGTTATTGATACTAATGAAGTAAAACCTATACATCAACGACCGTATAGAACACCCGAAAAATACAAATATATGGTTAAGCAAGACGTAGACCACATGCTAGAACTAGGTGTAATTGAACCTTCAGTGAGTAACTGGTGTTCTCCAGTGGTCTTAGTTCCAAAAAAAGATGGATCAATCCGCTTCTGTGTCGATTTCAGGAAAATAAATGCTGTCTCTAAATTTGACGTATACCCAATGCCACGTATTGATGAGTTAATTGATAGGCTGGGGGGAGCTAAATTTGTTTCAACTATAGACCTCTCAAAAGGTTATTGGCAGATACCTTTAGATCCTGAATCTCGGGGAAAACTGCATTTGCCACCAGTCAAGGTCTATACCAGTTTATAACTATGCCATTTGGCCTACATGGTGCGGCAGCAACATTCCAGCGTCTTATGGACCGCATCCTCAGAGGGCGTGATCTTTACTGTGCAGCCTATTTGGATGATGTTGTGATATTTAGTCCAGACTGGCAAAGTCATCTGCAACATCTAGATGTTGTTTTCTGACTAATTAGATCGGCTGGCCTTACCATTAACCCAAAAAAATGTGCCCTTGGTTTTACAGAAACTAGATATTTGGGTTATATATTGGGAAATGGAGAAGTAAAGCCTGGGAAAGACAATATTGAAGCTATCAGAGAAAAACTCCCGCCCAAAACAAAGAAAGAGGTACGCTCATTTCAAGGTTTAGTAGGTTATTATAGAAGATTTTTGCCAAATTTCTCTGAGATTGCTACACCATTAACGAATCTTACTAAGAAAAGTCTAAAAGAACAGGTGGTTTGGAGTTCTCAATGTCAAGAAGCTTTTCAAAAGCTTAAAGACATGTTATGTGCTGAGCCAGTTCTTAAAAGTCCTAATTTTTAGCACAAATTCATTGTGCAGACAGATGCATCTGAAAATGGATTAGGTGCGGTACTGAGCCAAGGAATTAATGGGGAGGAGCACCCTGTGCTGTATATAAGCCGTAAACTTTTCCCTAGAGAAACCCGGTATAGTGTTATTGAGAAGGAATGTTTGGCAGTAAAGTGGGCATTGGAGTCACTGAGATGTTATTTGCTAGGCCAAGATTTTATTTTAGTGACCGATCATCGCCCTCTTGTTTGGCTAAACCGCATGAAAGATAAAAATGCTAGGATAACAAGATGGTACCTGGCAATGCAACCGTTCAGGTTTACAGTTATCCACCACCCAGGAAGTCAGCATCAAAATGCTGACTATTTATCTAGATATGGTGCGAATAGTGAAGATGAGAATAAGCTTAGGAAATAAGAATAAATTGTGTCATTAAATTGATATCAGTACTGATTAATTAATTAGTTTTTTTGTACTCTGAAGAAGGTATTCTTCTTCTTAAAGAGGAAGTTATGTGAAGGTGTAAATGTGTTTTTTTTGCATTGTATATAGTGTGAACTATTGTTGCTGGCCAGTAAACTAAAAAGTGAATGTCTATGTAAATAATATATTTGTAATAATGTTATCGTATGATATGTTCATTTTGCAAAAGTGTTTGCTTAACAGAGGCCTACTATTTTTTAAAGCATGGGTGCCTTACTTGCAACTTCCAGAGTGACCACTTCCTAAAGGGAGGAGCAGCCTCCTCCTGCACATCTATTTATAGACTAGATACTGACCACCTGGTGGCAGTAGGGAGCAGTCTGGGAGCTATAAAAGGCTGCTGTCTAGCTTGCAAGAGGAGTCTGTGTCAAGATGTGGTAGACAGCAGATCTACAGTTTCAGCTTATAATTATGCACCACCCTGCTGGTGGAAATAGTGTACTGCATCTTTTGCAATTTTTCTGCAGTTTGTTCTTTATTTTCCAACAATAAAAGAAAATATAAGAACAGTGTCTGGCATATAAAACCCATGCACTTGGTCACACACAGAATTCCAAAATTGCACTGCATATTCCAAATGAGGCCTTACTAATGCTTTGTAAAGAGGGAGAATTACATTTTCCTCCCTTGAATCCATACCACTCTTTATACAAGACAATAGCATGCTGACTCTGGCTGTTGCCGTCTGGCACTGCTTGCTACCTTTAAAGGGCATGTCCACCCGAAAAAATAACATTAGACCATGTGAAAGAGCACATTTAAATATGTCTGGTACCTGTTAGGGGTTTTGTCATTGTGCCCCTGTATCTCCGGTATATGTCCCGTACGATCTGCTTGTCCCACTTAATATGTATCGCGCTGCCTGCCTAATAGCAGGCACTCCGACGCGCGCCTTCCCGCGCATGCGCATATCTCCAAATCCAGCGTCGGAGTTCTTGACCCTGCTCCGGCTGAAGTAGCCAATGGGAACATGCGCGTCCCGTTCCCATGGCTACAGAGACAGCCGCGAGAGCAGGGAGAGGAGAGAGGAATGCATAATCTTGATATGTAGTGCAATTTCCTCCCTGCCTATACAATAAAGTTTATTACCACACACAATTACTTGTTGTTGGAGTCCTTACTGGGTTGTTGTTTTGGCAAAGATTTCTATACAATTTTTTCTTGTTGTACAGGTCAGTAAAACTAAAAACTTGATATAATTATGTTATCCTGTCAAGTCTGCATGTTCTGTGTGCCTGGATGCTTTATTATTGTCTGAAATTTTTGTTTGCCATTTTTTTTTATAGTTTATATGCAATGAACTTTATGGGGGATCTTTGTATGAGGGATTGTGTTTATTTAATTTATTTTATTAATCTATCTACCACATGTAATATATTTATAAATAAATATATATATATATATATATATGTACATGTTACATACATATAACATTTAATATTTATATAAAAGTTTAAATAACATATTTAATATATATATTAAAAAATAAATTACATAAAAATTAATTAATATAATACATTGATTATATGTATATATAAATATATTTATATAGTGTATTTAATATATATGCAAGAAAATATATATAATATTTGTAATGTTTTCATATATTATATATATATATATTACATCTAAAATATTTATATTGAATTAAAATTATATAATAAATATTATATTACATATATATATGTAATATATGTTTTTATAAAAATATATATAACATATGTAATATATAAAAAAATTTACATAAATATTAATTTATATAATAAATTGAATATATGTATATATAAATATATTTATATAGTATATTTAATATATATACATATATATAATATTATCATAAAAAATATATGTATATATATTACATCTAAGATATTTATATTAAATAAAAATTATATAATAATTATTATATTAAATATATATTTTGTATATTAAAATTAATTAGTTAAAAATTAATTTATTAGATAATTTTATATAAAATAAGTCATATTTCATATATTAATATAGCTATATAATAGCTATAAATATACTATATATACTACATATATAGCTATATAATATTAATATAGCCATATTAAATAGCTATAGATTATATTTGTATAATTTTTTTGCGCTAGGAAGGCAATTGTCTATATAACTAATTATTAATTGATGCCATATTACATATTATCATATTACTGGAGATTGAATAAACACTTGATATTTAATTATCGGTAATCTTTAAAAGTTGAAATAGATGGACGTATGTACTTATTATTTATAGTATATAAAGGTTGGATGGCCATATGTCTTTATACAACCTCCAATACACAGTTACTATGTAATTGTTATACTGGCATTATGGGTAGGGTGTAAAGTTTTGTTGGACTATATAGACCTATGTCTTTATACCACCTACATACTATGATACTATATAACTGTTATACCAACATATGGGTAGGGTATTAAGTGTTAGTTGGACTATATAGACCTATGTCTTTAACCACCTACAATACTATGATACTATATAACTGTTATACCAACATTATGGGTAGGGTATTAGGTTAGTTGGACTATATAGACCTATGTCTTTATAACCACCTACAATACTATGATACTATAAACTGTTTACCAACATTATGGGTAGGGTATAAAGGTTGGTTGGACTATATAGACCTATGTCTTATACCACCTACAATACTATGATACTATATAACTGTTATACCAACATTTAGGGTAGGGTATTAATGGTTAGTTGGACTATATAGACCTATGTCTTTATACCACTACAATATACTATGATACTATAATAACGTTTATACCAACATTAGGGTAGGTATAAAGGTTGGTTGGACTATATAGACCTATGTCTTTATACCACTACAATACTGAGATACTATATAACTGTATACCAACATTATGGGTAGGGTATAAAGGTTGGTTGGACTATATAGACCTATGTCTTTAACCACCTACAATACTATGATACTATATAACTGTTATAACCACCATTATGGGTAGGTATTATGGTTAGTTGACATATAAGACCTATGTCTTTATACCACCTACAATTATGATAATAAATAACTGTTTACCAACATTATGGGTAGGGTTAAAGGTTGGTTGGACTATATAACCTATGTCTTTATACCACCTACAATATGATACTATATAACTGTTATACCAACATTATGGGTAGGGTATTAAGGTTGTTGGACTATATAGACCTATGTCTTTATACCACCTACAATACTATGATACTATATAACTGTTAAACAACATTATGGGTAGGTTGTATGGTTGGTTGGACTATATAGACCATGTCTTTATACCACCTACAATACTATGATACTATATATAACTGTTATACCAACATTATGGTAGGGTATAAAGGTTGGTTGACTATATAGACCTATGTCTTTATACCACCTACAATACTATGATACTGTGTAACTGTTATACCAACATTATGGTAGGGTATAAAGGTTGGTTGGACTATATAGACCTATGTCTTTATACCACCTACATACTATGATACTGTGTAACTGTTATACCAAAATTTATGGGTGGGTTATAAAGGTTGGTTGGACTATATGACCTATGTCTTTATACCACCTACAATACATGATACTGTGTAACTGTTATACCGACATTGAGGGTAGGGTATCAAGGTTGGACTAGAGGACCTATGTCTTTTACAACCTCCACTAATTGTTCTTCTAACTGTTTACCAGACATTATGGGTAGGGTATAAGGGATGGACTAGATGGACTTATACTACCACCAATATAAAAGGATTGTTCACACAAAAAAGTATTGATTGATGACTTCCAGTCAAAGAACCTATTCCTTTTTTTCAATCACTTCACCAGACATGACCTAAGGTGAGTATATTTAGCTCATGAATGATAACAACCACAACTCCATTGACAACTGACAACTGCTTCTGTTTATTTCACTATAACACTAAACGCAATATTGTGCAGGTTAGTAACTAAACCTGTAAACAGTAAGCAAATTTATTTTTTCAATGTTCTGGGATGTATATGTTAAATTAACTTGTTATTTTTGCATAATTTACAGATACATATCTTAAAACAATTATGCCTGCATGTATTGTGCAAGGATGCCCACATGGTACGGGAAAAAAAATCAAGATCCCATGTAACCATGCATACGTTCCCCCGAAATATTGAAATGATAAAAATTGGCTTTGTGCAAACTGGTCAAGAATTTAGGGACATAGCGAAATGGCACAGAAGATTCTGGATGGAAAAAAACAGACAGATTAGGTTGTGTTCTAGTCATTTCACTCCAGATTGCTACATGAAAAAAGGTGTAAGAACTTCTTAAACCATCTGCCGTGCCAACAATTTTCCCATCAACATCTGCATCTTTTGGGCAACCTTTGCACACAATTACCTCATTCTCGCCACCAGATCCACCCAAACCAATATCATCAGAGCACAAGACAATATTGTCAGAATCACCAAGACCTATATCATCCATTCTCCTCTACATCTATTATTTGTACGCATAGTTCAAGACACATAACGTGCAACACAAACTGAAATAAAACTCAAAGTGAATATTGCAATACAGACCATTGGGTAAACCAAACAACACGGCTATGCAAACATAATAAAAAATATTGGTTGATATGGCAACACAAACAGAATATCCCTCTTCTTCTGGAGTACATCACGATATTGGCTTAAGTAATTACCCAATTACTTCAACCCCTTGTGTTATAAAGCAAAGCAGAAACGTAGAAAGAAAACAAAAAGGAGAAGGATTAGTGAACAATTTCAAGAACAGGTTATGATGTCACCAATACCAACAAAGTCTTCTCAAACAGTTACCATCCCTGACACATCCATTAGTAATCATCTTTACATGTGGATGATCCTCATGAGGTACTTTTGATCCTGCAAATGTTTCAAGTGCTAACGAGTCATCGTTGTTTATAACCGAAAAATCGGATGGAAGTTGAGTTTTGAAGCATATAGTTTGATGAAAAAAAATTCATTGTTTATGAAAGTTGTTTGGACTATCTGATAAGTTTAGTGCGTTGTAACACATGAATGCCCAGGAATTTGTAATGCAAGAATTATGACTGTCGAAAAATATCCAAGGAAGCTTTTGATCATTGTGATGAAATGTGAAGATGGACACACAGCATGTCGATGGCATATTCAGCCAATGGAAAAGGGTATATCAGTTGGAAATGTTCAGATGTCAGCAAGCATTCTTTTTAGTGGTTCTAGCTTCAAAAAGGTAGCAGAAATGTACTATATTTAAAATTCAGGCAATTTCTAAATCAAGTTTCTACAAATACCAAAAACGATTTCTATTTCCAGCAGTCCATGAAGAGTGGAAATTAGAGCAAGAACTTTGCAAAATGAACTTCATGAAATCACACTACTACTGCCGTTGATGGACAGTTTGATAGTCCTGGTCACTGTGCTAAATACTGCACATACACTCTAATGGACTTACTATCCAAAAAAATTGTGCATTTCAAAATCGATCAGCTTGGACCAGGAAAGACATCAGTTGGAATGGAGAAAAGCACATTTGAACATGCTACGGAAATACTTGCTAAAAACATGGATGTTGGTTATAGCAAGCATATCTCATGTTAGCATTAGAAAAGTGATGGCAGAAAAATACCCAGAAATAAACCATCAGTTGATAATGGCACTTAAGTAGAGCATAAGGACTAAATTATTGCAGCTAGCAGAAAGCCAATTGTTCTGTTATAGCAAGTGGATCAACCCATAATAAACCATTTATGGTTTTGCACTAAATCATGCCAAGGCAATGCAAATTGCTGATTGCTAATGTGGAATCCTTGTTAGATCAGGTCTCTAATAAACACACACTTCCCAGAGAACAAACTTTGTAAAAAATGTGATCACAAGACTATCTAAAAAAAAGAGAGAAGAGACACCATGGATTCCTCAGGGAGATAGGCACATGTCCTATCAAGGAATTGTGTTCACCAAAGTTGCTCAGACATCCGCAAATAGAAAAATTCTGTCATACTGGTGAACTTGAGTCTACCACAGCAAAATGCTGAAATTTCGTCCAAAGCGGATATCCTATGGGATGGATGCAATGATTCAAGAACCATTCTTGCAGCAATCTCTCACAATCGAAATGTAAACCGGAGCAAGCATCATTAAACATCCACTGGAAGCTCTCTTGAGCTTGGAGAGAAAAGATTTAGAATTGTTTATCCCAAATATAAAAAAGATTGGATTGCAAAACCAATCTAAGAGGATGTGAAAGATGAGCATGTTATGGACATCATGCGAAAAGCATGAAGATACTTGAAGGCACTTTGGAAAGTGATTGGAGATCTTTTTTTCAATTGTGCCCAAACATGCATTGGTCGAAAGACCTGAGCGACATCTTGTCATTGAAAAGCACAGGTCACGATTTGGAGACAATGTAAACACTTGAAATGTCATGCAGATCTAAAGGACAGTTTCTATCAAAAATTATCTGCAATTTTGCACTTATTTCAAGAAACTATTGTTATTGTTGTAATACAGTTGACTAATTATTTAATGTTTTTTAGATTTATTTAGATTTTTTATTTTTAGGCCTGTCTATCATCAAAACAGCATTGATTTAATAAAAAATGGTAAGGCCCTGCTTACTTTACAGGGTATCTGCACTGAAAAAGTAAAGTTTGTA
This sequence comes from Hymenochirus boettgeri, assembly GCA_019447015.1. Classification (NCBI taxonomy): domain Eukaryota; kingdom Metazoa; phylum Chordata; class Amphibia; order Anura; family Pipidae; genus Hymenochirus; species Hymenochirus boettgeri. The sequence continues at coordinate 57,213,363 of CM033476.1, forward strand.
AAAAATTTTTTAATGAAGAACAGGAGTTAAAGGAGCTGTGTCTACCTCCGTTTTCTCTTAAAACTAACAGGAGCTTGGAGAGAAGGTTAGGCACATACCCAATCGATCACTCCCTTGACGGGTTAGTCTAACAAGTCTTGATGGAGTCTGTCTTCTACCACGATGCTTAAGCATGTAAAACCCTGTCGACTACGTAGCGGGTGAGCCATCAATTGGGTAGTAGCTTACGTTCTTTTGTGGCTCATGTTAATTTTTGAAGAACAGTGGTAAGACACAGCTCCCGTTCTTCATAAAAATAAATGGAAAAACTTTGTTTTTTCAATGTAGATACTATTTAATATTACCTACATATTTTGAGATTATTGCAGAGTGGAGGGATATATATCTATTTTCTTTCTTTACTAGAATATCATTAGATATAATGGGAGTCTTTTTTTAAATAGTTTATGATGCTTGATTGTTTACAAAAATAGGAGAATATTTCACATATAATTGTTTAGAAACATTTTGCACATTTAACAGTTTTGAAAGAAATAAAAAAAAAATTTGATACAATAAAAATTTTTTTATTAATATTATTAACAAACTAGGTAAATATATATATATATATATATATTATATAATAAAAATAATATATTAAAACAACAAAAAAAAACAAAAGTTAAAATATGCATACATATGATTAGCTTAGTCCATACAATATCATATTACTGCACACTGGCATACTTTATAAACAAAGGGGTTTTAGTATACATACTGTGATCACATGAATGAAAAGCCTTCCAACCAGTCAACATGATATCTTTTCTATGTTTGTATAATATTTGACCAGATCAGTAGCACTTCCACTAAATGTAGTTGTAAAATAGCCTAATGGATGCTTCCACAATTCTTGTATTGTGGTGTATATTATATATATAATACACACCAGACCACACACGCTTGCAAAGACACACACACAGAAAATGGCAAAATTCACACTTATATACCTACAGTTTATATATGTATATATATATATATATATAATATATATATATATATATATATATAGTAGACATAGGATGAAAGCACACCTAGGATTTGCAAATAAACTTATTTATTCAAACAAATGTGGACGCGTTAAAGTCTGGCTTGGACCGTTCTCAATATGCTGGACCGTAACGTTTCGACATTTGTATGGCTGTGAATGAATTGTGAGCGAGCCGCTCCTACAACATTCCCTATATTAGATACATAACACAGGGTGAGGCGGCACTCCTCAAACTTGGGAGACTGCCCGGTGCTTCCGCTATCAATAAAATAACCATTACGAAGAAACCGGAGCACTCCTGGACTTTGAATATCACAAATATTTTATTCCAAACACAAAAGTCAGAGCGTTTCGGGCCGTTCTCAAGATAAATATTTGTGATGATTCAAAGTCCCCAGGAGTGCTCCGGGTTTCTTCGTTAAATGGTATATATATATATATATATATATATATATAGTATATATATAAACATTTTTTTTAAAACATCCATAACAGACATATAGATTAATATTTTTATCATAATTATATATATAATGCATATAAAAATAATAGATTAGATATATTTATTTTATATATAAATTATATATTTATTTTATCTATATAATCTATAAATTATATAATCATTTTCCGACTAATTTCTCATTTAATTTACTACACACAAAACTTATTCTAAAAATCAAACTAATAGTACTAAAATAAATTCACAATACATACTCAAATTAAGTAAAAAAAACAACTCATGCATTCAAAAGACACACACACACACCACACACACACACACACACACACACACACACACACACACACACACACACACACACAGAGAGAGAGAGAGAGAGACACACACCCCCAAAAACGAATGAACTTCTAGAGACTGCTGCAAAGGTGGGAATGGATTTTTTTCAAAAGAAAGGCAGAAAAGGCTTCTTGGGATGGGTCTACCTTATACTGAAAAAAAAATTTTGGATTTTGGTGAATGACATACCCTTTAAGTTTTGTTATCCGCCAAAGCTCCAAGATCCCTTTCCAACAGGGATTCACTTAACACAGAGCCATATAGTATAAGTAGCACAAGTATTTTTAAGTCCAAAATGCATCACATTACATTTATCAACATTGAATCTCATCTGCCAACTTAGCAGCCCAATGTGACAATCTATCTAGATCCCCCTGCAACGATTGCACATCCTCTGTAGTTTTTAATGGTCAACAAAGCTTTGCGTCGTCGGCAAACACATGCCTTTAAGGTTGGAAGAAAAAAGTTTTTCATCTCTTTGTAGGAAAGGTTTCTTACAGTAAATGGGTGAAACTGTGGAACGGTCTTCCAGCATTGTGGTAATGGCAAGTCATTGAATAGCTTTAAAATGGCCTGGATAAGTTTCTAAAACTAAAAATATTGAGAACTACTGGTATTAATACATTTACTGTAGATTTGGTTAATCCAGGAATACTTTCCAATTGCCCTTTGGAGCCAGGAAGGAACCCCCCCCCCTTTTTTTAGCTGAGTTTTTTTGCTTTCCTCTGGAACTGTTAGGAAGGGTTAAAAAAAAAGAAAAAAGAATAGATGGACTTGATAGATCTTATGTCTTTATTCCACCTCAATTATTATGTTACTATGTCAATTACTATGTTACCTACAAGTTTGCCCACTTTAACTGATATATACAGGTTTACTCACTTTGATTTACACATACAAGTTTGCCCACTTGACTAGTACATACACACGTTTTGCCCACTATGATTGGCACATACAGTTGGCCCACTGTATTGGCACATACAGTTGCCCACTGTGACTGGTACATACACATTTGCCCACAATGACTGCATAAAACAAGTTGCCCACTGTGAATGGCACTTACTAGATGCCCACTGTGACTGGCTCATACAAGTTTGCCCACTGTCTCACACATACACATTTTCCAACGTAAACTGGTCCCATACAATTTGCCCACTGTGACTGGCACATACAATTTTGCCCACTGTGACTGGCAACATACAAGTTTGCCCACTGACTGGTACATAACGGTTACCCACTGTGACTTTTATATGAAGTTTGCCCACTGTCCTGGCACATACAAGTTTGCCCACTTGGACTGGCACATTACAAGTGTGGCCCACTGTGACTGATACAGTGGTTGGCAAAAGTATCAGCCCCCTTAAAGTTTTCCACATTTGTCACATTACTGCCACAACATGAATCAACTCCGCCCAGTCTCAAGAGTTTTGCTGATTTTTTTACTATGATACTATATAACTGTTATACCAACATTATGGGTAGGGTATTAAGGTTAGTTGGACTATATAGACCTATGTCTTTATACCACCTACAATACTATGAGGACTATATAGACCTATGGTCCTTATACCACCTACAATACTATGATACTATATAATGTTATACCAACATTTATGGGTAGGGTATTAAGGTTAGTTGGACTATATAGACCTATGTCTTTATACCACTACATACTATGATACTATAATAACGTTTATACCCAACATTAGGGTAGGTATAAAGGTGGTTGGACTATATAGACCTATGTCTTTATACCCACTACAATACTGGATACTATATAACTGTTATACCAACATATGGGTAGGGTATAAAGGTTGGTTGGACTATATAGACCTATGTCTTTAACCACCTACAATACTATGATACTATATAACTGTTATAACCACCATTATGGGTAGGTATTATGGTTAGTTGACTATATAGACCTATGTCTTTATACCACCTACAATACTATGATAATAAATAACTGTTTACCAACATTATGGTAGGGTATAAAGGTTGGTTGGACTATATAACCTATGTCTTTATACCACCTACAATATGATACTATATAACTGTTATACCAACATTATGGGTAGGGTATAAGGTTGTTGGACTATATAGACCTATGTCTTTATACCACCTACAATACTATGATACTATATAACTGTTAACAACATTATGGGTAGGTTGTATGGTTGGTTGGACTATATAGACCATGTCTTTATACCACCTACAATACTATGATACTATATATACTGTTATACCAACATTATGGGTAGGGTATAAAGGTTGGTTGACTATATAGACCTATGTCTTTATACCACCTACAATACTATGATACTGTGTAACTGTTATACAACATTATGGTAGGGTATAAAGGTTGTTGGACTATATAGACCTATGTCTTATACCACCTACATACTATGATACTGTGTAACTGTTATACCAAATTATGGGTGGGTATAAAGGTTGGTTGGACTATATGACCTATGTCTTTATACCACCTACAATACATGATACTGTTAACTGTTATACCGACATTGAGGGTAGGGTATCAAGGTTGGACTAGATGGACCTATGTCTTTTACAACCTCCACTAATTGTTCTTCTAACTTTTATCCAGACATTATGGGTAGGGTATAAGGGATGGACTAGATGGACCTTATACTACCACCAATATAAAAGGAATTGTTCACACAAAAAAGTATTGATTGATGACTTCCAGTCAAAGAACCTATCCTTTTTTCAATCACTTCACCAGAGCATGACCTAAGGTGAGTATATTTAGCTCATGAATGATAACAACCACAACTCCATTGACAACTGACAACTGCTTCTGTTTATTTTCACTATAACACTAAACGCAATATTGTGCAGGTTAGTAACTAAACTGTAAACAGTAAGCAAATTTATTTTTTCAATGTTCTGGGATGTATATGTTAAATTAACTTGTTATTTTTGCATAATTTACAGATACATATCTTAAAACAATTATGCCTGCATGTATTGTGCAAGGATGCCCACATGGTACGGGAAAAAAAATCAAGATCCCATGTAACCATGCATACGTTCCCCCGAAATATTGAAATGATAAAAATTGGCTTTGTGCAAACTGGTCAAGAATTTAGGGACATAGCGAAATGGCACAGAAGATTCTGGATGGAAAAAAACAGACAGATTAGGTTGTGTTCTAGTCATTTCACTCCAGATTGCTACATGAAAAAAGGTGTAAGAACTTCTTAAACCATCTGCCGTGCCAACAATTTTCCCATCAACATCTGCATCTTTTGGGCAACCTTTGCACACAATTACCTCATTCTCGCCACCAGATCCACCCAAACCAATATCATCAGAGCACAAGACAATATTGTCAGAATCACCAAGACCTATATCATCCATTCTCCTCTACATCTATTATTTGTACGCATAGTTCAAGACACATAACGTGCAACACAAACTGAAATAAAACTCAAAGTGAATATTGCAATACAGACCATTGGGTAAACCAAACAACACGGCTATGCAAACATAATAAAAAATATTGGTTGATATGGCAACACAAACAGAATATCCCTCTTCTTCTGGAGTACATCACGATATTGGCTTAAGTAATTACCCAATTACTTCAACCCCTTGTGTTATAAAGCAAAGCAGAAACGTAGAAAGAAAACAAAAAGGAGAAGGATTAGTGAACAATTTCAAGAACAGGTTATGATGTCACCAATACCAACAAAGTCTTCTCAAACAGTTACCATCCCTGACACATCCATTAGTAATCAATCTTTACATGTGGATGATCCTCATGAGGTACTTTTTGATCCTGCAAATGTTTCAAGTGCTAACGAGTCATCGTTGTTTATAACCGAAAAATCGGGTATGGAAGTTGAGTTTTGAAGCATATAGTTTGATGAAAAAAAATTCATTGTTTATGAAAGTTGTTTGGACTATCTGATAAGTTTAGTGCGTTGTAACACATGAATGCCCAGGAATTTGTAATGCAAGAATTAATAGACTGTCGAAAAATATCCAAGGAAGCCTTTTGATCATTGTGATGAAATGTGAAGATGGACACACACGCATGTCGATGGCATATTCAGCCAATGGAAAAGGGTATATCAGTTGGAAATGTTCAGATGTCAGCAAGCATTCTTTTTAGTGGTTCTAGCTTCAAAAAGGTAGCAGAAATGTACATATTTAAAATTCAGGCAATTTCTAAATCAAGTTTCTACAAATACCAAAAACGATTTCTATTTCCAGCAGTCCATGAAGAGTGGAAATTAGAGCAAGAACTATTGCAAAATGAACTTCATGAAAATCAACTACTACTGCCGTTGATGGACAGTTTGATAGTCCTGGTCACTGTGCTAAATACTGCACATACACTCTAATGGACTTACTATCCAAAAAAATTGTGCATTTCAAAATCGATCAGCTTGGACCAGGAAAGACATCAGTTGGAATGGAGAAAAGCACATTTGAACATGCTACAGGAAATACTTGCTAAAAACATGGATGTTGGTTATAGCAAGCAATCGTCATGTTAGCATTAGAAAAGTGATGGCAGAAAAATACCCAGAAATAAACCATCATTGATAATGGCACTTAAGTAGAGCATAAGGACTAAATTATTGCAGCTAGCAGAAAGCCAATTGTTCTGTTATAGCAAGTGGATCAACCCATAATAAACCATTTATGGTTTTGCACTAAATCATGCCAAGGCAATGCAAATTGCTGATTGCTAATGTGGAATCCTTGTTAGATCAGGTCTCTAATAAACACACACTTCCCAGAGAACAAACTTTGTAAAAAATGTGATCACAAGACTATCTAAAAAAAAGAGAGAAGAGACACCATGGATTCCTCAGGGAGATAGGCACATGTCCTATCAAGGAATTGTTGGTTCACCAAAGTTGCTCAGACATCCGCAAATAGAAAAATTCTGTCATACTGGTGAACTTGAGTCTACCACAGCAAAATGCTGAAATTTCGTCCAAAGCGGATATCCTATGGGATGGATGCAATGATTCAAGAACCATTCTTGCAGCAATCTCTCACAATCGAAATGTAAACCGAGAGCAAGCATCATTAAACATCCCCTGGAAGCTCTCTTGAGCTTGGAGAGAAAAGATTTAGAATTGTTTATCCCAAATATAAAAAAGATTGGATTGCAAAACCAATCTAAGAGGATGTGAAAGATGAGCATGTTATGGACATCATGCGAAAAGCATGAAGATACTTGAAGGCACTTTGGAAAGTGATTGGAGATCTTTTTTTCAATTGTGCCCAAACATTGCATTGGTCGAAAGACCTGAGCGACATCTTGTCATTGAAAAGCACAGGTCACGATTTGGAGACAATGTAAACACTTGAAATGTCATGCAGATCTAAAGGACAGTTTCTATCAAAAATTATCTGCAATTTTGCACTTATTTCAAGAAACTATTGTTATTGTTGTAATACAGTTGACTAATTATTTAATGTTTTTTAGATTTATTAGATTTTTTATTTTTAGGCCTGTCTATCATCAAAACAGCATTGATTTAATAAAAAATGGTAAGGCCCTGCTTACTTTACAGGGTATCTGCACTGAAAAAGTAAAGTTTGTAAAAAATTTTTTAATGAAGAACAGGAGTTAAAGGAGCTGTGTCTACCTCCGTTTTCTCTTAAAACTAACAGGAGCTTGGAGAGAAGGTTAGGCACATACCCAATCGATCACTCCCTTGACGGGTTAGTCTAACAAGTCTTGATGGAGTCTGTCTTCTACCACGATGCTTAAGCATGTAAAACCCTGTCGACTACGTAGCGGGTGAGCCATCAATTGGGTAGTAGCTTACGTTCTTTTGTGGCTCATGTTAATTTTTGAAGAACAGTGGTAAGACACAGCTCCCGTTCTTCATAAAAATAAATGGAAAAACTTTGTTTTTTCAATGTAGATACTATTTAATATTACCTACATATTTTGAGATTATTGCAGAGTGGAGGGATATATATCTATTTTCTTTCTTTACTAGAATATCATTAGATATAATGGGAGTCTTTTTTTAAATAGTTTATGATGCTTGATTGTTTACAAAAATAGGAGAATATTTCACATATAATTGTTTAGAAACATTTTGCACATTTAACAGTTTTGAAAGAAATAAAAAAAAAATTTGATAACAATAAAAATTTTTTTATTAATATTATTAACAAACTAGGTAAATATATATATATATATATATATTATATAATAAAAATAATATATTAAAACAACAAAAAAAAACAAAAGTTAAAATATGCATACATATGATTAGCTTAGTCCATACAATATCATATTACTGCACACTGGCATACTTTATAAACAAAGGGGTTTTAGTATACATACTGTGATCACATGAATGAAAAGCCTTCCAACCAGTCAACATGATATCTTTTCTATGTTTGTATAATATTTGACCAGATCAGTAGCACTTCCACTAAATGTAGTTGTAAAATAGCCTAATGGAGTGCTTCCACAATTCTTGTATTGTGGTGTATATATATATATATAATACACACCAGACCACACACGCTTGCAAAGACACACACACAGAAAATGGGCAAAATTCACACTTATATACCTACAGTTTATATATGTATATATATATATATATATAATATATATATATATATATATATATAGTAGACATAGGATGAAAGCACACCTAGGATTTGCAAATAAACTTATTTATTCAAACAAATGTGGACGCGTTAAAGTCTGGCTTGGACCGTTCTCAATATGCTGGACCGTAACGTTTCGACATTTGTATGGCTGTGAATGAATTGTGAGCGAGCCGCTCCTACAACATTCCCTATATTAGATACATAACACAGGGTGAGGCGGCACTCCTCAAACTTGGGAAGACTGCCCGGTGCTTCCGCTATCAATAAAGATAACCATTACGAAGAAACCGGAGCACTCCTGGACTTTGAATATCACAAATATTTTATTCCAAACACAAAAGTCAGAGCGTTTCGGGCCGTTCTCAAGATAAATATTTGTGATGATTCAAAGTCCCCAGGAGTGCTCCGGTTTCTTCGTTAAATGGTTATATATATATATATATATATATATATATATATATATATAAACATTTTTTTTAAAACATCCATATACAGACATATAGATTAATATTTTATCATAATTATATATATATATGCATATAAAAATAATAGATAGATTATATTTATTTTATATATAAATTATATATTTATTTTATTATATAATCTACTAAATTATATAATATCTTTCCGACTAATTTTCATTTAATTTACTTACACACAAAACTTATTCAAAAATCAAACTAATATACTAAAATAAATTCACAATACATACTCAAATTAAGTAAAAAAAACAACTCATGCATTCAAAAGACACACACACACACCACACACACACACACACACACACACACACACACACACACACACACACACACAACAGAGAGAGAGAGAGAGAGACACACACCCCCAAAAACGAATGAACTTCTAGAGACTGCTGCAAAGGTGGGAATGGATTTTTTTCAAAAGAAAGGCAGAAAAGGCTTCTTGGGATGGGTCTACCTTATACTGAAAAAAAAATTTTGGATTTTGGTGAATGACATACCCTTTAAGTTTTGTTATCCGCCAAAGCTCCAAGATCCCTTTCCAACAGGGATTCACTTAACACAGAGCCATTATAGTATAAGTAGCACAAGTATTTTTAAGTCCAAAATGCATCACATTACATTTATCAACATTGAATCTCATCTGCCAACTTAGCAGCCCAATGTGACAATCTATCTAGATCCCCCTGCAACGATTGCACATCCTCTGTAGTTTTTAATGGTCAACAAAGCTTTGCGTCGTCGGCAAACACATGCCATTTAAGGTTGGAAGAAAAAAGTTTTTCATCTCTTTGTAGGAAAGGTTTCTTACAGTAAATGGGTGAAACTGTGGAACGGTCTTCCAGCATTGTGGTAATGGCAAGTCATTGAATAGCTTTAAAATGGCCTGGATAAGTTTCTAAAACTAAAAATATTGAGAACTACTGGTATTAATACATTTACTGTGATTTGTTAATCCAGAATACTTCCAAGCCATTTGGAGCCAGGAAGGACACCCCCCCCCCTTTTTTAGGAGTTTTTTTTTTTCTTTCCTCTGGAACTGTTAGGAAGGGTTAAAAAAAAAGAAAAAAGAATAGATTGGACTTGATGGATTTATGTCTTTATTCCACCTCAATTATTATGTTACTATGTCAATTACTATGTTACCTACAAGTTTGCCCACTTTAACTGATATATACAGGTTTACTCACTTTGATTTACACATACAAGTTTGCCCACTTTGACTAGTACATACAAGTTTGCCCACTATGATTGGCACTAACAGTTGGCCCACTGTATTGGCACATACAAGTTTGCCCACTGTGACTGGTACATACACATTTGCCCACAATGACTGGCATAAACAAGTTTGCCCACTGTGAATGGCACTTACTAGATTGCCCACTGTGACTGGCTCATACAAGTTTGCCCACTGTGACTCACACATACACATTTTCCAACTGTAACTGGTCATACACATTTGCCCACTGTGACTGGCACATACAATTTTGCCCACTGTGACTGGCACATACAAGTTTGCCCACTGACTGGTACATACAGGTTTACCCACTGTGACTTTTATATGGAAGTTTGCCCACTGTGACTGGCACATACAAGTTTGCCCACTGTGACTGGCACATACAAGTGTGCCCACTGTGACTGATACAGTGGTTGGCAAAAGTATTCAGCCCCCTTTAAGTTTTCCACATTTTGTCACATTACTGCCACAAACATGAATCAAACTCCGCCCCAGTCTCAAGAGTTTTGCTGATTTTTTACACACACACACACACACACACACACACACACACACACACACACACAGAGAGAGAGAGAGAGAGAGAGAGAGAGAGAGAGAGAGAGAGAGAGAGAGATTAGCTTGAGCATCAGCTAAGTTTTGCTGTGCCAAATTGACATTGTAGCCAACTTCTGCTCATGCAATCAATATAGTTAATAACACTTGTGGACTTTCCCAGCGCTTACCCAATTTTCACAAGCACATCAAGAATACCCTAGGTTGTCTAACATAAAGTAATTCAAAGGTGAAAACCCAGTTGAAGCTTGGGGGTACTTCCCTGTATGCAAAAAGAAGGTAGGCAACCACCTATCCCAAGTTTAGGGTCACCGTTTACAAACTTTCTGAGCATACAAGACCATCTGTCTGGGGATGATACGGGGCTGTTCTCAGTGCTCTACTCCCAGTAGCTTATACAGATCTTAAAAGACTTGAAGTAAAATTTGTCCCTTGATCAGTCAAGATTCCCTTGGAATACCAAGAGAACTAAATATTTTAATCAGGGCTTCAGCCACCGTTTTCGCAGTAATATTTCTCAGTGGAACGGCCTATGGGTATCTTGTGGGTAATCACAGACAACAAGTATATATTTATTACCCTTGCTGCTTCTTTAGAGGGCCAACAATATCCATGCCACCCTGTCGAAAACTTACCTTCAACAGGGATTGGAATTAAAGGAGCTCTATCCCTTAGTTTATTGGAGCCGTTTTCTGGCAAACAGGATACGTACTCAGTAATCTGCTACTTGCTGATGTATTCCTGGCCAGTAAAATCTATACAAATTCTATTCAGGGTTTTTTCTGTACCCAGTGACCAGACCAGGGGGTTTCATGAGCCAACGCATGATATCCCCTAAATACTTGGGAACCACCACCTGTTCTTGTGCCACACCCAATTTCTTGTTTTGTCTAATTCTCATAGAACACTATTTTGCAAACTATAATTGGTTGATCATCTGGTAATTCAGAATTAGCACTTACAACTTTTTTAAAAAGTGGCCAAACCATTATCATTTCTGAGCCTTTTCAATGTCAATGTCCCAATGACTGTAGCAAGAAGTCTTTAATGGAATCATCGTGTTCTGTTTTCCCCTGTGCCTTTAAAAGTCTCTTCTCCCTTTTAGTTTTCCAGGTTTACCTTTACCTTCCATCAGATCTGGTGGATGAAAAGGGAAATAGTTCCTTAACGTTTCCTCATCGGTTACAACTTTCCTGCTTGAGCCCTTGTAGTAACAGCTATACACGGGTTGTTCTGTTCTTGAGGTGGTAATAAATCAAGAAAATTCGGAAAGCTCTTCCAATTATCACGGATAGGGTAACTTAGAAACTAGCCCCACAATCAAACGGTGAACTGTCTTCCCAACTTTGATTTTCACACTGGCTTGGAATGTTCTTTGTGTCACCGTGAACAAGGTTATACTGGTTTTCTAAAGAACCCACATTTTTATCAAGCCAGCTCTCAGGAAGGTTTGAGGGCTTCCGCTATTCAACAAAGCTTGTACTTTCTGGTTATTTATATATGCTTCAATTAGGAAACTTTTATCTCCACAACATTAGGGGTACTTTACTTTGCAATATTGCGACAAAATCTAGCATATGTCCCATTTGCCCACAATGTGGCATTTTAAGGTTCCCCGCTCCTGTAGACTTACTTGGATTGCAAGTCTTTTTGCAGCTGGGTGGTTTTAAGTTGCATAGGATTTCTATGTTTTACCTCCTTTCTTGCCAACAAAAAATTCTCTGCTAGAGTGAATAGCTTTGCAGTGGTTTCGGGTGGTGTCTTGGACCCATACTTTACTTTCTCAGGTAAAATCTAATAAATTGCTCCAGCGCAATCATTTCAAGGATCTCTTCTTAAGTTTTCCTTTTGGTGGATCCACTTCAAAAGAAGCTCATGTAGCTGGCATATGCCTCACGGGGGACCTTCCGAGCTACTGTAAACATAAGCTCTAAACCTTTGTCTGAAGTTCAGTATTAAGTTTACCGTCGAAATATAGCATCTTTCACACAGTCATAATCTAGGCATCTCTGGAGTTTAAAATGCTGAACGCTTTTTGTGCTCTGCCAGTAAATACGGAGGAAGAAGAACAACCATTGCTCTTTTGGCCACTGACAAGTTTGGGCAACTCTCTTAAAAATAGTAATATAGGCTTCAATATCATCTCAGCAGTCAGTTTAGTCAGAGGGAGTTCTCGAAGACCTGCAGAGCCCTGAAGCTGAGCACTAGGTGATTTACAGGCTAAAAGTATTTCAGCAAGCTGCTTATGCAGCTTGCTTCTTGTGCTCTCTTGCCTCTTGCTGCAGTCTCTTTGCTCCTCCTCTCGTCGGTAAGCTTCTCCTTCCGCCATTTTTGCTCCTCAATGATGCTTTTCCTCAGATTCAGTTGCTTAAGAACCATCCATTTCAGAAGCTCCTCATTCCTGAAGGGGGAGAGGCACTAATTTCTGGCATGTGAGGCTGCTGCTCTTTTCCTTTAGAAGAAACCTTTGGTTTAACTGCAGGTTCAGCCGCTATACCCATGGCAACAGAAAGTCGTCATCCTCAACTGTCTTGTCCTCTTTCTTCAGGGGATTCGTGCAAAGCTGGGAAGCATCTTCCTGCTTGGGACATTGTTCCTTTCTTGCAGGTTTCTTCCACTCGCTTAATATTTCACTCCTGCTTGTGACCTTGTGCTCATCTAGCACCTTGCTTAGCCTTCTGGGTAATCCTTGGGGAGTCTCTTCAGCTGCTCCTTTTCCACATCTGTCAGCCTGGCACGCCTGCGCGACACCCTCTTCAATCCCACTTCTGACACCATATGTGACCAAGCGCATGGGTTTATATGCCAGACACTGTTCTTATATGTATATTTTTTTATTGTTGGAAAATAAAGAACAAACTGCAGAAAAATTGCAAAAGATGGCAGTACACTATTTCCACCAGCAGGGGTGCATAATTATAAGCTGAAACTGTAGATCTGCTGTCTACCACATCTTGACACAAAATCCTCTTGCAAGCTAGACAGCAGCCTTTTATAGCTCCCAGAATGCTCCCTACTGCCACCAGGCGGTCAGTATCTAGTCTATAAAGATGTGCAGAGAGGCTGTCCTCCTTTAGGAAGTGGTCACTCTGGAAGTTGCAGGTAAGGCACCCATGCTTTAAAAAATAGTAGGCCTCTGTTGGCAAACACTTTTGCAAAATGAACATATCATACCATAACATTATACAAATATATTATTTACATAGACATCACTTTTAGTTTACGGCCAGCAACAATAGTTCACATATTACATGCAAAAAAAAACACTTTACACCTTCACACTGTGTACAAAAGGACATCTTAGAAATGGAAAGGGTTCAAAGAAGGGCAACTAAATTAATAAGGGGATTGGGGGAGCTTGATATGAAGAGAGACTGAAAAAGTTACATTATGTATGCTGGAGAAAAGGCGCTTGGCTGGGATATGATACTGTGTAAAATACATTAACGGCTATACAATTATACTATCGGGGCATTGTTCACCAATAGAACAGTCAGAGGACACGAGGACATCCCTTAAAAAAGGTTTTTCACTGTAAGAACCGGTAATGCTATGAACTGTCTTCCAGGGGACGTTGTTATGGCAGGTTTCATTGGTCAGTTTTTAAAAAAAAGTGGATGAGTTTCTGCAAACAAGAAATGTTGCAGTTACTGGTATTGATTCATAAAGTAGAGTTGATCCAGGAGGAAATTTCCGAATGCCACATGGAGTCAGGAAGGAATTTTTCCCCCAATAAATTCGGTGTGTTTTTTTTTTTGCCTTCCTGTGATCAACAGGAAATGAGGATATTGTAGATGGGTTGGACTAAATGGACATATGTCTTTATTCAACCTCAAATACTAAACTACAAGACAATATCTGCTAAGCTCTAGCCATGGCTGTTGACATTGTTTGCTACAGCTAGTCTGTTATCTACCAGAACCCCCAAATCTTTTTCCTTACAGATCACTTAACACACAGTTATTTGTGGTGTAGGTGGCACAGGATTATTAAATCCCAAAAGTGCATCACCTTACATGTATCACATGATCTGCATTTTGCTCCCATTTGATATCTATCTCAGGTCTGCTTGCAGCACTTGCACATCATTTGAAGTTTCCAGTGCTCTGCATTATTGTGTCATCAGCAAACATAGGACCGTTGCTCTCAATGCCCCTTTCTAAGTCATTATAAACAGACTTTGTACAGAACACCCAGGCACTCCGTTTAGAAACTTTAGCCCACATAGATGTAGCTCAATTACCACCAATTTCTGTTTGCCATCCAATAACCAATTCTCTATCCATATATGCAAAGTTTGCATATAATATTCATCTCTTCTACAGATACTTCTCCTTTCTACTGCATTTATGGTTCATCATCCCAAAGTATCTCCTTCCTGTCAAAGAAATTGCAAACTAGGTCTGTATGTGTTCCCTCGCAACACTCTCCGTCACCCTGGGGTCCTACCTCCTACTATATAACTGTTATACCAACATTAGGGTAGGGTATTAGGTTGTTGGACTATATAGACCTAGTCTTTATACCACCTACAATACTATGATACTATAAACTGTTATACCAACATTATGGGTAGGGTATAAAGGTTGAGTTGGACTATATAGACCTATGTCCTTATACCACCTACAATACTATGATACTATATAACTGTTATACCAACATTTAGGGTAGGGTATAAGGTTGTTGGACTATATAGACCTATGTCTTTATACCACTACATTACTATGATACTATATAACTGTTATACAACCAACATTATGGGTAGGTATAAAGGTTGGTTGGACTATATAGACCTATGTCTTTATACCCACCTACAATACTAGATACTATATAACTGTATACCAACATTATGGGTAGGGTATAAGGTTGGTTGGACATATAGACCTATGTCTTTAACCACCTACAATACTATGATACTATATAACTGTTATAACCACCATTATGGGTAGGTATTATGGTTAGTTTGACTATATAGACCTATGTCTTTATACCACCTACAATCTATGATACATAAATAACTGTTTACCAACATTATGGGTAGGGTATAAAGGTTGGTTGGACTATATAACCTATGTCTTTATACCACCTACAATATATGACTATATAACTGTTATACCAACATTATGGGTAGGGTATTAAGGTTGTTGGACTATATAGACCTATGTCTTTATACCACCTACAATACTATGATACTATATAACTGTTACAACATTATGGGTAGGTGGTATAAAGGTTGGTTGGACTATATAGACCAATGTCTTTATACCACCTACAATACTATATACTAATATAAACTGTTATACCAACATTATGGGTAGGGTATAAAGGTTGGTTGACTATATAGACCTATGTCTTTATACCACCTACAATACTATGATACTGTGTAACTGTTATACACACATTATGGTAGGGTATAAAGGTTGGTTGGACTATATAGACCTATGTCTTATACCACCTACATACTATGATACTGTGTAACTGTTATACCAAATTATGGGTGGGTTATAAAGGTTGGTTGGACTATATGACCTATGTCTTTATACCACCTACAATACATGATACTGTGTAACTGTTATACCGACATTGAGGGTAGGGTATCAAGGTTGGACTAGAAGGACCTATGTCTTTTACAACCTCCACTACATCTGTTCCTCTACTAACTTTTATCCAGACATTATGGGTAGGGTATAAGGGATGGACTAGATGGACTTATACTACCACCAATATAAAAGGATTGTTCACACAAAAAAGTATTGATTGATGACTTCCAGTCAAAGAACCTATTCCTTTTTTTCAATCACTTCACCAGACATGACCTAAGGTGAGTATATTTAGCTCATGAATGAACAACCACAACTCCATTGACAACTGACAACTGCTTCTGTTTATTTCACTATAACACTAAACGCAATATTGTGCAGGTTAGTAACTAAACCTGTAAACAGTAAGCAAATTTATTTTTTCAATGTTCTGGGATGTATATGTTAAATTAACTTGTTATTTTTGCATAATTTACAGATACATATCATTAAAACAATTATGCCTGCATGTATTGTGCAAGGATGCCCACATGGTACGGGAAAAAAAAATCAAGATCCCATGTAACCATGCATACGTTCCCCCGAAATATTGAAATGATAAAAATTGGCTTTGTGCAAACTGGTCAAGAATTTAGGGACATAGACGAAATGGCACAGAAGATTCTGGATGGAAAAAAACAGACAGATTAGGTTGTGTTCTAGTCATTTCACTCCAGATTGCTACATGAAAAAAGGTGTAAGAACTTTCTTAAACCATCTGCCGTGCCAACAATTTTCCCATCAACATCTGCATCTTTTGTGCAACCTTTGCACACAATTACCTCATTCTCGCCACCAGATCCACCCAAACCATATCATCAGAGCACAAGACAATATTGTCAGAATCACCAAGACCTATATCATCCATTCTCCTCTACATCTATTTATTTGTACGCATAGTTCAAGACTACATAACGTGCAACACAAACTGAAATAAAACTCAAAGTGAATATTGCAATACAGACCATTGGGTAAACCAAACAACACGGCTATGCAAACATAATAAAAAATATTGGTTGATATGGCAACACAAACAGAATATCCCTCTTCTTCTGGAGTACATCACGATATTGGCTTAAGTAATTACCCAATTACTTCAACCCCTTGTGTTATAAAGCAAAGCAGAAACGTAGAAAGAAAACAAAAAGGAGAAGGATTAGTGAACAATTTCAAGAACAGGTTATGATGTCACCAATACCAACAAAGTCTTCTCAAACAGTTACCATCCCTGACACATCCATTAGTAATCATCTTTACATGTGGATGATCCTCATGAGGTACTTTTTGATCCTGCAAATGTTTCAAGTGCTAACGAGTCATCGTTGTTTATAACCGAAAAATCGGATGGAAGTTGAGTTTTGAAGCATATAGTTTGATGAAAAAAAATTCATTGTTTATGAAAGTTGTTTGGACTATCTGATAAGTTTAGTGCGTTGTAACACATGAATGCCCAGGAATTTGTAATGCAAGAATTAATAGACTGTCGAAAAATATCCAAGGAAGCCTTTTGATCATTGTGATGAAATGTGAAGATGGACACAACACGCATGTCGATGGCATATTCAGCCAATGGAAAAGGGTATATCAGTTGGAAATGTTCAGATGTCAGCAAGCATTCTTTTTAGTGGTTCTAGCTTCAAAAAGGTAGCAGAAATGTACTATATTTAAAATTCAGGCAATTTCTAAATCAAGTTTCTACAAATACCAAAAACGATTTCTATTTCCAGCAGTCCATGAAGAGTGGAAATTAGAGCAAGAACTATTGCAAAATGAACTTCATGAAATCACCACTACTACTGCCGTTGATGGACAGTTTGATAGTCCTGGTCACTGTGCTAAATACTGCACATACACTCTAATGGACTTACTATCCAAAAAAATTGTGCATTTCAAAATCGATCAGCTTGGACCAGGAAAGACATCAGTTGGAATGGAGAAAAGCACATTTGAACATGCTACAGGAAATACTTGCTAAAAACATGGATGTTGGTTATAGCAAGCATATCGTCATGTTAGCATTAGAAAAGTGATGGCAGAAAAATACCCAGAAATAAACCATCATTGATAATGGCACTTAAGTAGAAGCATAAGGACTAAATTATTGCAGCTAGCAGAAAGCCAATTGTTCTGTTATAGCAAGTGGATCAACCCATAATAAACCATTTATGGTTTTGCACTAAATCATGCCAAGGCAATGCAAATTGCTGATTGCTAATGTGGAATCCTTGTTAGATCAGGTCTCTAATAAACACACCTTCCCAGAGAACAAACTTTGTAAAAAATGTGATCACAAGACTATCTAAAAAAAAGAGAGAAGAGACACCATGGATTCCTCAGGGAGATAGGCACATGTCCTATCAAGGAATTGTGTTCACCAAAGTTGCTCAGACATCCGCAATATAGAAAAATTCTGTCATACTGGTGAACTTGAGTCTACCACAGCAAAATGCTGAAATTTCGTCCAAAGCGGATATCCTATGGGATGGATGCAATGATTGCAAGAACCATTCTTGCAGCAATCTCTCACAATCGAAATGTAAACCGGAGCAAGCATCATTAAACATCCATCTGGAAGCTCTCTTGAGCTTGGAGAGAAAAGATTTAGAATTGTTTATCCCAAATATAAAAAAGATTGGATTGCAAAACCAATCTAAGAGGATGTGAAAGATGAGCATGTTATGGACATCATGCGAAAAGCATGAAGATACTTGAAGGCACTTTGGAAAGTGATTGGAGATCTTTTTTTCAATTGTGCCCAAACATGCATTGGTCGAAAGACCTGAGCGACATCTTGTCATTGAAAAGCACAGGTCACGATTTGGAGACAATGTAAACACTTGAAATGTCATGCAGATCTAAAGGACAGTTTCTATCAAAAATTATCTGCAATTTTGCACTTATTTCAAGAAACTATTGTTATTGTTGTAATACAGTTGACTAATTATTTAATGTTTTTTAGATTTATTTAGATTTTTTATTTTTAGGCCTGTCTATCATCAAAACAGCATTGATTTAATAAAAAATGGTAAGGCCCTGCTTACTTTACAGGGTATCTGCACTGAAAAAGTAAAGTTTGTAAAAAATTTTTTAATGAAGAACAGGAGTTAAAGGAGCTGTGTCTACCTCCGTTTTCTCTTAAAACTAACAGGAGCTTGGAGAGAAGGTTAGGCACATACCCAATCGATCACTCCCTTGACGGGTTAGTCTAACAAGTCTTGATGGAGTCTGTCTTCTACCACGATGCTTAAGCATGTAAAACCCTGTCGACTACGTAGCGGGTGAGCCATCAATTGGGTAGTAGCTTACGTTCTTTTGTGGCTCATGTTAATTTTTGAAGAACAGTGGTAAGACACAGCTCCCGTTCTTCATAAAAATAAATGGAAAAACTTTGTTTTTTCAATGTAGATACTATTTAATATTACCTACATATTTTGAGATTATTGCAGAGTGGAGGGATATATATCTATTTTCTTTCTTTACTAGAATATCATTAGATATAATGGGAGTCTTTTTTTAAATAGTTTATGATGCTTGATTGTTTACAAAAATAGGAGAATATTTCACATATAATTGTTTAGAAACATTTTGCACATTTAACAGTTTTGAAAGAAATAAAAAAAAAATTTGATACAATAAAAATTTTTTTATTAATATTATTAACAAACTAGGTAAATATATATATATATATATATATTATATAATAAAAATAATATATTAAAACAACAAAAAAAAACAAAAGTTAAAATATGCATACATATGATTAGCTTAGTCCATACAATATCATATTACTGCACACTGGCATACTTTATAAACAAAGGGGTTTTAGTATACATACTGTGATCACATGATGAAAAGCCTTCCAACCAGTCAACATGATATCTTTTCTATGTTTGTATAATATTTGACCAGATCAGTAGCACTTCCACTAAATGTAGTTGTAAAATAGCCTAATGGAGTGCTTCCACAATTCTTGTATTGTGGTGTATATTATATATATAATACACACCAGACCACACACGCTTGCAAAGACACACACACAGAAAATGGCAAAATTCACACTTATATACCTACAGTTTATATATATATATATATATATATATATAATATATATATATATATATATATATAGTAGACATAGGATGAAAGCACACCTAGGATTTGCAAATAAACTTATTTATTCAAACAAATGTGGACGCGTTAAAGTCTGGCTTGGACGTTCTCAATATGCTGGACCGTAACGTTTCGACATTTGTATGGCTGTGAATGAATTGTGAGCGAGCCGCTCCTACAACATTCCCTATATTAGATAACATAACACAGGGTGAGGCGGCACTCCTCAAACTTGGGAGACTGCCCGGTGCTTCCGCTATCAATAAAGATAACCATTACGAAGAAACCGGAGCACTCCTGGACTTTGAATATCACAAATATTTTATTCCAAACACAAAAGTCAGAGCGTTTCGGGCCGTTCTCAAGATAAATATTTGTGATGATTCAAAGTCCCCAGGAGTGCTCCGGGTTTCTTCGTTAAATGGTTATATATATATATATATATATATATATATAGTATATATATAAACATTTTTTTTAAATACATCCATAACAGACATATAGATTAATATTTTTAATCATAATTATATATATATATGCATATAAAAATAATAGATTAGATATATTTATTTTATATATAAATATATATTTATTTTATTATATAATCTATAAATTATATAATATCTTTCGACTAATTTTCATTTAATTTACTACACACAAAACTTATTCTAAAAATCAAACTAATATACTAAAATAAATTCACAATACATACTACAATATTAAGTAAAAAAAACAACTCATGCATTCAAAAGACACACACACACACACACACACACACACACACACACACACACACACACACACACACACACACACACACACAGAGAGAGAGAGAGAGAGACACACACCCCCAAAAACGAATGAACTTCTAGAGACTGCTGCAAAGGGGGAATGGATTTTTTTCAAAAGAAAGGCAGAAAAGGCTTCTTGGGATGGGTCTACCTTATACTGAAAAAAAAATTTTGGATTTTGGTGAATGACATACCCTTTAAGTTTGTTATCCGCCAAAGCTCCAAGATCCCTTTCCAACAGGGATTCACTTAACACAGAGCCATTTATAGTATAAGTAGCACAAGTATTTTTAAGTCCAAAATGCATCACATTACATTTATCAACATTGAATCTCATCTGCCACTTAGCAGCCCAATGTGACAATCTATCTAGATCCCCCTGCAACGATTGCACATCCTCTGTAGTTTTTAATGGTCAACAAAGCTTTGCGTCGTCGGCAAACACATGCCTTTAAGGTTGGAAGAAAAAAGTTTTTCATCTCTTTGTAGGAAAGGTTTCTTACAGTAAATGGGTGAAACTGTGGAACGGTCTTCCAGCATTGTGGTAATGGCAAGTCATTGAATAGCTTTAAAATGGCCTGGATAAGTTTCTAAAACTAAAAATATTGAGAACTACTGGTATTAATACATTTACTGTGATTTGTTAATCCAGAATACTCCAAGCCATTTGGAGCCAGGAAGGACACCCCCCCCCCTTTTTTAGGAGTTTTTTTTTTTCTTTCCTCTGGAACTGTTAGGAAGGGTTAAAAAAAAAGAAAAAAGAATAGATTGGACTTGATGGATTTATGTCTTTATTCCACCTCAATTATTATTGTTTACTATGTCAATTACCGTTACCTACAAGTTTGCCCACTTTAACTGATATATACAGGTTTACTCACTTTGATTTACACATACAAGTTTGCCCACTTTGACTAGTACATACAAGTTTGCCCACTATGATTGGCACATACAAGTTTGCCCACTGTAATTGGCACATACAAGTTTGCCCACTGTGACTGGTACATACACATTTGCCCCATGACTGCATAAACAAGTTTGCCCACTGTGAATGGCACTTACTAGATTGCCCACTGTGACTGGCTCATACAAGTTTGCCCACTGGTCTCACACCATACACATTTTCCAACGTAAACTGGTCCCATACACATTTGCCCACTGTGACTGGCACATACAATTTTGCCCACTGTGACTGGCAACATACAAGTTTGCCCACTGACTGGTACATACAGGTTACCCACTGTGACTTTTATATGGAAGTTTCCCACTGTCTGGCACATACAAGTTTGCCCACTGTGACTGGCACATACAAGTGTGGCCCACTGTGACTGATACAGTGGTTGGCAAAAGTATCAGCCCCCTTTAAGTTTTCCACATTTTGTCACATTACTGCCACAACATGAATCAACTCCGCCCCAGTCTCAAGAGTTTTGCTGATTTTTTTATAGACCTATGTCTTTATACCACCTACAATACTATGATACTATATATAACTGTTATACCAACATTATGGGTAGGGTATAAAGGTTGGTTCCAAAAAGTATGGTATAATAAGCATTCAAGGGAGAACTTTTTTAAACTAGGAGAGAATGTTTTGCTGTTACTTCCTGATCAGCACAACAAATTATTGGCTAAATGGCAGGGTCCGTTTGAGATTGTAAGGCAAATGGGTCCTGTGGATTATGAAATTAAAATGCCAGGTAGAAAAAATAAAAGGATCTACCATGTAAATCTCCTTAGAAGGTGGAAGGAGAAGAAAGATAATACTTCCCAGGTGGTATTGCAAGAATGTACTCCTGATATGGCTGAAGAAGCTTATCAGAGGCTGGACAAAGAAAGCTCTCAAGCTTGCAAACTTAACATGTCGCCAAAGCTGACTTTGGTTGAGCACAAAGAGCTGGACATGTTATTAGACAAGTACAGAAATGTTTTTGTAGTAACACCAGGAAAAACGAACCTAATCGAGCATGTTATTGATACTAATGAAGTAAAACCTATACATCAACGACCGTATAGAACACCCGAAAAATACAAATATATGGTTAAGCAAGAGGTAGACCACATGCTAGAACTAGGTGTAATTGAACCTTCAGTGAGTAACTGGTGTTCTCCAGTGGTCTTAGTTCCAAAAAAAGATGGATCAATCCGCTTCTGTGTCGATTTCAGGAAAATAAATGCTGTCTCTAAATTTGACGTATACCCAATGCCACATATTGATGAGTTAATTGATAGGCTGGGGGGAGCTAAATTTGTTTCCACTATAGACCCTCCTCTCAAAAGGTTATTGCAATACCTTTAGATCCTGAATCCTGGAAAACTGCATTTGCCACCATCAAGGTCTATACCAGTTTATAAACTATGCCTTTGGCCTACATGGTGCGGCAGCAACATTCCAGCGTCTTATGGACCGCATCCTCAGAGGGCGTGATCTTTACTGTGCAGCCTATTTGGATATGTTGTGATATTTAGTCCAGACTGGCAAAGTCATCTGCACACTCTAGATGTTGTTTCCTGACTAATTAGATCGGCTGGCCTTACATTAACCCAAAAAAATGTGCCCTTGGTTTTACAGAAACTAGATATTTGGGTTATAATTGGGAAATGGAGAATAAGCCTGGGAAAGACATATTGAAGCTATCAGAGAAAAACTCCCGCCCAAAACAAGAAAGAGGTACGCTCATTTCAAGGTTTAGTAGGTTATTATAGAAGATTTTTGCCAAATTTCTCTGAGATTGCTACACACAATTAACGAATCTACTAAGAAAAGTCTAAAAGAACAGGTGGTTTGGAGTTCTCAATGTCAGAGAGCTTTTCAAAAGCTAAAGACATGTTATGTGCTGAGCCAGTTCTTAAAGTCCTAATTTTTAGCACAATTCATTGTGCAGACATGCACTGAAAATGGATTAGGTGCGGTACTGAGCCAAGGAATTAATGGGGAGAGCACCCTGTGCTGTATATAAGCCGTAAACTTTTCCCTAGAGAAACCACGGTATAGTGTTATTGAGAAGGAATGTTTGGCAGTAAAAGTGGGCATTGGAGTCACTGAGATGTTATTTGCAGGCCAAGATTTTATTTAGTGACCGATCATCGCCCTCTTGTTTGGCTAAACCGCATGAAAAAAAATGCTAGGATAACAAAGTGGTACCTGGCAATGCAACCGTTCGGTTTTACAGTTATCCACCACCAGGAAGTCAGCATCAAAATGCTGACTATTTATCTAGATATGGTGCGAATAGTGAAGATGAGAATAGCTTAGGAAATAAGAATAAATTGTGTCATTAAATTGATATCAGTACTGATTATTAATTAGTTTTTTTGTCACTCTGAAGAAGGTATTCTTCTTCTTAGAGGAAGTTATGTGAAGGTAAATGTGTTTTTTTTGCATTGTATATAGTGTGAACTATTGTTGCTGGCCAGTAAACTAAAAAGTGAATGTCTATGTAAATATATATTTGTAATAATGTTATCGTATGATATGTTCATTTTGCAAAAGTGTTTGCTTAACAGAGGCTACTATTTTTTAAAGCATGGGTGCCTTACTTGCAACTTCCAGAGTGACCACTTCCTAAGGGAGGAGCAGCCTCCTCCTGCACATCTATTTATAGACTAGATACTGACCACCTGGTGGCAGTAGGAGCAGTCTGGGAGCTATAAAGGGCTGCTGTCTACTTGCAGAGGATTCTGTGTCAAGATGTGGTAGACAGCAGATCTACAGTTTCAGCTTATAATTATGCACCACCCTGCTGGTGGAAATAGTGTACTGCATCTTTGCAATTTTTCTGCAGTTTTGTTCTTTATTTTCCAACAATAAAAGAAAAATATAAGACAGTGTCTGGCATATAAAACCCATGCACTTGGTCACACACAAGAATTCCAAAATGCACTGCATATTCCAAATGAGGCCTTACTAATGCTTTGTAAAGAGGGAGAATTACATTTTCCTCCCTTGAATCCATACCACTCTTTATACAGACATAGCATGCTGACTCTGGCTGTTGCCGTCTGGCACTGCTTGCTACCTTTAAAGGCATGTCCACCCGAAAAAATAACATTAGACCATGTAAAGAGCAATTTAAATATGTCTGGTACCTGTTAGGGTTTTTTCATTGTGCCCCTGTATCTCCGGTATATGTCCCGTACGATCTGCTTGTCCCACTTAATATGTATCGCGCTGCCTGCCTAATAGCAGGCACTCCGACGCGCGCCTTCCCGCGCATGCGCATATCTCCAAATCCAGCGTCGGAGTTCTTGACCCTGCTCGCGCTGTAGCCAATGGGAACATGCGCGTCCCGTTCCCATGGCTACAGAGACAGCCGCGAGAGCAGGGAGAGGAGAGAGAATGCATAATCTTGATATGTAGTGCATTTCCTCCCTGCCTATACAATAAAGTTTATTACCACACACAATTACTTGTTGTTGGAGTCCTTACTGGTTGTTGTTTTGGCAAAGATTCTATACAATTTTTTTCTTGTTGTACAGGTCAGTAAAACTAAAACTTGATATAATTATGTTATCCTGTCAAGTCTGCATGTTCTGTGTGCCTGGATGCTTTATTATTGTCTGAAATTTTGTTTGCCATTTTTTTTTATAGTTTATATGCAATGAACTTTATGGGGGATCTTTGTATGAGGGATTGTGTTTTATTTAATTTATTTTATTAATCTATCTACCACATGTAATATATTTATAATAATATATATATATATGTACATGTTCTATACATATAACATTAATATTTATTAAAGTTTAAATACATATTATATCTATATTCACAAATCCCTTCCCATCCCATTTATTTCACCTTGATTCTTCTGTCTATATACTCTCTTTCTTGTGTATTTCCTCTTTGCCGTATCTTATTTTGTACTGTTTCCATTCTTTCTCGTTATAATATTCCGCATCCTATTTCACATCGCTCCATTTCGCATCCACCTACTCTACTATAGTAATTTATAATAAAATATACAAATTAATTTTTAAAAACAAAAAAACAAAAAAAAAATACAAAGAGTAATTTTCTATCTTCTTATTTAGTCTTCTAATTTTTCTATGTCTCTTATCTCTATTATCTATCTCTATTTATATATGTCTTATTATTAATTTTCCTTATTTTATATTTTTTTTGTTATTTTTGTTTATAGTAGTATTTAGTTTTTGTTAAGTTGTTTATTTTTTGTTCTTTTTTTTGTTAGGGCAATGTCTATATAACTATTATTAATTGATGCATATTACATTTACATATTACTGGAGATTGAAAAACACTTGAATATTTAATTCGTATCTTTAAAGTTGAAATAGATGGACGTTGTACTTATTATTTTATGTATTAAAGTTTGGATGGCCATATGTCTTTATACAACCTCCAATACACAGTTACTATGTAATTGTTATACTGGCATATGGGTAGGGTGTACGGTTGGTTGGACTATATAGACCTATGTCTTTATACCACCTACATATATGATACTATATAACTGTTATACCAACATTATGGGTAGGGTATTAAGGTTAGTTGGACTATATAGACCTATGTCTTTATACCACCTACAATACTATGATACTATATAACTGTTATACCAACATTATGGGTAGGGTATTAAGGTTAGTTGGACTATATAGACCTATGTCTTTATACCACCTACAATACTATGATACTATATAACTGTTATAACCAACATTATGGGTAGGGTATAAAGGTTGGTTGGACTATATAGACCTATGTCTTTATACCACCTACAATACTATGATACTATATACTGTTATACCAACATTTGGGTAGGGTATAAGGTTAGTTGGACTATATAGACCTATGTCTTTATACCACCTACAATACTATGATACTATAATAACTGTTTATACCAACCATTATGGGTAGGGATAAAGGTTGGTTGGACTATATACCTATGTCTTTATACCACCCAATACTATGATACTATATAACTGTTTATACCAACATTATGGGTAGGGTATAAGAGGTTGGTTGGACTATATAGACCTATGTCTTTATACCACCTACAATACTATGATACTATATAACTGTTATAAACCAACATTATGGGTAGGGTATTAGGTTAGTTGGACTATATAGACCTATGTTTATACCACCTACAATACTATGATACTATAACTGTTATACCAACATTATGGGTAGGGTATAAGGTTGGTTGGACTATATAGACCTATGTCTTTATACCACCTACAATACTATGATACTATATAACTGTTATACCAACATTATGGGTAGGGTATAAGGTTTTGGACTATATAGACCTATGTCTTTATACCACCTACAATACTATGATACTATAATAACTGTTATACAACATTATGGGTAGGGTATATATGGTTGTTTGGACTATATGACTATGTCTTTATACCACCTACAATACTATATACTATATAACTGTTATACCAACATTATGGGTAGGGTATAAAGGTTGGTTGGACTATATAGACCTTGTCTTTATAAACATATGCCTTTGGCCTACATGGTCGGCAGCAACATTCCAGCGTCTTATGGACCGCATCCTCAGAGGGCGTGATCTTTACTGTGCAGCCTATTTGGATATGTTGTGATATTTAGTCCAGACTGGCAAAGTCATCTGCACACTCTAGATGTTGTTTCCTGACTAATTAGATCGGCTGGCCTTACATTAACCCAAAAAAATGTGCCCTTGGTTTTACAGAAACTAGATATTTGGGTTATAATTGGGAAATGGAGAATAAGCCTGGGAAAGACATATTGAAGCTATCAGAGAAAAACTCCCGCCCAAAACAAGAAAGAG
Organism: Hymenochirus boettgeri; assembly: GCA_019447015.1. Lineage (NCBI taxonomy): Eukaryota > Metazoa > Chordata > Amphibia > Anura > Pipidae > Hymenochirus > Hymenochirus boettgeri. The sequence goes on from CM033476.1 coordinate 57,241,352, forward strand.
GTACGCTCATTTCAAGGTTTAGTAGGTTATTATAGAAGATTTTTGCCAAATTTCTCTGAGATTGCTACACACAATTAACGAATCTACTAAGAAAAGTCTAAAAGAACAGGTGGTTTGGAGTTCTCAATGTCAGAGAGCTTTTCAAAAGCTAAAGACATGTTATGTGCTGAGCCAGTTCTTAAAGTCCTAATTTTTAGCACAATTCATTGTGCAGACATGCACTGAAAATGGATTAGGTGCGGTACTGAGCCAAGGAATTAATGGGGAGAGCACCCTGTGCTGTATATAAGCCGTAAACTTTTCCCTAGAGAAACCACGGTATAGTGTTATTGAGAAGGAATGTTTGGCAGTAAAAGTGGGCATTGGAGTCACTGAGATGTTATTTGCAGGCCAAGATTTTATTTAGTGACCGATCATCGCCCTCTTGTTTGGCTAAACCGCATGAAAAAAAATGCTAGGATAACAAAGTGGTACCTGGCAATGCAACCGTTCGGTTTTACAGTTATCCACCACCAGGAAGTCAGCATCAAAATGCTGACTATTTATCTAGATATGGTGCGAATAGTGAAGATGAGAATAGCTTAGGAAATAAGAATAAATTGTGTCATTAAATTGATATCAGTACTGATTATTAATTAGTTTTTTTGTCACTCTGAAGAAGGTATTCTTCTTCTTAGAGGAAGTTATGTGAAGGTAAATGTGTTTTTTTTGCATTGTATATAGTGTGAACTATTGTTGCTGGCCAGTAAACTAAAAAGTGAATGTCTATGTAAATATATATTTGTAATAATGTTATCGTATGATATGTTCATTTTGCAAAAGTGTTTGCTTAACAGAGGCTACTATTTTTTAAAGCATGGGTGCCTTACTTGCAACTTCCAGAGTGACCACTTCCTAAGGGAGGAGCAGCCTCCTCCTGCACATCTATTTATAGACTAGATACTGACCACCTGGTGGCAGTAGGAGCAGTCTGGGAGCTATAAAGGGCTGCTGTCTACTTGCAGAGGATTCTGTGTCAAGATGTGGTAGACAGCAGATCTACAGTTTCAGCTTATAATTATGCACCACCCTGCTGGTGGAAATAGTGTACTGCATCTTTGCAATTTTTCTGCAGTTTTGTTCTTTATTTTCCAACAATAAAAGAAAAATATAAGACAGTGTCTGGCATATAAAACCCATGCACTTGGTCACACACAAGAATTCCAAAATTGCACTGCATATTCCAAATGAGGCCTTACTAATGCTTTGTAAAGAGGGAGAATTACATTTTCCTCCCTTGAATCCATACCACTCTTTATACAGACATAGCATGCTGACTCTGGCTGTTGCCGTCTGGCACTGCTTGCTACCTTTAAAGGCATGTCCACCCGAAAAAATAACATTAGACCATGTAAAGAGCAATTTAAATATGTCTGGTACCTGTTAGGGTTTTTTCATTGTGCCCCTGTATCTCCGGTATATGTCCCGTACGATCTGCTTGTCCCACTTAATATGTATCGCGCTGCCTGCCTAATAGCAGGCACTCCGACGCGCGCCTTCCCGCGCATGCGCATATCTCCAAATCCAGCGTCGGAGTTCTTGACCCTGCTCGCGCTGTAGCCAATGGGAACATGCGCGTCCCGTTCCCATGGCTACAGAGACAGCCGCGAGAGCAGGGAGAGGAGAGAGAATGCATAATCTTGATATGTAGTGCATTTCCTCCCTGCCTATACAATAAAGTTTATTACCACACACAATTACTTGTTGTTGGAGTCCTTACTGGTTGTTGTTTTGGCAAAGATTCTATACAATTTTTTTCTTGTTGTACAGGTCAGTAAAACTAAAACTTGATATATTATGTTATCCTGTCAAGTCTGCATGTTCTGTGTGCCTGGATGCTTTATTATTGTCTGAAATTTTGTTTGCCATTTTTTTTTATAGTTTATATGCAATGAACTTTATGGGGGATCTTTGTATGAGGGATTGTGTTTTATTTAATTTATTTTATTAATCTATCTACCACATGTAATATATTTATAATAATATATATATATATGTACATGTTCTATACATATAACATTAATATTTATTAAAGTTTAAATACATTTATATCTATATTCACAAATCCCTTCCCATCCCATTTATTTCACCTTGATTCTTCTGTCTATATACTCTCTTTCTTGTGTATTTCCTCTTTGCCGTATCTTATTTTGTACTGTTTCCATTCTTTCTCGTTATAATATTCCGCATCCTATTTCACATCGCTCCATATTCGCATCCACCTACTCTACTATAGTAATTTATAATAAAATATACAAATTAATTTTTAAAAACAAATAAAACAAAAAAAAAATACAAAGAGTAATTTTCTATCTATCTTATTTAGTCTTCTAATTTTTCTATGTCTCTTATCTCTATTATCTATCTCTATTTATATATGTCTTATTATTAATTTTCCTTATTTTATATTTTTTTTGTTATTTTTGTTTATAGTAGTATTTAGTTTTTGTTAAGTTGTTTATTTTTTGTTCTTTTTTTTGTTAGGGCAATGTCTATATAACTATTATTAATTGATGCATATTACATTTACATATTACTGGAGATTGAAAAACACTTGAATATTTAATTCGTATCTTTAAAGTTGAAATAGATGGACGTTGTACTTATTATTTTATGTATTAAAGTTTGGATGGCCATATGTCTTTATACAACCTCCAATACACAGTTACTATGTAATTGTTATACTGGCATATGGGTAGGGTGTACGGTTGGTTGGACTATATAGACCTATGTCTTTATACCACCTACATATATGATACTATATAACTGTTATACCAACATTATGGGTAGGGTATTAAGGTTAGTTGGACTATATAGACCTATGTCTTTATACCACCTCAATACTATGATACTATATAACTGTTATACCAACATTATGGGTAGGGTATTAAGTTTAGTTGGACTATATAGACCTATGTCTTTATACCACTCACAATACTATGATACTATTAACTGTTATAACCAACATTATGGGTAGGGTATAAAGGTTGGTTGGACTATATAGACCTATGTCTTTATACCACCTACAATACTATGATACTATATACTGTTATACCAACATTTGGGTAGGGTATAAGGTTAGTTGGACTATATAGACCTATGTCTTTATACCACCTACAATACTATGATACTATAATAACTGTTTATACCAACCATTATGGGTAGGGATAAAGGTTGGTTGGACTATATACCTATGTCTTTATACCACCTCAATACTATGATACTATATAACTGTTTATACCAACATTATGGGTAGGGTATAAGAGGTTGGTTGGACTATATAGACCTATGTCTTTATACCACCTACAATACTATGATACTATATAACTGTTATAAACCAACATTATGGGTAGGGTATTAGGTTAGTTGGACTATATAGACCTATGTTTATACCACCTACAATACTATGATACTATAAACTGTTATACCAACATTATGGGTAGGGTATAAGGTTGGTTGGACTATATAGACCTATGTCTTTATACCACCTACAATACTATGATACTATATAACTGTTATACCAACATTATGGGTAGGGTATAAGGTTGTTGGACTATATAGACCTATGTCTTTATACCACCTACAATACTATGATACTATAATAACTGTTATACAACATTATGGGTAGGGTATATATGGTTGTTTGGACTATATGACCTATGTCTTTATACCACCTACAATACTATGATACTGTGTAACTGTTATACCAACATTATGGGTAGGGTATAAAGGTTGGTTGGACTATATAGACCAATGTCTTTATACCACCTACAATACTATGATACTGTGTAACTGTTATACCGACATTGAGGGTAGGGTATCAAGGTTGGACTAGATGGACCTATGTCTTTTTACAACCTCCACTAATATGTTACTATCTAACTGTTATACAGACATTATGGGTAGGGTATAAGGGATGGACTAGATGGACTTATACTACCACCAATATAAAAGGAATTGTTCACACAAAAAAGTATTGATTGATGACTTCCAGTCAAAGAACCTATTCCTTTTTTCAATCACTTCACCAGGATCCATGACCTAAGGTGAGTATATTTAGCTCATGAATGATCAACCACAACTCCATTGACAACTGACAACTGCTTCCTGTTTATTTTCACTATAACACGTAAACGCAATATTGTGCAGGTTAGTAAACTAAACCTGTAAACAGTAAGCAAATTTATTTTTTCAATGTTCTGGGATGTATATGTTAAATTAACTTGTTATTTTTGCATAATTTACAGATACATATAATTAAAACAATTATGCCTGCATGTATTGTGCAAGGATGCCCACATGGTACGGGAAAAAAAAATCAAGATCCCAATGTAACCATGCATACGTTCCCCCGAAATATTGAAATGATTAAAAATTGGCTTTTGCAAACTGGTCAAGAATTTAGGGACATAGACGAAATGGCACAGAAGATTCTGGATGGAAAAAAAACAGACAGATTTAGGTTGTGTTCTAGTCATTTCACTCCAGATTGCTACATGAAAAAAGGTGTAAGAACAGTTCTTAAACCATCTGCCGTGCCAACAATTTTCCCATCAACATCTGCATCTTTTGTGCAACCTTTGCACACAATTACCTCTATTCGTCCACCAGATCCACCCAAACCAATATCATCAGAGTCAACAAGACCAATATTGTCAGAATCACCAAGACCTATATCATCCGATTCTCCATCTACATCTAGTTTAGTTGTACGCATAGTTGCAAGACTACATAACGTGCAAACACAAACTGAAATAAAACTCAAAGATGAATATTGCAATACAGACCATTGGGTAAACCAAACAACATCGGCTATGCAAACAGATAAAAAAATATTGGTTGATATGGCAACACAAACAGAATATCCCTCTTCTTCTGGAGTACATCACGATATTGGCTTAAGTAATTACCCAATTACTTCAACACCTTGTGTTATAAAAGCAAAGCAGAAACGTAGAAAGAAAACAAAAAGGAGAAGGATTAGTGAACAATTTCAAGAACAGGTTATGATGTCACCAATACCAACAAAGTCTTCTCAAACAGTTACCATCCCTGACACATCCATTAGTGAATCATCTTTACATGTGGATGATCCTCATGATGTAACTTTTGATCCTGCAAATGTTTCAAGTGCTAACGAGTCATCGTTGTTTATAACCGAAAAATCTGGTATAGGAAGTTGAGTTTTGAAGCAAGACTATGTTGATGAAAAAAAATTCATTGTTTATGAAAGTTGTTTGGACTATCTGATAAGTTTAGTGCGTTGTAAACATGAATGTCCAGGAATTTGTAATGCAAGAATTATAGACTGTCGAAAAATAATCCAAGGAAGCCTTTTGATCATTGTGATGAAATGTGAAGATGGACACACAGCATGTCGATGGCATAGTCAGCCAATGGAAAAGGGTATATCAGTTGGAAATGTTCAGATGTCAGCAAGCATTCTTTTTAGTGGTTCTAGCTTCAAAAAGGTAGCAGAAATGTACGATATATTTAAAATTCAGGCAATTTCTAAATCAAGTTTCTACAAATACCAAAAACGATTTCTATTTCCAGCAGTCCATGAAGAGTGGAAATTAGAGCAAGAACAATTGCAAAATGAACTTCATGAATCAACACTACTACTGGCCGGTGATGGACAGTTTGATAGTCCTGGTCACTGTGCTAAATACTGCACATACACTCTAATGGACTTACTATCCAAAAAAATTGTGCATTTCAAAATCGATCAGCTTGGACCAGGAAAGACATCAGTTGGAATGGAGAAAAGCACATTTGAACAATGCTTACAGGAAATACTTGCTAAAAACATGGATGTTGGAGTTATAGCAACAGATCGTCATGTTAGCATTAGAAAAGTGATGGCAGAAAAATACCCAGAAATAAACCATCAGTTTGATATATGGCACTTAAGTAAGAGCATAAGGACTAAATTATTGGCAGCTAGCAGAAAAGCCAATTGTTCTGTTATAGCAAGGTGGATCACACCCATAATAAACCATTTATGGTTTTGCACTAAATCATGCCAAGGCAATGCAGAATTGCTGATTGCTAAATGGGAATCCTTGTTAGATCATGTCTCTAATAAACACAACTTCCCAGAGAACAAACTTTGTAAAAAATGTGATCACAAGACACTATCTAAAAAAAAGAGAGAAGAGACACCATGGATTCCTCAGGGAGATAAGGCACATGTCCTTATCAAGGAAATTGTGTGTTCACCAAAGTTGCTCAAGGACATCCGCAAGATAGAAAAATTCTGTCATACTGGTGAACTTGAGGTCTACCACAGCAAAATGCTGAAATTTCGTCCAAAGCGGATATCCTATGGGATGGATGCAATGATTGCAAGAACCATTCTTGCAGCAATCTCTCACAATCGAAATGTAAACCGAGAGCAAGCAGTCATTAAACATCCATCTGGAAGCTCTCTTGAGCTTGGAGAGAAAAGATTTAGAATTGTTTATCCCAAATATAAAAAAGATTGGATTGCAAAACCAATCTAAGAGGATGTGAAAGATGAGCATGTTATGGACATCATGCGAAAAGCAATGAAGATACTTGAAGGCACTTTGGAAAGTGATTGGAGATCTTTTTTTTCAATTGTGCCCAATAACATTGCATTGGTCGAAAGACCTGAGCGACATCTTGTCATTGAAAAGCACAGGTCACGATTTGGAGACAATGTAAACACTTGAAATGTCATGCAGATCTAAAGGACAGTTTCTATCAAAAAATTATCTGCAATTTTGCACTTATTTCAAGAAACTATTGTTATTGTTGTAATACAGTTGACTAATTATTTAAATGTTTTTTAGATTTATTTAGATTTTTTATTTTTAGGCCTGTCTATCATCCAAAACAGCATTGATTTAAATAAAAATGGTAAGGCCCTGCTTACTTTACAGGGTATCTGCACTGAAAAAGTAAAGTTTGTAAAAAAATTTTTTAATGAAGAACAGGAGTTAAAGGAGCTGTGTCTAACCTCCGTTTCTTCATTAAAACTAACAGGAGCTTGGAGAGAAGGTTAGGCACATACCCAATCGATCACTCCCTTGACGGGTAGTCTAACAAGTCTTGATGGAGTCTGTCTTCTACACACGATGCTTAAGCATGTAAAAGACCTGTCAGACTACGTAGCGGGTGAGCCATCAATTGGGTAAGTAGCTTACGTTCTTTTGTGGCTCATGTTAATTTTTTTGAAGAACAGGTGGTAAGACACAGCTCCCGTTCTTCATAAAAAATAAATGGAAAAACTTTGTTTTTTCAATGTAGATACTATTTAATATTACCTACATATTTTGGAGATTATTGCAGAGTGGAGGATATATATCTATTTTCTTTATCTTTACTAGAATATCATTAGATATAATGGGAGTCTTTTTTTTAAATAGTTTATGATGCTTGATTGTTTACAAAAATAGGAGAATATTTCACATATAATTGTTTAGAAACATTTTGCACATTTAACAGTTTTGAAAGAAATAAAAAAAAATTTGATACAATAAAAATTTTTTTTATTAATATTATTAACAAACTAGGTTAAATATATATATATATATATAAAAATAAATAATATTAAACAACAAAAAAAAACAAAAGTTAAAATATGCATACAATATGATTAGCTTAGTCCATACAATATCATATTATCTGCACACTGGCATACTTTATAAACAAAGGGGTTTTAGTATACATTACTGTGATCACATGAATGAAAAGCCTTCCAACCACATTATGGGTAGGGTATAAAGGTTGGACTAGATGGACGTATGTCTTTTTACAACCTCCACTAATATGTTACTATCTAACTGTTATACAGACATTATGGGTAGGGTATAAGTGATGGACTAGATGGACTTATACTACCACCAATATAAAAGGAATTGTTCACACAAAAAAGTATTGATTGATGACTTACAGTCAAAGAACCTATTCCTTTTTTCAATCACTTCACCAGGATCCATGACCTAAGGTGAGTATATTTAGCTCATGAATGATCAACCACAACTCCATTGACAACTGACAACTAAACCTGTAAACAGTAAGCAAATTTATTTTTTCAATGTTCTGGGATGTATATGTTAAATTAACTTGTTATTTTTGCATAATTTACAGATACATATAATTAAAACAATTATGCCTGCATGTATTGTGCAAGGATGCCCACATGGTACGGGAAAAAAAAATCAAGATCCCAATGTAACCATGCATACGTTCCCCCGAAATATTGAAATGATTAAAAATTGGCTTTTACAAACTGGTTAAGAATTTGGTGACATAGATGAAATGGCACAGAAGATTCTGGATGGAAAAAAAACAGACAGATTTAGGTTGTGTTCTAGTCATTTCACTCCAGATTGCTACATGAAAAAAGGTGTAAGAACAGTTCTTAAACCATCTGCCGTGCCAACAATTTTCCCATCAACATCTGCATCTTTTGTGCAACCTTTGCACACAATTACCTCTATTCGTCCACCACATCCACCCAAACCAATAACATCAGAGTCAACAAGAGCAATATCATCAGAGTCAACAAGACCAATATTGTCAGAATCACCAAGACCTATATCATCCGATTCTCCATCTACATCTAGTTTAGTTGTACGCATAGTTGCAAGACTACATAACGTGCAAACACAAACTGAAATAAAACTCAAAGATGAATATTGCAATACAGACCATTGGGTAAACCAAACAACATCGGCTATGCAAACAGATAAAAAAATATTGGTTGATATGGCAACACAAACAGAATATCCCTCTTCTTCTGGAGTACATCACGATATTGGCTTAAGTAATTACCCAATTACTTCCACACCTTGTGTTCTAAAAGCAAAGCAGAAACGTAGAAAGAAAACAAAAAGGAGAAGGATTAGTGAACAATTTCAAGACCAGGTTATGATGTCACCAATACCAACAAAGTCTTCTCAAACAGTTACCATCCCTGACACATCCATTAGTGAGTCATCTTTACATGTGGATGATCCTCATGATGTAACTTTTGATCCTGCAAATGTTTCAAGTGCTAACGAGTCATCGTTGTTTATAACCGAAAAATCTGGTATAGGAAGTGGAGTTTTGAAGCAAGACTATGTTGATGAAAAAAAATTCATTGTTTATGAAAGTTGTTTGGACTATCTGATAAGTTTAGTGCGTTGTAAACATGAATGTCCAGGAATTTGTAATGCAAGAATTATAGACTGTCGAAAAATAATCCAAGGAAGCCTTTTGATCATTGTGATGAAATGTGAAGATGGACACACAGCATGTCGATGGCATAGTCAGCCAATGGAAAAGGGTATATCAGTTGGAAATGTTCAGATGTCAGCAAACATTCTTTTTAGCGGTTCTAGCTTCAAAAAGGTAGCAGAAATGTACGATATATTTAAAATTCAGGCAATTTCTAAATCAAGTTTCTACAAATACCAAAAACGATTTCTATTTCCAGCAGTCCATGAAGAGTGGAAATTAGAGCAAGAACAATTGCAAAATGAACTTCATGAATCAACACTACTACTGGCCGGTGATGGTCAGTTTGATAGTCCTGGTCACTGTGCTAAATACTGCACATACACTCTAATGGACTTACTATCCAAAAAAATTGTGCATTTCAAAATCGATCAGCTTGGACCAGGAAAGACATCAGTTGGAATGGAGAAAAGCACATTTGAGCAATGCTTACAGGAAATACTTGCTAAAAACATGGATGTTGGAGTTATAGCAACAGATCGTCATGTTAGCATTAGAAAAGTGATGGCAGAAAAATACCCAGACATTAACCATCAGTTTGATATATGGCACTTAAGTAAGAGCATAAGGACTAAATTATTGGCAGCTAGCAGAAAAGCCAATTGTTCTGTTATAGCAAGGTGGATCACACCCATAATAAACCATTTATGGTTTTGCACTAAATCATGCCAAGGCAATGCAGAATTGCTGATTGCTAAATGGGAATTCTTGTTAGATCATGTCTCCAATAAACACAACTTCCCAGAGAACAAACTTTGTAAAAAATGTGATCACAAGAGACTATCTAAAAAAAAAAGAGAGAAGAGACACCGTGGATTCCTCAGTGAGATAAGGCACATGTTCTTATCAAGGAAATTGTGTGTTCACCAAAGTTGCTCAAGGACATCCGCAAGATAGAAAAATTCTGTCATACTGGTGAACTTGAGGTCTACCACAGCAAAATGCTGAAATTTCGTCCAAAGCGGATTTCCTATGGGATGGATGCAATGATTGCAAGAACCATTCTTGCAGCAATCTCTCACAATAGAAATGTAAACCGAGAGCAAGCAGTCATTAAACATCCATCTGGAAGCTCTCTTGAGCTTGGAGAGAAAAGATTTAGAATTGTTTATCCCAAATATAAAAAAGATTGGATAGCAAAACCAATCTACGAGGATGTGAAAGATGAGCATGTTATGGACATCATGCGAAAAGCAATGAAGATACTTGAAGGCACTTTGGAAAGTGATTGGAGATCTTTTTTTTCAATTGTGCCCAAGATCATTGCATTGGTCGAAAGACCTGAGCGACATCTTGTCATTGAAAAGCACAGGTCACGATTTGGAGACAATGTAAATACTTGAAATGTCATGCAGATCTAAAGGACAGTTTCTATCAAAAAATTATCTGCAATTTTGCACTTATTTCAAGAAACTATTGTTATTGTTGTAATACAGTTGACTAATTATTTAAATTTTTTTTAGATTTATTTAGATTTTTTATTTTTAGGCCTGTCTATCATCCAAAACAGCATTGATTTAAATAAAAATGGTAAGGCCCTGCTTACTTTACAGGGTATCTGCACTGAAAAAGTAAAGTTTGTAAATTTTTTTTAATGAAGAACAGGAGTTAAAGGAGCTGTGTCTTACCTCCGTTTCTTCATTAAAACTAACAGGAGCTTGGAGAGAAGGTTAGGCACATACCCAATCGATCACTCCCTTGACGGGTAGTCTAACAAGTCTTGATGGAGTCTGTCTTCTACACGCGATGCTTAAGCATGTAAAAGACCTGTCAGACTACGTAGCGGGTGAGCCATCAATTGGGTAAGTAGCTTACGTTCTTTTGTGGCTCATGTTAATTTTTTTGAAGAACAGGTGGTAAGACACAGCTCCTTTACCTCCCGTTCTTCATAAAAAATAATTGGAAAAACTTTGTTTTTTCAATGTAGATACTATTTAATATTACCTACATATTTTGGAGATTATTGCAGAGTGGAGGATATATATCTATTTTCTTTATCTTTACTAGAATATCATTAGATATAATGGAAGTCTTTTTTTTTAAATAGTTTATGATGCTTGATTGTTTACAAAAATAGGAGAATATTTCACATATAATTGTTTAGAAACATTTTGCACATTTAACAGTTTTGAAAGAAATAAAAAAAATGTTGATACAATAAAAAAATTTTTTATTAATATTATTAACAAACTAGGTTAAATATATATATATATATAAAAATAAATAATATTAAACAACAAAAAAAACCAAAAGTTAAAATATGCATACAATATGATTAGCTTAGTCCATACAATATCATATTATCTGCACACTGGCATACTTTATAAACATAGAAAAGATAATCAATGCTCATTCCTGGGCCCCATACAATATCATATTATCTGCACACTGGCATACATTATAAACATAGAAAAGATAATCAATGCACATTCCTAGGCCCCATACAATATCATATTATCTGCACACTGACATACTTTATAAACATAGAAAAGATAATCAATGCACATTCCTAGGCCCCATACAATATCATATTATCTGCACACTGACATACATTATAAACATAGAAAAGATAATCAATGCACATTCCTAGGCCCCATACAATATCATATTATCTGCACACTGACATACTTTATAAACATAGAAAAGATAATCAATGCACATTCCTAGGCCCCATACAATATCATATTATCTGCACACTGGCATACTTTATAAACAAAGGGGTTTTAGTATACATTACTGTGATCACATGAATGAAAAGCCTTCCAACCACGTCAAACATTGATTATCTTTTCTATGTTTGTATAAATATTTGACCAGATCAGTAGCACTTCCACTAAATGTAGTTGTAAAATAGCCTAATTGGAGTGCTTCCACAATTCTTGTATTGTGTATATATATATATACAGACACACACACGCTTGCAAAGACACACAGAAAATGGGGCAAAATTCACACTCATATACCTACAGTTTATATATATATATATATATATATATATATATATATATATATATATATATATATATATAGGTAGACATAGGATGAAAGAGCACACCTAGGATTTGCAAATAAACTTATTAATTCAAACAAATGTGGACGCGTTAAAGTCTGTCTTGGACCGTTCTCAATATGCTGGACCGTAACGTTTCGACATTTGTATGTGGCTGTGAATGAATTGTGAGCGAGCCGCTCCTACAACATTCCCTATATATATATATATATATATATATATATACTTGAACAGTGCTCCGTGGGATGTTCAAGGCTTTGGAAATCTTTTTGTAGCCTAAGCCTGCTTTAAATTTCTCAATAACTTTATCCCTGACCTGTCTGGTGTGTTCTTTGGACTTCATGGTGTTGTTTCTCCCAAGATTCTCTTAGACAACCTCTGAGGCCGTCACAGAGCAGCTGTATTTGTACAGGGGGCTGAATAATTACGCACACCCAACTTTGTAGTTATTGATTTGTTAAATATGTTTGAAATCATGTATAATTTTCGTTCCATGTGTACACCACTTTGTATTGGTCTTTCACGTGGAATTCCAATAAAATTATTTTTCATGTTTGTGGCAGTAATGTGACCAACTTTGGAAAGCTTTAAGGGGGCCGAATACTTTTGCCAACCACTGTATATACATTTGCTCACAGTGACTGGCACATACAAGTTTGCCCACTTTGCCAAATACAAGTTTGCCCACTGTGACTGATATATACAGGTTTGCTCACTGTGATGGCACATACAAATTTGTCCACTGTACATGGCACATACAAGTTTTCCCACTGTGACTGGCACATTTAAGTTTCTCCACTGTACTGGCACATAAAAGTTTTCCCACTGTGACTGGCACATACATTGTTTCCCACTGTGACTGGCACATTTAAGTTTGTCCACTGTGACTGACACATACAAGTTTTCCCACTGTAACTAAAATATACAGGTTTGCTGACGTGACTGGCACATACAAGTTTGCCCACTGTGACTGGCACATACAAGTTTGTCCACTGTGACTGCCACATACGAGTTTGCCCACTGTGACTGGCACATGCAAGTTTGCCTACTGTGACTGGTACATACAGGTTTACCCACTATGACTGTTATATGGAAGTTTGCCACTGTGACTGGCACATACACGTTTGGCCACTGTGACTGATATATACAGGTGTGCTCACTGTGACTGGCACATTTAAGTTTGCCCACTGTGACTGGAACATACAAGTTTGTCCACTGTGACTGGCACAAAAAATTGGCCCACTGTGACTGATATATACAGTTTTGCTCACTGTGAATGGCATGTACAAGTTTGCCCACTGTGAGTGGCACATACAAGTTTGCCCACTGTGACTGGCACATACAAGGTTTCCCACTGTAACTGCCACATAAAAGTTTGTCCACTGTGACTGGCACATACAAGTTTTCCCACTGTAACTAAAATATACAGGTTTGCTCACTGTGACTGGTACATACAGGTTTACCCACTTTGACTGGCACATACAAGTTTGCCCACTGTGAGTGGCACATACAAGTTTGTCCACTGTGACTGGCACATGAAGGTTTGCCCACTGTGACTGGCATACACCTGTTTGCCCACTGTGACTGGAACATGCAAGGTTGCCCACTGTGACTGGCACATACAAGTTTGCCCACTGTGACTGGCACATACAAGTTTGCCCACTGTGATGGCAAATGCAAGTTTGCCTACTTGACTGGTATATACAGGTTTACCCACGTGACGTTATATGTAAGTTTGCCCACTGGATGCTGGCACAAACAAGTTTGCCCACTGTGACTGGCACATACAAGTTTGCCTACTGTGACTGGTACATACAGGTTTACCCACTGTGACTGTTATATGTAAGTTTGCCCACTGTGACTGGCACAAACAAGTTTGCCCACTGTGACTGGCACATACAAGTTTACCCACTGTGACTGGCACATGCAACTTTGCCTACTGTGACTGGTACATACAGGTTTACCCACTGTGACTGTTATATGGAAGTTTGCCTACTGTGACTTGCACATACAAGTTTGCCCTCTATGAGTGTTACTTACAGGTTTGCCCACTGTGACTGATATATACAAGTTTGCTCACTATGACTGGCACATACAAGTTTGCCCACTATGACTGATATATACAGGTTTGCTAACTGACTGTCAAATACAGGTTTGCCCACTGTGACTGATATATACAGGTTTGCTCATTGTAACTGGCACATTTAAGTTGTCCACTGTGACTGGTACATACAGGTTTACCCACTGTGACTGTTATATGTAAGTTTGCCCACTGTGACTGGCACATACAAGTTTGCCCACTGTGACTGGCACATACAAGTTTAACCACTGTGACTGATATATACAAGTTTGCTCACTATGACTGGCACATTTAAGTTTCTACACTGTGACTGGAACATACAAGTTTGCCCACTGTGACTGGCACATACAAGTTTGCCCACTATGACTGATATATACAGGTTTGCTAACTGACTGGCAAATACAGGTTTGCCCACTGTGACTGATATATACAGGTTTGCTCATTGTGACTGGCACATTTAAGTTTGTCCACTGTGACTGGAACATACAAGTTTTCCCACTGTGACTGGCACATACACGCTTTACCACTGTGACTGGCACATTTAAGTTTGTCCACTGTGACTAACACATACAAGATTTTCCCCTGTGACTAAAATATACAGGTTTGTTCACTGTGACTGGCACATACAAGTTTGCCCACTGTGACTGGCACATACACATTTGCCCACTGTGACTGATATATACAGGTTTGCTCACTGTGACTGGCACATTTAAGTTTGTCCACTGTGACCTGAACATACAAGTTTGTCCACTGTGACTGGCACATAAAAAATTGGCCCACTGTGACTGGCACATACAAGTTTGCCTACTGTGATTGGTACATACAGGTTTACCCACTGTGACTGTGGTATGGAAGTTTGCCCACTGTGACTGATATATACAGGTTTGCTCACTGTGATTGGCACATTTAAGTTTGTCCACTGTGACTGGCACATACAAGTTTACCCACTGTGACTGATATATACAAGTTTGCTCACTATGACTGGCACATTTAAGTTTCTCCACTGTGACTGGAACATACAAGTTTGCCCACTGTGACTGGCACATGAAAATTTGCCCACTGTGACTGGCATACACCTGTTTGCCCACTGTGACTGGCACATACAAGGTTGCCCACTGTGACTGGCACATACAAGTTTGTCCACTGTGACTGGCACATGCAAGTTTGCCTACTTTGACTGGTACATACAGGTTTACCCACTGTGACTGTTATATGTAAGTTTGCCCACTGTGACTGGCACATACAAGTTTGCCCTCTATGACTGTTACATACAGGTTTGCCCACTGTGACTGATATACACAAGTTTGCTTACTATGACTGGCACATTTAAGTTTCTCCACTGTGACTGGAACATACCAGTTTGCCCATTGTGACTGGCACATACAAGTTTGCCCACTATGACTGATATATACAGGTTTGCTCACTGTGACTGGCACATTTAATTCTGTACACTGTTACTGGCACATACAAGTTTGCCCACTGTGACTGCCACAAAAAAAAATTCCCACTTTGACTGGCACATACAAGTTTGCCCACTGTGACTGATATATACAGGTTTGCTAACTGACTGGCAAATACAGGTTTGCCCACTGTGACTGATATATACAGGTTTGCTCATTGTGACTGGCACATTTAAGTTTGTCCACTGTGACTGGAACATACAAGTTTGTCCACTGTGACTGGAACATACAAGTTTGCCCACTGTGACTGGCACATACAAGTTTGCCCACTGTGACTGGCACATACAAGTTTGCCCACTGTGATTGCCACATAAAAGTGTGCCCACTGTGAATGGCACATACAAGTTTTCCCCCTGTGACTGGCACATACAAGTTTCCCCCCTGTGACTGGCACATACAAGTTTGCCCACTGTGACTGGCACATACAAGTTTGCCCACTGTGACTGGCACATGCAAGTTTGCCTACTTTGACTAGTACATACAGGTTTACCCACTGTGACTTTTATATGTAAGTTTGCCCATTGTGACTGGCACATACAAGTTTGCCCACTGTGACTGGCACATACAAGTTTGCCCACTGTGACTGGCACATGCAAGTTTGCCTACTGTGACTGGTACATACAGGTATGCTCACTCTGACTGGCACATACAAGTTTTCCCACTGTGACTGGTACATACAAGTTTACCCACTAAGACTGGCATGCACAATTTTGCTCACTGTGACTGGCACTTACAATTTTTCCCACTGTGACTGGCACATACAACTTTGCCCATTGTGATTTGCCACATACAAGTTTGCTTACTGTGACTGGCACATGCAAGTTTGCCTGCTGTGACTGGTACATACAGGTTTACCCACTGTGACTGTTATATGTAAGTTTGCCCACTGTGACTGGCACATACAAGTTTGCCCACTGTGACTGGCACATACAAGTTTAACCACTGTGACTGATATATACAAGTTTGCTCACTATGACTGGCACATTTAAGTTTCTACACTGTGAACTGGAACATACAAGTTTGCCCACTGTGAATGGCACATACAAGTTTCCCACTATGACTGTATATACAGGTTTGCTAACGACTGGCAAATACAGGTTTGCCCACTGTGAATGATATATACAGTTGCTCATTGTGACTGGCACATTTAAGTTTGTCCACTGTGACTGGAACATACAAGTTTTTCCCAATGTGACTGGCACATACACGCTTACACTGTGACTGGCACTTTAAGTTTGTCCACTGTGACTAAACATACAAGATTTTCCCCTGTGACTAAAATATACAGGTGTTCACTGTGACTGGCACATACAAGTTTGCCCACTGTGACTGGCACATACCAAATTTGCCCACTGTGACTGATATATAACGGTTTGCTCCATGTGACTGGCACATTTAAGTTTGTCCACTGTGACCTGAACATACAAGTTTGTCCACTGTGACTGGCACATAAAAAATTGCCCACTGTGACTGGCACATACAAGTTTGCCTACTGTGATTGGTACATACAGGTTTACCCACTGTGATGTAGTATGGAAGTTTGCCCATGTGAGATATATACAGGTTTGCTCACTGTGATTGGCACATTTAAGTTTGTCCACTGTGACTGGCACATACAAGTACCACTGTGAACTGATATATACAAGTTGCTCACTATGACTGGCACATTTAAGTTTCTCCACTGTGACTGGAACATACAAGTTTGCACTGTGACTGGCACATAAAAGTTTGCCCACATTGACTGATATATACAGGTTTGCTAACTGACTGGCAAATACAGGTTTGCCCACTGTGACTGATATATACAGGTTTGCTCATTGTGACTGGCACATTTAAGTTTGTCCAGTGACTGGAACATACAAGTTTCCACTGTGACTGGCAAATACAAGTTTACCACTGTGACTGGCACATTTAAGTTGTCCACTGTGACTAACACATACAAGATTCCCCCTGGGACTAAATATACAGGTTTGTTCACTGTGACTGGCACATACAAAGTTTGCCCCCTGTGACTGGCACTACACATTTGCCCACTGTGACTGATATATACAGGTTTGCTCACTGTGACTGGCACATTTAAGTTGTCCACTGTGACCTGGAACATACAAGTTTGTCCACTGTGACTGGCACATAAAAAATTGGCCCACTGTGACTGGCACATACAGTTTGCCTATCTGATGATTGACATACAGGTTACCCACTGGACTGTGGTATGAAGTTTGCCCACTGTGATGATATATACAGCGTGTGCCATGTGATGGCACATTTAAGTTTGTCCACTGTGACTGGCACATACAAGTTTGCCCACTGTAGCTGATATATACAGGTATGCTCACTCTGACTGGCACATACAAGTTTGCCCACTGTGACTGCCACATACAAGTTTGCCCACTGTGACTGGCACATTTAATTATGTACACTGTTACTGGCACATACAAGTTTGCCCACTGTGACTGCCACAAAAAAAAAATTCCCACTATGACTGGCACATACAAGTTTGCACACTGTGACTGATATATACAGGTTTGCTAACTGATTGGCAAATATAGGTTTGCCCTCTGTGACTGATATATACAGGTTTGCTCATTGTGACTGGCACATACAAGTTTGCCCACTGTGACTGGCACATACAAGTTTGCCCACTGTGACTGGCACATACAAGTCTGTCCACTGTGACGGATATATACAGGTTTGCCCACTGTGACTGGCACATTCAAGTGTGCCCACTGTGATTGCCACATAAAGGTTTGCCCACTGTGAATGGCACATACAATTTTTCCCACTGTGACTGGCACATACAAGTTTGCCCACTGTGACTGGCACATACAAGTTTGCCCACTGTGACTGGCACATGCAAGTTTGACTACTTTGACTAGTACATACAGGTTTACCCACTGTGACTGTTATATGTAAGTTTGCCCATTGTGACTGGCACATACAAGTTTGCCCACTGTGACTGGCACATGCAAGTTTGCCTACTGTGACTGGTACATACAGGTATGCTCACTCTGACTGGCACATACAAGTTTGCCCACTGTGATTGGCACATACAAGTTTGCCCACTGTGACTGGTATGCACAATTTTGCCCACTGTGACTGGCACTTACAATTTTTCCCACAGTGACTGGCACATAAAAGTTTGCCCATTGTGATTGGCACATACAAGTTTGCCTACTGTGACTGGTACATACAGGCTTACTCACTGTGACTGTTATATGCAAGTTTGCCCACTGTGACTGACACATACAAGTTTACCCACTGTGACTGGCACATGCAAGTTTGCCTACTGTGGCTGGTACATACAGGTTTACCCACTGTGACTGTTATATGGAAGTTTGCCTACTGTGACTGGTACATACAGGTTTACTCACTGTGACTGTTATATGCAAGTTTGCCCACTGTGACTGACACATACAAGTTTACCCACTGTGACTGGCACATACAAGTTTGCCCACTATGACTGTTACATACAGGTTTGCTCACTATGATTGGCACATTTAAGTTTCTCCACTGTGATTGCCACATAAAAGTTTGCCCACTGTGAATGGCACATACAAGTTTGCCCACTGTGACTGGAACATACAAGTTTGCCCACTGTGACTGGCACATACAAGTTTGCCCACTGTGACTGGCACATACAAGTTTGCCCACTGTGACTGTTACATACAGGTTTGCCCACTGTGACTGATATATACAGGTTTGCTTACTATGACTGGCACATTTAAGTTTGTCTACTGTGACTGGAACATACAACTTTGCCCACTGTGACTGGTGCATACAAGATTGCCCACTATGACTGGCATACCCATGTTTGCCCACTGTGAATGGCACTTACTAGTTTGCCCACTGCGCCTCACACATACACGTTTTCCCACTGTAACTGCACATTGCACATAAAAAATTGGCCCACTGTGACTGGCACATACAAGTTTGCCCACTGTGACTGATATATACAGGTTTGCTCACTGTGACTGGCACATACAAGTTTGCCCACTGTTACTGGCACATACAAGTTTGCACACTATTACTGGCACATACAAGTTTGTCCACTGTGACTGGTACATACAAGTTTGCCCACTGTGATTGGCACATACAACTTTGCCCACTATGACTGGCATACACATGTTTGCCCTCTGTGACTGGCACATATAAGTTTGCCAACTGTGACTGGCACATACAAGTTTGCCCACTGTGACTGGCACATGCAAGTTTGCCTACTGTGACTGGTACATACAGGTTTACCCACTGTGACTGTTATATGGAAGTTTGCCCACTGTGACTGGCACATACAAGTCTGCCCACTGTGATTGGCACATACATGTTTTCCCACTGTGACTGGCATATACAGGTTTGCCCACAGTGACTAGCACATACAAGTTTGCCCACTGTGACTGGCACATGCAAGTTTGCCTACTGTGACTGGTACATACAGGTTTACCCACTGTGACTGTTATTTGGAAGTTTGTCCATTGTGACTGGCACATATATGTTTGCCCATTGTGACTGATAAATACAAGCTTGCCCACTTTGACTGGCACTTACAAGTTTGCCCACTGTGATTGGCACATGCAAGTGTGCCCACTGTGACTGGTACATACAAGTTTGCCCACTATGACTTGCATACACAAATTTGCCCACTGTGAGCCAGGGGAGGTACATATGTGGAGACAGCCAGGAGAGCCTGAGACACAGGTGGAGACAGGAAGCAGGAAGTCAGCTTTCGCGGACACACGCATGCACGTTTCACGGTCTCTGCTGCCTCTGCTGACGGCCACTTCTCTACTGGGTGGCTGGGATGCCGCCTGAGCAAAAAGTCTCACTATGCCTCAAGGGAGAGGTAGCCCTGTAGCAAGGGTCTTTGGAGCAATGAGGTTATACAAATGTCCTCGTGGAGACATATTACTAGGTAAAAGGTCTATAGGACAAACATAGGACTGATGCAGGGGGAGTTCATTGGCAGGCTGCAGGGAGAAAACATCAGCATAATCTTGATAATAAGTTGGCAGGGATTTCAATTAAGTATGAGAAAGATGAAGAGAAGAACAAGGATTTTTACAATCAAGCCCCCACTTGATGATCTGGCCAGTAGGTCAATCAATAACTGGATTAATTTTGCGTAACCAAGGCAAAACAATGATAACAGGATTAGATGGAATATCTAAGAGGAAGTATGTCAAAACCTCGGGAGGAAGTGGCCCTATTTGAATAGTGAATTTAGAAGTTATACACACAGAGCTACTAGGATTCAGAGGAGTATTATCTATAGCTAATATTTGGATGGGACTAGATAGAGGCCTAAACGGCATACCTATGGACTGGGCCAGGGAGCGATCCATAAAATTACCGACTGCTCCACTATCCAAGAAACCCGAGAACAGTAATCACTAGAACCTCAAGAAATCTTAATGGGTAACAAGACTTTATTGCTCTGAACATTAGAAGGAATAACCTGATCACCTAGGTGGCTTTCCTCTAGGCGCTGAAGTTATCCGGCTTTCTGCATCCCTTTTTTGGACACAACTTGGCGAAATGGCCAATTGAGCCACAGAAAGGCAAAGATCCTCCTGACGTCTTCTGTTCTTTTCATCCAGAGTCAATTTGGACAAACCTAATTGCATAGATTGTGGTAAAGGAACAGAAAATATCAGGGAAGACCTGGAAGGCTTTGCAGCAAGTGTTGACCTCTCTTGGCCACTTTCTTTGAACCTACGGTCAATTTTAATGGCCAATGCCATAGATTCGTCTAAGGACTTGGGAGATGGATAATTTAAGAGAGCATCTTTAATGGACTCTGAAAGACCAAACAGAAACTGATTATTTAAAGCTGGATCATTTCATCGGGTACTCACTGCCTAGTGCCGAAACTCAGCTGCATATTCTTTGGCAGAACGTCTATTTTGACTGAGATTTCTTATCTTTGCCTCGGTAGTGGCAGTACGATCTGGATCAGAATAGAGCAGAGCCATGGCATTGAAAAAGGAGGCCACAGAAGACAAAGTTGAACCATCTTCAGAAGGGCCAAAGGCCCAGGTATGAGGATTCCCTTGAAGAAGGGATATCACTAAGGCCACTTTCTGCGATTTAAAGAGCCCGTGAAAGTAGAGTGTAAGCGGAAATATAACTTACAAGAATTCATAAAATTATCATACTTGCTCCAATTGCCATTACATTCCTCTGGTAACGGGGCTTTAGTTTCAACAGCCGGAAGAGGAGCAGGTAGAGGTGGTCTATTTTCTTGGACCGCTACCCTCTGGGCTAGTTGATTAACAGCCCCAGTTAAGAACCGTAACTGCTCTTGTATTTCTTCCATATTTCGGACAGTGATATACAGAGTGGTTTGCTTGGCTTTGCCTTAATACTTATGTATATGACCATATCTAGAACTGTGCATTATTTGAGTAAAATAGAGAAACAGAAAAACAAATAAATTAATCATATATAAACATCCTCTGTTAAGTACAAATCAGTGGCTGCCCTTACCGGTCAGAACTGTTAGCTGCACGAACAGGCTGGAATCTACCAACATCCAAGGCACCCTGTCAATTGCAAGAAGTTAGAAGTTAAGTAGGGTCAAACCACATGTTTTCCAATGGTACAGTAACATAACTATCTATTTCAAAATAAACACATCTTCATGTGTCTAAAAAATTCCGTATAGCAACATAGCTTCTTAAGTGATGGGGGAAAAAAAAGAAAAAAAGTGTTTTGTAAAGGTTACGTTGTTTTTTTATGATAACATTTCCTGCTGTTTTTTAACTAAATCTGCCATTGACTGAAGTGTTTATCCGTTGGTAAATATGGTAATAAGCATACAGAAAATCACTGTGTATGGGTACCCTGTAGAAATGCCATTGCTTTCAAAGAATACCTTTCCATAAAAGACTATAAACTAGTGCTAGGCAGTGCCGCTCCTACCATGAAGCAGCGTGAAAAAACTGCTCCGGGCGCGTGCCACTGATTAAACAACAAAGGCGGCAACTTGTCAGAAATATATTTTTTAAATTTTCCCTTACCGCGATCGCGCATAGCGGGCAGGCACAGGGCCACTGCACTTGGACGTTCAGCTTAAGATCCAGAAAGAAGGCACTTCATTGGCTGGACTACCCGGCAATCAGGGCATGCCTCAGGATATCTGCAGCGTGATTGGTCCTGCAGCCGCGCCGGTAAGCCCCTCTGTGCGTAAGTTACGTGACATATGCACAGAGGGGCAGTACCGGAGCGGCTGCAGGACCAATCAGGAGGCATCCTGAGGCTTTCCCATGAATGGCGCTTAGTCCAGCCAATGAAGCCCCTTCTTTCTGGATCTTAAGTTAAGTGTCTAAGACAGTGACTCCAAGCGCAGGGGCAGCGCTTGCCAGCAATCGGACAGTAACGGTAAATTTGTAAAATAGTTATCTCAACTTATCTGACAAGTAAAGTTGCCGCCTAAATTGTTTTAGGAGTGCTGAAACTCCTTCCTGGCAGGGTCGGACTGGCCTGCTGGCTACAGGGGGGGGGGGGGGTAGGTAGATAGACAGACAGACAGATAGATAGACAGACAGATAGATAGACTGAGATAGATAGATAGATAGATAGACAGACAGAGATAGATAGATAGCAGAGATAGATACATAGATAGATAGCTAGATAGCAGAGATAGCTAGATAGATAGCAGAGATAGCTAGATAGATAGCAGAGATAGCTAGATAGATAGCAGAGATAGCTAGATAGATAGCAGAGATAGCTAGATAGATAGCAGAGATAGATAGATAGAATAGCAGAGATAGATAGATAGCAGAGATAGATAGATAGCAGAGATAGATAGATAGACAGACAGACAGAAATAGATAGAGATAGATAGATAGATAGCAGAGATAGATAGCTAGCTAGATAGATAGCAGAGATATCCCCCCCTGTTCTGAAGGGCCCCTTTGGTCTCCAGCCCCCCTGGTCTGCAGGAACCTCCCCAGGGCCCCTCTGGTGTGCAGGGCCCTTTTTTCTGCTGGGCCCTCCTAGTATAAATCAGCATTTCCTACTGTTTACTCTGGTGATGTATAACTATCACAGGGTTACCCTATGTTGGGAGTGTCTGACACTGTAAAGTATAAGATTAAAAGAGAACCATGACCATGACGCCAGCCTGGAGCATGGCTGAAATGCTACGGTTAAGGTTCTGACACACCTTCTGTCCTTCAATGGTAATGTTTGCACCATCCAGACACGTTGGATATTTAAGCAAGAATGTAGCTTGAGGTGGTTGGCAGGCTCACGAATGATTTGGCCAACATCTTTTATTCTACATAAAGTATGGTAGGGATTTCTAATGTATTGTAGTACCATGTTTTTATGTGTCATAACATTTGAAACTTTATAAATGTGTATTCAAATCTAAAACAATCAAGTTTTGCCACACCCAGCAAAGAAACCACCCCCACACACAAAGCCACGCCCACTTCACCGCGGCGGTGCGCCGCGCCCGCCTATAGGCTCCATTCAAAAGTTTTTCAGGTGCCAAAAACCCTAGGGACACCCCTGGTGCTAGGGATTAAAAAGACTGAGTAATGCATGCCACACACTACTGCAATATTTAAATCTGTTTGACATTCCACTTGACATACGTCAAATAGCAATGAAAGGGCTGTTTCTGCCTTGTTTTATCAGTTGATATTTGCAGAATCAGACTGTTCATCAATATTACAGCATAATACCAATTATAAAATGATTAGGCAAGGTGCTTGTATATCCTAAAACTTTACATACCTACATATTTTACCTATTTTCTTCTTTTTTTTTGTTTTGCTATGCCTTTCTGTGGTCAGTGACGTGAGCTGCCATTCCAGGTATTGAAATGGCCCTTCTCTTACAAACTTGTGGTATTACTTGGAATGTATTTTTTAAAGATGCACTGCGGGAAACAAATGCACTGGTATTAAAACATATACAGGGAGATTCAATAAAAGTTCTTATCGTTAAAAATGGTGCTAGTTTTGCCCCAACCAATCAGATGTAAGCTTTTAGATTTATTTTAACATTTAAAAGCTTACATCTGATTGGTTGGGGCAAAGTTAGCACCATTTTTAACAATAAGAACTTTTATTGAATCTCCCTGAATATGTAGTTCTGATTGATCCAGGGATACTTTCCGATTGCCATTTGGAGTCAGGAAGGAATTTTTTCCCCTTTTTAGCTGTTTTTTTTTTTTTGACTTCCTCTGGATCAACTATTAGGTAGGTTAAAAAGGAGGGTGAAAAGGTTGGACTTGATGGACGCATGTCTTTATTCAACCTCAATTACTATGTTACTATGTTACTGGTAAAAACTCACATGGAACTCTCAGCAAAAAAAACAAAACACTATCTTTATTTCAAGAGCCTGGCATATTTTGGGCTGCTTCACAAACAAAACAAATTTTCTGAGTAGCGTTCTGAAACGCATTAGGCTCTTGAAATAAAGATATTTGTTTGATGGTGAGAGGAGTTCTGTGTGAGTTTTTACCAGTACATGCGCATCCTACTGTGCATCTTTATCCTTGGGGTTTGGTTCGATCGACTGATCTGCAGCTTTTCCTTATTGGATTTCTTCAAAGTGCATATACAAGCAGCATTGGAGTACATATGAAGAGTCACACTCACGCCTCGCTAATTCATCCGCCCGGGTGCAGCCAAAGGAGAACCATATAAGATAGATAAAGGTGCACTCCTGGGTCTTTTTATGAAAAAAAGTTTATTAAGACACACACAACGTCAATGCGTTTCAACCCATTAGGGCCGTCATCAGGACAAAATCCATGTCATATAAACTAATACAGACCCACCCCCAAACTAAATCACTAATTAACACATGAAGTGCCACTTAACTTTAAAGGGCATGTCCACCCCCAAAACTATAATCCCCCCCCCAGTAATGGCCCCACCATGTAGTGTAGTGTAATCCTTACCTCACATCCCAGCTTCATAGGGTTCTCCTGTAGACCCCCCCTAAAGTCCCAAAAACTGTCCACCAGGAGGCTAGCAGGGCTCTGCCTGCTACCTTGCCTCCGGTAGATATTTGTCATGCGTACTGCAGCCCTTCTCCCCCCTCCCTCCCCCTCCCTCTCCCTCCCGTTCTACTATCCCTCCCCCTAGCGTAAAACCCCCTTAATATGCTGCTCCCCCATGTCTGGCAGCCCCAACCGCATGGTTTGTATTTTCCAAAAGCTCCCCAAACTCTTACTTACCTCCCCTCGTTCCTCCGCTGCACTGAATGGACAGAAAAGCGCGTCCGTGATTGGCTGCCGCTCAGCCAATCACAGACGCGACTGCCGGTCCCGCCCCTCTGCTTGCATTCTCGCAAGCAGAGGGCCGGCAGTGCAGCGGAGGAACGAGGGGAGGTAAGTAAGAGTTTGGGGAGCTTTTGGAAAATACAAACCATGCGGTTGGGGCTACCAGACATGGGGGAACATCATATCAAAAACAATTTTTAAGGGTGGACATGCCCTTTAAATCCCCAGCATTAGATAATTCACTCACATGTTACTCTCATAAATAAGTGCTCCCAGCTTGTGGCAGCACTGCCCCATAAAGTGCAACCGTCTCTAAAATAGCAAAATCCCCCATAAAATGCAACAATATAAATGGTTCAAAAACGCTAATCTTGAAAAGTGCTACAGTTACTAAAATAGCATACTCCCCCATTAAGTGCAATAGTTTAAATAATTATTGGAACATAGCTCCAAATGCTACTTATGTATCAAAAAAAGTGAAACAAATATATCAATAAAGTGCTACTAAGGTAAAGTGCCTAACATTGCTACTATAAAACTCATGCAATGTTAATAATTAAAACACATTGTAGGAGGATGCTGCATTATGCAGCCCTGTGGATAAAAAAATTAAAAACACAATGATAAAAATTAGATCAACTGGACTTGAAGTTTAGTTCTTGAATGACGTTTCGCTAGTCATCCGACTGGCTTTCTCAATTCACAATAACTTGTACAAGAATCTTTGGCAATTATGTACCCTGGAAAATACCAATTAGCATATCACAGTCCAAGTGTTAAGGGCGTGATTGGATAGTGGCTAAGAGGTGTTATAGGAATGCCCAGAGTAAGGTGTCAAAACAGCATTGTACATGGCAGACAGTTGGTGTCGAACCCCCCCCCCCACCTCTATTTAGGCTTGTTTTCTTTATTTTCACATAAATGGCCTCCTTAACACCTCTCTTGAACCAGTCACGTTCCTTCGCCAATATGTTAACATTACAATCTTCAAAGGTATGTCCTTTATCCTTAAGATGCAGGTACACGGCTGAGTCCTGACCCGAGGAATTGGCTCTTCTGTGCTGGGCCATACGTATACGTTTCAAGAACTAAACTTCAAGTACAGTTGATCTAATTGAATACAACAGATATACCATGACCTGGATGAATGAGAACCTTCACAAGCACAATGATAAAAACAATAAATAGCATACATACTACTCAAATCAACTTCTGTCCTAACCAAAGATAAAGACTTTGCTATATAACTACCCAACATGGTGAATGTTAGACCATACTATAGACCAACTTATAAAAAGCATGATGAAGTTTACTGTTCATTAATACCCTTCAGGGACATGGTATTAAGTCTCTTAATCCAGTAGATTTCTCTTTGGAGCAATTCCCGTGCTCTGTTGGTGTCATCCCTCACAGGTTCCTGGTCGATGGCCATCTACTTCATGGTGGCCATCGTGTGCCCTTTTTCTCTAAAGTGTCTAGCAACTGATTGCTCGCCATATTTGGTTTCCTGACTCAAATGGGAAAGGGCACCGGACTCATTTCTGTTGGCCAGTTTCACTCTAATGGCCTGTCTATGGTTGGCCATTCTGCCCTGTAACATGGTCATGGTCTTACCAATGCCGCATGGGCACGTATAGTATAGTATAGTATAGTATTTGAGGTTGAATAAAGACATATGTCCATCCAGTCCAACCCATCTAGCAATATCCTCATTTCCTGCCTAACTGTTGATCCAGAGGAAGGCAAAAAAAACCACCAAATTAGAAGGGGGGAAAAATTCCTTCCTGACTCCAAGTGGCAATCGGAAATTTCCCTGGATCAACTCTACTTATGTATCAATACCAGTAACTTGCAACATTCCTTGTTTGCAGAAACTCATCCAGCTTTTTTTTTTTAAACTGACCAATAAACCTGCCATAACAACGTCCACTGGAAGACTGTTCCATAGCTTTACCGTTCTCACAGTGAAACACCCTTTCCGAACTTGAACCCTAAACCTTTTTTCTTCAAGTCTTAAGGGATGGCCACGTGTCCTCTGACATGCTCTATTGGTGAAAAATGCCCCAGATAGTTTATTGTATGGTCCGTTAATGTATTTATACGCAGTAATCATATCCTGGCTCTGGCTGTTGCCGCCTAGCAGGCACTGCTTGCTTCCTTTAAGTTTGTTATCCACCAAAACTCCAAGAACCCTTTTCAGGAGGGATTCACTTAACACAGAGCCATTTATAGTATAAGCAGCACAAGGATTTTTAAGTCTAAAATGCATTACCTTACATTTATCACCATTGAATATCATCTGCCACTTAGCAACCCAATGTGACAATCTATCTAGATCCCCCTGCAATGACTGCACATCCTGTCGACCAGTTTTTTTATGGTTTTGTGTCATCAGCAAACACAGAAACTTTACTGACAATACCCACTTCCAAATCATTAATAAATAGATTAAATAGAAGCGGACCCAACACAGAACCCTGTGGCACCCCACTTAGCACTTTAGTCCATAATGATGAAGCCCCATTAACAACTACTCTCTGCATCCTATTCATTAACCAATTTCTATACATGTACAAATGTGCCTCCCCAAACCAACAACCTTAGCTTATACATTAGTCGCCTATGGGGGACTGTATCAAAAGCCTTTGCAAAATCCAAGTAAACTACATCTACTGCTATGCCAGAGTCTAAATTTCTACTTCCTCATGAAAGCCAAGCAAGATCTATTCCTCCTAAATCCATGCTGGTTACTACTTATAATGTCAGTCCTTGAAACATACTTTAGAACAAGTTCCCCACCGCTGAAGTCAAACGTACAGGCCTGTAATTATCTGGCTCTAAACAACTACCCTTTTTGAATATTGGAATAACATCAGCCTTTTCCAATCCAGAGGCCACCACCTTGCACATGAGGGAATCGCAAAAATAAGAAACAATGGCCTAGATAAAACTGAACTTAGCTCCCTAAGTACCGAGGATGTATTTTACCGGTCCAGGAGATTAAAGGGGAACTGTGGTCTCCAAACAAGTTGAGTTTACATGAAAGGCCAGTTTCCTACCTTTAAAACGAGCCATCAACCACCTCTCTACCCACCATTCCACAGGCCAAGATATAAAGAAATGACTGACCAGAAAGTAAATGGATGGGAGGCTGACATGTGACATTCCTAAGGCTTCTCCTGCACAGTACCGCCGGCGAGCACAGCCTCAGACTCCCTCAGTGTGTGAGGGAGACAGGAAGTCCCTCCCCCTCTCTGCTGTGTAAAGGGCCTGCAGCTGCAGAGAAGGTAAGGGAATCTACAGCCCTTCTCTCTCACTATGTAAAAACAGCCTTTTCAGGCAGAGTTCTCACTCTGCCTGAAAAGGCTGTTTTCACACAGTTTTCTGTAGGGGGGGGTGTCTGAGTGGCCCACTGCACCCCCGAGTGGGCGGGGCTAAAGCGGCCCTGCGCGAGTGGGTGGGTCTAAATCACCCGCAAGTGGGCAGGGCCACATGGGGCTGTAAGGTAAGGGGCCAAGGGGGGCCTGCAAATGGAGAGGCCATAGGGTCCATGAGTGGGAGGGGCCAGGTGGGCTTGCAAGAGGAGGAGGAGACACAGGGCAGAAAGACTGTCATCCACTGACATGGTTTCAGAGCAGGAAGTAGGAAGTGCAGGGGACCTGGTGATGTTGCTGCCATATCACACACAAAAATGTAAATATCTTCAAAACTATGCAAAATAAACAATGAAAATAAATTGCAAAAATTCTCAGGAGAGCAATTCCTATCAATTTATCTAAAGTCATTTTTGGACCACAGTTCCCCTTTAAGACAATTGCAAGCAGTGGTCAACTTTGGGTTACAATACCAGCAGGCCAGGGTGTTATGTGTAGGTGATTTTAAAGGGCATATCCACCCCCCCAAACTATAAATTAACCCACTACTGGCCCCATTATGTAGTGTGTAAAAATCCTTACCTCACATCCCAGCTCCATATGGTTCTCCTGTAGTGCCCCCCCAAAGTCCCAAAAACTGGCCAGCAGGAGGATAGCAGAGTCCATATAGGACTCTGCCTCCTGTCTCCCCTCCAGGAGAAGTTTGGCATGCGCACTGCAGCCATTCTCCCCCTCCCTCCCGATTTTGTCTCCCTCCCCCTACCATAAAACCCTTTTTATATTTTGTACTGCTCCTTCCCCCATCCCCAACTGCATAACTATTATTCACAGAAAGTGCCCCGATCTTTACTTACCATGCCTCTCTTCTTCGCCGGTCTGAACTCCCGGCAGCCGCGTCTGTGATTGGCTGCCTCTCAGCCAATCACGGACGCGGCTGCCGGTCACACCCCCTGCTTGCATATCCGTGCAAGCAGAGGGCCGGGGCAGTGCGGCGAAGGATAGAGGTATGGTAAGTAAAGATTGTGGCACTTTCTGTAAATAATATTTATGCAGTTGGGGCTGGGGGGAGGAGCAGTACATAATATAAAAAGTTTATTACAAGGGTGGACATGCCCTTTAATAATGTAATAAACAACCTATTAGATAGACTACCCCCTATGGAAGCAAGATAGATGCCCCTTTATAATTATACAAAAGAACCTGGCTGGATAGACATAAGGAGATTGCAACACCCCAGAAAAGGAGAATATACCTCTAACTCTAGCTCCTATAACTCCCTATCAAGGTTGGATTATATTTTTGCTAACAAAAATACTATGAATAAAATCAAAAAAATAACACATGAACCCAGAGGAATCTCAGACCACTCCCCAATATTACTAAGCTTAGACTTGGGAACTGAATTACCAGAAAATAAAATATATGGAATCCATCCATTATGGCTGAGTTTGCTCCTGTACTTGTCACTTGAACATAATCCAGTCCCCATTAACACGCAATGGAAAGCCTTTAAAATAATCCTAAGTGGATTCCTAAATGATGAAATAAGTCAAATTAAGAAACGAGTAAGTAATGAACAACAATAAGCCAAAGCACTAGTGGACTCTGGGACACAATATATAAATGACCAGAATATACAAAATAATGCTGCATGGCATTTAGCACAAACTCTCTACAACAATGCTGTAACCAAAAAAACTAATAGACAATCCTTTTTTCACAGAGATATTTTAAGCAAGGAAATCAGTCAGCCAAACTAATTGCTAGACTAGCACATGGCCCACAGGACCAAAATATAATACTTATATTATTAGTATATAATATAATAATAATAATATACGAACACCTGAAGGAACACTAACCCAAAGCTATCAACCCATACTTAACACCTTCACAAAATTCTATAAGGAGCAATATGCTTCACAACTCCTAGCCACCACAGAACAGCTAGCACAGTACAGTCTATGATTGTTTTTATTTGCAATGCATAGTTCTCACTCCGGCACTTTTACCTACTCCATTGTATCTGTATGTTTCCCACCTAACTAGATTGTAAGCTCTATGGGGCAGGGACCTCCTTTCCTCTTGTGGCAAAGCTCTAGCACTTCTATTTATATAATCTATATATTTTTGTACTGAACTATCTATGTATTTATCCGCTTTGTATGACGTTATTGACTTTATTGTATTTTATTACTGTACAGCGCTGTGTCCCAAAGTGGCGCTTTATAAATAAACTATACATACTTACATACATACATGGACCACATACCCTTCCCACAATTAAACAATGCAAATTAGAAGAAGGTATCTCCCCCAGTGAGCTGATGAAGGCAATTGGCACCATGGCGACAGGTAAAACTCCCGGCCCAAATGCCTTTCCAGCAGAAATCTATAAAAGATACTGTCAATATATACTTCCTCAATTATTAGATACATACCAATCTGCCTTTAACAAGGATGAACTTCCTTCTTCCATGTATGAAGCTCATATTATTTTAAATTCCCAAACCTGGTAAAGACCCACTAAACCCAAATACTGGCCAAAATACTAGCACCCAGATTGCAAAAAGTTATAACAACACTAGTACATAGCGACCAAACCAGGTTTATACCTGGGAAATCAACATCAATAAATACCAGGAAAACTGTCTGATAGATCATGACAATTCCGGTACAAGAGTCTTGCTCTCTGGATGCCAGAAGAGCATATATATATGGGAATGCCTGAAAATATTTGGATTCGGCCCTAAATACATTTAGTGGGACCAACTACTATACGCTCACCCTCAGGCAGCTATCAAGGTTAATGGAATAATATAATATCCCCATACTTCACCTTAGCCAGGGGCACTAGACAGGAATGCCCTCTATCTACCTATTTGTTTTCGCATTGGCTATCGAAACACTAGCAATTTTTTTTATTTTTTTTATGCCATTTAATTTTTATTGTTTTTTTAACAGGAGAAAAGGCAAAAACATGAATACATATAAAAAAAAAAAAAAAAACATATAACATTGCACTTTCTTGTGTTCAACATGTAAATCCTATACATATAAATACAGTTTCATAAATATTTGTTACATATTGCTATTGGTTCTATATAGTATCATGAAATATTCAGCTTGTTTGTGGGGGGTACCTTGGGCGACAGTTTTCATCTTTTATTTATATATAATTTATTACTTTTACATTGCTCTGTCATCAATATACGATGCTTCCCATTTTCTATAGAATGTTGGGAATTTTTGTTGTGTGATTGAGTATGCTTTTTCATAGGTCATAAAATAGGTTAATAAGGGTATAATTTCTTCCATTTTTATAGGTTTCTCTGTTTTCCAATATTTAATTATCAGGCGTTTCATAGCCATGAGTGCATGGTAGATGATTGTTGCCATATTTTCTGGGAATGTATTAAGGCCTATGTTTAACAAGGCTAAAGTCGGTTGGGGTGCGATTGTAATTCCCAGAAGTTTAGATAGAAATCTAAATAGTTTGTACCAACATTTCCTAACTTTTGGGCATGACCACCATATATGTTCGAAAGATCCTACGGAGGAACAATTCCTCCAGCATTGTGGAGAGTATGGTTGAGACCATTTGGATATTTCGTATGGGGTTAAATAAAATCTATACAATATTTTTCTATCTGTTTCCCATAATGAAATAGATCTAGTGAGTTTAAATGGTATATTTAGTATGTCTTTCCATTGTTCTGGAGTAATGTTTTGGTGTAGTTCTTGTTCCCATTTCTTCATACATGGCAGTAATGTGAAATCATTTTTTTGATGTAGTAGTTGGTAAGTTACGGATATTGATTTTTTCTTGTTTTCTGGGTTAGTCAAGTGGTCTAATAAAGTGTTGTTGGATTCTATTTCCATTGTTGTTTTATTTTGAATGAAACTGATTATTTGGTTATATGTTAGCCATTCTGATGTTTTTATGTTAAATTTTTTCTGGGCTTCTTGGAATGTAAGGAACCTCTCGTTTGTAATTAGGTCTGGGATATATATTGTTTGGGTTTTGTTCCAATCATTGATATTCAAATTCGGTATATTATATTTTAAACTGTCTATTGGTGTGAATTGTGTGAGGGGAATTTTAAGGTTGTGTGAGTTGATTGTTTCTTTCCATATCTTCAGGGTAGTTTCTATTGAGGTTAAGGGAGAGGGCAATAGTTTCGGATTGAATGCGAAGGCTCCGAGTAGAGCTGGTAAGTTTTTATTGTTGGTGCTATTCTGTTCTATTTCTACCCAGTTTTTCTGGAGCTCTCCCTGTGCCCAATAAAATCTGGTCTGGTCTAATATTGCTGCGAGATAATAGTCTCTGAGATTTGGAAAAGCAATTCCACCTGCTTTTTTTGTTTTGGTGATGGATGTTTTGTTTATGCGTGTTTTCTTTCTGTTCCACATAAAGTTGTTTATGATTTTGTTTAGTGTCTGAAAGAAAATATTTGAGATTTGGATTGGTAGGGTTCTGAATTTATATAATAGTCTGGGTAATAAAATCATTTTTAGCATGGTGGTTTTATTAAGCCATGAGAGGTATTTGGTTGTCCAGTGTGTTAGTAATTTTTGAGCTTCTGTTAGTATCGGTTCAAAGTTATGGTGGTATAGTTTCGACGAATGATTGGTTAGTTTGATTCCTAAGTATGTTGTGTTGTCTAGTTCCCATTTAGAAGCGTATTTGGCTTTTAAGAATATTTGTAATGTGTTTGATATTTTGATGGGAAGGATTGCGGATTTTGTTTCATTAATTTTATGGTAGGAAGTTTGGCTGAATTTTCGTAGTATATTTTGTAGGTGTGGGAGGGAGGTGAGTGGTTTGGAAAGTGTAAGAATAATGTCGTCAGCGTATAGTCCAATTTTGTGTTCTTTTCCTCCTATTTTGATTCCTCTAATATATTGGTTATTTCGTATTGCTTCTGCTAGTGGTTCAATTGCTAAGTTGAATATTAATGGGGAAAGCGGGCAGCCTTGTCTTGTTCCGTTGGTGGCGTTAAATGGGTTGGATAGCATGTTTGCTATATGTACTTTCGCTGTTGGGTTTGCGTATAATATCATAATCGCCCTTTTCAACCATCCTGTTATATTGTATTTGTCTAGGATACTGTCTAGATATGTCCAATTGATTCGGTCGAAGGCCTTTTCGGCATCTAGGGTGAGTATAATGGTTGAGATATTCTTGCTATTTGCCCAGTCTATTATATTTATTAATTTTCTTGTATTGTCTCCAGGTTGTCTGCCTTGGATAAATCCTACTTGGTCTGATGAAATTAAATTTGGTAAGTATGTATTCTTGTAGCTAAGATTTTTGCATAAATTTTTAAATCTGTATTGAGTAGTGAGATGGGTCTGAAATTTGGGGTTTTGTCGGGGTCCTTGTCTTGTTTGGGTATTGGGATAATAATGGCTTGTGTCATCTCAGCTGGAAATTCCCCTTCCTCAATTGCTTTATTATATACTTTCAATAGGTATGGGGATAGTATGTCTAGGTATGATTTATAATATTCGTTAATAAAGCTGTCTTGGCCTGGTGTTTTGTTGTTTGGGAGGGCGATTATAGCTTTGTTGATTTCGGATTTTTGGATAGGGTTACTGAGGTTCTGTAGTTGTGAGTTCGATAGTGTTTTAAGATTTAAATCGTTTAGGAATGAGTTTATAGTTTCTTTATTGGGTTGTATTGTGTTGGGGTCGTTAGTGAGGTTGTAAAGTTTGGAGTAATATTCTGCAAATAGGTTTGCTATGTCTTGAGGGTTATATATGTTACCTTTTTTTTCATCTTGTATATAGGAGATTTTTGTTTTGGTTGTGTGATTTTTGAATTTGTTTGCTAGGAGTTTGTTTGCTTTCGGGCCTTGGGAGTAGTAGTTCAGTTTCAGTCTGCGGGTGAATTTGTCGAATTCGTGCAGGTTGTGTTGATGTAATTGTAAGTTTAGTTTTTGTAGTTGTTGGGATATTTCGGTTGTTGGGGTGTTTTTATGGATTTCTTCTAGAGATCTTATTTGGTCGCAGATTTTTGTTCTATGTGCTATTGTTTTTTTCTTATGTATCAATGCTATTTTGATGAGAGTGCCTCTCATGTATGCCTTGTGAGCATTCCATACTGAAAATGAGGATATATCTCCTGTGTCGTTTATTTCAAAGTATTTTTTGAGTTCTAGGTTTATCTGTTCTTTGTACTCTGGGATACTGAGGAGGTAGGGGTTTAGTTTCCATAGGTATGTGTTATGGGGGTTGTTGTTTTCTGTGATTGATATTATTACTGGTGCGTGGTCTGATATTGTTCTTATCCCTATTTGAGCATTTTCTGTTTTTTGTAATAGCCATTTATCTAGTAGGATCATGTCAATTCTCGAGAAAGTGTTGTGTGTTTTGGAGTATATGGTGAAATCCTGATCTAGTGGGTGGAGTGATCTCCATGAGTCGTATAGGTCTTCCGTTTTAAGGATATTTCTAAATGAGTAGTCTGTGTTTCTTTTTTGTTTGCATGATGAGTCAATTTGGCTATCAAGGATTAGATTGAAGTCACCACATATTATTAAATTTGGATGTGGTTGTTTTTTGGCTTTGTTGATTATTTTTTTGATAAATTTGATTTGTCCTGTATTGGGTGCGTATAGATTTACTATTGTAAATCGTTTGTTATTGATGTTACAGTCTAGTATTACATATCTTCCTGTTCTGTCTGTTGTTATTTGATTTTCTTTAAAGTCTATGGAGTTTTTGATTATGATACATGTACCTCTCTTTTTCTTTTCATGGGTGGAGTGGTATATTCTTGAATATTTTTTATGTTGGAATAAGTGTGTGTGTTGTGATTGTAGATGGGTTTCCTGTAAACAGTAGAGATGTCCGAACTTCGAAAAATTCCGGTCCGCGCGAGGATCCGCGGATTTTCGAAAAAATCTGAAAATTCGAAAATCCGCGAGCGGACCCGTTAAAACGTATTAAAATGAAAGTTCGGCAAAATCCGCATTAAAAGTGGTCTAAATAGCCTTGGTAACGTACACTTAACCACTCAGGGACCTGGGTAATGGCCTTAGAAGCACGTATAAATGCCAACAATACCTAAAAAGTACAGTCCGCTAGCGTGACTTTAAAAAAACGGTATTTTTCGAAAATACGAGGATTCCCGTAAAAACGAAGATTTCCGTAAAAAAACGAGGCTTTCTGTAACTATGATAGCTGCCATTGGCTAATTTGGATCATTGTGGCTTGCTCCGTCTTGAAAATTACACCGAATTACTCGTTTTTACGAGTATTCGTAATTACGAGAATACTCGTAATTACGTGAATCCTCGTAATTACGAGGATCTCGGTTTTTCCGGATCCCGTAAGTACCGTAGATCCTCGTATTACGGAGATACTCGTATTTTCGAAAATTTTCGTAAAAAAAAAAATCCGCAGTTCGGAAAGTCCGGAATATCCGCCGTTCGCGGACGGGAGAAATACGCGGCGGATCCGGGTTCGGGTCCCGAACGGCCATCTCTAGTAAACAGATGATTTCAGCTTTTGTGTTTGTGATTTCTTTCCAGTGTTTATACCTCTTTTGTGGGGAGTTTAGTCCTCTAAATTGTAAGACATTATTTTTACTGTCATTCCGTTAACATTGTGGGGTTTGGATACTGCCTCTTATAGGTGTAATTGCGGTTCTTTGGTTTGTTGTGTGAGTTGTATTTTTTCTTATTTAAAGCTGTATAGGATTGTTTGTGTACAATAATAGTGCATAAGCGTCTTTTAGCGTTTTCTAATTTTTCAACATAGTGAATATGAATCTTCAAATATAAAACACAAGTTAAATCAACAATCAACATTAACAATATAACATTAACTTAAAAAACATTGGGTGAACCACTTTTCGTGTGGTTCAATTGGAGCATTTTACTTTGCTACCATTTTCTAGTATTTATTTAGTATGTTTGAATATTATTTTTTCTTTCCCCTTTTCCAATTCATCCCTTTCTACTTCTCTTCTTCCTACATTTCTTATATATAATGCTTATATTTGGTATAAGCTGTATCTAGGCACTACCAAGCAAAACCTTTATATAATTATGGTAATATTATAGGTTCTTTTCCCCCTTCTTTTCTCTTTTACATGGTGTCTTAACAATATTTTGGACATATTAATTTAGTGTATCTATAACTATCAGTAATACATTCACTACTTTTCTCAATAAGTTCTATAATAATAATAAACATATATTGTATCAGAACTTAAACTGAGATGTACTTAAGGTTATGGTAATTTTCTGTAGTAATGAAAATCATATACTGCATTAGAACTTATACATGAGATGTATTTGATTTGGGTATCTGTGGTGGGATGGGTTTAGATTTAACTTTTAGAACTTGGATAGAGGTAGATTCTGGGTAGGTGCAAAGAGGTTCTTAATGATAGTTTTCCTTCCCTTTTCCCTTTCAACCCTTACTACTCTCTCTTTTTCTCACATTCTTATGTATAATGCTTATATTTTGGTATAAACTGTATCTACGCACTACTGAGTAAAACATTTATATCACTATGGTAATATTATAGGCACTTTTCCTGCTTCTTATCTCTCTTACATGGTGTCTTAGCAATATTTTAGACATCAATTTAGTGTAACTATAGCTATCCGAAATACATTCACTACTTTTCTCTATAATTCTTAATAATGATAATCATATACTGCATTAGAGCTTAAACATGAGGTGTATTTAAGGTTTATGGTGATCTCCATAGTAATGATAATCATATACTGCTTTAGAACTTAGACATGAGATGCATTTAAGGTTGTGGTATCCTGTAATAGGTTAAGGTTTAGGTTTAATTTTAAAACTTGAATAAAGGCAGAATGGTGGGTTGGTCAAAGATACAAAGACTCAATGGTAGTCCCCGTATTCCTGCGATGTTTTCGGGTTTGTTCTTCTATATTAAGCGGAGATGGAGTGTTGATTGATTTTAAGTTTATCTTTTATTTCCATTCCAGTTTCTTAGCTGTATTAGATTCCATCATTTCCATGGGGTATATGTGGATATTTCCAGTCTTTGTTCAATTTTTTCGGTGAGGTGTTACATGTGGGGAGATGTTGGGTGTTTTTAGAGTCAGATCTCCATATTCCCATTTTTTTAGTAAAGTTGTTGCTTCATCTACTGTTGTTGCGGTGTGTTGTGAGTCTCCATAACAGATGTTGAGGCAAGGGGAATCCCCAGACATACTTTATCTTTTGTGACCTTAATATGCTTGTTATTTCAGAGAATTGCTTCCTCTGTTGTATGGTTGCTGGTGCTAGGTCGGCCAAGAATTGTAGGTTTTGATATATTTGTGGTAAAGATTTGGTGATTCTCATTTCTTTTACCAACTTGTCTTTTGGAAGAAGTGCAGTCTAAGTATAGTGTCACGTGGCGCGCTGTAAGGGGCTGTTTTGGATTTAGGTAGTCTATGTATGCGGTCGACTACTAGGTCAATTCTGTTGCTTGAGGTAGGAGAAATTTGAACAATTCTGTGTGTGTAGTTCATTAATTGATCGTTTCGTAGGTTTCAGGGATCCCCCTTATTTTAAGTTATTTCTGCGGGATCTGTTTTCGAGGTCTGTGATTTTATTTGTAAGTTAGATACAGTCTCTAAAGATTGGTATGCGAATCCACCAACATATAGGATTGGATATTCGCCAAATTTAGTTTTGTTCTTTCTCCAATAGATATTATATCTGTTTTAACATCTTTATTAGGGAGGAGAAGTCCGTTATCAGGGCTTTGTGTTGTGATACAAAGAGTTCCTTCAAAATAGTGAGGGTTATGGGCTGATCAGGTTCTGGGAATGTGTTAAAGCATTCATTTGTATACTGTGTTTCA
Organism: Hymenochirus boettgeri; assembly: GCA_019447015.1. Classification (NCBI taxonomy): domain Eukaryota; kingdom Metazoa; phylum Chordata; class Amphibia; order Anura; family Pipidae; genus Hymenochirus; species Hymenochirus boettgeri. The sequence goes on from CM033476.1 coordinate 57,280,648, forward strand.
CCTTTTCGATGTAGACTCAGGTGAGGTCATTTTGTGTATTATTCTCTGATTCAGCCCTCTAATGAGTTACTGGTGTTATTGTGCCCATAATTATAATGTCAGAGTCCTCCTGTGTCTGGTTGATTTGAGGGCTTTGTGGTTTATGTGGATTGAGACTAACCTTTGAATCCTCTTTTGTTATGTTAGGTGAGGAGTTTGTCGAGGGTCTCCCTGCCCCCTCCTCATCAGCACGTCTCCTGTGTCGGCGCCCTCTTTGTTTTGTGCAGCCTGCTGGATCCGGCCGGATAGAAGAGGTAAGTTTGTAGTTTTATTTTTGTTTTTGCTGAACCCCCTTTGGTCATCTTGTTCTTGGGGGTTAGTTGTGGTGTTTTGGTATGGTGGAGTCCTTGTCATCAAGGGTTGTCACGGTTAGTAAGCGGAGAGTCTGAGGAGCTCGCTTAGTATGCGACCACTCGGCTCTCCATGCAAGCCACGCCCCACACTAGCAATTTTATTAAGAAACAATACAACTATATAAGGACTCACTCTGGGATCTCATTCCTCCTTGATTAGTATGTATGCTGATGACATGATCCTATACCTGCCAGACTTATCTACATCCCTACTGGCTGTACATAATACAATCTCCAACTTCAGTCCAATATCTGTTTTATACATAAACTGGGATAGGGGCGGAGCCTGACTGGACATGTGAGAGGATGTATCTCAAAGCAGCTCCCAACACGCGGCCGACTGACAGAACAGCTTAAAAAAAAAAACTCAACAAAAGTTCTCCCTGCCTCTAGAGTAACCCAAAATGGCTCCCATGAATGCAAAAAATAAATCCAACCATCATAAAGGAGACATGGAAGACTGGCTCAGAAATGAACAGTCCAAGGCCTCCCAAGATGGCGTTGCATCATCAGACACCGCTCCCTGAACCAGGTCAGACTTAAACAAACTTTATACAAACCTAGAAAAGACTATATATACCTCACAGAGCCAAGTAATTAAAGAGGTAAGACAAGAAATAATACAACTCGGCAAAAGAGTCTCCACGCTAGAGACATCTAATGACCAAATATCCACCTACTGCAGGTGGATATGGAATTAAAGGAAATCCGACAGGACATTTATCTGTTAAGAGACCAACAAGAGGACATAGAAAATCGAGCGAGAAGAAGTAATATCAGAATCAGTGGTGTCCCCGAAGATATAACGGATCTTCAACCTTACCTCAATAACTTTTTTGCCTCTATTGTCCCAGACACCCTTGTGGAATATTTCCTCACTGACAGAGTGCACAGTGCTTTGCGCACCAAACCATTAGGACACCCATCAAGAGACATTATTTGCAAAGTGCAATTTCAACATCAAGGAACAAATCATGCAAGCTGCCAGAAATATCAAATCCTTGGACTTTGAAGGTAACTAAATCAGTTTATATCAGGATTTATCCCCTGCAACACTAACTAAAAGTGGAGAATTCAAACCTCTGATTGACATTTTACTACACCACAAGCTAAAATACAGATGGGGCTTCCCATTCAAGCTCCCAACTCTGCACAATGGACTTCAAATTTCCATTACATACATGGACGACAAAAATTAATTCCTAAAAAAATTGCTCCATACAGTAAGGTGCCTCCGCCCAAATCTGCAACTCATACTATAATCTGGACAATTCAACCAGAGAATAAAAGACAATTAGCCACGGTTTAAACCTTCTCGATTGAACCCTATAACTGAATAACTGGAAAATATACCTTAGCTCCATAAACAACTAGAAAATGTATAATTTACATAAGTTTTAAGTTTAAGTTTTTTTTAAACAAATTACCTAATCTTCTTTTCTAATCTTTCCTATGCCAACAACAAATAATCTCTTTCTACTTTTCTATCTTAGTTTAAAGAGTTATATATGTATACTGTATATAAATGCTTCAGATTTACAGCTGATTTAAATCTGCCACTCATACTATAAACTGGACAGTTCAACCAGAGAATAGATGATAACTAGCCACGGTTTAAACCTTCTCGAGTGAACCCTATAACTGAATAACTGGATCAATGGTACCTTAACTCCATAAAAGAAAACTACAAATATGTATAATTTACTAAAAGTTTGTTTTAAACAAAACACCTACTTTTCTTTTTCTTATCTTTCCTATACCAACAAAAAATAATATCTTCCTACTTTCCTATCTTAGTTTAAAGGATAAGTAAACTCTAAAATCAAATGAATTGTATTTGGAAGCTGCAGCTTTAAGTAGACTTTTCCCTTTTTTTCCCCTAGGGACCTCCTGAGGCTACCTGTGAGGATCTGAAGTTCCTGACATCTTGGATTATGCTTGCAATGTCTTTAGCTCCGTCCTGCAGCTTCCAAATGCAAATTCATTTGATTTAAGAGTGTACTTATCCTTTAAAGATGTACACAAGTATACTGTATATATATGTCCCTGTGTTATCGCTCTTTTTAGTAAATTATAATGCTTAAAGAAGGTGTTAAAAAGGCAATATACCTTTACAGAATGCGTAAAATTTACTCTTCTTTTCTCTCCTTTTCTATACAAAATACAAATACTCTCTTCCTACTTTCCTATCCCATAAAAAATCTTAAAAAATAACTTATAAATGTATAAATTACATACCGGTACCTCAAAAACTAAGATACAATTGACATTAAGCACAAATGTTCTATTGCTGTAAAATGTTTATCCTATGTGCGTAAAGGATTATTACTATATAAACTATATTCACTAAATAGTTTTTATATAAGCAGCATAAAGGGTGATATGTCATGAACATACGTTACTAATTAACATACTGAAACATTAAGCTGCATAGTATATTAACAGTAACAAAGTTATTCTAATGATGAAATATTGAGCTTTGGTTCTGACCATAAAACCTCAATTAATCTGAAGATAACCACCTGTTTAAAAACCTACAATATTTTTCACCAAATTAATCATATCCCCACCAAAACAGTCCCTGCAGTGCCACAATAGAAAAAACCAGGCCGCGTTTTGGTATTGCTGCAGTTGGGAAACTATCTTTTACTAACCGGATAACCAATTGGTTAGCTCCCCCCCCCCCCCATTCCAGACAGAAGGGTCTCTCTTATTGTTACATTTGTAAGGACAAAGGGACCTTATCCAGTGTATTTAATCCCTCCATACAATCCACTCTCCATAGGGGAACCACTTATCCCCAAAATGTTAAGGTTACAAACACTATTTTACTACCTTTATAAAAGTTTGGTATACTGGTTTTATTCATCTCTAATGAACATGATAAATGTATTTTATATCTACAGATATAACATAGCTACCACAAGAAATATTCTATTAATGTTCTCCTCACCTCTGCGGATCTCTTACAACTACCAAGATTCTTTGATTCTCTCTCTGGAGCCACCACAACTCAGGTACTGCATTCCCAGCTCCCTTGGACAACCCATATGGACTCATCCCTACAGGTAATATCACACAACACCAAAGGTATTAACTCACCAGTCAAAAGAAAACTAGCTTTTACAAACTACAACAGACTGGACACAGACATCCGCATGCTTCAGGAAACCTATTTTAAGTAAAAAATAGAGCCTAAGTACTGGGGGGGGGGGGAATTCACTACACATCCTCAACCACATCAGGCAAAGGAGGAGTAGCTATCCTACATAAAAACTTAGCATTCACGGAGACTTCTTGCTACAGAGACCCTCAACGGACAGATACACAACTACAATCAAACTGATTAATGTATACGCCCCTAATACAGGGGCGTATATTTGGAAGCTGCAGCTTTAAAAATACTGTTACCATATTTTATTTTTACCTATGCCCCTCTAGAGTCTACCTTTGTGCTGACAGTTGCTGACATCTTGTTACTGGTTTGCTGAATGTTAATCCCCACCCCTCGGAGATTTCCTCTGCTTTCTCCTGCTTGAGCCTCAAACAGTAATGCCTGTGAGTTCCGTGCACACGCACGTGCCCGTAACTCACAGGCATTACTGTTTAAGGCTCAAGCAGGAGAGTGCATGGAACTCACAGGCATTACTGTTTGAGGCTCAAGCAGGAGAAAGCAGAGAATATCTCAGAGGGGCGGAGCTTAACATTCAGCATAGCAGTAACAAGATGTCAGCAACTTTCAAGGCACAAAGGTAGACTCTGAAGGGGATAGGTAAAAAAAAAAGTATTTTTAAAGCTGCAGCTTCCAACTGAACATAACTTGATTTTAACAGTGCGCTTATCCTTTAATGACACCCGCAAAGAACTAACAGGGAGATTCAATAAAAGTTCTTATTGTTTAAAATGGTGCTAATTTTGCCCCAACCAATCAGATCTTATTTAATATTTGTAAGCTAACATCTAATTGGTTGGTGCAAAATTAGCACCATTTTAAACGATAAGAACTTTTATTGAATAACCCTGCAAACCTTTTAATAACATTCAGAGCAGAGAAAGCACTAAGATTCACCAATCACAAATTCTACTTTAAAAGTAACAAACCAGACACGATGTTAGCAAATAAATGAAATCAAAGAATGACTTAAAACAGATTCTTGCCATTTAGAGACCAAAAAGGCCATCTACAATACCCAACCTACATAACTAACACCTTCGCTCAATACTATCAAACACTTTACGGTGGAACATCTACAAACAAAAAACTAATCTCTACTAAAATAATAGATGGGGCTCCACCAAGCTACCCCCTGACATGTTAGAAGCACATATTGTGGTAATCCCCAAACCAAATAAGGATTCTACTCACCCATCCAACTATCGCCCATTCTCACTAATAAATACCGACATTAAAATCATAGCAAAAATTTTCGCAAATAGAATCAACACACTCCTACCTAATCTGATTCACTATGATCAAATGGGATTCATCCCTCACCGCCAGACAACAGATAATATAAAAAAAGCTATTATGCTAATGAAATATGCTGAGTCTCATTTTATACCTTCGGTTTTCTTATCCCTAGATATTGAAAAGGACTTTGATAAAGTGGACTTGGCATACTGGTATTTGGAAAGAGTGTTAATTAAATTTGTTTTTCCAAGCAGCTTTATTACAGGTATCTTCAATCTTTATAGCAATCCACGGGCATTAGTGTTATAATCCTGGTCCTACCATGGGTCGAGCGCGGGGGTGTGCGCCGGCGTTCACGAGCGGCGCACACACCCAGTCTTGCATTCCTGACTCTGAGCAGGTTCCTTCTGGCGCGCATCCAGATGACACTCCTCTCCATTCTTAAGCTCCTCCTCAGGGCCTGGTTCTTGCTGCCGGTTCAGAGTTGCTTTCTCTGAACCTTAGCTCCTGTGAACTGTGTCTTGATCTGTTCCTGACTTGTGCTTTCAGTATATTATTGGTATCCATTCCCATCTGCCTGCTCCTGCTTTCAGTGTATTATTGGTATCCATTACCACCAGCCTGCTCCTGCTTTCAGTGTACTATTGGTCTCCATTACCACCAGCCTGCTCCTGCTTTCAGTATACTATTGGTCTCCATTCCCACCTGCCTACTCCTGATTTCAGTTTACTATTGGTCTCCATTACCAACAGCCTGCTCCTGCTTTCAGTGTATTATTGGTCTCCATTACCACCTGCCTACTCCTGCTTTCAGTGTACTATTGGTCTCCATTACCACATACCTGCTCCTGCTTTCAGTGTACTATTGGTCTCCATTACCACAAGCCTGCTCCTGCTTACTTGTGTTTATTTGCCTGAGGCTTTCCTGCTTCCTCCACATTGTGGGATAGGCCTCTGTGGTTCTTTACTTGGTGTCGCGACCTGGTGTCTGTTTCGCCGCACTCCGCGGCCTGAGGGAGTACCACAGGGGCCGTCGCCTGAAGATTCATAACAATTAGTATGCAACATGTGATACCCATCAGAGAGATTTCAAATCAAAAAGACAAGACAAGGTTGTCCACTATTATCCCTCTTGTTCACTCTTTGTATAGAGCCACTAGATGTCAAAATTAGAGCACTCCCAGACATCCCAGGAATAAGCACCAGACATATACACTCTAAACTATCATTATTCGCTGATGATACGTTGCCTCGACTTATACTCGAGTCAAGAGCAAACTTACCTTAATTCCAGATGCAGCTGCGAGTCAGGAAGGAAAGCCAGCAGTTTCCAGTAGTACTTCACGGGTGTGCGATGATGTCAACGTACACGCTGGTGGGATGACATCATCGCGCAGCAGCGAAGCAGTACTGGGAACTTCCAGCTCTGCACAGAGCAAGCGGCAGCCGGCAGAGAGATGAAGATTGAAGACTGGCCAGGTATGGTAAGTGAACACTTAACTGGGGGGAAGGGGGGGCTCTAGGGTGGGGGACAGTATGACATACAGTAACCCCCAATACCTTTCTACTATAGGTGTTTGGAAACTACGAGGATATGGTACAGAAAGAACTAAATAAGGTTAATATTAGTAAATCTCCTGGACCGGATAAAATACATCCTAGGGTACTTAGGGAGCTAAGTTCAGTTTTATCTAGGCCATTGTTTCTTATTTTTGCTGATTCCCTCATGTCCGGTGGTGTGCCTCTGGATTGGAAAAAGGCTGATGTTATTCCAATATTCAAAAAGGGTAGTCGTTCACAGCCGGGTAATTACAGGCCTGTAAGTTTAACTTCAGTGGTGGGGAAGATCCTGGAAAGTTTAATAAGGGATCATGTTCTAGAGTATGTTTCAAGGACTGACATTATAAGTAGTAACCAGCATGGATTTAGGAGGAATAGATCTTGTCAAACTAACTTGCTTGGCTTTTATGAGGAAGTAAGTAGAAATTTAGACTCTGGTATAGCAGTAGATGTAGTTTACTTGGATTTTGCAAAGGCTTTTGATACAGTCCCCCATAGGCGACTAATGAATAAGCTAAGGTCTGTTGGTCTGGGGAGTCACATTTGTACATGGATAGAAAATTGGTTAAAGAATAGGATGCAGAGAGTAGTTGTTAATGGGGCTTCATCATTATGGACTAAAGTGCTAAGTGGGGTGCCACAGGGTTCTGTGTTGGGGCCGCTTCTATTTAATCTATTTATTAATGATTTGGAAGTGGGTATTGTCAGCAAGGTTTCTGTGTTTGCTGACGACACAAAACTTTGTCGACCATTAAAAACTTCAGAGGATGTGCAATCGTTGCAAGGGGATCTAGATAGATTATCACATTGGGCTGCTAAGTGGCAGATGAATTTCAATGTTGATAAATGTAAGGTGATGCAGGTCAGATCATTGGCTCTATAAGGCAATCTCTGCCCCTTGTTATTGCATGTTATTATGCCAGCAGTTCTGGACACATGCATAAGCTAAGGGACATAAAGGAGTATTTTGCATATCTCCGCCCCTTACTCTGGGTAACCTGGGAGTAAGAAATTACCTCTTGTTTCTTAGATTTTGTAGGCAATGCTATTCATATAGCCTGAGACTGCAAGGTGCCTTCTGTTATAAGAAGGTGTTTTTCCATCCCGACTTGGACTTACAAACCAGTTCATATTATGGACAACAGGCGGTATCGTATGAAAGAGGGTTGGGTGATAATTCCGGGAGTATGATATGTAACGCTGGAATTGAGCTACTATCGGTTCCTCCTCATATTCAGATACCTAACCTGTGTACTAACTTAGAACATATTAGTGATATTTCTATACTGGTGCGCATAATTAACCCATCATGAAGACTGTCCTCCTTTTATGTTTGTTTGGTCGGTGCACTATGTGTATATATGTATTGGGGAATGCTTTTAAAGTTAATAGCTGTGTGTTTGGTGCCAAATTTTAAGAGTGTATAAGTTAATACCTAGGTCACTTTAGGCGTATCAATTTATCAAAACCATCAGTATGATGATACGGTGCCTATAAGCCCTTAAAGGGCGCGGACTGAGGTACTACCCTAATGATATATAATATATCAGTGGGTGAGATATCTGACCTGACGTCTCTGAAATAATAGTTTGTGCGGTTCTATATATTATGTAAGTATCTTAGCACTGATCATATCAAAGAAAGTAATGGTCAATGAAAACACTAAGCGATACTGGAATGCTGGGGGAAAAAAGAGAGCTACCTTCTGATTCAGTGTAGATCCAAGGCTTTAGTTGTACTTTAAAAGATACATTGTCTCTCTGCTATTGCTGCAGTAAGTAATTCATGTTTTATTAAAAATGGATGACTTCACACATGCTGTCCCTATAAATCCTGGCGTGGCCTAGGTGACCTTATGGAAATACGACCCTGATTCTACTTTTAACAGTAACAGTATCTTATAGAGCTTGTGTATGTGAAGGAGCTCAGCCTCACACATGTTTACAGTATCAAAAGGACAATTCGGGGGGAAAATTTTGAGTAGGGAAGCACTATGTATGTTTAAACAAATCCCCCCTTCTGTTCTAAATGGATTTTGTATGAAATTGTTTTTTTGCGGGGATTTAAATGCTTCCCTTCTTTCCCTTGTTTATTTTATTGTATGAATAATTTTTGTGTAATTTTGTTTTTATTGAATTTTATGGGAGACTGGTTATAACTTTATTCATACCCAATATAAGAGTTTTGGGTATCTGTGTTATTGTATAGAGTGTCTGTCAGCACACTGCTGAAAAAGTGGCTATAGCATTTAATACATCAAAATATATCACACCTCAAAATCTGATCCAGTTTCACAATCTTTCTGTACTATCATAATCAGGTCTCTGTGTGACTGGCTTTACAGTCAGTAAATAGTCTCAACATACTACCACTTACATATTTGTATCTTTGTTACATTGTTTTAGAGGTTGAATAAAAACCTAGTCCATCTAGGCCAACCTTTAAACTCTGCTCCCAACTCTGCTCCCCGCCTAACTGTTAATCCAGAGAAAAGCAAAAAAAACAACAACCTAGAAATGTATACAGCCAACACAAATGATATGTCACATTACATTAAATAACACAATCTGGGATTGCTGCATGTATCTTAAAGGCACTTTAAGGAGACATGATAAATACAGTTGCCATGTCCAAAACAGCACTAAGGTACTGTATTTAACAAGGTGCAGGAATTAAGAAACAACATCATAACTAGATACTATTTACTGGCAAAATAAATAAAAACAAGCAAGTTATTATTTTCATAATTTTATTAATTGCTGTAGATTAATAGAATTGTTGAACCCGTCTAAAGGAGCCAACTTTGGGATTCCTGGGCCCCCCAATCACTGTATCTCCTATATTCTCCGGGCCTCAGGTAATATTGACGCCCTCTGTAGTTAGGCTCCTCATAAAACATCCAGTAACCATCAAACACTTGACAAGAGCTTATATCATTAAAATGGAATCTCTCATAGACACTGGAACAATCTTCTGTAAATTCCATTGTTTGACCTCTGAATTCTTCCCTCTCATAGATCTTCATTCGAAATGATCCTTGGTGCTTTTGAAAGAAAGAAAGTTGTCAATTGGACTTTTAAATGTATCAAATCTTGCTGTTTTTTTTTAAAAAAATTACAGGGCAATGCAACATCACAGAAACAAACTACCTAAGTGACCACAATTCCACAATGCACTAATCATTGCTAGCTAGAAATGTATCGCATAGGAGGTTAAATTTCACACTACATAGTTAAATAGCAATATTATGTTCAAAGGGTTTTGCATCAGGTGCCAGGCACAATTACCAAAAAGCACTGGAAACCATGCAGACCCCACATAACCACTAGAAAATCCATGCTTACCCCATATTACATCAGGTAGTTTGGGTTTGCCATGGATTTGGGCTATAATGCACATTTTTTAAAACCTCCCTGAGTTTTGTTTTTTGTACAAGAATAAAGATACAGAAGAAAGATGCTTAAAGGCAGTGCCACATTAATCTTTTAGGTTAGTCCTCCCTGCATTTTCTTCTAGAACATAATTAATTCATTTAAAAGAGGACTTAATTAGGATTCCTTTATGTTTTAATAATCTTGTTTATTTAATAAAGCCTGGGTAGCTTTACCCTGTTAAAATTAAATATAATCAGTACATTTACCTAAGCTGTCGTTATTTTAAAATTGAATTGTGCATAGATGTTTTATTCCTTTTTCTCTACGTTATAATATGTGCTATAAATGAGCTTCATTGATGCTTGATCTGCATTACAGCATTCACCACTGTCATACGTGAGCACATATTACATAGCATATCTGTTGTATTCAATTAGATCAACTGGACTTGAAATGTAGTTCTTGAAGACGTTTCGCTAGTCATCCGACTGGCTTTCTCAATTCAGAATGACTTGTACAAGAATCTGTGGCAATTATGTACCCTGGAAAATCCCAATTAGCATATCACAGCCAGGTGTTAAGGGTGTGATTAGATAGTGGCTAAGAGGTGTTATAGGTACGCCCAGAGTAAGGTGTTAAAACAGCATTGTACATGGCAGACAGTTGGTGTCGAACCCCCCCACCTCTATTTAGGCTTGGTTTCTTTATTTTCACATAAATGGCCTCCTTAACACCTCTCTTGAACCAGTCACGTTCCTTCGCCAGTATATTAACATTACAATCTTCAAAGGTATGTCCTTTATCCTTAAGATGCAGATACACGGCTGAGTCCTGACCCGAGGAATTGGCTCTTCTGTGCTGGGCCATACGTTGATGCAGTTGCTGTTTGGTCTCCCCCACATACAAATCAGAGCATTCTTCACTGCACTGCACTGCATATATGATGTCGCTTTTCTTGTGTTTAGGTATTGGGTCTTTCGGATGTACCAATTGCTGCCTCAGTGTGTTGTTCGGTTTAAAGCAGACAGGGATACGATGTTTTTTCAAAGCAAGTCCAACCCCAAAATGTTTTTTAAGTATATAAATGGTAAAAAGATGAGGACTGAGAATGTGGGACCATTAAATAATGGGGCTGAGGTGGTTGTAAAGGATGCCAAAAAGGCTAATCTGCTAAACCATTTTTTACATCGGTTTTTACTTTTGAGAATGCTTGTCCTTACAGCAGGGATTGTAATAATATGCAGGGAAGAAATGAAGAGTATTCACATTGGCTAACAGAGGATATGGTATGGAAACAATTAGACAAAGTTAATATCAATAAAGCCCCAGGACCAGATGGATTGCATCCTCGGATTTTAAAAGAGCTTTAGTTCAGTTCTATTTAGACCACTGTTTCCCATCTTTTCAGATTGGTCTGGGGATGTGCCGCTGGATTGGAAAAAAGCCAATGTAATACCAATATTCAAAAAAGGTAGTCGTTCACAGCCTGGTAACTATAGACCTGTAAGCCTAACATCAGTGGTAGGGAAGGTGCTGGAAACTTTGTTACAGGATCATATCCTTGAATTTATCTCCAGAGATCATCTTATTAGTAGTAGTCAGCATGGATTTATGAGAAATAGATCATGCCAGACAAATTTAATTGGTTTTTATCAAAAAGCGAGTAAGAAGTTAGATTCAAGAGAGAAAAATATTATTCTCCCACTTTACAAGGCACTGGTAAGGCCTCATTTGGAATATGTGGTGCAGTTTTGGAATCCCATATACAAAAGGGACATCTTGAAAATTGAAGCAGTTTAGAGCAGGGCAACTAAATTAATAAGGGGAATAGAGGGGCTTGAATATGCAGGCAGATTAGACAAGTTTGGGCTGTTAACATTGGAGTGATGTTTGCGTGGGGACATGATAACCTTATACAAATATATTAAAGGGTATTTCCACTGATGTAAAAACGTTTTTTTTTTATTTCTATCTGATAGTACACCTTCCCCCAAACCCCCTCCTACCTCCTTATTTTTTTTTATTATCTCAAAAAACTCCTCTATTTCTTTGCAGCAGCCAGGGGAAGTTCTGTTCCTTTCTGCTGCTGTGCTGGGCAGGCTGTCAGTCAATGTGCATCACCACATGAATATTCATGATTTCTGTCACACCCACTTGACCCCAGTGATGCCTGATGTAAACAAAGCCTTTCTACCTGTCTCTGAATGATCTATTCACAGCTGATAGTGCAGGGAGGGACATAGGAAAGATAGAAGCTTGTAACACACTGCTGTAAGAAGGCTGGGGGGACTGGTGTGTTTAAAAGTTATTAGGTTTATAAAAATCATGTTGGGTGTGTGTGTGGAAGATAGATGATTTATTTCAGAGGGGATGCTGATAGTTTCAGTGCTTGCTAGGAGTGAGACAGAAGGTGTATTTTACAAGGGATGCTGGGAGTTTCAAAAACTGTATTGCAGTGCTTGCTAGGATAAGACAGAAGGTGTATTTTTGTCCAACCTTTATACCCTACCCATAATGTCTGTCTAACAGTTACATAGTATTGAAGGTTAAATAAAGACATCCATCTAATCAGCGCCGCTCCTACCATGAAGCAACTTGAAAAAGTTGCTCATGGCGGCACCCCAAATACTAATAGGTGGCATTTCCCTGGGTCCCCCCCCCTTTTATTAGCGCAGCGTAAAACCTGAAGAGCTGCAAGCGACTGTGTTCAAGTCCGTGACGGTCGGGACTCTCGGAACCCAATCATAGCAGCTGCAAAGCCTGAAGTCCGGGGATGTCCGGAACCGGAAGTTCGGAAGTTGCACAGTCCGAACATGCACTAATATGATTCTGAACGCAATGCGAGAAGGAAAAAAACCTGCTGGCTGCAATCTGTGGGGAGTGAAAGCCGTGGGAGCTTGTGCACAGCTGCAGTCTGCAGGTCTGTCTGGATCCCTGACATAGTGACACTTTGAGTGAGTGTGTGTGTGAGTCTGAGAGTGTGTGTGTGAGTGTGTGTGTGTAAGAGTGTGTATGTGAGAGTGTGTGTGAGAGAGTCTGTGTGTGTGTGTGAGAGAGAGACTGTGTGTGAGAGTGTGTGTGTGAGAGTGTGTGAAAAAAGGGGCCTGAAGTCTTGGGACGGCCAGAACCAGAAGTTCGGAAGTTGCACAGCACATGCATTAATATGAATCTGATCACCGCAAAGTGTGAAGGAAAAAAAACTGCTGCGATCTGTGGAGAGTGAGTGTGTGTGAGTGCGAGTGTGCGAAAGAAAGTGTGAGTGTGTGTAAGTGAGTGTGTGTGAGAGAGTGTGTGTGAGAGTGTGTGTGAGAGAGTGTGTGTGAGAGCGTGTTTGTAAGTGAGTGTGTGAGAGAGTGTGTCTGTGAGAGACCCCCCCTCCAGCTATCTCCCCATTACAGCTATCTCCCCATTAAACTTATACATTGACACAAACACATATGATCACACACTCTCACATAGAAACACACACTATCACATACACACAATCACTCACCATACACTGACACAATTCCACATACTATACACACACTATAACACATAGATACTATCTATAACATTCACACTACACACTTTTTCTGAAGGTAAAAATATCACACACAATTACAAATTATTAAAGTATTAAAGTGGTTAACACTTACTACCTAGTTTGAGAAATAAGGAAACTGCAGCCAGACATGATGGGGTTAACTAGGGAGCTGGTTTACAGCAATTAAGCTGAGCTTCCAACCCCATATTACTTTGAACACTAAAATCCCCTGAAAAACACATGCAAAGCTAAATGTCTTCCTCCACTGCACATAAAAAATACACAGATAGCAGGACATGAAATCAGAAGGAGAAACTAACTTGCAAGGTAACTTACAAGATGATCCAGCACTGACAGAGGGGGGAGACGGAGCTGGCCAGTGTGAAGTAGTAAATTAACTGAGGCTGCAGAGCCGATCTTGAGAGGCAGAGAGAATTTAAAGTGGAAACAGCCAAACTGGGACCCCCCTGGCATCCAGGCCCCAGGCAGGTGCCTGCCTTGTGGATAATCCGCCCCTGATCTCTCCCCTCCACCGGACCGTGCTAAATCTCCATGAAGTCAGCATGTCCGGGTGGGAGGGGGAGGAGTAATACCGGGATCCTTCTGAAAGAACTGGTAGCCATGGGAACATGACGCTAATGTTCCCATTGGCTGAAGAAAGACTGAGCAGGGTCAATATCTCCCGACTACGGAAGATAGTTTGTGAGAACTTCCGTCGGGAAGTTCTCCATCAGGCGTGCACGAAAATGAAGAGGATCGGATGCCTGTGTTGCCTACAGGCATCAGAAGCTTTATATCTTCTAATGTATTGCACAGAGGAAGCTGGAATTCAGGGTAGGTGGATAACTTTTCTGAAACTTTTATTGGAGGCTCTATTGAATTTCTCAGTGGAGATACCCTTTAATGAGCCATACAATGAACTCTCTGGTGCATTGTTTACTAATAGGTCATATCAGAGGACTCGTGGACATCCTTTAAGGTTGGAAGAAAAGAAGTTTCATCTTCAGGTTAGGAAAGGTTTCTTTACAGTGAGAACGGTAAAACTGTGGAAATGTCTTCCAGCAGAACTGGTAATGGCAAGTTCAATTCTTTCGATTCAAAGCCAGACTCTCATCTCACGGATTCCTGTCTCATTCTTCCAATTCAAAGATTGAAAGGCAGACTCATAATCTCCCGGATTCACGGACTCTTCCCCCTCCGGCCATGCTAAAAGAAAAGAAAAAAGCCCGGCAATGCGCAAGGTTCCCAGCCACTCCCATTCTCCTCTCACATCTCCCCCTCTCATCTTACACACACATGCGCAGAAGAGGAAAAGCCACACACGGATTCACGGACGCAGGTTTAGCCTTTTATTATATAGGATGTCAAAATAAAAAAACTATTTAGGTTTGGACCTAACAAAAGGACATTGATCTCAAGGACATAGAAAAAGAAGGATATTTAATCATTTGATGGTTGTATGGTGTTTGTACTGTGTTAAGGACTGTGGTGCATTAAGCTTGACTATTTTCTTATGCCTAGTAAAGGGTGCACAGGGCTTCTATATTCTAGTATGTAATCACAAACAGGTTGTGAAAGGGTTAATAAGTGTTTTTTTCCCCCTCTCTTCCTGGCTCTTGCACTAATGGTGTGGGGGCTGGGGCCTATTAGATAAATAGTATTCACATTGGTTGTACCTGTGGTTTGGACCTAACAAAAGGAAGTTTCCTGTGAGTAAAACGAACTAGAGTGAAAGTGTCTCTTTCTCTTAAGGACCTTGATCTCAAGGACATAGAAAATGGACATTTAATCATTTGATGGTTGTATGGTGTGTGTGAAAGTTTAAAAATAAGAGGAGGTAAAACATCAGAACCCTCGGGGGAGAAGACTCGGCAAAAACTTTTATACAAAGGAGGAATCCGCTTTAATTAGATATTAACCAACTGAATAAACAAACATAGAATCAATACATAAGAACCCCACTACTCAAGCTGACCAGTAAACCAATTGATAAGTGGATTGTGCTTCCTAAGCCAAGGCATCCCAAAATAAGAGGAGTGGTAGGAGATCTAAGACAAATAATTTGATAACCTCGGAATGCAGAACCACCAATATTTAAAACTACATCGGCAGTGATGGTTTAAATGCTTTCCCCTTTTGCAGAAGGGAATGTCAATGGTATTTACATATATGGGTTTGTACATTTAGTTACCGGGATTTTCAAAAGGTTTGGCAAAAGTATATCCATGAAATTCCCAAACCGCCCCACTATCTACAAAAGCCTGGGGTCATTTTGTTAAGAGAACCAAATAAGACTTTTGCAGGTAACATTCCTTTATAGATAGTTGAGGAATTACCTGACCACCTAGAGGAGATTCCTCTGACCCCTCTAGTGCTGGAGTTTCCCGGATTCTTATGGGGACAGGTGTGGGCGAAGTGTCTTAAATTCCCACAATACAGACAAAGACCAGCCGACCTTCTCCGTTCTTTCTCCTCCACCGATAGTCGGGATGAACCAACTTGTATTGGTTCCTCAGAAGAGTATAGGAGGAATCGAACAGCTAGGAGCAGCTTGACGTCGTCTCTGGACGTCTTTCCACTCGAAGGCCAGCTGGATGGACTCATCAAGGGTTTTGGGAACAGGATGGTTGACCAAGACGTCTTTGACAGACTCGACTAGCCCGGACTCAAAGTGGCTCTTTAAAGGGCATGTTCACCCCCAAAACTATAATCCCCCCAACTATGGCCCCACCATGTATATGTAGTTTTAATCCTTACCTCACATCCAGCTCCATAGGGTTCCTCCGTAAACCCCCCCCAAAGTCCCAAAACTAACCACCAGGAGGATAGCAGGGCTCTGCCTGCTATCTTGCCTCTAGGTAGATATTTGCCATGCGCACTGCAGCCCTTCTCCCCCCTCCCTCCCCCTCCCCTCCCTCCCTCTCCCTCCCTCTCCCTCCCCTCTCCCCCAGTTCTACTATCCCCCCCATGCTTATCCACCCTTAATATGCTGCTCTCCCCAATGTCCCCCCAGCCCAACCGCATCTTTTTTTTTTCAAAAAGCTCCCCAAATTCTTACTTACCTCTCCGCTTTCCTCCGCTGCAACTGAATGACGGCAAAATTAGCACCATTTTAAACAATAAGAACTTTTATTGAATAACCCTGTATCTTTATAGTTAGTGTTACTGGCCTTTGCCAATACGGAAATGTTGCATCAGCATCCATAAAAAAGCTGGTAAAATGACAGTAATATGAACAATGGAGATCTGTGTGAACCTAGCATAGATTTTGGGATTTGACTCTGGGGAGATGTAGTGTTTGTTGTAGAATCCCTGTGTGAAGAACATGAGTATCCCTATACATAGTACATTAGGGGATCAGGTAGACAGAAGGAATATTTTACTGACTTTACAGGGGCCTAGCTGGAAAAAATAGTTCTAATCAACGAGTTTCGTTTAAATAGAATTTAAAATTCATTTTGAATTACAGAAAAATGGAATGTTTTGTGGTTGACATAATAAACATTTAAGGGCTAATGGTAAAAGGGAAAACTAAAGTCTCCAGATAACATTGTCCCAATAGACAGAGCACATTCAAAAAGATACAAAAAGCTTTGTCTCACATCTCCCTTTGCTGTGGCTGCTGGAGATTTAATAAATTTCTAGGGTCATCTCCCTAACTACCATAGCTGGGTGACATCCAGCAAGTTTATGCAATACACTTCACATTAAGCTGCAGCCTTGCTAATAGCCAATCATGTGACAGCTCATATATCGTCCTCTGACCAGATCATGGATTCCGTGAGGCTGTATTTAAATGCTCCTTTACCTACAATGAGATAGTCTTTTGCTTCCATACAAAAAAGGAAAGTATTCTTTGCAGTTTTTTCTTAGCTAGCGTGATGTAAGAAACGAATAACATTTTAGTAAAATTTAAAAAGAAAACAAACCAAAAAAATGGGGTGAATTTACCTGCTACCTCATGGCTCGACATGCAAAAGTGAAACATTTTACCCAGTGCCCCTCTTGCTAGTCTGTACCTTGCTGTTTCCTAAAGCTAAGTTGTTATTTACTAGAGCCCCAACATATTCACTTAGCACAGAGTTATTTATGGTGTAGGTGGCACAAGGATTGTTAAACCCCAAATGCATCACCCTCATTTATCAACATTGAATCTCATATGCCATTCTGCTGCCCATTTGATAATCTATCTAGGTCTGCTTGCAGCACTTGCACATCAGTGGAAGTTCCAAAGCTCTGCATAGTTTAGTGTCATCAGCAAAACACTGAGACCTTGTTCTCAATGCCCACTTCTAAGTCATTTATAAACAGATTAACAGAAAGCAGCCCCAGTACAGAACCCTGAGGCACTCCGCTTTGAACTTTAGCCCATAGATGTAGCTCCATTGACCACCACTCTCTGTACACAAACTAACACACAAATTTTTTTCTCAAAGCCAACAGCCTTTATCATTACCTATGCAGTACAGAATCAAAAGCATTGGCAACATGTAGGTATTCCACCTTAACTGATATTCCAGAATCTAAATTCTTGCTCACTCTTCCTATGAAAAACAAAGACATTTTGTTAAAGATCCGCTCATCACATAGCCATGTGAATAGTTACTTGAGGGCCCCCTTAGCAGTCATCCAATTATGACTTTTGCCCATACAATACCATGCTGTTGTAGTTGTCACATAATATCAATATTTTGATATTAAATATCAAATATTTACAGAGAATGTTTTCTTTTTTTTTGTAGTAGTTTGCAAATAAAACCTGTATTTCTAATTGCAACTACCTATCGGGGAGCCAACTGCCCCCATCTGGAGATATTCACGATAAACGACTGAATTTTAATAGTTTGTGGTTTGTTTATATGGTATCTACCAGCCAGTGACCTACACGGGAGCTTTTTATTTTATTTTCTTCTTAAAGGGGAACTGTGTCCAAAAATGACTTGGGTAAATTGACAGAAATTGCTCTCCTGAGAATTTTTGCAATTTATTGTCATTGTTTATTTTGCATAGTTTTGTTACATTTTTGTGTGTGATTTGGCAGAAGCATCGCCAGGTCCCCTGCACTTCCTGCTCTGAAACCATGTCAATGGATGACAGTCATCTGCCCTGTGTCTCCTCCTCCCCTTGCAGCCTCCTCCTCTGCAAGCCCCCCATGTCCCTCCTACTCATGGACCCTCCCATCATGGACCCACATGGCCCCTCCATTTGCAGGTTTCACATAGTGGGAGAGTAGAGCTAAAGATTCCCTTACCTTCACTGGGGATCTTCACTTTAACAGCAGGGAGGGGGAGGCACAAACTGAGGGAGTCTAGGCTGTGCTCACCGGCGGCACTGTGCAGCAGAAGCCTTAGGAATGTCACATGTCATCCTCCCACCCATTACCTTTCTGGTCAGTCATTTCTGTTATCTTGGGCTGTGGAGCACGTGAGAGAGGTGGTTGATGGCTCGTTTTAAAGGATTCCGCCTTTCATTTAAACTTGGAGACCACAGTTCTCCTTTTAAGTTAAAGGCAAAGTTAAGTGGCCCCACGGGATATTGACACGAATGAATTTTCCTTCGAGTGGCAATAACCACAAAGCCCAGAGCAATGTAAAACTTGTTCATGTTATATGAATGAAGCTTCTGATACTTGTTGGATACAATGGCAATTCACAGAATGTATATTTTATACAGTTACCGGGAGAATATGGGCCCCAGGGTTCACTATGTCTGTATTAGCACCACAGGTTCATAATGTCAGGCCTAAAATTAACTTTTTCCATAGGCAAACAGACCTACTTTATAGCAGAATAATAAACAATAACAACAACATGTGACTGTTTTCATTTTATTTTCATTTACCTTAGAATTAGACTAGAAGTTATCTGCACCCCAATTCCACCCCCCCATGGACAATCTTCAATTTCTAATCATGGCTGTGATCGATGTGCAGGGCCATACATTGATTGTGTTTCCTTTGTCACGCCTACATTGTACAAGTCTCAGGGGCAGTAGCAATGCGAGGAGGACAAGTGACCATCACAGAAAAAGGTGATAAGTTCCTGAATTTGCTGCAGGATAATTTTCTCTCACAGGTGGTTGGGGTTCCTACTAGAAAAGGAGCTCTGTTGGATCTGGTAATATCTAACATTGTGGAGCGCATTATAGATATAAAGGTAACTGGAGGCTTAGGGAATAGTGACCATGAAATAGTGGCATTTGGACTTTGTTATCGAAAGGAAAAGTGCGCTGGGTAACAAAGACTTTTCATTTCGGGAAGGCAAATTTTCCCAGGTTAAAAGCAGCTCTTCAGAATGTCAACTGGGATAATGTATTATCAGGTAAAGGTACTGAACAGTGGACTGTGTTCAGGGGATTTTAAGCCAGTTCACATCTAAATTTATACCCTTGGGAAAAAATGTAAAAAAAATAATCCGCGCCCATGTGGCTGAATTCTGATGTAAAGAGGCAAATGGAAAGGAAGAAAAAGGCATTTAAAACCTTTAAGGCAGAGGAACGGAAAGGGCCTTTAGGGAGTATAAAAACTGTAACAAGGAGTGTAAGAAAGCAATCAAACTAGCTAAAATTAATAATGAAGTTAGGCTAGCTAAACAAAGCATCACTAAGCCTAAAAATTTTTTAAGTATATTAATAGTAAGAAGATGAGGACTGAGAATGGGCACCGACGGTATCGGGGCTTTATCCTTATGTGTGTACCTTTGTTTCCCGAACGAGTGCGCGGCCACTGAACGATTGGGTCTGAAAATTTCATCGGCCGATGGATCTTGCAGATCCTGTCTGTCATTTTTCAGAATCTGTACTGTGTGTACCTAGCTTAAAGCTAGGTACACACCTAGCGATTTTTCCTCCTGACCGACCGTTCGATACTTTCGAACGGTCGGCCAGGAGGAAACTGTCGGTCGCAGCAAAAGCAACCACGTCCGATAGTCACCGCGACCGATCGTGCGGTCCATAGAGGACCGTACGATCAGATGAGGTTTTCCACCCTGTCCGATCGTCCTTTCGTCCGATTTGGACGAACAGTCGATCGGACATGGGCACATTCAGATGCGATAATTTCGGTCCGATCGACCGATACACTGAACTATCGGTCGATCGGACCGAAATATCTCATCGTGTGTACCCAGCTTAGGAGCTAAGTTCAGTTTTATCTAGGCCTTGTTTCTTATTTTTGCTGATTCCCTCATGTCCGGTGGTGTGCCTCTGGATTGGAAAAAGGCTGATGTTATTCCAATTCAAAAAGGGTAGTCGTTCACAGCCGGATAATTACAGGCCTGTAAGTTTAACTTTAGTGGTGGGGAAGATCCTGGAAAGTTTAATAAGGGAACATGTTCTAGAGTATGTTTCAGGGACTGACATTGTATATTAAGTAGTAACCAGCATGGATTTAGGAGGAATAGATCTTGTCAAACTAACTGCTTGGCTTTAAGGAGGAAGTAAGTAGAATTTAGACTCTGGCATAGCAGTAGATGTATGTTTACTTGGATTTTGCAAAGGCTTTTGATACAGTCCCCCATAGACGACTAATGTACAAGGTCTGTTGGTCTGGGAAGTCACATTTGTACATGGATAGAAAATTGGTTAATGAATAGGATGCAGAGAGTAGTTGTAAATGGGGCTTCATCTTATGGACTAAAGTGCTAAGTGGGGTGCCACGGGTTCTGTGTTGGGGCCGCTTCTATTTAATCTATTTATTAATGATTTGGAAGTGGGTATTGTCAGCAAGTTTCTGTGTTTACTGATGACACAAAACTTTGTTGACCATTAAAAACTTCAGAGGATGTGCAACCGTTGCAAGGGGATCTAGATAGATTGTCACATTGGGCTGCTAAGTGACCAGATGAGATTCAATGTTGATAAATGTAAGGTGATGGTCTGTGAGGAGGTAAAACATCAGAACCCTCTGGGAGAAGACATCGGCAAAACTTTTATACAAAGGAGGAATACACTTTAATGAGATATTAGCCAACTGAATAAACAAAATAAATCAATACAATAAGAACCCCACTACTCAAGCTGACCAGTAGACCCAATTGATAAGTGGATTGTGCTTCCTAAGCCAAGGCAATCCCAAAATAGAGGAGTGGTAGGAAGCTCTAAGACAAATAATTTGATAACCTCGGAATGCAAACCCCAATATTTAAAACTACATCGGCAGTGATGGTTAAATGCTTTCCCTTTTGCAGAAGGGAATTGTCAATGGTATTTACATATATGGGATTGTACATTTTAGTTACCGGGATTTTCAAAAGGTTGGCAAAAGTAATATCCATGAAATTCCCAACCGCCCCACTATCTACAAAAGCCTGGGTCATTTGTTAAGAGAACAAATAAGACTTTTGCAGGTAACATTACTTTATCAGATAGTTGAGGAATTACCTGACCACCTAGAGGAGATTCCTGAAGATTGCTGGAGTTTCCCGGATTCTTATGGGGACAGGTGTGGGCGAAGTGTCTTAATTCCCCACAATACAGACAAAGACCAGCCGACCTTCTCCGGTTCTTTTCCTCCACCGATAGTCGGGATGAACCAACTTGTATTGGTTCCTCAGAAGAGATATAGGAGGAATCGAACAGCTAGGAGCAGCTTGACGTCGTTCTCTGAGACTCTGTCCACTCGAATGGCCAGCTGGATGGACTCATCAAGGGTTTTGGGAACAGGATGGTTGACCAAGACGTCTTTGACAGACTCAGACAGCCCGGACTCAAAGTGGCTCTTAAGGCAGGATTATTCCACTGATCTGCTACGCCAGCGGCGGAACTCCGAGTATAGGACTCCAAAGGCTTCAAAAAAGCTCTCTACAGATGACCAGGCTGGATTATCAGCTGACACGCCAAAGGCCCAAATCTGAGGATCCCCCTGTAAAAAAAGAAATGACAAGACCCACCTTCTGCGTCTCTGAGCCTAAAGAGGCAAATAGCATCTGAAAATACAGCAGATGGATGAAAGCCGGATGGGGCACAAGCACGAATGTGTGACGCACCGAGCTGCGCACCGAAAGCCGGGACCGAACAGAGTCGCCGCAGGATCTCCAGACAGGTAAGACTTTTGTTACAAGCCACAAAAGGAACTTTCTTTACAATCCCAGGGAAAGGTGGTGAACCGTGTTAGCCAGTCAATATGTTTACAGGTTAACCCTTTTTGAAATAAAAATAACATGCGTGGTATAAAGGTGAGTCCTTTATTGGCTAACTAAGATAATCATAGCAAGATTTCTGATCATTCTAGTTCCTCTATCAAGCTGAATACAATGAAGCTTTGGTGCTCTCTGATATTTAACATTTGGCTCATAGTTCAAATAACCAGAAAAAAGGAATATCCGTGTGGAAGGTGGTAACAAAGCCATATAAAGGGGTCTACAAACAGATAAGGTACAAGATACTGTGGATCAAAGTGGCTGATATAATAGTGGCAAGTTACTGAAGTGTGTGAAAGGATTTCCATGTAGTTAACTGTCCCAATGTCTCTACAGATGTTTGTATTTCTGTCTTGGTGCTGGCAGTTCTTAATCTATATAGTTTGCCATAAATCCAAGGCCCAGGTTCAGTCCCTTCGCCAGAGAGTTGAAAGTTTTCATTCATTTGTACTCCCATACCTTCCTTTCATTCTCTTGTTTTAAAGTTCCCCTAAAGGACCAAGGTTCTTAGATGGTTTATGGTGAGTGCTGTTACAATGGGTCCCTACTGGTGTGTCCAGTTGTTTATTTGTTATAGTAAAGCGGTGGTGTGTATTCTCTTTCTCAGGCTTTGTCCAGTCTCTCCTATAGACAGCCCTCCTTTGGGCATCTAGTGCACTGTATTAAGTACACCACGTTGGATGAAGAGCAGTTGTATTGGCCATGGATGATGTATTCCTCTAATGTGCCTGGAATCTGTATTTTGTCTGAATTGCAGATGTGTGGGCAGGTTTTGCATTGTTATTGCTACAGGGATAGGTTCCATTTTGTTGGGTTGAATCAAGGCTCTTCTCGTTATTAGTCTTTTTAGATTTGGGGGCTGCCTGAATACCAGAAGTGGTGGGTCTGGGAATATGTTTTGGAGACTCTCATCCTTGTGAAGTGTACACTGTAGATCCTTGGCTATGTTTCTGAGGGTCTTTAGATCGGGATTGTATGTAATGACTAGAGGGATTTGATTTGTGTCTGGTTTTTGTTTGTATTGCAGATGTTGACTCTGGGAATCCTGGTGGCTGTTTGGATGTTTTGATCCCAATCCTTGGGTTGTAGCCCCTGTTATTTAAGTCTGTTTTGAGTGTTTTCAGATAATGGTCCCTTTCAGTAGTGTCAGAACATATCCGATTATATCATGAGCCTGGCTGTAGATGATGGAGTGTTTAGTGTGGTCCGGGTGAAAGCTATCATACATTAGATGAGATGGTTTATCCGTCGGCTTTCGATATATGGTGGTTTGTAAACTATTTTCCCTGATATGGATGGTAGTATCTAGAAAGGGAAAGTGAGTGGGGGAGTAGTTCAGTTTAAAATTGATATTTGGGTGAAAGTCATTAAATTGACAATCCCACAGTGACTATTATGGCGCTAAAATTAGTTAAGGCTCAACAAACCGCCCTCCTTCTTTACCTCCCCTTCTCCAATCAATGCATTAAAGTACCCCCCCCCTCCTTCTGTACCTCCCCTTCTCCATCAATGCATTAAAGGACCCCCCTCCTTCTGTACCTCCCCTTCTACAATCAATGAATTAAAGGACCCCCCTCCTTCTGTACCTCCCCTTCTCCAATCAATGCATTAAAGGACCCCCCCTCCTTCTGTACCTCCCCTTCTCCAATCAATGCATTAAAGGACCCCCCCTCCTTCTGTACCTCCCCTTCTCCAATCAATGCATTAAAGGACCCCCCCCCTCCTTTTTTACCTCCCCTTCTCCAATCAATGCATTTAAGTACCCCCCCTCCTTCTGTACCTCCCCATCTCCAATCAATGCATTAAAGGACCCCCCCTCCTTCTGTACCTCCCCTTCTACAATCAATGAATTAAAGGACCCCCCTCCTTCTGTACCTCCCCTTCTCCAATCAATGCATTAAAGGACCCCCCCTCCTTCTGTACCTCCCCTTCTCCAATCAATGCATTAAAGGACCCCCCTCCTTCTGACTCCCCTTCTCCAATCAATGCATTAAAGGAATGGTTCCTTTAGTTAAAGATGTTTTTTTTATCAATGAACATTATCTGCACCAATATAGTAACATAGTAACAGTAATTAAGGTGGATAAAGACATCCGTCCGTCAAGTCCAACCTTTTTATAGTGATATTTAGAAGTTACTATGTGTTGAATACGGGGTATTTTACCCCTTGGTTACTAAAATCATTCTTATATATTTTATTAGGGCATTATCATGAATTATATTAGGGACCCCAGGTGACCACCTGTCAGTATTAGGTCATATCCCATAATATTGATGATTTCATTATTTTATGACGTCTTCTTAGAATATAATATAACAATATGCCCATTCTGTGCAAATCAAACTGGGCCAGTTGTCACAATGTAATGAATGGGATGGAAAATAGAAATGTCCCAGTATATTAATAAAGCCTTCTGGGTACTTTACAATCAAATGTTGTGTTCAGCTCTCAGAATCCTTTGAAGCAAGGACGGTTTAACCGTAGGGGTAAACTAAAACTGAAGGTTTACACAGTGTTTTCCCTGTTTTAAAGCACATATCAAGTTAGCTTTGTTAACCTCTGGCTCTCAATTTCTTTTATAATCCCAATGCCACAAAAGGAACTTTCTTTAAGGCTAAACACCACCCCCCCCCCCCCCAAAATCTGTATCATATAAAGCTAAAGGAAACTCAAGCCACAGAGTATCAACAGGTCCCAACTCTGGACAGCTGTTCCTGTGCTCAGATCAAGCCCAGGTAAGTGTATGATATATAATGGCCAGTGTTAGAGAGCAGAAATTTAAAAACGGTACAATCAAATGCATATGGCAATACTATATCCCCTTTTTAATACTCTTAACACTCTCTAACAAGCTAATACTACAGTATCTAATACTCTCTTACCCTCATAACACTCTAATACTATTACTTTCTAACAATCTCCAGTACTCTTACACACTCTTGTACTCTCTAATACATTTTAACACTAATACTCTCTAGTAATGTGTAATACTCTCTAACACTTTAATATTCTTTATTAATATCTAATACTATATAGTACTCTAACACTGTTTAATATTCTCCAATACTTAAATACTCTCTAATAATATCTGATACTCTCTTATATCATCTAATACTCTGTAATACCATCTAATACTCCATGTAATACATTCTAATAATCTTTAATATTATTTAATGCCGTATTAACTATCTACTATATATACTATACTACCAACACACTTTAAATACTCTCTAATGCTCTTTTACAGTCTCTAATACTCCTACCCTACTTTTAATCCTTTCTAACAATCTCCAATACTCTTTAACACTTTCTAGTACTTGCTAACACTCACTAATGCTCTTAGATACCCTCAAAAACTTGATAATACCCTCTAACACCCCCTTATACAATCTAATACACTCTAAGAACAAGAAAAGTTTAAACTCAAGATTGCTGTGATCTTGGAGCAGCCATTCCAAGGGACCTATGTATGTGTCAGATGTGAGTGGGTTGCCTACTTAGAATCTGAGGTGCGGATAAAGGGGAAACTGGCAAGCCTGGGCGGAGTGCAGGTACTGGCAGGCAAGTTAACTGGAGGGGGAAATGGGGCAGATAAGGTTGTTGAAGGAAGATAGATTTTTAAGGGTCACTAAGAAGTTTAGAAGTAGCTTGTATGGAGCAGGCCCTTCCTTGTGCACCCAGGGGACAGCCATCACCAATACAAGGGAGTGAGAACTTAGGGCCAGGAAGATAGGCAGGGTGGTAGTTGTAGGGGAATCCATAATTATAATGATAGATATGGTAATCTGCTACTAAGACCCTTCATGCTGAACAGTGTGTTGCCTGCATGGTGCTAGGGTTCGACATGTGGTTAATCCTTTAGACAGATTATTGGGTGGGGCTGGGAGTGACATGGCAGTCTTAGTTCACATTGGTGACAACGACAAAGTTAGAGGAGGTGGAGGTCCTTTAAAATAATTTCCAAGAGTAAGGGGCCAAGTTGAAAGTAAGGACGTTCTATGCTAGGGAGGCAACGGGAACTTAGGAATAGTAATGTGTAGCTAAGTGGTTGGTTTAAGGAGATGGGGTTTGGGTTTTTAGAGAACTGGGCTAGCTTTTCTGATGGGTCAGGATTTAGTAGAGATGGACTGCACCTCAATGATGATGGTACAGCTCTTTTACGGAGAAGATGGCTTGGGGTTTTTAGGAGATTTAATCTAGGTATGGGGGGAGGATGTTGGACTACACAGGGTTAGGGGTCAGGGGGTTATAAATAATGGAGGGAGGAGACGAGGGGGGGGAGCATAGAGGATAGGGAGGCATATATGTCAAACTATGGAAGTAAATTAAATGATAATCTAAAATGTATATTTACAAAAAAAGTATGATGTTATCATATAGTAGAAACATAGCTAAATAATTTACATGACTGGGAAGTAAATATAGAAGGAGACTCCTTTTTAGACATGACAGGGTTAATAAGAAAGGAGGAGGAATATGTATGTATATTAAACAAGAATTGAAACCATATGGATAGATGGGGATATAAAAAATACAGTAAATGCAATTATTTATTAATATTATTGGATTTATATAGCCCCGTCATCTTCCGTGGTGCTTTACAATTACAAGTATAAATTTACATCAGGCCCTGCGCCGAAGAGCTTACTAGGAAAACATACAACCTGTCAGTTATGTCTTTATGATTGTAGGGCAGTGGCAGGATTTGGTATTATTATACTCTGCATACCTAGTAGTGCACATTACCAAATGCTGCCATTGCCTGCACTAATATAATATGTAGATTGCCCAGCATATGGGGTAGGTAGGCCTACCCCAGTATATAATGAAATTGCCAGTTTGCTGCCATTTTGCAATGAAATGCCCATGGCTACAAGTATGTGATGAAATGCCGATGGCTACCTGTATGTAATACAAATCCCATGGCTACCAGTATGTAATGAAATTTCCATGGCTACCAGTATGTAATGAAATTCCATGGCTGCCAGCATGTAATGAAATTCCCATGGCTACCAGTATGTAATGGAATTCGTATAGCTACTAGTATGTAATAAAAAACCCAAGGCACCCAGTATGTAATAAATTGCCAGTTTGCTACCAATATATATGAAATTGCCAGTTTCTACCAGTTTATAAGGAAATTGCCAGTTTTCTACCAGTATATAAGGAAATTGCCAGTTTGCTACCAGTATATAAAGAAATTGCCAGTTTGCTACCAGTATATAATGAAATTTCCAGTTTGCTACCAGTTATATTGAAATTGCCACTTTGCTACCAGTATATATTGAAATTGCCACTTTGCTGCCAGTATATAATGAATTGCCAGTTTACTACCAGTATATAATGAAATTGCCACTTTGCTACCAGTATATATTGAAATTGCCAGTTTACTACCAGTATATAATGAAATTGCCACTTTGCTACCAGTATATAATGAAATTGCCAGTTTACTACCAGTATATAATGAAATTGCCAGTTTGCTAACAGTTATATAGAAATTGCCAGTTTAATACCAGTATATAGAAATTGCCAGTTTACTACCAGTATATAATGAAATTGCCACTTTGCTACCAGTATATAATAATTGCCAGTTACTACCAGTATATAATAAATTGCCAGTTTGCTACCAGTATATATTGAAATTGCCACTTTGCTACCAGTATATATTAAAATGCCACTTTGCTGCCAGTATTAATAAATTGCCAGTTTACTACCAGTATATAATGAAATTGCCACTTTGCTACCAGTTATATATTGAAATTGCCAGTTTACTACCAGTTATATATGAAATTGCCACTTTGCTAACCAGTATATAATGAAATTGCCAGTTTACTACCAGTTATATAATGAATTGCCAGTTTACTACCAGTATATAATGAAATTGTCAGTTTATACCAGTATAATATTGAAATTGCCAGTTTTACTACCAGTATATAATGAAATTGCCACTTTGCTATGCAAAGTGGCAATTTCATTATATACTGGTAGTAAACTGGCAATTTCAATATATACTGGTATTAAACTGACAATTTCAATATCTAATCTGTATTAAACTGGCAATTTCATTATTACTGGTAGTAAACTGGCAATTTCATTAATACTGGTACAAAGTGGCAATTTCATTAATACTGGTATTACACTTGGCAATTTCAATATATACTGGTAGCAAAGTGGCAATTTCATTATACTGGTAGTAACTGCACATTTTTATTATATACTACTGGCAGCAAAGTGGCAATTTAATATATACTGGTAGCAAAGTGGCAATTTCAATATATACTGGTAGCAAACTGGCAATTTATTATATACTGGTAGTAAACTGGCAATTTATTATATACTGGTAGCAAAGTGGCAATTTCATTATATACTGGTAGTAAACTGGCAATTTCAATATATACTGGTATTAAACTGGCAATTTCATTATAACTGGTAGCAAACTGGCAATTTCATTATATACTGGTAGTAAACTGGCAATTTCATTA
Organism: Hymenochirus boettgeri; assembly: GCA_019447015.1. Taxonomy (NCBI): domain Eukaryota; kingdom Metazoa; phylum Chordata; class Amphibia; order Anura; family Pipidae; genus Hymenochirus; species Hymenochirus boettgeri. The sequence goes on from CM033476.1 coordinate 57,309,530, forward strand.
TATACTGGTAGCAAAGTGGCAATTTCATTATATACTGGTAGTAAACTGGCAATTTCAATATATACTGGTAGCAAAGTGGCAATTTCATTATATACTGGTAGTAAACTGGCAATTTCATTATATACTGGCAGCAAAGTGGCAATTTCAATATATACTGGTAGCAAAGTGGCAATTTCAATATATACTGGTAGCAAACTGGCAATTTCATTATATACTAGTAGCAAACTGGCAATTTCATTATATACTGGTAGCAAACTGGCAATTTCATTATATACTGGTAGTAACCTGGCAATTTCAATATATACTGGTACAAACTGGCAATTTCATTATATATTGGTAGCAACTGGCAATTTCATTCATACTGGGTGCCTTGGGTTTTTTATTACATACTAGTAGCTATACGAATTCCTTACACTGGTAGCCATGGGAATTTCATTACATGCTGGCAGCCATGGAATTTCATTACATACTGGTAGCCATGGAAATTTCATTACATACTGGAGCCATGGGATTTGTATTACATACAGGTAGCCATCGGCATTTCATCACATACTTGTAGCCATGGGCATTTCATTGCAAAATGGCAGCAAACTGGCAATTTCATTATATACTGGGGTAGGCCTACCTACCCCAATGCTGGGCAATCTACATATTATATTAGTGCAGGCAAGGGCAGCATTTGGTAATGTGCACTACTAGGTATGCAGAGTATAATAATACAAATCCTGCCACTGCCCTACAATCATAAAGACATACTGACAGGTTTGTATGTTTTCCTAGTAGCTCTTCGGCGCAGGGCCTGATGTAAATTTATACTTGTAATTGTAAAGCACCACGGAAGATGACGGGGCTATATAAATCCTCAATAATATTAATAAATAATTGCATTTACTGTTTTTTTATATCCCCATCTATTCCATATGGTTTCAATTCTTGTTTAATATACATACATATTCCTCCTCCTTTCTTATTAACCCTGTCATGTCTAAAAAAGGAGTCTCCTTCTATATTTACTTCCCAGTCATGTAAATTATTTAGCTATGTTTCTACTATATGATAACATCATACTTTTTTTGTAATATACATTTAGATTATCATTTAATTTACTTCCATAGTTTGACATATATGCCTCCCTATCCTCTTGCTCCCCCCTCCCTCGTCTCCTCCCTCCATTATTTTATAACCCCCTGACCCTCTAACCCTGTGTAGCCCAACACCCTCCCCCATACCTAGATTAAAATCTCCTAAAACCCCAAGCCATCTTCTCCCGTAAAAGAGCTGTACCATCATCATTGAGGTGCAGTCCATCTCTACTAAATAGCCTGTACCCATCAGAAAAGCTAGCCCAGTTCTCTAAAACCCAAACCCCATCTCCTTAACCAACCACTTAGCTACACATTACTATTCCTAAGTTCCCGTTGCCTCCCTAGCATAGAACGTCCTTACTTTCACACTTGGCCCCTTACTCTTGGAAATTATTTTAAAGGACCTCTCCACCTCCTCTAACTTTGTCGTTGTCACCAATGTGAACTAAGACTGCCATGTCACTCCCAGCCCCACCCAATAATCTGTCTAAAGGATTAACCACATGTCGAACCCTAGCACCATGCAGGCAACACACTGTTCAGCATGAAGGGTCTTAGTAGCAGATTACCATATCTATCATTATAATTATGGATTCCCCTACAACTACCACCTGCCTATCTTTCCTGGCCCTAAGTTCTCACTCCCTTGTATTGGTGATGGCTGTCCCCTGGGTGCACAAAGGAAGGGCCTGCTCCATACAAGCTACTTCTAAACTTCTTGTGACCCTTAAAAATCTATCTTCCTTCAACAACCTTATCTGCCCCATTTCCCCCTCCAGTTAACTTGCCCCTGCCAGTACCTGCACTCCGCCCAGGCTTGCCATATTCCCCTTTATCCTGCACCTCAGATTCTAAGTAGGCAACCACTCACATCTGACACATACATAGGTCCCTTGGAATGGCTGCTCCAAGATCACAGCAATCTTGATTTTAAACTTTTTCTTGTTCTTAGAGTGTATTAGATTGTATAAGGGAGTGTTAGAGGGTATTATCAAGTTTTTGAGGGTATCTAAGAGCATTAGTGAGTGTTAGCAAGTACTAGAAAGTGTTAAAGAGTATGGAGATTGTTAGAAAGGATTAAAGTGGTAGGGGAGTATTAGAGACTGTAAAAAGAGCATTAGAGAGTATTTAAAGTGTGTTGGTAGTATAGTATATATAGTAGATAGTATAATACGGCATTATAATATTAAAGATTATTAGAATGTATTACATGGAGTATTAGATGGTATTAGAGTATTAGATGATATAAGAGAGTATCAGATATTATTAGAGAGTATTTAAGTATTGGAGAATATTAAACAGTGTTAGAGTACTATATAGTATTAGATATTAATAAAGAATATTAAAGTGTTAGAGAGTATTACACATTACTAGAGAGTATTAGTGTTAAAATGTATTAGAGATTACAGAGTGTGTAAGAGTACTGGAGATTGTTAGAAATAATAGTATTAGAGTGTTATAGAGGGTAAGAGAGTATTAGATACTGTAGTATTAGCTTGTTAGGAGTGTTAAGCAGTATTAAAAAGGGGAAAGTATTAAGATATTGCCATATGCATTTGATTGTACCGTTTTAAATTTCTGCTCTCTAACACTGGCCATTATATATCATACACTTACCTGGGCTTGATCTGAGCACAGGAACAGCTGTCCAGAGTTGGGACCTTTGATACTCTGTGGCTTGAGTTTCCTTTAGCTTTATATGATACAGATTTTGGGGGGGGGGGGGGGTGTTTAGCCTTAAAGAAAGTTCCTTTTGTGGCATTGGGATTATAAAGAAATTGAGAGCCAGAGGTTAACAAGCTCAACTTGATATGTGCTTTAAAACAGGGAAACACTGTGTAAACCTTCAGTTTTAGTTTACCCCTACGTTTAAACCGTCCTTGCTTCAAAGGATTCTGAGAGCTGAACACAACATTTGATTGTAAAGTACCCAGAAGGCTTTATTAATATACTGGGACATTTCTATTTTCCATCCCATTCATTACATTGTGACACTGGCCCAGTTTGATTTGCACAGTAATGGGCATAGTTATATTATATTCTAGAACGTCATAAAAAATGAAATCATCAATATTATGGGATATGACCCTAATACTGACAGGTGGTCACCTGGGGTCCCTAATATAATTCATGATAATGCCCTAATAAATATATAAGAATGATTTTAGTAACCAAGGGGTAAAATACCCGTATTCAACACATAGTAACTTCTAAATATCACTATAAAAAGGTTGGACTTGACGACGGATGTCTTTATTTCCACCTTATTACTGTTACTATGTTACTATATTGGTGCAGATAATGTTCATTGATAAATAAAAACATCTTTAACTAAAGGAACCACCCTTTAATGCATTGATTGGAGAAGGGGAGTACAGAAGGGGGGGGGTCCTTTAATGCATTATTGGAGAAGGGGAGGTACAGAGGAGGGGGGGGTCCTTTAATGCATTGATTGGAGAAGGGGAGGTACAGAAGAGGGGGGTCCTTTAATTCATTGATTGTAGAAGGAGGTACAGAAGGAGGGGGGTCCTTAATGCATTGATTGGAGAAGGGGAGGTACAGAAGGAGGGGGGGTACTTAAATGCATTGATTGAGAAGGGGAGGTAAAAAAGGAGGGGGGGTCCCTTTAATGCATTGATTGGAGAAGGGGAGGTACAGAAGGAGGGGGGGGTCCTTTAATGCATTGATTGGAGAAGGGGAGGTACAGAAGGAGGGGGGGTCCTTTATGCATTGATTGGAGAAGGGGAGGTCAGAAGGAGGGGGGTCCTTTAATTCATTGATTGTAGAAGGGGAGGTACAGAAGGAGGGGGGGTCCTTTAATGCATTGATTGGAGAGGGAGGTACAAAGGAGGGGGGGTACTTTAATGCATTGATTGGAGAAGGGGAGGTAAAGAAGGAGGGCGGTTTGTTGACCTTAACTAATTTTAGCGCCATAATAGTCCACTGTGGGATTGTCAATTTAATGACTTTCACCCAAATATCAATTTTAAACTGAACTACTCCCCCACTCACTTTCCCTTTCTAGATACTACCATCCATATCAGGAAAATAGTTTACAAACCACCATATATCGAAAGCCGACGGATAAACCATCTCATCTAATGTATGATAGCTTTCACCCGGACCACACTAAACACTCCATCATCTACAGCCAGGCTCTATGATATAATCGGATATGTTCTGACACTACTGAAAGGGACCATTATCTGAAAACACTCAAACAAGACTTAAATAACAGGGGCTACAACCCAAGGATTGGGGATCAAAACATCCAACACGCCACCAGGATTCCCAGAAGTCACATCTGCAATACAAACAAAAACCAGACACAAATCAAATCCCTCTAGTCATTACATACAATCCCGATCTAAAGACCCTCAGAAACATACCAAGGATCTACAGTGTACACTTCACAAGGATGAGAGTCCTCCAAACATATTCCCAGACCCACCACTTCTGGTATTCAGGCAGCCCCCAAATCTAAAAAGACTAATAACGAGAAGAGCCTTGATTCAACCCAACAAAAAGGAACCTATCCCTGTACAAATAACAATGCAAAACCTGCCCACACATCTGCAATTCAGACAAATACAGATTCCAGGCACATTAGAGGAATACATCATCCATGGCCAATACAACTGCTCTTCATCCAACGTGGTGTACTTAATACGTGCACTAGATGCCCAACAGGAGGGCTGTCTATAGGAGAGACTGGACAAGCCTGAGAAAGAGATACACACCACCGCTTTACTATAACATAAACAACTGGACACACCAGTAGGGACCCATTGTAACAGCACTCACCATAAACCATCTAAGAACCTTGGTCCTTTAGGGGAACTTTAAAACAGAGAATGAAAGGAAGGTATGGGAGTACAAATGAATGAAAACTTTCAACTCTCTGGCAAGGGACTGAACCTGGGCCTTGGATTTATGGCAAACTATATAGATTAAGAACTGCCACACCAAGACAGAATACAAACATCTGTAGAGACATTGGGACAGTTAACTACATGGAAATCCTTTCACTTCACACTTCAGTAACTTGCCACTATTTATTCAGCCACTTTGATCCACAGTATCTTGTACCTTATCTGTTTGTAGACCCCTTTAATGGCTTTGTTACCACCTTCCACACGGATATTCCTTTTTTCTTGTATTTTGAACTATGAGCCAAAGTTAAATATCAGAGAGCACCACAGCTTCATTGTATTCAGCTTGATAGGAACTAGAATGATCAGAATCTTGCTATGATTATCTTGTTAGCCAATAAAGGACTCACCTTTATACCACGCATGTTATTTTATTTCAAAAGGGTTAACCTGTAAACATATTGACTGGCTAACACGGTTCACCACCTTTCCCTGGGATTGTAAAGAAAGTTCCTTTTGTGGCTGTAACAAAAGTCTTACCTGTCTGGAGATCCTGCGGCGACTCTGTTCGGTCCCGGCTTTCGGTGCGCAGCTCGGTGACGTCACACATTCGTGCTTGTGCACCCATCCGGCTTTCATCCATCTGCTGTATTTTCAGATGCTATTTGCCTCTTTAGGCTCAGACGCAGAAGGTGTGGTCTTGTCATTTCTTTTTTACAGGGGGATCCTCAGATTTGGCCTTTGGGCTGTCAGCTGATAATCCAGCCTGGTCATCTGTAGAGAGCTTTTTTGAAGCCTTTGGAGTCCTATACTCGGAGTTCCGCCGCTGGCAGTAGCAGATCAGTGGATAATCCTGCCTTAAGAGCCACTTTGAGTCCGGGCTGTCTGAGTCTGTCAAAGACGTCTTGGTCAACCATCCTGTTCCCAAAACCCTTGATGAGTCCATCCAGCTGGCCATTCGAGTGGACAGACGTCTCAGAGAACGACGTCACGCTCCTAGCTGTTCGATTCCTCCTATACTCTTCTGAGGAACCAATACAAGTTGGTTCATCCCGACTATCGGTGGAGGAAAAGAACCGGAGAAGGTCGGCTGGTCTTTGTCTGTATTGTGGGGAATTAAGACACTTCGCCCACACCTGTCCCCATAAGAATCCGGGAAACTCCAGCAATCTTCAGGATTCTCCTCTAGGTGGTCAGTAATTCCTCAACTATCTGATAAAGTAATGTTTACCTGCAAAAGTCTTATTTGTGCTCTTAACAAAATGACCCAGGCTTTTGTAGATAGTGGGGCGGTTGGGAATTTCCATGGATATTACTTTTGCCAACCTTTTGAAAATCCCGGTAACTAAAATGTACAATCCCATATATTAAATACCATTGACTTCCCTTCTGCAAAAGGGAAAGCATTTAACCATCACTGCCATGTAGTTTTAAAATTGGGGTTCTGCATTCCGAGGTTATCAAATTATTTGTCTTAGAGCTTCCTACCACTCCTCTATTTTTGGGATTGCCTTGGCTTAGGAAGCACAATCCACTTATCAATTGGTCTACTGGTCAGCTTGAGTAGTGGGTTTCTTATTGTATTTGATTTTGTTTTGTTTATTCAGTTGCTAATATCTCATTAAAGTGTATTCCTCCTTTGTATAAAAGTTTTGCCGATGTCTTCTCCCCAGAGGGTTTCTGATGTTTTACCTCCTCACAGACCATCACCTTACATTTATCAACATTGAATCTCATCTGTCACTTAGCAGCCCAATGTGACAATCTATCTAGATCCCCTTGCAACGTTGCACATCCTCTGAAGTTTTTATGGTCACAAAGTTTTGTGTCATCAGTAAACACAGAAACCTTGCTGACAATACCCACTTCCAAATCATTAATAAATAGATTAAATAGAAGCGGCCCCAACACAGAACCCTGTGGCACCCCACTTAGCACTTTAGTCCATAATGATGAAGCCCCATTTACAACTACTCTCGGCATCCTATTCATTAACCAATTTTTCTATCCATGTACAAATGTGACTTCCCAGACCAACAGACCTGTACATTAGTCGTCTATGGGGGACTGTATCAAAAGCCTTTGCAAAATCCAAGTAAACTACATCTACTGCTATCCAGAGTCTAAATTCTATCTACTTCCTCCTTTAGCCAAGCAAGTTAGTTTGACAAGATCTATTCCTCCTAAATCCATGCTGGTTACTACTTAATATACATGTCAGTCCCTGAAACATACTCTAAACATTTTCCCTATATTAAACTTTCCAGGATCTTCCCCACCACAAAGTTAAACTTACAGGCCTGTAATTATCCGGCTGTGAACGACTACCCTTTTTGAATTGGAATAACATCAGCCTTTTTCCAATCCAGAGGCACACCACCGACATGGGGAATCAGCAAAATAAGAAACAATGGCCTAGATAAAACTGAACTTAGCTCCCTAAAGCTGGGTACACACGATGAGATATTTCGGTCCGATCGACCGATAGTTCAGTGTATCGGTCGATCGGACCGAAATTATCGCATCTGAATGTGCCCATGTCCGATCGACTTTCGTCCAAATCGGACGAAAGGACGATCGGACAGGGTGGAAAACCTCATCTGATCGTACGGTCCTCTATGGACCGCACGATCGGTCGCGGTGACTATCGGACGTGGTTCTTTTGCTGCGACCGACAGCTCCTTCCTTGGCCGACCGTTCGAAAGTATCGAACGGTCGGTCAGGAGGAAAAATCGCTAGGTGTGTACCTAGCTTTAAGCTAGGTACACACAGTACAGATTTCTGAAAAATGACAGACAGAATCTGCAAGATCCATTCGGCCGATGAAATTTTCAGACCCAATCGTTCAGTGGCCGGCACTTCGTTCGGAAACAAAGGTACACCATAAGGATAAAGCCCCATACCGTCGGTGCCACTTCTCAGTCCTCATCTTCTTACTATTAATATACTTAAAAAATTTTTTAGGCTTAGTGATGCTTTGTTTAGCTAGCCTAACTTCATTATTAATTTTACTAGTTTGATTGCTTTCTTACACTCCTTGTTACAGTTTTTTATACTCCCTAAAGGCCCTTTCCGTTCCCGTCTGCCTTAAAGGTTTTAAATGCCTTTTTCTTCCTTTCCATTTGCCTCTTTACATCAGAATTCAGCCACATGGGCGCGGATTTATTTTTTTTACATTTATTTCCCAAGGGTATAATTTAGATGTGAACTGGCTTAAAATCCCCTTGAACACAGTCCACTGTTCAGTACCTTTACCTGATAATACATTATCCCAGTTGACATTCTGAAGAGCTGCTTTTAACCTGGGAAAATTTGCCTTCCAAATGAAAGTCTTTGTTACCCAGCGCACTTTTCCTTTCGATAACAAAGTCCAAATGCCACTATTTCATGGTCACTATTCCCTAAGCCTCCAGTTACCTTTATATCTATAATGCGCTCCACAATGTTAGATATTACCAGATCCAACAGAGCTCCTTTTCTAGTAGGAACCCCAACCACCTGTGAGAGAAATTATCCTGCAGCAAATTCAGGAACTTATCACCTTTTTCTGTGATGGTCACTTGTCCTCCTCGCATTGCTACTGCCCCTGAGACTTGTACAATTTAGGCGTGAAACAGGAAACACATCAATGTATGGCCCTGCACATCGATCACAGCCATGATTAGAAATTGAGATTGTCCAGGGGGGTGGAATTGGGGTGCAGATAACTTCTAGTCTAATCTAATGAAATGAAAATAAAATGAAAACAGTCACATGTTGTTGTTATTGTTTATTATTCGTGCTATAAAGTAGGTCTGTTTGCCTATGGAAAAAGTTAATTTTAGGCCTGACATTATGAACCTGTGGTGCTAATACAGACATAGTGAACCCTGGGGCCATATTCTCCGTGTAACTGTATAAATATACATTCTGTGAATTGCCATTGTATCCAACAAGTATCAGAAGCTTCATTCATATAACAGTGAACAAGTTTTACATTGCTCTGGGCTTTGTGGTTATTGCCACTCGAAGGAAAATTCATTCTGTGCCAATATCCCCTGGGGCCACTTAACTTTGCCTTTAACTTAAAAGGAGAACTGTGGTCCTCCAAGTTTAAATGAAGGGCGGAATCCTTTAAAACGAGCCATCAACCACCTCTCTACGTGTCTCCACACCCAAGATATACAGAATGACTGACCAGAAAGGTAATGGGTGGGAGGATGACATGTGACATTCCTAAGGCTTCTGCTGCACAGTGCCGCCGGTGAGCACAGCCTAGACTCCCTCAGTTTTGTGCCTCCCCCTCCCTGCTGTGTAAAGTGAAGTCCCCACAGTGAAGGTAAGGGAATCTTTAGCTCTACTCTCCCACTTTGTGAAACCTGCAAATGGAGGGGCCATGGGTCCATGATGGGAGGGTCCTCTGAGTAGGAGGGACATGGGGGGGGCTTGCAAGAGAGGAGGCTGCAAGGGGAGGAGGAGACACAGGGCATGGACTGTCATCCATGACATGGTTTCAAGCAGGAAGTGCAGGGGACCTGGCGATGCTTCTGCCAAATCACACACAAAAATGTAACAAAACTATGCAAAATAACAATGACAATAAATTGCAAAAATTCTCAGGAGAGCAATTTCTGTCAATTTACCCAAGTCATTTTTTGGACAACTTTCCCCTTTAAGAAGAAAATAAAATAAAAAGCTCCCGTGTGGGTCACTGGCTGGTAGATACCATATAAACAAACACAAACTATTAAATTCAGTCGTTTATCGTGAATATCTACAGATGGGGGCAGTTGGCTCCCCGATAGGTAGTTTTGCAATTAGAAATACAGGTTTTATTTGCAAACTACTACAAAAAAAGAAAACATTCTCTGTAAATATTTGATATTTAATATACAAATATTGATATTATTGTACAACTACAACAGCAGGGTATTGTATGGGCAAAAGGTCATAATGGGATACTGCTAAGGGGCCCCTCAAGTAACTATTCACATGGCTATGTGATGAGCGGATCTTTAACAAAATGTCTTTGTTTTTCATAAGGAAGTGAGCAAGAATTTAGATTCTGGAATATCAGTTAAGGTGGAATACCTACATGTTGCCAATGCTTTTGATTCTGTACTGCATAGTTAATGATAAGTCTGTTGGCTTTGGAAAAAAAATTTGGTTGTTAGTTTGTGTACAGAGAGTGGTGGTCAATGGAGCTACATCTATGCGGCTAAAGTTCAAACGAGTGCCTCAGGGTTCTGTACTGGGGCTGCTTCTGTTAATACTGTTTATAAATGACTTAGAAGTGGGCATTGAGAACAAGGTCTCAGTGTTTTGCTGATGACACTAAACTATGCAGAGCTTTGGAAACTTCCAATGATGTGCAAGTGCTGAAGCAGACCTAGATAGATTATCAAATGGGCAGCAGAATGGCATGATGAGATTCAATGTTGATAAATGTGGGTGATGCATTTGGGGTTTAACAATCCTTGTGCCACCTACACTAAATAACTCTGTGCTAAGTGAATATGTTGGGGCTCTAGTAAATAACAACTTAGCTTTAGGAAACGCACAGGCTACAGCATAGCAAGAGGGGCACTGGGTAAAATGTTTCACTTTTAGCATGTCGAGCCATGAGGTAGCAGGTAAAATTCACCCTTTTTTTTTTTTGGTTTGTTTTCTTTTTAAATTTTACTAAAATGTTATTCTGTTTCTTACATCACACGCTAGCTAAGAAATAAACTGCAAAGAATACTTTCCTTTTTTGTATGAAGCAAAAGACTATCTCATTGTTGGTAAAGGAGCATTTAAATACACTGCACGGAATCCATGATCTGTGTTCAGAGGACGATTATGAGCTGTCACATGATTGGCTATTAGCAAGGCTGGCAGCTTAATGTAATGTATTGCATAACTTGCTGGATGTCACCCAGCTATGGTAGTTAATGGAGATGACCCTAGAAATTTATAAATCTCCCAGCAGCCACAGCAAAGGGAGATGTGAGACAAAGCTTTTTGTATCTTTTTGAATGTGCTCTGTCTATTGGGACAATGTTATCTGGGACTTTAGTTTTCCCTTTTACCATTAGCCCTTAAATGTTTATTATGTCAACCACAAAACATTCCATTTTTTCTGTAATTCAAAATGAATTTTAAATTCTATTTAAAAACGACTCGTTGATTAGAACTGATTTTTTCCAGCTAGGCCCCTGTAAAGTCAGTAAAATATTCCTTCTGTCTACCTGATCCCCTAATGTATATGTATAGGGATACTCATTTTCTTCACACAGGGATTCTACAACAAACACTACATCTCCCCAGAGTCAAATCCCAAAATCTATGCTAGGTTCACACAGTCTCCATTGTTCATATTACTGTCATTTTACCAGCTTTTTTATGGATGCTGCATGCAACATTTCCGTATTGGAAAGGCCAGTAACACTAACTATAAGATACAGGGTTATTCAATAAAAGTTCTTATTGTTTAAAATGGTGCTAATTTTGCCGGTCATTCAGTGCAGCGGAGGACAGCGGAGAGGTAAGTAAGAATTTGGGGAGCTTTTTGAAAAAAAAAAGATGCGGTTGGGGCTGGGGGACATGGGGAGAGCAGCATATTAAGGGGGATTGAAGCTAGGGGGAGGGATAGTAGAACGGAGGGAGAGGGGAGGGAAGAGGGAGGGAGAGGGAGGGGGAGGGAGGGGGGAGAAGGGCTGCAGTGCGCATGACAAATATCTACCTAGAGGCAAGATAGCAGCAGAGCCCTGCTATCCTCATGGTGGTTAGTTTTGGGACTTTGGGGGGGGTTTACCGGAGGAACCCTATGGAGCTGGATGTGAGGTAAGGATTAAAACTACACTATACATGGTGGGGCCATAGTTGGGGGGATTATGATTTTGGGGGTGAACATGCCCTTTAAAGAGCCACTTTGAGTCCGGGCTAGTCGAGTCTGTCAAAGACGTCTTGGTCAACCATCCTGTTCCCAAAACCCTTGATGAGTCCATCCAGCTGGCCTTCGAGTGGAAAGACGTCTCAGAGAACGACGTCAAGCTGCTCTCTAGCTGTTCGATTCCTCCTATATCTCTTCTGAGGAACCAATACAAGTTGGTTCATCCCGACTATCGGTGGAGGAAAAGAACCGGAGAAGGTCGGCTGGTCTTTGTCTGTATTGTGGGTTGAATAAGACACTTCGCCCACACCTGTCCCCATAAGAATCCGGGAAACTCCAGCACCTAGAGGGGTCAGAGGAATCTCCTCTAGGTGGTCAGGTTCTTCCTCAACTATCTATAAAGTATGTTACCTGCAAAAGTCTTATTTTTTCTCTTAACAAAATGACCCCAGGCTTTTGTAGATAGTGGGGCGGTTGGTGAATTTCATGGATATACTTTTGCCAAACCTTTTGAAAATCCCGGTAACTAAATGTACAAACCCATATATGTAAATACCATTGACATTCCCTTCTGCAAAAGGAAAGCATTTAAACCATCACTGCCGATGTAGTTTTAAAATTGGTGGTTATCTGCATTCCGAGGTTATCAAATTATTTGTCTTAGAACTTCCTACCACTCCTCTTATTTTGGGATGCCTTGGCTTAGGAAGCACAATCCACTTATCAATTGGTCTACTTGGTCAGCTTGAGTAGTGGGGTTCTTATTGTATTGATCTTAGTTTGTTTATTCAGTTGTGCTAATTATAAAAAGCGTATTCCTATCCTTTAGTATCAAAAAAAGTTTTTGGCAGATGTCTTCTCCCCAGAGGGTTCTGATGTTTTACCTCCTCACCAGACCATCACATTACTTTATCACATATTGAATCTCAACTGTCCATTGCAGACAAGCACTGGACAATCATCTAGATCCCCCTTGCCAACGGTGCACATCCTTCTGAAGTTTTAATGGTCTAACATTGTTAAAAGTTTTTTGTCATCAGCAACACCGAAACCTTGCTGACAATACCCACTTCCAAATCATTCATAAATAGATTTACTAGAAATACGAAGCGGCCCCAACACAGAACCCTGTGGCCCCCCACTTAGCACACTTAGTCCCTAATGAATGAAGCCGCCATTTACACAACTACTCTCTGCATCTATGCATTAACCCCACTTTTTCTTCCATGTACAAATGTGACTCCCCAGACCAAACACAACCATGTACATTAGTCTCTATGGGGGCCTGTATCAAAGCCTTTGCAAAATCCACGTAAACTACATCTACTGCTATGCCAGAGTCTAAATTTCTACTTACTTCTTCCCTCCTTAAGCCAAAGCAAGTTAGTTTGCAAATCTATTTTTCCTCCTAAAACTCCATGCTGGTTACTACTTAATATTATAATGTCAGTCCCGGAAACATACCTAAACATTTCCTTATTAACCTTCCAGGATCTTCCCCCACCACTAAAGTTAACTTACAGGCCTGTATTACCCCGGCTGTGGAAACGACTTTACCTTTTTGAATTGGCATAAACATCAAATCAGCCTTTTTTCCAATAAAGACACACCACCGGACCATGAGGGAACAGCAAAATAAGAAACAATGCCAGATAACTAAAACTGGAAACTTAAATGACTTACTCCCTAAAAGGCTGGGTACACAACGATGAGATTCTTTTCGGTCCGATCGACCGATAGTTCAGTGGTATCTGTCGTGGACCGAAATTATCGCATCTGAATGTGCCCATGTCCGATCGACCGTTCTTCCAAATCGGACGAAAGACGTCTGACAGGGTGGAAACTCGTCCGTCGTACGGTCCTCTATGGACCGCACGATCGGCCCCGGTGACTATCGGACGTGTCTGCTTTTGCTGCGACCCACGTCCTTCCTCCTGGCAGACCGTATGACCGGTCGGTCAGGGGAAAAATCGCTAGTGTGGGTTTACCTAGCTTTAAGCTAGTACACACAGTACGATTTCTGAAAACTGGACAGACAGGATCTGCAAGAATCAAATCGGCCTACTGGAAATTTTCAGTCTGTTCCCGACCCATCGTTCAGTGGAGCCGCGCACTCGTTCGGGAACAAAGGTACACACATAAGTATACAACTGAACTTAGCTTCCCTAAAGCTGGGTCACCCGATGAGATATTTCGGTCCGATCGACCGATAGTTCCAATTGTATCGGTCGATCGACCGAAATTATCAGCATCTGAATGTGCCCATAATCCGAATCGACTGTTCGTTCACCCAAATCGGACGAAAGGACATCGGACCGGGTGAAACCTCATCTGATCGTCCGGTCCCTCTATGGACCGCACGATCGGACAGTCGCGGTGACATCGGACGTGGTTGCTTTTGCTGCGACCGACAGTCCTTCCTCCTGGCCGACCGTTTCGAAAGTTCGAACGGTCGTCAGAGGAAAAATCGCAGGTTTGTACCTAGCTTTTTAAGCTAAGGTACACACCGGTAAAGACATATTTCTGAAAAATGACAGACAGGATCGTAAGATCCAATCGGCCGATGGAAATTTTCAGTCCTTTCCCGACCCAATGTCAGTGGCCGCGCACTCGTTCGGGAAACAAGGTACACCCAAAGGGATAAGCCCCCATACCGTCGGTGCCACATTCCAAGGTCCTCATCCATCTTCTTACTATTAATATACTTCAAAAAAAATTATAGGCTAGTGATGCTTTCTTCAGCTATCCTACTTCATTATTATTTTTAGCTATTTTGGATTGCTTTCTTAACAACACACTCCTTGTTACAGTTTTTATGACTCCTAAAGGCCCTTTTCCGTTCCCACCCTCTGTCTTCAAAGAGTTTTCAATCCTTTTTCTTCTTTCCATTTGCCCTCTTTACAATCAGAATTCAGCCACATGGGCGCGGATTTTATTCTTTTTTAACATTTATTTCCAAGGGTATAAATTTAGATTTGAAATGGCTTAAAATCCCCTTGAACCAGTCCACTTTCTGTTTCAGTCACCTTTACCTGATATACATTATCCCAGTTGAATCTGAAAGCTGCTTTTAACCTGGGAAAATTTGCTTTCCTGAAATTAAATGTCTTGTTACCCCGCGCAACTTTTCCCTTTCGATAACAAGTCCAAATCCACTCTTTCATGTCACTATTCCCTAAGCCTCCAGTTACCTTTATAATCTATAATGCGCTCCACAATGTTAGATATTACCGATCCACAGAGCTCTCGTTTCTAGTAGGAACATCAACCACCGTGAGAGAAAATTATCTGCATCAAATACAGGAACTTATCACCTTTTTTCCTTTTCTGTGACTGGTCACTTGTCCTCCTCGCATTGCTACTGCCCCTGAGACTTGTACAATGTGGCGTGCACAGGAAAACACAATCAATGTATGGCCTGCACTCGATCCGCCATGATTAGAAATTGAAGATTTGTCCATGGTGGGGTGGAAATTGGGGTGCAGATAACTTCTAGTCTAAATTCTAAGGTTAAATAAAATAAAATGAAAACAGTCACATGTTGTTGTTATTGTTTATATTCTTTTCTATAAGTGTCTGTTTGCCTATGGAAAAAGTTCTTTTAGCCTGACATTATGACCTGTGGTGCTAATACAGACCATAGTAACCCTGGGGCCTGATTCTTCCCCGTGTAAACTGTACAATATACTTCCGGTGAATTGCCATTGTATCCAACAAGTATCAGAGCTTCATTCAATATCATTGAACAGTTTACATTGCTCTGGCCTTTGTGGTTATTGGCCACCCTAAGAAAAATTCATTCTTTCAATATCCCCGTGGGGCCACGTACCTTTGCCCTTTTAACTTAAAGGAGAACTGTGGTCTCCAGTTTAAATGAAAGGGCGAATCCTTTAAAACGACCATCAACCACCTCTCTACTGCTCCACACCCAATATACAGAAATGACTGACCAGAAGGTACTGGGTGGGAGGAATGACACTGTACATTCCTCATGCTTCTGCTGCACAGTGCCGCCGGTTAGCACAGCCTCAGACTCCTCAAAAGTTTGTGGTGCCTCCCCCTCCCTGCTGTGTAAAGTGAAGATCCCCACAGTGAAGGTAAGGAATCTTTAGCTCTACTCGCCCACTATGTAAAAACCTGCAATGGAGGGGCCATGGGTCCTGAGTGGGATGGTCCATGAGTGGGAGGGACAAGTGGGGGCTTTGCAGAGGAGGAGTCTGCAAGGGGAGGAGGAGACACATGGGCAGATTGACTGTCATCCATTGACATGGTTTCAGAGCAGGATAGCAGGAAGTGCAGGCTCTGACCTGGCGCTTCTGCCACATCACACACACACGAAACAATGTAATCAAAACTATGCACAATAAACATGACAATAAATTGCAAAAATTCTCAGAGCCAATTTCTGTCAATTTACCCAAAAGTCCATTTTTGGACACGGTTCCCCTTTAGAAGAAATAAAATAAAAGCTCCTGTAGGTACTGGCTAGTAGATCTACCATATAAACCACCCAACAAACATTAAATTCGTCGTTTATTATCCGTGAATATCTACAGATTGGGGGCAGTTTGGCTCCCCGATAGGTAGTTTGCAATTAAAATACAGGTTTTATTTGCAAACTACTACAAAAAAAAGAAAAACATTCTCGTAAATATTTGATCTTTAATATCAAAATAATGATTATTATTGGACAACTACAACAGCATGGTAAATTGTATGGGCAAAAGGTCAATAATTGGACGACGCTACGGGGGCCCCTCACGTAACTATGCACATGGCTATGTGTGAGCGTATCTTTATTAAACAAAATGTCTTGTTTTTCATAAGGAAGTGTAGCAAGGATTTAGATCTGGAATATCAGTTAAGGGTGGAATACCTACATGTTGCCAATTCTTTGATTCTGTACTGCATAGGTAAGATGAAAGGCCTGTTTGGCTTTGATAAAAAAATTTGGTTTGTTAGTTTGTGTCCTAGGGTGGTGTTAATGGAGCTACATCTATTGGGCTAAAGTTCTAATCGGAGTGCCTCAGGGTTCTGTACTGACATGCCCTTTAAATAGGATTCACATTGGTTGGGACCGTGGATGTTTGGACCTAACAAAAATGAAGTGTTCAGGTTGTGACTGTAACGTGTGTCCCTTTTCTCTTAAGGACTTGATCTGTAAGGACCCCATAGAAAAGGGACATTGAAAACAAGGACAATTAAACAGGTTTTGTGCGTCACTGACTGTTGTGGTGTATATAGAGAGGACAGTTTGGTCGAGGTACCATGCAATGTGCATCCTGCCACATGTATAGGAAAACCTGGAGCGACGTTTGGGGAACCTTGTTAACATGTGTAGGTGTGAGTGGGTTGCCCGTTTGTGAAAGCTGAGGTGGAGGTCTAAGGGGCAGCTTGCAGAATTGCGGGGATTGGCAGAACTGGGGGGTTCTCTGGCACTGGCTGGGGCCGTATAGAGGTGGGTGGAAGTTGGACAGGGAAAGGTTGAGGGGGGGAGGTAGTTTTTTTATTAGGGTTCTAGGGGAAGTGGGGGAATGGAGGGTATGTGTGGCGGTCTTCCCAAATTGTCCACTCCAAACAGATTCTGCCGCCTGGGTTAATGAAGTGGAGGTGGACATCTCTGAATGAGCGTGTATGCAGGGGGATAGCCTTGAGTCCCGCCGGGGACTGCCATCTCAGTCGACAAAGGATGAGGAACGAAGGATCAGGAATGCAAGGCAGGTGGTAGTGGTAGGGACTCCATAAGATGGGGGGAGGTAGGAAGATTAGGGTAATCTGCCACCCAAGACCCTACAGCTGTGAACTATGGTGTTGCCTGCCTGGGTTGGGTTCGGCATGTGGTGGAGCGTGTGTGTAGACAGATTATTGGGGTGTTGGGCAAGGTGTGACGGCGGTATTGGTTCACATTGGGTGCCAATGACAAAGTTAGAGGAGGAGGTGAGGTCCTTAAACATGATTTCCGAGGGAGCTGGCGCCCAAGTTAAAAGCAAGGACCGCCAGGGTAGTGGTTTCAGAAATACTACCGCAGCCACGTGGCTAAGCCAGGGAGACCGCACGCATTATGCTCCTCAGCTCCCGCTAAGAGAGTGTGTAAGGAAGAAGGTTTGGGTTTATGAGAACTGGGCAGACTTGGCTGTCGGGACAGGCTCTTTAGTAGGACGGGTTGCACCTCACTGATGGCGGTGCAGCTGGTTTAGGGGAGAAGATGGCTTGAGGGTTGGAGATTTTAAACTAGGTTGGGGGGAGGGTATTAGCAGTCTCAATGGAATAGATAGCCCAGGAGGAAAGCAGGGTGTAGATAGGCCATGGGTGGGGGGAAAGGGGGTGGGGCTACATAGGGGATAGGGAAGGCATGTGTATTAAAATGTACAAATAAATTACGGATCATAATCTAAAAATATGTTTGCAAATGCGAGAAGCTGGCTGACAAAATGGGTGAATTGGAAATTATGGCATTGAATGAAAAATATGATGTAATAGGTATAGCAGAACGTGTTGAACAGTTCTCTCACGACTGGGCTGCAAATTTAGAAGGATAGCCTTGTTTAGGCGGACAGAGAAAAAAGGAAAGGGGAGGAGTATGTGTTTATGTTAAAAAGAATTGAAGCCAAATTTAAAAGAGAGAGATAACTGGCGATATGGATGTAAAGTGAGGCAATATGGGTGGAATCAGGCAACATGAAAGGGGTAATGCATTGTTGGTGTCTGCTATAAGCCGCCAAATGCTAAAAGAGAGAGGTGAGTCAAATTCATATGCAGTTGGCAAGGGCTGCAAGTTGGGGCGCATGCTCATTATGGGGGACTTTAATTACCTTGACATTGATTGGTGTAGTGGAACTGCCATCACAGAAAAAGGCAATGAGTTCCTGAATTTGCTGCAGGTAATTTTCTCTCACAGGTGGTTAAGGTTCCTACTAGAAAAGGAGCTCTGTTGGATCTCGGTAATATCTAACATCGTGGAGCGCATTATAGATATAAAGGTAACTGGGGCTTAGGGAATAGTGACCATGAAATAGTGGCGTTTGGACTTGTTCGAAAGAAAAGTTGGCTGGGTTAACGAAGACTTTTAATTTCGGGAAGGCAAATTTTTCCAGGTTAAAAACAGCTCTTCAGAATGTCAACTGGGATAATGTATCAGGAAAGGTACTGAACAGAAGTGGACTGTGTTTAAGGGGATTTTAAGCCCGTTCACATCTAATTTATACCCTTGGGAAATAAATGTAAAAAAAATAAATCCGCGCCATGTGCTGAATTCTGATGTAAGAGGCAAATGGAAAGGAAAGAAGAAAAAGGCATTTAAAACCTTTAGGGCAGAGGAACGGAAAGGGCCTTTAGGGATTATAAAAACTGTAACAAGGAGTGTAAGAAAGCAATGAAACTAGCTAAAATTAATATAAGTTGGGGTAGCTGAACAAAGCATCACTAACCCTAAATTTTTTTAAAGTATTTAATAGTAGAAGATGAGGACTGAGAATGTGACCATAAGTTAGTTACAGGGGATGGCGATAAAGCAAATGTCTATCTCCGTAATACTCGAGTATAAACCGAGTTTTTCAGGCTGTAAAATCAGCCTGAAAACTTGAACTCGGTTATACTCGAGTCACTACTTCTTCTTTACCTCTCCGGCAGCCGCACATCATTCTCTGTTGGCGCGCTGGCCGAGTCACTGCCCGGCGCTCCAATAGTGACGTCAGCCGGGCGCCCAGGACAGGAATTAGCGCGCGGCTGCCGGAATGCTTACCTGATCGCGGAATGCTGACATCAATGCTGTGGCTGTCAATTCAATGCTGACTTTTCAATTGCTGGCACATATACTGGATGCACAGGGTACAAACTGAACGGGGTGGGAGGGTGAGGGTGGCATTCAGGTGTTTGGAAACTACCAGCATGCTTTATTAGCTGGGAGTTGTAGTTTCCAAACATCTTGAATGCCAAGTTTCTACCTCGTTTATACTCCGAGTCAACCACTTTTATTAGATTTTTTTAAGGTGAAATTGGGAACCTCGGTTTATACTCGGGTCAGTTTATACTCGAGTATATACGGTATATACACTATAGAAGATCCAAGTACAGATATCATGAGTTGGAAATTGGGGACAAGGTGGGTAAATACCCCGTTAACAGCCAAAAGGTCACGTAAGACGTAACCTCAGGGACAAGCTATCCAAAAGTCACTATGTCGAAACATCTAAAAAAAGGGAGACCTGGTTAAACCGCACTCCTATTAGTGGCAATAGGAGATGCAGGAAATGTGCATGTTGTGACTTTATGGATGACAAGAGGGATAGTGTGACATATCCCAGTGTAGTGTGTACAAAATCAAGGAGCTAATCACATGCCAGACTTCGAGGTGGTATACTTGGTTACCTGTGAGTGCGGGTCCTAGTATATAGGGAAACACGCAGGAATTGGTGTTTACGGATAGGAGAACACTTGAGCATTAGGAAGGGGATATACAGCGAAGCAGTGTTGCCAAAAATTTGGTAGAGGTCCATAAAGCAAAACCCCGAATGTGAAGTTTATGGGAATACAAACGTATGTTTGGATATTAGAGGTGGCAACTTAGATAAGAAGCTGCTACAAGTGGAAACATGGAAACATAGTAACATAGTAATTAAGTTGAATAAAGACCTGCATCCATTAAGTCCAACCTATTCACCCTCATTTTTTTTTTTTTAACCCTACTGTCAGGAAAGGGTGTAGTGACTGGTAAGAATGGGTTAACATTGGTATTATTTCTTAGGCACCAATAAAATACCATTCACCCTGGAACATTATTGTTTATACTACGATAGTGAAGCATGGAACCAGGTCTCCTTTTCTAGAAAAGTGGGGCCGAACCGTGCATCTGGAATTCTCTACAGCTAGGGTCTGGTTGGTACTAAGAGGTCATCTTAAGGACAGTCATACATGTAAAATAAAGTATTTCGTATTGGAGTTGTAAGATAGAAAAACCAATATATATGTAGGAATGGAACAGAAGGCCCTGCAATATGATACCCAACATGGAGCCCTTATTCCCTTGCCAAGGCGAGTTATTAATATCGGGAAATATGGATTATAAACAGGTCATATTTGGTATTGGAGGAATTGATAATTAATACTGGAAGGAATATGTGGTCAATATCTCAATACAATGTACATAACATTTAAATGGATCTGTCTAACTGAGGGTGAATGAGTGCTTTTGGCTAGTCGTAAATCTGGACTTGCTAGACACTCCCACCTCATGCAATAACCAGGAGGAGGGGGTGTTTCATCAAATAGTTTAAAAAGCCTGGTAGCCCAAATATGTTGTTCATTAGTTATATGTGGTTGAATGGAGTGTGCAGTGTAAATGCTAATTAGCTCTGTGACTGCTTGTGAAGGACTGATGCTAATAACCATTAGTTGCTGGGTGAATGGTGTAGTGTACCATTTAGCTGCAGGACAGGGGTGTGCATAGTCAGTGAGAGTCAAGAGTGGGTTTTTGGGGCGTCTTTAAGGCCGTAACTTAAAGTGGTGGAGCGAATACCGATTAATTAGTCAGATCATGTGCCCAGCGAACTGGCGTTCGTGACACCTACCTAACAGTTGGTCCAGAGGAAGGCAAAAAAAAAACAGCTAAAAGGGGGGAAAAATTCCTTCCTGACTCCAAACGGCAATCGAAAAGTATCCCTGGATCAAACCAGATCTAGATGCATTAATACCAGTAATTCTCAATATTTTTTAGTTTTAGAAACTTATCCAGGCCTTTTTTAAAGCTATTCAATGAACTTGCCATTACCACATCTGTGGAAGACAGTTCCACAGTTTCAATGTTCTCACTGTTAAAGAAACTCTTCCTAACCTGAAGATGAAACTTCTTTTCTTCCAACCTTAAAGGATGTCCACGAGTCCTCTGATATGACCTATTAGTAAACAATGCACCAGAGAGTTCATTGTATGGGCCATTAATATATTGTATAGGATATCATGTCCCCACGCAAACATCGCTTCTCCAATGTAAACAGCCCTAACTTGTCTAATCTGCCTGCATATTAAGCCCCTCCATTCCCCTTATTAATTTAGTTGCCCTTCTCTGAACTGATCAATTCCAAGATGTCTTTTTGTATATGGGATTCCAAAACTGCACCAGCATATTCCAAATGAGGCCTTACCAGTGCCTTGTAAAGAG
This sequence comes from Hymenochirus boettgeri, assembly GCA_019447015.1. NCBI lineage: Eukaryota > Metazoa > Chordata > Amphibia > Anura > Pipidae > Hymenochirus > Hymenochirus boettgeri. The sequence continues at coordinate 57,331,496 of CM033476.1, forward strand.
GGAGAATGATATTTTTTGATTCTATTCCCCTTTTTATACAATACAATATCTTGCTAGCTCTAGCCATTGCTACTGGCATGTTTGCTATAGCTAGTCTGATCTACCAGAACCCCCAAATCTTTTTCATTAAAGATGCACTTAACACCGAGTTATTTGTGGTGTGGGTAGCACAGGGATTATTAAATCCCAAATGCATCAACTTACATTTAATCAACATTGAATCTCATCTGCCATTCTGCTGCCCATTTTGATATCTATCTAGGTCTGCTTGCAGCACTTACATCATTGGAAGTTTCCAAAGCTCTGCACAGTTTGTAGTGTCATCAGCAAACACTGAGACCTTGCTCTCAATGCCCCCTTCTAAGTCATTTATAACAGATTAAAAAGAAGCGGCCCCAGTACAGAACCCTGAGGCACTCCGCTTAGAACTTTAGCCCCAATAGATGTAGTCCATTAACCACCACTCTCTGTTTGCGGTCCAATAAACCAGTTCTCTATCCATGAAAAAATGTTTTCTTCAAGGCCAACAATCCTCAGTTTATACATTAGTCGCCTATGTGGCTTTGCAAAATCCAAATATACCACATCCACTGCGTGCCTGAATCTAACTTCTTACTCACTCCTTCATAAAAACCAATTAATTGTCTGGCATGATCTATTTCTCATAAATCCATGCTGACTACTACTAATAAGATGATCTCTGGAGACAAAGTCAAGGATTGATCCCTTAGCAAAGTTTCCATACCTTCCCTACCACTGATGTTAGGCTTACAGGTCTATAGTTTCCAGGCTTATTAATATTGGTATTACATTTGCTTTTTTGCAATCCAGCGGCACAATCCCCAGACATAAGCGAATCTGAAAAGATGAGAAACAGTGGTCTAGATAGAAATGAACTAAGCTCTTTTAAAATCCGAGCATGCAATCCATCTGGTCCTGGCACTTTATTGATTAAACTTCGTCTAATTGTTCCCGTACATATCCTCTGTTAGCCAATGTGAAAATCTTCATTTCTTCCTGCAAATTATTAACTCCCTACGTAAGGACAAGGATTCTCAACAGTAAAAACCGATGTAAAAAAACGGTTTAGCAGATTAGCCTTTTCGGTTCCTCTACAACCACCTCAGCTCCATTATTTAATGGTCCCACATTCTCAGTCTCATCTTTTTACCATTATATACTTAAAAAACATTTTGGGGGCGGAGCCTGACCGCTGAACAGTGGCCGCAGATCACTAGAGCTCCGACTCAACCCCGGTGTAATATCAGCAAACGCAAGCACTCAAAGGCACCAAACCCTAAAATCATCCCAACAACACCAAGATGGGGAAGAGAGGGGACCTAGAAACTTTGTCAAAAGACAGGACCCCCAGGCCGCCGCACCTCCGGCCCTAACAAATGGCGGCAACTCCGGAGCCTCGGACCCGATAACAAGGCGTGACCTGGACACCCTATACAAACTTAGAAAAGTTAACGCAGAGGCACACCATAGAACGGTGAACGGGTGAAGCAAGAGGTTAGTGCCCTGGGGGACGGGTCGCGGCCCTAGAATCGTCTCATGGAGACACAGCTAGATATTGCGCCCAAGTGGAGACGGAAATAGAGCACAACTGACTGCCCTAAATCCCAACAGGAGGATGCTGAAAACAGTTCCCGAAGGAACACATATAAGATACGGGGAGTCACAGAGGAATTACTGATCTCCAACACCACCTCCCCATATTATTCACAAACCTCTTGCCAAATGTCCCCAGAAAACCTTCCACATGGATAGGGCCCATCGGGCCACTCCGACAAGAACCCAGGAAGACCCACCCAGAGACATTATTGTCTGACTACACTACTACGCCACAAAAGATCTAATACTACAGGCAGCCCGAAACATGACTGACCTCAAATAGATGGCCACCCGATCCAAATTTACCAGGACTTAGCACACAAACATTGGCAAAAAGGAGGGCCCTCAAACCCATCCCCACCAACTTAACTCAGCCAAAAAGTATCGCTGGGGTTCCCCTTAGGCTAACCAAACCCACATGGGCAAAACACTTTCCATAGAGGACCCACGCGATGGATACTCTCTGCTGAAAAGACTAGGCCTAGAAACCCCCCCCACCAGACCACTCCGAGAACAAGTGGACCGCATAACCCCCCAGAAGACTCATGGTCCGTCCAAAGGGGAACGCACAGATACTACCCTAAAAATTACAAAAAGACGGATAAAAACAAAACAATATCTACAAAAATCTACAACCCTATGGACCAGACCAGACCACCCCAACAAAAAACCGTCTTAACCAAAACTACAACCCCCCCAAGACTAAAACCTCAGACAACATAAGAAAACTGGGGACTACCAACCCCTTCCCTTATAAGTGGGAAAACAATAAACAAGGACAACATCTAAGACAAAAACAAAACAATATCTCAAAAACCTACAACCCTATGGATCCAGACCAGGACTACCCCAACAAAACCGCCCTCACAAAAAAACTACAACCTCCCCAAGGACTAAACCTCAGACAACACAAGAAAACCGGGGACAATCAACCCCTTCCCCACAAGTGGGAAAAACAATAAACAAGACAACATCTAAGACAAAAACAAAACAATATCTACAAAACCATAACCCTATGGATCCAGACCAGGACCACCCCAACGAAAAAACCAAAACAACAGTCCAAGAAGTCGAGATATAAAGCAACAAAAGAAAACCATACATAACCACCTCAAAAAACCTGAACGACCAATAAGAAACACAGCAAATAACATCACAAAATTTAAAAACATAACATATACAAAAAGGGACACAAAAACAACGAATCCTGAAGCTAAGTAAGATCACCCCCGACCAACCCAAACGAAACAAAACCAACTTATAAACTACAAACCTAAAATCAAATGCATCAGGAATACCCAACGAAAATAAACTCATATAGCTACAATACCGAACTTATAAAAAACAAGAAGCACCAAAAGACTCAACACCATACGGACCCAAAATAATGTATCCCTAATCTCTACAACCCGCCAACGAGATATCCAAACCACTTCACTACGCAAAGAAAAAAACCACTACCCTGAGAATACCCCTACCAGAAAGGTAAACTATGAACAACCCTGGAACATGGACCTCTTCAAAAACACACCAGCTGAACTCAGCAAAACCCACTACCACACAAAGGACCTCAGCAAACACCGAAAAGAAATGGACTAATCAATACAACTCAGGACACTTTAAAACCCTCACATCAACCACAACAACCAATACTGGAACCCAAAATGAGGACCAAAAAACCCTGGCTCTAAAAACAACACATCAACAAAATGGAAAAAACTATATATCAACAATAAAACAGGACATCCCCCAATCAAATCTTATTTAGCTCAAAAACACCCTCCCCCCCACCATATCTGATCAGCCAATGATCCTTCCCACCATCGACCTAGCCTTAAAAAATTATACCGAGACAACAGGAGACCGATCCTAACCCACACCAACTCTACGACCCTAGTTCAACTAGACTCCCACCCACCAAATTCGGTGAAACTTCACCGATATTTGCCTTATTGTGGGAATTACCCCACCCGTTACATCAAAATGTTATATTTACTTGTTTATTAATACCTGGCTTTCCCTCCGCGACTCCTCATCTGATGCAGAGACATCTACTTGGGCACACACCGACTCCTCCTCAATCATAATATGGACAAGGTAATTATCCTAACAGATTGACAATGAGCAGAGAGATCACACTCGCACACAAAAAACCCTCAAACCATGACAAACCAACTCTCAAAATAATCACACATAACGCCAAAGGTTTATACGAACCAATAAAAAGGGAAATAGCAATGCAGTTACTCGAGAGAGAGAGAGGCGATATCATCTTTGTCCAGAGGAAACAAATTTTGTGAAAGGAGCAGAACCTTTCCTCCCAGAAAAAATTTACCAACACATTATTTCTCCTCTGCCCTGGTCAAGAAAGTGGCAATACTTATACACAAAGAACACCCTTTTACAATGAAACGTTGTGATAGAGACCCAGAGGGCACTATTTAATAATACAAGGCTTGTAGACTCCAAACTCTACACATTAGAAACATATACGCCCCCAACACAAAACAAGCACTATTTACAAAATCCTAGAAGAAAAACTTTGAGTCTTAACCCTAGGTACTCTGATCTTAGAGGTGACTTAACACAGCTCTGGACTCGAGGGGGACAGATCATGGTCTCCTCTCTGGCCAGGCCGGCCGCCCATCCCAAATCCCTTCGTTCTTTACTCCAAACACTTAACTTATGGGACGCGTGGAGGTTACAACACCCCAAGTCAAAAGACAATCACATCTTCTTCTCACCCTCACAAAACACACACCAGGATAGATTATATATTTATAAATTCACAATTAATCCCTTTTCTACACGACACAGATATTGGACCCATCTCGTGGTCGATCATTCCCATGTCTCAGTAGACCCCTCCTATAACAACCCCCCACATACAATACCAATGGAGAAGAAGAAGCGCTACCTTTAAACAAAGAAGCCTTAACAAAATCGAACAGCTATAAAACTATACTTTCAAGAAACACACAACCCTGAAACACCAACCACAATCATTTGGCGGCACACAAAACAGTCATAAGAGGCAAACTCATCCAACTATCCTCTCAAGCCAAAAAAACAACACAAACATATCACTACGAAACTTCTCTCACAACTCAGATCAACAGAACAAACTTACCTTCTCAACGCTCCCAAAACTAATCTCGATACCCTCAACGCGCCAAGAAACAAATTAAACAACCACCTACATTTCACGCTAGAGAAAGCACTAAAATTTACACAGCTCAAATATTATGAAAAAGGGAACAAACCAGAAACTATGTGCGCATCTATTCGTGTGGAGTAGATGTGTTATTTTGGTGATTCCCCTGTCTCTCCAGGCCGACCACCCCTGGTCCATTGTGGGGGGGAGAAAGTTTGGGTTGTAGAAGATGGGTGTAAGTGGAGAGTATGGGTTTGTGAGTTTGTATAGTGAGATTGTGTGTTGCCAGGTGTGTAGTGTATATTTTATGTATGGGTTAGGGTGTTTTAAATGTTGTGTTGGGAATTGCCATAGGATGATATCCAGTGGGATATCTGTGATGAGTTGGTAGTCCAGTTTTACCCATCTGTTTTTGTTGGGTGAGTCGAGCCATTGTAGGGTTTGGGCTATCCTGGCTGCCAAGTGGTAATGATGGAGAGAGGGGAGGGCTGCTCCGCCCATTCTTCTTGGTCGTAACATAGATATTTGGTTGATTCTGGCCCTTTTGTTTGACCATATGAATTTGGCATGCTTTGAGATCTATTTTTTTTTATTTCTATTGGAAGAGCTCTGAAAAGGTATAAGAGCTTGGGTAAAAGGGTTATTTTGACCGCGTGAATTCGGCCGAATAGGGAGAGTTTGTAGGGGGTCCATTTCTGGAGGAGAGTTTTCAGTAGTTTGAAGGTTGGTGTGTAGTTTGCTGTGTATGTTTCTGCTGGGGTTTGGCATAAGTGGGTTCCTAAATATGGTAATGGTTTTTCTGTCCATGTTAGATCAAAATTTAGTTCAATAAGTTTTCTAGCCTGGTGTGGTATAGCTATTTGTTTGGCTGTTGTTTTTGTGGGGTTGAATTTGAATCCGGATGCTTCACTGAATTGTGATAGTTGATTGTAGAGATGAGGGAGTGAGGTTAGCGGGTTGCTTCGAGTGAAAAGGGTGTCGTCTGCGAATAATGTTATTTTGAATTCTGAGGAACCTATTTGTATACCAGTTATGTGTTGGTTAAGTCTTATATGTTGTGCGAGGGGTTCTATGCAGAGTGAGAACAGTAGTGGAGATAGGGGACAGCCCTGCCTTGTTCCGTTTAATATTGGGATCTCCTCCGATATAAATCCCATGTTGTTTACTTTGGCTAGTGGTTGTGAGTATAGGGCTGATATTAATGATAAAAATTTGGGGAGGAATTGGAAGGATTTCAATACTTCTTGTAGGTAGCTCCAGTCTATGTGATCAAATGCCTTCTCGGCATCAAGTGCCAGGAAGGCAGATGGGAGATTGTTTGTATGGGCTATGTTGAGGTAAGTTTGTTCTGCTGTCATGAGTTGTGAGAGAAGTTTCATAGTGATATGTTTGTGTTGTTTTTTGGCTTGAGAGGATAGTTGGATGAGTTTGCCTCTTATGACTGTTTTGTGTGCCGCCCAAATGATTGTGGTTGGTGTTTCAGGGTTGTTGTTTTCTTGAAAGTATAGTTTTATAGCTGTGTCGATTTTGTTAAGGGCTTCTTTGTTTAAAGGTAGCGCTTCATTCATTCTCCATTGGTATTGATATGTGGGGGGTTGTTATAGGAGGAGGTCTACTGAGACATGGGAATGATCGGACCACGAGATGGGTCCAATATCTGTGTCGTGTAGAAAAGGGATTAATTGTGAATTTATAAATATATAATCTATCCTGGTGTGTGTTTTGTGAGGGTGAGAGAAGAATGTGTATTGTCTTGACTTGGGGTGTTGTAACCTCCAGGCGTCCCATAAGTTAAGTGTTTTGAGTAAAGAACGAAGGGATTTGGATGGGGCGGCCGGCCTGGCCAGAGAGGAGACCGATGATCTGTCCGCCCTCGAGTCCAGAGCTGTGTTAAAGTCACCTGCTAAGATCAGAGTACCTAGGTTAAGACTCAGAAGTTTTTCTTCTAGGATTTTGTAAAATAGTGCTTGTTTTGTGTTGGGGGCGTATATGTTTGCTAATGTGTAGAGTTTGGAGTCTAGCAAGCCTTGTATTATTAAATAGTGCCCTTCTGGGTCTCTATCACAACGTGTCATTGTAAAAGGTGTTCTTTTGTGTATAAGTATTGCCACTTTCTTGACCAGGGCAGAGGAGAAATAATGTGTTGTAAATTTTTTGCTGGGGAGGAAAGGTTCTGCTCCTTTCACAAAATTTGTTTCCTGGACAAAGATGATATCGCCTCTCTCTCTCTCGTAGTACTGCATTGCTATTCGCCTTTTTATTGGTTCGTATAAACCTTTGGCGTTATGTGTGAGTATTTTGAGAGTTGGTTTGGTCATGGTTTGAGGGTTTTTTGTGTGCGAGTGTGATCTCCTCTGCTCATTGTCAATCTGTTAGGAGTAATTACCTTGTCCATATTATGGATTGAGGAGGAGTCGGTGTGTGCCCAAGTAGATGTCTCTGCATCAGATGAGGAGTCGCGGAGGGAAAGCCAGGTATTAATAAACAGTAAATATTTAAACAGTAAATATAACATTTTGATGTAACGGGTGGGGGTAATTCCCACAATAAGGCAAATATCGGTGAAGTTTCACCGTAATTTGGTGGGGTGGGAGTCTAGTTGAACTAGGGTCGTAGAGTTGGTGTGGGTTAGGATCGGTCTCCTGTTGTCTCGGTATAATTTTTAAGGCTAGGTCAGATGGTGGGAAGGATCATTGGGCTGATCAGAATATGGTGGGGGAGGGTGTTTTTGAGCTAAAGTAAGATTTGATTGGGGGATGTCCTGTTTTATTGTTGATATATAGTTTTTCCATTTTGTTGATGTGTTGTTTTTAGAGCCAGGGTTTTTTGGTCCTCATTTTGGGTTCCAGTATTGGTTGTTGTGGTTGATGTGAGGGTTTTAAAGTAGTCCTGAGTTGTAGTTGATTAGTCCATTTCTTTTCGGTGTTTGCTGAGGTCCTTTGTGTGGTAGTGGGTTTTGCTGAGTTCAGCTGGTGTGTTGTTGAAGAGGTCCATGTTCCAGGGTTGTTCATAGTTTACCTTTCTGGTAGGGGTATTCTCAGGGTAGTGGGTTTTTCTGTTGCGTAGTGAAGTGGTTTGGATATCTCAGGTTGCGGGTTGTAGAGATTAGGGATACATTATTTTTGGGTCCGTATGGATGTTGAGTCTTTTGGTGCTTCTTGTTTTTTATAAGTTCGGTATTGTAGCTATATGAGTTTATTTTCGTTGGGGGTATTCCTGATGCATTTGGATTTTAGGTTTGTAGTTTATAAGTTGGTTTTGTTTCGTTTGGGTTTGTTCCGGGGGTGATCTTACTTTAGCTTCAGGATTCGTTGTTTTTGTGTGTCCCTTTTTGTATATAGTTATTGTTTTTAAATTTTGTGATGTTTATTTGCTGTGTTTCTTTATTGGTCGTTCAGGTTTTTTGAGGTGGTTATGTATGGTTTTCTTTTGTTGCTTTATATCTCGACGTTCTTGGGACTGTTGTTTTGGTTTTGTTTCGTTGGGGGTGGTCCTGGTCTGGATCCATAGGGTTATAGGTTTTGTAGATATTGTTTTGTTTTTGTCTTAGATGTTGTCTTTGTTTATTGTTTTTCCCACTTGTGGGGAAGGGGTTGATTGTCCCCGGTTTTCTTGTGTTGTCTGAGGTTTTAGTCCTTGGGGAGGTTGTAGTTTTTGTTGAGGCGGTTTTTGTTGGGGGTAGTCCTGGTCTGGATCCATAGGGTTGTAGGTTTTGTAGATATTGTTTTGTTTTTGTCTTAGATGTTGTCCTTGTTTATTGTTTTTCCCACTTATAAGGGAAGGGGTTGGTAGTCCCCAGTTTTCTTATGTTGTCTGAGGTTTTAGTCCTTGGGGGGGTTGTAGTTTTGGTTAAGACGGTTTTTGTTGGGGGTGGTCCTGGTCTGGGTCCATAGGGTTGTAGATTTTGTAGATATTGTTTTGTTTTTATCCGTCTTTTTGTAATTTTTAGGGTGAGTATCTGTTGCGTTCCCCTGTTGGACGGGACCATGAGTCTTCTGGGGGGTTGATGCGGTCCACCTTGTTCTCGGAGTGGTCTGGTGGGGGGGGGGTTCTAGGCCTAGTCTTTTCAGCAGAGAGTATCCATCGCGTGGGTCCTCTATGGAAAGTGTTTTGCCCATGTGGGTTTTGGTTAGCCTGAAGGGGAAACCCCAGCGATACTTTTTGGCTGAGTTAAGTTGGTGGAGGATGGGTTTGAGGGCCCTCCTTTTTGCCAATGTTTGTGGTGCTAAGTCCTGGTAAATTTGGATCGGGTGGCCATCTATTTTGAGGTCAGTCATGTTTCGGGCTGCCTGTAGTATTAGATCTTTTGTGGCGTAGTAGTGTAGTCAGACAATAATGTCTCTGGGTGGGTCTTCCTGGCGGTTCCTTTGTCGGAGTGCCCGATGGGCCCTATCCATGTGGAAGCGTTCTTCGGGGACATTTGGCAAGAGGTTTGTGAATAATATGGGGAGGTGGTGTTGGAGATCAGTAATATCCTCTGTGACTCCCCGTATTCTTATATTGTTCCTTCGGGAACTGTTTTCAGCATCCTCCTGTTGGGATTGTAGGGCAGTCAGTTGTGCTCTTATGTCCGTCTCCACTTGGGCGCAATATCTAGCTGTGTCTCCATGAGACGATTCTAGGGCCGCGACCCGGTCCCCCAGGGCACTAACCTCTTGCTTCACCTCGTTCACCGTTCTATGGTGTGCCTCTGCGATTAACTTTTCTAAGTTTGCGTATAGGGTGTCCAGGTCACGCCTTGTTATCGGGTCCGGAGGCTCCGGAGTTGTCGCCATTTTGTTAGGGCCGGGAGGTGCGGCGGCCTGGGGGTCCTGTCTTTTGACAAAGTTCGATAGGTCCCCTCTCTTCCCCATCTTGGTGTTGTTGGGGATTGATTTTAGGGTTTGGTGCCTTTGAGTGCTTGCGTTTGCTGATAATTACACCGGGGTTGAGTCGGAGCTCTAGTGATCTGCGGCCATCTTGTTCAGCGGTCAGGCTCCGCCCCCAAAATGTTTTTTAAGTATATAAATGGTAAAAAGATGAGGACTGAGAATGTGGGACCATTAAATAATGGAGCTGAGGTGGTTGTAGAGGAAACCGAAAAGGCTAATCTGCTAAACCGTTTTTTTACATCGGTTTTTACTGTTGAGAATCCTTGTCCTTACAGTAGGGATTGTAATAATTTGCAGGGAAGAAATGAAGAGTTTTCACATTGGCTAACAGAGGATATGGTACGGGAACAATTAGACGAAGTTAATATCAATAAAGTGCCAGGACCAGATGGATTGCATGCTCGGATTTTAAAAGAGCTTAGTTCAGTTCTATCTAGACCACTGTTTCTCATCTTTTCAGATTCGCTTATGTCTGGGGATGTGCCGCTGGATTGCAAAAAAGCAAATGTAATACCAATATTTAATAAGCCTGGAAACTATAGACCTGTAAGCCTAACATCAGTGGTAGGGAAGGTGATGGAAACTTTGCTAAGGGATCAAATCCTTGACTTTGTCTCCAGAGATCATCTTATTAGTAGTAGTCAGCATGGATTTATGAGAAATAGATCATGCCAGACAAATTTAATTGGTTTTTATGAAGGAGTGAGTAAGAAGTTAGATTCAGGCACAGCAGTGGATGTGGTATATTTGGATTTTGCAAAAGCCACATAGGCGACTAATGTATAAACTGAGGACTGTTGGCCTTGAAGAAAACATTTGTTCATGGATAGAGAACTGGTTATTGGACCGCAAACAGAGAGTGGTGGTTAATGGAGCTACATCTATGTGGGCTAAAGTTCTAAGCGGAGTGCCTCAGGGTTCTGTACTGGGGCCGCTTCTGTTTAATCTGTTTATAAATGACTTAGAAGGGGGCATTGAGAGCAAGGTCTCAGTGTTTGCTGATGACACTAAACTGTGCAGAGCTTTGGAAACTTCCAATGATGTGCAAGTGCTGCAAGCAGACCTAGATAGATTATCAAAATGGGCAGCAGAATGGCAGATGAGATTCAATGTTGATAAATGTAAGTTGATGCATTTGGGATTTAATAATCCCTGTGCTACCCACACCACAAATAACTCTGTGTTAAGTGCATCTGTAATGGAAAAAGATTTGGGGGTTCTGGTAGATAACAGACTTAGCTATAGCAAACAATGCCAGGTAGCAATGGCTAGAGCTAGCAAGATATTGTATTGTATAAAAAGGGGAATAGAATCAAAAATATCATTCTCCCTCTTTACAAGGCACTGGTAAGGCCTCATTTGGAATATGCGGTGCAGTTTTGGAATCCCATATACAAAAAGGACATCTTGGAAATTGATGCAGTTCAGAGAAGGGCAACTAAATTAATAAGGGGAATGGAGGGGCTTAAATATGCAGGCAGATTAGACAAGTTAGGGCTGTTTACATTGGAGAAGCGATGTTTGCGTGGGGACATGATATCCTTATACAAATATATTAATGGCCCATACAATGAACTCTCTGGTTCATTGTTTCTAAAGATTGAGGTTCCATAATCAGAGGACTCGTGGACATCCTTTAAGGTTGGAAAAAAGAAGTTTCATCTTCAGGTTGGAAGAGTTTCTTTAACAGTGAGAACGGTGAAACTGTGGAACTGTCTTCCAGCAGATGTGGTAGGCAAGTTCATTGAATAGCTTAAAAAAGGCCTGGATAATTTTCTAAACTAAAAAATATTGAGAATACTGGTATTAATGCATCTAGATCTGGTTGATCCAGGATACTTTTCGATTGCCGTTTGGAGTCAGGAAGGAATTTTTTCCCCCCTTTTAGCTGTTTTTTTTTTGCCTTCCTCTGGACCAACTGTTAGTAGTGTCCACGAACGCCAGTTCGCTGGGCACATGATCTGACTAATTAATCGGTATTCGCTGCCACCACTTTAAGTTACGGCCTTAAAGACGCCCCAAAAACCCACTCTTGACTCTCACTGACTATGCACACCCCTGTCCTGGCAGCTAAATGGTTAACACTACACCATTCACTCCAGCAACTAACTGGTTAATTAGCATCAGTCCTTCACAAGCAGTCACAGAGCTAATTAGCATTTACACTGCACACTCCATTCAACCACATATAAACTAATGAACAACATTATTTGGGCTACCAGGCTTTTTAAACTATTTGATGAAACACCCCCTCCTCCTGGTTATTGCATGAGGTGGGAGTGTCTAGCAATGTCCAGATTTACGACTAGCCAAAAGCACTCATTCACCCTCAGTTAGACAGATCCATTTAAATGTAGATATGTACATTGTATTGAGATATTGACCACATATTCCTTTCCAGTATTAATTATCAATTCCTCCAATACCAAATATGACCTGTGTATAATCCATATTTCCCCAGATATTAATAACTCGCCTTGGCAAGGGAATAAGGGCTCCATGTTGGGTATCATATTGCAGGGCCTTCTGTTCCATTCCTACATATAATATTGGTTTCTATCTTACACATTCCAATACCGAAATACATTTATTTTACATGTATGACTGTCCTTAAGATGACCTCTTAGTACCAACCAGACCCCTAGCTGTAGAGAATTCCAGATGCACGGTTCGGCCCCACATTGTCTAGAAAAGGAGACCTGGTTCCATGCTTCACTAATCGTAGTATAAACAATAGGAATGTTCCAGGGTGGAATGGTATTTTTATTGGTCCTAAGAACTAATACCAATAGTTAACCCATTCTTACCAAGTCACTACACCCTTTCCTGACAGTAGGGTTAAAAAAAAAAAAAATGAGGGTGAATAGGTTGGACTTAATGGATGCATGTCTTTATTCAACCTTAATTACTATGTTACTATGTTTCCATGTTTCCACTTGTAGCAGCTTCTTATCTAAGTTGCCACCTCTAATATCCAAACATACCGTTTGTATTCCCATAAACTTCACATTCGGGGTTTTGCTATTATGGACCTCTACCAAATGTTTGGCAACACTGCTTCGCTGTATATCCCCTTTCCTAATTGCTCGAATGTGTTCTCCTATCCGTATACACAATTTCCTGCGTGTTTTCCCTATATACTAGGACCCGCACTCACAGGTAACCAAGTATACCACCTGCGAAGTCTGGCATGTGATTAGCTCCTTGATTTTGTACACACTACTACTGGGATATGTCACACTATCCCTCTTGTCATCCATAAAGTCACAACATGCACATTTCCTGCATCTCCTATTGCCACTAATAGGAGTGCGGTTTAACCAGGTCTCCCTGGTTTTAGATGTTTCGACATAGTGACTTTTGGATAGCTTGTCCCTGAGGTTACGTCTTACGTGACCTTTTGGCTGTTAACGGGGTATTTACCCACCTTGTCCCCAATTTCCAACTCATGATATCTGTACTTGGATCTTCTATAGTGTATATACCGTATATACTCGAGTATAAACTGACCCGAGTATAAACCGAGGTTCCCAATTTCACCTTAAAAAAATCTAATAAAAGTGGTTGACTCGAGTATAAACCGAGGGTAGAAACTTGGCATTCAAGATGTTTGGAAACTACAACTCCCAGCTAATAAAGCATGCTGGGTAGTTTCCAAACACCTTGAATGCCACCCTCACCCTCCCACCCAGTTCAGTTTGTACCTGTGCATCCAGTAATGTGCCAGCATTGAAGAGTCAGCATTGAATTGACAGCCACAGCATTGATGTCAGCATTCCGCGATCAGGTAAGCATTCCGGCAGCCGCGCGCTAATTCCCTGTACTGGCGCGCCGGCTGACGTCACTAATTGGCGCCGGGCAGTGACGTCGGCCAGCGCGCCAGTACAGAGAATGATCGTGCGGCTGCCGGAGAGGTAAAGGAAGTAGTGACTCGAGTATAAACCGAGTTCAAGTTTTCAGGCTGATTTTACAGCCTGAAAAACTCGGTTTATACTCGAGTATATACGGTAGATAGACATTTGCTTTATCGCCATCCTCTGTAACTAACTTATGGTGCCACATTCTCAGTCCTCATCTTCTTACTATTAATATACTTTAAAAAAAATTTAGGGTTAGTGATGCTTTGTTCAGCTACCCTAACTTCATTATTAATTTTAGCTAGTTTCATTGCTTTCTTACACTCCTTGTTACAGTTTTTATAATCCCTAAAGGCCCTTTCCGTTCCCTCTGCCCTAAAGGTTTTAAATGCCTTTTTCTTCCTTTCCATTTGCCTCTTCACATCAGAATTCAGCCACATGGGCGTGGATTTATTTTTTTAACATTGATTTCCCAAGGGTATAAATTTAGATGGGAACTGGCTTAAAATCCCTTTAAACACAGTCCACTCCTGTTCAGTACCTTTACCTGATAATACATTATCCCAGTTGACATTCTGAAGAGCTGATAAGAACTTTTATTGAATAACCCTGATAGCGTCAGAAAAAGCTGAACTCATGATGATTATACTGTATGCAAAGAGGGGGAAGGCAAAGGGTTCTAGACCAGTAACAACTTACAGGGAGATTCAATAAAAGTTCTTATCGTTTAAAATGGAGCTAATTTTGCCCCAACCAATCAGAACTTATGTAACATTTGAAAGCTAACATCCGATTGGTTGGGGCAAAATTAGCACCATTTTAAACGATAAGAACTTTTATTGAATAACCCCCTTATTGCTTTATGGCTGATAAGAATTCTTCTCTTTAAAAAGAAAAAACTGTGAATGGTGCCCACTTGGCTTCCCTAAGCCGCTCTATCTAAAAAAAGGCCCTGGTTGGATGCCACCCCTTTATCTTATGTTCCTCTTGTAGCCAGTTCATTTACCACCAAATTCACAGGTCTGTTATGGCCTTCCCCGGAAGCACAGTGCCATGCAGTAGCAGATGTTTCCTATTGATCTCTATTACTCTTGCAGGGATGCATCTTGTATCAGTCTTCTTAAAGGGCATGTCCACCCCCAAAACTATAATCCCCCCACTACTGGCCCCATCATGTAGTGTAGTTTAATCCTTACCTCACATCCCAGCTCCATAGGGTTCTCCTGTAGTCCCCCCCCCCCAAAGTCCCAAAAACTGCCCACCAGGAGGATAGCAGAGTCCATATAGGACTCTGCCTCCTACCTGGCCTCCGGGAGAAGTTTGGCATGCGTACTGCAGCCCTTCTCCCCCTCCCTCCCTCTCCCGATTCCCTCCCCCTAGCTTCAAAGCCTTAATATATAAGATTCCCCATGCCTGCCCAGCCCCAACCACTCTATTTATATATTTAGAAAGCTCCCCAAACTTTACTTACCTCTCCTCTTTCCTCCGCCGAAGTGAGCTGCCGGCAGCCGCGTCTGTGATTGTCTGCCGCTCAGCCAATAATCACAGACGCGGCTAACGGTCCCGCCCCTCTGCTTGCATTTTCTCGCAAGCAGAGGGCCGGGAGCGCGGCGGAGGAAAGAGGGGAGGTAAGTAGAGTTTGGGGGGGCTTTCTAAACATATAAATAGAGCGGTTGGGGCTGGGCAGGCATGGGGAATCTTATATCCAAAAATGTATTTTAGGGTGGACATACCCTTTAAGCTTCCACTTGCTTTATGTCTATCAGGGAAATGTAATAAAAGTTCTTATCGTTAAAAATAGTTCTAATTTTGCCCTAACGAATCAGATGTTATGTACCATTTGAAAGCTAACATCTGATTGGTTGGGGCAAAATTAGCACCATTTTTAACTATAGGAAGTTTTATTACATTTCCCTGTATGTATCTAACAAATGCCCACCCGGGGAGCTTTAAATTCATAGAAATAATTAAAGGGCACGTCCACCCTTAAAACAAAAAAACTGTTAACTTTTCTATTATCTGCCCAAAATCCCAACTGCCATTTTTACCAGTCTATTACATGCATTTGTAACCAGATGTTTAATGATAATAAAGTTCTCTTTCATTCTGACAAAGGTATCTGCCTTTTCTCTGTTCCATGAGGTTTTTTATAAGCATGAGCAGAGGAGGCAGCAGGTGAAACAGCAGTCAGTCATTGGTTTTAATGTCAGTTGCAGTTGGGGACCAGCTTACTCTGACAAGATGTGGACATTAGATTATCCTTAAATATTTGGTTAGTAATGCAGGTAATAAAGTGCAAAATATATCACTTAGGATTTAGTTTTTTGTTTTTAGGATGCCCTTTAAATGTGTTAATTGCATGTAAAACCAAGAATTAGCGGTGGTTATTAGAAAACAAACAAAAAAAGTGCAATACTTGCCATCATTTTCTTATCATATTATTGCATTGGTCACAATAGTGTAAACTCCTCTTCACTACCAAGCGCAAGACAGGAAGTGTTAAAATATCTCTCCCAGTTCCCACCATTTCCTCCCGTAATGCCAGCTGATCGCGAACTGGAAGGTCAGGAATGTGTCTGCACTGCCGTTTAACAGTGACAATTTGAAAAACCTTTCAGGTTTTAAAGCCAACCACTCCAAGTCCGTGTTGTACTTTATTAATATACCAAAACATCTGGGAGAATCACTCAAGGACAAGGTACACTTTCATTTTAAAGGGCATGTCTATCTTAAAATTAATGTTTTGCCACCTCATGGATCTCCCCTGCCCACCCCCAACCGCTGAGGTATTTCTGTAAACAAACTACCCGATCTCTACTTACAGAGCCTTCTTTCTCGCGGCGTTCTGTTCCGGCTCCCTGCTTGCAAGCAGGGGCCAGACCACAGCCGTGCCTGTGACTGGCATAGAGGCAGCCAATCACAGACGTGGCTGCATTCAATGGAGACGCCACAGGAATGAAGGTCCATAAGTAGCATTCAGATTTTGTTTTGCAGAAATACCTCCGCGATTAGGGGTGGGCAGCGGAGATATGTGAAATGGATGAATGGTTACACACTAGGTGCATCAGCTGCAGAGGATGGATCCGGGTGGAGGGGGAAAAGGGCTCATCTGCGCATGTCACCATCCCTCTCGGAAACAGGAGGCAGAGACGTTTGGACAGGAAGACAGCCACAACTTTTCAAAGTCCTTCCTGGACTTTGGACATGGACTGCAGGAGAACCATAAGGAGCAGGAATGTAAGGTAAGGATGTTTTTAAACTACACAGTGGCACCAGTATGGGGTTAACTTTTATTTGTGGGGGTGGACATGCCCTTTAAATGCTCAAAAGCAAATAGGTAGACTTTGCACTCCTTGCAAGTAATGAGCACTGGGTGCGTAGTGATAATTGCTGCTGAAAAAGCAATATGCAATAACCATATAGTAGAGAGTTCACCGCACACCAGATTTGAACAAAGTATCTGTTTAATGAGTCAACGTTTCGGAGCCAACACGGCCCCTTTCTCAAGGCAAAACCCTGGTGTGCGGTGAACTCTACTTTAAATGCTCAAATGATTTTTTAAAAAATATTTGTTGGTGAATCTTTGTTGGGATGAACAATCTTTATTTAAATTCAATTGTAGAAACTATGTTTTGGGGAACTAGCTTTCTGCGCACATGGACCCCATATTCTTTGTCTCTCATGGGACTTGTCAATGCAGTCAAAATTACACTGCTTCAAAAGATAGTCAGGGCGCCCCCCTAATGAGGCAAGGTGAAGCAAATTACAGAGCAGCACCCTGTAGGGAGGAAGCAGTTTTGATGCCAGAAAAAAAATCCTCCTAGCACATGAATTTTCCAGATGCCAGGGGAAGAAATGCACAAAACAGCATGTTCAATGCATTTGTGCATGTTCATATCTGCTTTTTTAAATTTCCCATTTTCTTTACATTTAAATAAAAGGTGTCCTTCAGGAGGTGTCCTGGGTTTTTTTCTCACAGATGTGTCGAGCCCAAACTGCCACTAACCTACTTTCGCCTTGAGGTCTGGACTTGCCCTTTAAGCAAACATCATATCATGCATATAAAATGTGTGTTGCCAGGTAGGTAACTTGAGACTACTGGGCTCTGTCATAGCTATAATAAATAACCAACTGCCTGGCACCACTTCAATCCATCCTTAACTCTGCTGCCCGGCTCATAGACTTCTCTTCTCGCTTCTCCAACGCCTTTTCTCTCTGTTGGTGTCTCCAGTGGCTGCCCAGCAAGGAACCAGTTCAAACTGCTAATTCTATACTATAAAGCACTAGCCAATATAGCCCCTTCATACATCTCGGAGCTGATCCACAGACACTGTCCCAAACGCAACCTCTGCTCTGCAAATGATAGCCTCCTCTCATCCACCCTCGTCACCTCTTCCCATGCCCATATTTAGGACTTTGCTCATGCTGCTCCCTTGCTCTGGAACTCCCTTCCTCCATCCGTCACTCATCATCCCTTAATTCCTTCAAACGTAAACTTAAAACCCACCTCTTCAGGCAAGCATACAACCTGGCCTAGACATTACCCCTCTCACTGACCCAACCTGATCCTTACCGCCACACACACTCTGCCCATCTATTTACAGCCTACCGATTCCCGTCACCTTATGTCTCACCCCCATTTCCTCTAGTCTGTAAGCTCTTTGGGCAGGGTCCTCTTTCCTATTGTATCACATTATTGCTGTGAGTAACTCATCACTCTGTACTTATATTATGTATTACCTGCATTTGTAATATGTATGACTTTGTATAATATGTATTACACTGTATGCAATGTATGACTATGTAATTGTAAAGCACCACAGAGGATGTTGGCGCTATATAAATCCATAACAATAATAATAAACTGTCCAGGCTGTCTATAAATTGGCAATGAAGCCAGAGGACATTTTAGGACAGAGACATCAACAACTCCAACTTGGAAATTATCCAGATGGGAGCCTTTGAGGTCAAGAGACAGCAGCTAAGGTCAGCACCCAGATGACTTTCAAAGCACAAGCAGTAGGATGACTCCTCTATTTTCTTAAAACATTACAGGTGCCAAGCATTCAACCAGGATTGGATTCTAGAGAATAAACATTGACCCAGTCTTTTGTTATACTTATTTTTCTGGCATAATCATTTTTATCACTTAACTAAAACAAACCAAGGAGGGGTAATTACTAGCAGTCATGTAATTTCGATTCAATTACTTGATTTAAATAGCTATACAAAAACGAAAAACTCCTGGGCACTCTGGATTATGAGCAAAAAACATTATTTATTGTGCAATATCAACGTTTCGGTACTTCACCGAGTACCTTCATCAGGATCCTGTTGAAACGTTGATATTGCACAATAATATTTTTGCTAATAATCCAGAGTGCCCAGGAGTTTTTGGTTTTTGTATAGACTTACTACATCTTACCTGGAGGCACCTGGGAGGAAATATAAGGAAGAGTGCAGATGGACATACAGACTATTTTTGATTTAAATGGCAAAAATCCATAGTCCCCATCAAGCATTTCATTAAATACTGTCTGGTTAGGATTAGAGAGTTATGGAGACAGTTTAAAGACACTGTAGACAAGAAGGAAGAGTCTTGCATTTACACAACTAAAATGATTTGTTTTTGTGCTTACATGAATGAGAGGGGGGGTTCTTGTGGGATAAGATTTATAAATTCTTTGAGGTTTTAAAGAAGAAAAAAAGCTGCCTAAGGCATTTGCCACACATACAATAGCATAGCGCCATCTGTAGGTAAAGTTGATTTAGAATTATATTCCCATTAGAAATAGGAACTAAATCTCTAAGGTTTGCTGTACAAAGGACATTCTAAAAAAAATCACACTGGCTTCCACAGCAGGAACTTGGTGCAGGAGCAACGAACATAGTTAAAGGGCATCTATACTGAAAAATAGGTTAATTTAAAATACAATTCTTCCCAACCACCACTGTATCATTTTTTGGTTGATCTGCCCCCTATTTCTTTAGATATCAATCTAAAATATCTTACATTTCAGCTGTCAATAAAGTTCATTGCTCTATTCTTCTGTGAGTAGTTTTACTGTGGCTGGAATGGGGTTTTGACAGTTGGAATGCTGTATGCCACGTGCAGGCTTGACAGTTTGTTTATGGGAAAGTAGTCTGGTTAAAAGAGGGAGGAGGGGGAAACTGCTCCTAAACAAAATGTGTGCTGGATTGAAGGCATGCAGCAACACGTTAGTGCTACTTACATGTATTCAATTATAGATTAAGATGAGGCAAAGTCATTTTTTCAGTATAGTGTCTAACTCTATTCACCTTAAAGAAAACAAATCAGTCCAAACCTGGCTGACAAAGCTGTGCTGCAATAAACCATGAAATTCAGAAGCATGTACTTCCGGTCAGTTCAAGAATTAATCACAATCCAGTGGGTCAGGTCAAGAGCGATTTTCATTAAGTTAAACTTGCTATTTACCATTTTTCACCATGCTGGCTCAGTACAGTAAACAAGCAGCACAAGGCTGTGTACACACAATCCAATATTGCAGCCTGATTGACAGCTGCGTCAGAAGTAACTGTTGATGGGAACAAAATGTTGGCTGTATTTTGTCTGCCACGGACTATTCGTTCACACATGCTTTAAATTTTGCCTCAAAATCTAATCCTCGGCCATTTTGAGTTCAACCAGAAATATTTCGACCCAGCCAACTGGTCAAATGTACCCAATCCAAAAATATACAGATTCCTTATACAGAAGAAACTTTTTAACATGCAGCATTCCACTGCCCAAGGAATAAAACCTCATGAAATTCTGGAATTATAATATGCAATACAATCAATTTGCAGCTAACATTTAAAGGGCATGTCCACCCATAAAACCTTTTTATCTGCCCCAGATATGTAAGGATAATTATTGTACTCATTCCGACCGAGAAATGGCATCACAGCCAATGACTGCTATTCCCCTGCTACCTCCATTGCACATGCTCTGGTTACAAATACATGAATACATTTTCAATGGGCAGCCTAATGTTGCTCATACACTAAATTAGACCCTTGATAGATTCAACATTTCTTTTAAATGTCTAAAAACAAACAATGAGCAGTTTTGTGATCAGATGTCGATGGCAATAAAGATTGGCCCAGGCAATTGCCATCTCTTCTGGACAAGGAGTTGGCTAGATTTACTTTTTGGGTAAAAGAATTCCTTTTAAAATTCTGTACGGCACTAACAGCGAATTTGTAAAATCTATAAAAAACAAACAATTTTTTTGTTTTCTTAATAAAATTTTATTGTGTTCTGTCTTCTGAAACCCTACTTGAACAATATAACTTACGTTGCAACAGTTACAAGAGCAAATTAAAAAGACTTTACATGGTTACAGTAAGTTGAAGGTTTTCCAGCACATAAAATACTAAATCTTTGTCACTGTACTCCAATGTTCCACAGAAGCTCTGCTGCTGATTTTTTTTTTTTTATTCCCTGGGTCAAGCAAAAGACTTATACATGCAGTAGTGCCAATAGGAAAGGTGAAGAAAAAGCCATTGCATACCCAAAGATGTAAATTATTATATTGTAGGGGTAAATCAACACTCCTACTGAAAAAAGGACATGCAAAAGGATTTAAATCTACAGATTGGCTTTCAAAGTCCTTAAAGGGCATGTCCAAAAAACTGATCACATATTTGTTACCTGCCCCCAAACCCAACTGATATATTCAGCACATTATCAGATGTATTATTAACCAGATATCGAGGTAAAATGACTGCCTTCATTCTTGCAAAGTAAGCTGGCTTCTCCCTCCAGTCACAGCCTTGATTGACTTAATGCTGTCATCACAACCAATGATTGATTGCTGTTCCCCTGTTGAGTATGCTCTAACTTATTAAATAAAAATCTCATAGAGAACAGAATAGAACTTATCATTAAATATCTGGTTACAAATGCATGTAATAAACTGTTAAAAATAGCAGTTGGAATTGCAAGCAGATAACTGACAAGTCACCATTTTTTGGTTTTAAGGGTGGACATTTAAGTTGTATTAGCTAGTCTATAGATAGACCATCTTAGATGCTTTAGCTATTGTGGACCTATAATTGCCCAGAACATGCCCCCATTATACTCCAGTAGCAAAAGCACACAAGTGAGTTGTAGTTTCAAAATAACCAAAGCACTCAACTTGGTTTACCCATAAGCAACACTTATGGATTTTCTAATTACCTTTATGTTAATTCTGCTGCCAGGTGCACTACTGGTTTATGAAGTTGTCATTTAGTGTGATTATTCTATCAGTAGTTAAGCAAAACTGGGGACTTTCACAAAATTCTGCTTTTGTGCAATTTATTGAAGCAGCACTGCAGGTTTGAGCAATAAAATTAAATGTATGCTCTAGCAATTTACAATACAACAAACCCAACCAAGTTCAGTCGATCTGCTTCTATGGAGTTGGATGCAGAGCCTCTGGCAGGGAGGTTATGGGACAGTTAAGTGAGGAATGAACAAATGCGAGAAATAAACAGACTTTTGAACTATGGAATATGGCTGCACCTCTGGATTGCACAAAAATGCAAATGTGCATATTTAATAACAAATTTAAAGGGCCTCTATACTGAAGAAAATAATTTTTTTAAATTGCATGACTGGCATTTAATTATTCTCATTTATCACTTCACTATTATTTGTTGATCTGTCCCTATTTCCTAGATATCCAAATCTAAAGCATCTTACATTTCAGCTGTCAATCAAGTGTCTTATTTATAATCATAAACATCTGCTGTGTGCAGTTTTCCTGTAACTGGAATGGTGACAGCTAGAATGCGTGAATTGCATTGTGGGAACATTACTTCAGATGGAAGGAGGAGTTGGTTAAAGGATAAGTACACTGTAAAATGAAGTTATGGTGAACTGGAAACTGCAGCTTTAAAAATCCATTTGCCCTATTTTTTCCCCCCAAGCCCCTCCAGAGCCTGCCTTAGTAGACCTCTTGCCTGTGTTCAGTTGAATACTTAGCTCCACCCCTCCGAGATTTTGCCCTTGCTTCTGAATTGTTAGCCTCCGTTGCATGTTCCCGGTCGGTCCGCGCGCTCGTGACGTCAAAATCACATGCATGGAGCGACCAGGAACATAAAATGGAGGCTAACAAATCAGAAGCAAGGGCAAAATCTCGGAGGGGTGGAGCTAAGTATTCAACTGAACACAGGAAAGAGGTCTGCAACTTTACATCTATTAAGGTAGTCTCTGGAGGGGCTTAGGGGGGAAAATAGTGCAAATGTATTTTTAAAGCTGCAGCTTCCTTTTCAGCATAACTTCATTTTACAGTGTACTTATCCTTTAAGAGAGGGAGGGGGATACAGAGCCTGAGCAACTGGACTGGTAATGTGCAGTAACACACACTTTAGAGTAAAGCTTTGTTCTCACTGTCGATTCGGCAAATAAAAAAAAATCGCTCATGATCTGTCTCAGCTTATCATAAATGACCAGACACTTCCAATCATCAACATAAATGGCCATTCATCGCTTGCTTGTTAGCTACTTTCATGTATTTAAAGATGAAGCAGTAGATTTTTTTCAGTATAGTTGCTCTTTTAATGGGGATAATCAAATTTCTTTTAACTTTTCAAATCTTAACAGTCAGTATGAGCTAACACTGATGAAACCTGCAAAGTTGCTTTAAATAAACCTATACGGACTTAAAATTTAACCCATTGCAAAAGGCAATGAATATTTACAGTGCAGTTAAGTCTCGCTAAAAACTAAACCCCTCCCCCAAAACCCAAAAACATGGCATATAGAATTTAAAGGAGAGCTGTCAACTTCTGTAAAAACAAGTATACACACAAAGATATATGTATATATTATATTTACACACACACAGAAGAGGGGTAGGGAATCTTATGCGCTGCTGAATAGAGAATTTCCATATTTTGGTCCAAATAGTCCTTAAGTGATCAAAGACTGCTGGCGGCTAAACAGTTAACATGCATTCTGTTAGAATAATGAACATGTCGTGAATCAAATAGGCATGTAAAGGACATGTATAGAAAATACTCTTACATAGAATGGAGTGCTGGGGAATCTTCCAATGATCTGAGAGGGCCGGGAGCGCGGCGGAGGAAAGAGGGAAGGTAAGTAGAGTTTGGGGGGCTTTCTAAACATATAAATAGAGCGGTTGGGGCTGGGCAGGCATGGGGAATCTTATATCCAAAAATGTATTTTATGGTGGACATACCCTTTAACTAATAGGCCCCAGCCCCCACACCAATTAGGGCAAGAGCCAGGAAGAGAGGGAAAAAACAAAACACTTATTAACCCTTTCACAACCTGTTTTTGATTACAACAGGTGCAATACTAGAATATAGAAGCCCAGTCCTGCACACACAGTCCTTAACACAGTACAAACAATCCTTATTTTCAAACTTATTTTTAAACTTTCACACACACCATACAACCATCAAATGATTAAATGTCCATTTTCTATGTCCTTGAGATCAAGGTCCTTAAGAGAAAGAGACACTTTCACTCTAGTTCGTTTTACTCACAGGAAACTTCCTTTTGTTAGGTCCAAACCACAGGTACAACCAATGTGAATACTATTTATCTAATAGGCCCCAGCCCCCACACCATTAGTGCAAGAGCCAGGAAGAGAGGGGGAAAAAAACACTTATTAACTCTTGTGTTAATGTGTTAACAGAGCATTTGCGATATTGTAAATATCTGGTTCCAATCCTCTGTTGAAGGTTGAGCCCAACCGGTTCCCATTGACATTGGACCTAGTTTCTTTGTTGTCTTAGTCTTGTGAGGATATGTATAGAGTTGTGATTGCTTTGGGACCCAGGGTGTGTGTGTACGAAAGTGTTCAAGTTGGTTAGAGGGGTGGTTGTCTTGTACTAGAAGGGTCTTGGCGTAGTGCATGATTTGAGTGTATCTGAACCATTCATTTTCTGGGAGTTTCCATTTTATTTTTACTTCTCCCAGTGTATTAATTGTTGGCCAAAAAATTGAATGAGAAATTCACCCAAAACCGCTTACTACCACTAAGAAAACAAGATAACTCACTAGTTCATAACCCTATAGATATCCTTGCACTTTTCTCCAAATACTACACCAAGTTATATAATGGCCAAACTGTAGACCACAAACATCTCCCCACAAATTTTATAACAAACTACCTCCACAAAGCCAAACTACCACACCTCACAACACAAGAAAAAATAACTTTAGACGCCCCTATCACCTCAGACGAGATCAAACAAGCAATAAAAATACTTAAAACAGGCAAAGCTCCAGGCCCAGACGGCTTTACAGCAGGCTATTACAAAAAATTCAAAACGGAATTAACCCCCCACCTCACCTTGCTCTACAATAAAATAATACAAGGAACAGAACAAATACCCCAAGAGATGCTACGAGCTAACATCGTAGTAATCCCAAAACCCGGCAAAGATACCACCCAATGCAAAAATTACCGCCCAATCTCTCTCATCAATATAGACCTAAAACTACTATCTAAAATCATAGCAACACGCATAAACTCATTTCTACCACGTTTAATTCACCCTGACCAATGCGATTTCATACCCGGTCGACAAACTACAGACAATATTAGAAAGACATTGCAACTACTCAACATAGCCCATACAAACAATCTCCCATCTGCCTTCCTGGCACTTGATGCTGAGAAGGCATTTGACCGCATAGACTGGAGCTACCTACAAGAAGTATTGAAATCCTTCCAATTCCCCCCCAAATTTTTATCATTAATATCAGCCCTATACTCACAACCACTAGCCAAAGTAAACAACATGGGATTTATATCAGAAGAATTCCCAATATTAAACGGAACAAGGCAGGGCTGTCCCCTATCTCCACTACTGTTCTCACTCTGCATAGAACCCGTCGCACAACATATAAGACTTAACCAAGACATAACTGGTATACAAATAGGTTCCTCAGAATTCAAAATAACATTATTCGCAGACGACACCCTTTTCACTCTAAGCAACCCGCTAACCTCACTCCCTCATCTCTACAAGCAACTATCACAATTCAGTGAAGCATCCAGATTCAAATTCAACCCCACAAAAACAATAGCCAAACAAATAGCTATACCACACCAGGCCAGAAAACTTATCGAACTAAATTTTGATCTAACATGGACAGAAAAACCATTACCATATTTAGGCACCCACTTATGCCCAACCCCAGCAGAAACATACACAGCAAACTACACACCAATCTTCAAACTACTGAAAACTCTCCTCCAGAAATGGACCCCCTACAAACTCTCCCTATTCAGCCGAATTCACGCTGTCAAAATGACCCTTTTACCCAAGCTCTTATACCTTTTCAGAGCTCTTCCAATAGAAAAATAGATCTCAAAGCATGCCAAACTCAAATTTCCAAATTCATATGGTCAAGCAAAAGGGCCAGAATCAACCAAATATCCATGCTATGACCAAGAAAAATGGGCAGAGCGGCCCTCCCCTCTATCCATCATTACCACTTGGCAGCCAGGATAGCCCAAACCCTACAATGGCACGACTCACCCAACAAACAACAGATGGGTAGAACTGGAATAACAACTCATCACAGATATCCCACTGGATATCATCCTATGGCAATTCCCATCACAACATTTAAAACACCCTAACCCATAAATAAAATATACACTACACACCTGGCAACACACAATCTCACTATACAAACTCACAAACCCATACTCTCCACTTACACCAATCTTCTACAACCCAAACTTTCTCCCCACCACAATGGACCAGGGGTGGTCGGCCTGGAGAGACAGGGGAATCACCAAAATAACACATCTACTACACACGAATAGACTCCTAACATGGGAAGAAGTAAAAATAAAATGGAAACTCCCAGAAAATGAATGGTTCAGATACACTCAAATCATGCACTACGCCAAGACCCTTCTAGTACAAAGACAACCACCCGCTCTAACCAGACTTGAACACTTCAGTACACACACACCCCTGGGTCCCAAAGCAATCACAACTCTATACCATATCCTCACAATGACTAAGACAACAAAGAAACTCAAGGTCCAATACTGTAACCCAGCATTTTATCCCCAATAAACCCCCTATAACCCAGTGTCCCATCCCCATTATACCCCCTGTAATCCAGAGTCCCATCCCCATTACACCCCCTGTAACCCAGGATTCCATTCCCATTACAACCCCTTTAACCCAGTGTCGCATCCCCATTACACCCCCAATAACCCAGGATTCCATCCCCATTACACCCCCTGTAAACCAGTGTCGCGAATAACACCAGTGTGAGCTGAAGATGTGTAACATTCACAGAAAATATAGTTTTTGGGGGGTATTCTAATATAGAGGGGTGGTTGTCTGACAAATCTGGAAAAGTTGCTGTAATTGGGCCATGTTCATTGGCTCACTTTGTGGCTAGTTGATTCCACGGTTGCGTGTGTAACCATACATAGGGCATACCGTTTGATTCAGGACATTGGAGAGATTGATATTTGGTTAACTTTTTTACATTACTTGGGATTTGGCATGATTTTCTACCTTTGAGAGTGTTTTTATTCAAAATTTTTTAAAAATCTGCTAAAACTGTGAACTTCTACGAAGAACTGCGCCCACACCAATTGATGGTACGAATGAACAAACTACAGAATTTCGTAGAATAAAGGTGTGTTGGATTGAGAAATATATGGTTTGTGGGGTTGTTTTTGGGGGAAAAATTGCAGACTGTTCAAATTCAGATTTGGCTGATATTTTTGCGTTTCTGAGCCATCGTGCATTGTTTCACTTTGTGGCTTTGGCTTCACGTCCACGTGGTAACCACACATATGACATATCGTTTGATTCAGGACATTTGGGAGATTGATATTTAGTAGCTTTTTTTTTACATTCCATGAGGTTTTTTTGCATGATTTCTACCTTTTGAAGTTGTTTTTTGTATCTTTTTTCAGAAAATGCGAACTTCTATGAAGAACTGCGCCCCCACCATGGATGGTATGAATGAACAAGCTACAGTGTTACATAGCTGAAGGGTGTGTAAATTTCAGGAATATATAGTTTGTGGGGGTTTTTCTAAGTTACGGGGGTGTTTCGTGAAAAAAACTGCAGATGGTCAAATTCAGAGTTGGTCTAAATATTTCGCTGTTTTGAGCCATCGGTGCATTGTCTCAACTTTGTGGCTTTTCGCTTCACGTCCGCGTGTGTAACCACACATATGGCATACCGTTTGTTCAGGACATTTGGAGATTGATATTTAGTAACTTTTTTTTTACATTCCATGAGGTTTTTGGTATGATTTTACCTTTTAAGTTGTTTTTTTGTTATTTTTTCAGACAAATGCGAACTTCTATGAAGAACTGCGCCCACACCATTGATGGTATGAATGAACAAGCTACAGTGTTACATAGCTGAAAGTGTGTTTAATTTCAGGAATATATAGTTTGTGGGGGTGTATTTCTAAGTTACGGGGGTTGTGTTTGTGGAAAAAAACTGTAGTGTAGACTGTCAAATTCGGAGTTGGCTAAATATTTCTCTGTTTCTGAGCCATCGTGCATTGTCTCACTTTGTGGCTTTTCGCTTTCCACGTCTGCGTTTGTAACCACACATATGGCATACCGTTTGATTCAGGACATTTGGGGGATTGATATTTAGTAACTTTTTTTACATTCCATGAGGTTTGGCATGATTTCTACCTTTTGAAGTTGTTTTTTTTGTTCATTTTTTCAGACAAATGCGAACTTCTATGAAAGAACTGCGCCCACATATTGATGGTATGAATGAACAAACTACAGTGTTTACATAGCTGAAGGTGTGTAGATTTCAGGAATATATAGTTTGTGGGGGTTATTTCTAAGTTACGGGGGTGTTTGTGGAAAAAACTGCAGACTGTCCAAATTCGGAATTGGCTAAATATTTTCGCTGTTTCTGAGCCATCGTGCATTGTCTCACTTGTGGCTTTTCGCTTCCCGTCCGCGTGTGTAACCACACATATGGCATACGTTTGATTCAGGACATTTGGGAGATTGATATTTAGTAACTTTTTTTTTAGTTCCATGAGGTTTTGGCATGATTCCTACCTTTTTGAATGTTGTTTGATGTTCATTTTTTGAAAATCTGGTAAGTGCAAATTTTACGAAGAACTGCGCCCACACCATTGATGGTATGAATGAACGACTACAGCGTTACATAGCTGAAGGTGTGTATATTTCAGGAATATATAGTTTGGGGGGGATTTCGAGTTGGGGGGGTGTTTTGTGGAAAAACTGCAGACTGGTTCAAATACAAAACTGGCTAATTTTTTTTGCTGCTACTGACATTTGGACGACTGGTCACGCTCTGGGTTAGTTGGTAGCATGTCTCTGGGTACACCATGAATGTGGCATAACGTTTATTCGGGAGGGTTAGGCTTTCATATTTGAGATGCGTTGAACTTTCCTCTACAGCTTTTAGCTGAAATTCGCATTTGATTTTGTCTCTGTTTTACAGTTGAGGAAAAAGAAAAAAAGGAAAATGTGAGAAAATAACTTACAATTGGACGAAGAGCTGCGTCCGGGTATCTGCATTTTGATCGAAACTAACCTCACTCATTAAAATCCTGCGGGTGTGTAGTTTCTAAAAATATCTCACTTGGGGGATATTTTAGTTAATTTGGAAGATATTCTATGTTAACTGTCAGTAGTGGTTATTGTGATATTCTTGAAGGTGCAGTTTTAGTTTGGGGGGGTTCTCCTGTACAGAAAAGTCGGGTACCTACATATATTGATTGTTGTACTCGGAAGTACTGAGCTTTAGAACAGTGATTTTTGTGGTAACCTTAAGATAACTATCAGTAAAAATGGGAAAAATCCATGAAAATTTGCAAATTTTCATTTTTTTGTACATATTTACCCATTAATTCCAGTAAAATTTCCAGAAAAGTTACAAAATTTGTTACCATGTTAAAGTAGACTTTGTGCTGAAAAAAACAATGTATAATATTCTGATTTACTGCAAGGTTCCTACTGTAAAATTAGTCTAAAACGATTTGAGGCAAAAATCCTGAAAATTCTTCTGGCAGTTAACGCAAAAAAAAATGAAATCTCCTGGCAGGGAAAAGGGTTAAAAGGTTCCCCCAGTTTTTTTATTACTAATAAAAAGAAAATAAATGTTATTCTAATAATTTATTAGTTTACTGAAAGTACTAACAATTTCAATTTGTGTTTTTTATTAAAGATCAGTATGAAGAGAGAAAGAGAAGAAGATGAAAAATTCTTATTCTCCCCAAGTCTCTATTCACAAGTTGCAGAGAGGGTCTGACATAAAATCCCCTGTAACACAGAGTCCCATCCCCATTACACCCCCGTAACCCAGGATTGCATCCCCATTACACCCCCTGTAACCCAGGATTGCATCCCCATTACACCCCTGTAATCCAGTGTCCCATCCCCCCTACACCCTGTAACCCAGGATTGCATCCCCATTCATTCAACCCTTGTAACCCAGGTGCCCATCCCCATTACACCCCCTGTAACCCAGGATTCCATCCCTATTACAACCCCTGTAATCCAGTGTTCCATCCCCATTACACCCCCTGTAACCCAGGATTCCATCCCCATTACAACCCCAGTAACCAAGTGTCCCATCTCCATTACACCCCCTGTAACCCAGGATTGCATCCCCATTACAACCCCTGTAACCCAGTGTCCATCCCCATACACCCCCTGTAACCCAGGATTCCCTCCCCATTACAACCCCTGTAACCCAGTGTCCTATCCCATTACACCCCCGTAACCCAGGATCATCCCCAACAACCCTGTAACCCAGGATTCCATCCCCATTACACCCCTGTAACCCAGTGTCCCATTACACCCCTGTAACCCCAGTGTCCCTTACACCCCTGTAACAGGATTCCATCCCCATTACAACCCCTGTAGCCCAGTGTCCCAATCTCCATTATACCCCCTGTAATCCACGAGTCCTATCCCCATCACACCCCCTGAAATCCAGGATTCATCCCCATTATACCTCCTGTAACCCAGTGTCCTATCTCCATTACACCCCTGTAACCAAGGATTCCATCCCCATTACAATCGTAACCAAGTGTTCATTCCATTATACCCCTGTAACCCCATGTAACCCAGGAGTTCCATCGCATTACACCCCTGTTAACCCAGGATCTATACCCATTTCAACCCCTGTAAACCCAGCATTTATCCCAATAACCCCTAAACCCAGTGTTCATCCCTTATACCCCTGTAACCCAGGATTGCATCCCCATTACACCCCCTGTAACCCAGATTGCATCCCCATTACAACCCCTGTAACCCAGGATTGCATCCCCATTACACCCCCGTAACCCAGGATGCATCCCATTACACCCCCTGTAATCCAGTGTCCCATCCCCATTACACCCCCTGTAACCCAGGATTGCATCCCATTACAACCCTGTTAACCCAGTGTCCCATCCCATTACACCCCTGAACAGGTTTCCATCCCTATTACAACCCCTGTAATCCAGTGTTCATCCCATTACACCCCCTGATTAACCCAGGTTCCATCCCCATTACAACCCCTGTAACCAAGTGTCCCATCTCCATACACCCCCTGTAACCGGATTGCTCCCCATTACAACCCCTGTAACCCAATGTCCCATCCCACATCACCCCCTGTAACCCAGGATCCATCCCCATTACAACCCTGTAACCCAGTGTCCATCCCCATTACACCCCCTGTAACCCAGGATTCCATCCCCATTACAACCCCTGTAACCAGGATTCCACCCAGTCAACCCATGTAACCCAGTGCCATTACACCCCTGTAACCCAGGATTCCATCCCCATTACAACCCTGTAGCCAGTGTTCCAATCTCCATTATACCCCCTGTAATCCAGAGTCCTACCCATCACCCCTGAAATCCAGGATTCATCCCATTATACCTCCTGTAACCCAGTGTCCCATCTCCATTACACCCCCTGTAACCAAGGATTTCCATCCATTACAATCCCTGTAACCAAGGTGTCCCATCCCATTATACCCCCTGTAACCCCAGTAACCCAGGATTCCATCCGCATTACACCCCCTGTAAACCAGGATTCTATCCCCATTTCAACCCTGTAACCAGCATTTTATCCCCAAAAACCCCCTATAACCCAGCTGTCCCATCCCCATATACCCCCTGTAATCCAGAGGTCCCATCCCCATTACACCCCCTGTAACAGGATTCCATTCCCATTACAACCCCTTATCAATGGGGAAACCGGGTTGGGCCCAACTCTTTCAACAGAGGATTGTGGAACCAGATAATTTACAAAATAGGCGCAAATGCTCTGTTAACATGAATAACAAAAAAAAAAAATAAATCCTAAACCACAAGGTAGTGACACCCCAAGCAGCTCAAGAAATTCCAACCACCACCCCCCTTTGTTCAGTAACTGTGGGAAACAAGCAGACACGTATCCACTTGTGGTGGGATTGCCCTGAAGTATCCAAAAACATGGGATACCTGCTTACTACAATTCATTGAACAGATTATTTTTTGCCCCCCAAAGAGGTTCCGAAAAGATCCCCTGGGTAGAAGCTTCTTCGATAAAAATGAGCCCTCCTTAAAAAAGCGGTAACAAATACTGCATTATATATGCGCATGGCACCAGATGCACAATACCAGCAACCTGGAAATCTCCCGCCCCAACTTAACCAACAGTAATAACACAAATCACGATGGTCTATCAAACTGAATATTTTGCTCTACACGCCGCAAAGGAACGATAGAAAATTTATGTATTGAGGATATCTGGTGTCAAAGGATGGAGGAGGAGATCTAACCGGTTAAAACATCTTCAACATATTCAAAACATGAATCTCACCACCCCCATAGCCAGAGTCGCGGAGGGAAACACCAGCCCATCTAAGGAAATTCAACAGAACAGTTTGAAGTTAAAAACGAGTAAGAAGACAATTTGTGTTTTTAAATGTGATTTTATTGAATGATGATGAATTGATACAATTTTATAGAGTACAAATTCTAGAAGCAATATATATGAAACTAAGGTCACACCTACAATGTTATGGTACCCAAAACTGAAGTTATATTTATATTTCGTTATGCATTGTTCATTGCATATCACGACCGAAAATTATAATAAAATTTATGTGAGGAAAAAAAAAAACATTTTGGGGTTGGAACTTGTTTGTTCGGCAAGTCCGGTATTCATTTCTAAATTGTAGCTAGTTGTTAATTCTTCTTGCATCTTAAAACAGCTTTCTTTGTACCCCTATAAGCCGTTCTGTGCCTTCTTTTTCAAAAATTTAAAAGCTTTTCTTTTTCCCATTTCCCTTTTTCCTGAGAATTAAGCATGCAGGATGGGACCTCATTTTTTACCACGTTGTTACTAAAAGACAGATATTTAGAAATGTAATAGTGTAATATCCTTTAAAAGGGGTTCCCACATCTGCTCAGTATCTTTACTAGAAACAGTTCCCCCGTCTATGAGCAGGAGCCTAGACATAGACAGCATAAAATAGCTTTCCTAAAGTTAAAAGTTTTTGTAAAGCCAGTGCACTTTAGTTTTTTGCAAACGTATATTAAAAGACACATATCATGGGTCCACTATTTCCTAAGCTGCCCATTTACCATCATTCCAAAATGAGCTCAGGGTTATTAGATGATCACCAGATCCACAACGCATTCTGTCTGTAGGAACTTACACTCTGTGAAAGAAAAATGCTCATATCAGGAAATTTAAGAACTTTTACCTTTTGAGGTGCTCAGTCAGTTCCCCTTACTCCAATCTATGTCAGGGTAGTTAAAATCCCATAACCACGGAAACAGCCCCATAACAGCAGCCTTCGCCAACTGCAATGAGATTCATTTCCACCTCTTCCCCGGAATTTGGCGGCGGTATAACATACTCCACAATTAATTTACCTACTTCTTGCGTCTGTACACAGTTCCAAACCATATGTTCTGCCGTATGTTTACTCCCCATCTATTCCATTTTTAAAATTTGGCTCAATCCTGTTTAACATACATACATACATACATACATACTCCTCTCTTTCTTAATTAACTCTGTCCTGTCTAAAGAAGGAGTATCCTTCATATGTACTGTTCCAGTCGTTGGAATCATTAAGCCATGACTGGCTATACCAATTACATATACCTTTCCTTTTAAAGCTATTATTCAAGTTCGCCGGTTTTCAGCCAGACTTCTGCATTTTGTTAAACCATACATTTAGATTATCATTGATTTACTTACATAAATGGTTCGTACCTGCCTCCTTACTCTATGCTCCCCATCCCCTTCTCCTCCCTCGTTGTGTTAATAGCCCCCTGATCCTAAATTTCTCTATCTACCTGTGCGAGTGTCAAACGTTCCCTCCCCCCATACACTAGTTTTGAAAATCTACCTCCAACTCCCCCTAGCCACGCCTTCTGCCCCAACCCATACCAGCTGCACCATCAGCAGAGGTGCAATCCGTCTCTTTTACGAAAGAGGCTGTATGCCACAGAAAAAATCAGCCCAGTTCTCTAAACAACCTCAAACCCCACTCCTTAAACACTCTCTTAGCCACGCATTTATACTCATACTGAAATCCACGTTGTCTCCTAGCGTAGCACGGGCTGCGCGTAGTTACATTCTGAAATCACTACCCTTGAGGCCCTTGACTTTAACTGGCCCCTAATTCTCAGAACATCATTTTTAGAAGGACCTCACCTCAACCTCTAATCTTGTCATTGGCCCAATGTTGACCAAGGACTGCCGGGTCATCCCAGCCCACCAAATAATCTGTCTACACAGTTTCCGCGTTGCGCGTTTGTCAAAACTCAATACACATAAGGGCTCAAAATCAGAAAAGACTCGAGTCGAAGTGGCCGCGAAAACAGAATATTCTTTATAAGGATGGTACTTCGATGTGCAGGATTGGGACTCTTCACACTTGTGCACTTAGTGCTGGGTGCTGCCAGGTTAAATGGATTGTAAAGCTACACTGCTTTTGGACTGGGATCCCCGGTCTATGTCTTGGCTGTGGCCATGATGCTAACGTGGAGAACGCCCACCTCTCCTGGCACGGGACAAACTCCCAATGGAGTTAGGACCTTCTTTGTCACATCCTCGTCTCCACTTCCCAAGTTGCTAGGCGGCCTAATCGCTAATAGTAGTATTGAGTGGTGATCTGTCATCAAGCCTTACACCAATGCTATCCATAAGTGTGCATGTAACTATAGATTTGCATGCTAGATGCCAGCCAACGTGTTGTTTAAAATAAACTTATGTGCCAATCAAGGTAGTGCCCTAACTGTCATCAAGTGTTTAAAAAAGTAGAGCAATGCGGTATCTCGCAGTGCAGATCTATAGTTTATGCACGTCATGGATTGGGATTGCAAAAAACTATATATAGCCAGAGTAGGTAAGTCTGGATGTGTAAAGTCAATGGGGGGGCCACCAAAAACCATCCCAGACTAGGGCCAGGATTCGGCACCGAGGGCGTTGAGTGTTGATACGTGGTGGCTTACAGATCCACTAACATGTTGTACACCCTAGCACCGGCGACAACACACTGGTTCGGCATGCAGGGTCTGGCGACCCAAGATTTACCCTATTACCCTTCTAAAATGAGTACCCCTACCAGCTAACCACCTTCCGTATCCTCCTAACCCCCAGTTACTCCCTCCCTTGTATTGGAGATGCCGACCCCATGGGCTGCTAAAGGGAAAGGCCGGTTGGTCCGCCTCTATCCTCTCAACATGCTAGCTTCGAGCATCGTCCTCCCACATTCTTCTCCTAAAATGGGCAAAGTGCGTGGGATTCGACAGACTGGGGAAGAAGACGCGCCCTATTCTCTCCATCCTCCTACTATCCCTGTAGTGACTGCTACACAGACTAATCTTCACTCTCCAACGCTATCTGCCCCATCTCACCCCTTCAGTTTACTGGCCCTGCCAGTACCTGCATTCTCCCCTAGATTTGCCAAGCCTCGCAATGCTGCAAATTCCCCTAGATTCTGGACCTCAGATTCGCAAAATGGTGGCAAGACGACTGACCCACATAAGCGTGACACATCATAGGTCCTGGGGCAGCTGCTCACAGATCCCATCACATGACCCCAGCAGGATGCACATTCGCTTCGGCCCCAACACAACTGCCATACTAATAGCAATACACACCAGATGACACCAGCAATGACACAGCAATTACACACCAGAGACACAGAAAAAGCAGCAGAGAAACCGCTAGATGTTTGTTACTAAGACCTCTTTCTAAATGTTCTAGTTTTGTTTTTTTTGTTTTTTTTAAATTTGCTTTATTTACTCCAAGGTGTATCATAACATAGTAATAATGACTTGTATATTTATGCACATTTTACATATGGATTGTACATTTTTCTATACACTTAGTATTATTGCAATTGTGACAGTTTCTTTCGTGTTATCACGCTTGACTTGCATTTGCTAATATTTTTTTCTTTAACAAAGCCAACATAACCAATGGTATAAAGATATACTGTTTAATATATAACACATCAAAAAACGTACTTTCTTTATTGTGCTGTTGACTTTCTGGCTAGTTTAGATCATATTTACATTACTATGTACTGTTCAGTCGGTTTTTTCCGTCCATATAGAGGCCTGAGTCTTGCTTAAGATAGATGCTTTGGGTCTGGCTAGGCGGATGCAAACCAGATTCCAGACATTATAGTACTTCTTTTGGGCCCATCTACGTGCATACATTACTCTCTATATGGTGATTGTGTGGTAATAAGTGCTACCATGCGGTACCTCAGGTTTACGGGGCTGACATCATTTAGTAGCTTTAGTTTTTAGTTTCTAGCTATAGAAAGAGAGTTTCTCTTGACATTAACGGATTGGAGACTGATATTATGCTGGCGGAGTTCAGTCTCCCAGGATCTACCAGTACCAATAGCTTACTATACACAGTGGTATGGGGTGCGATATTGTAGTGGTATTAGTAGGTATATGAAATCATGGTTATTTCTGCCAGAAGCATATGACACTTGGCAGCTCTCTATAGTGAAATGCCAAAAGTCTGGTTCGGTGATTATGGCACTTTGGGGACATTCACATCTGTCCTATTGTTATCGAATCTATGTATTTCGGTGGGGATGCATATAGGCTTGGTGCAATACTACTACAGCTGTATCAGCTGTTGTTGTGCGCCTGGTAGTACCAGTCTGCACTGCCATCTGTCATGTCCCACCCCATCGTTTCTGTTGCAGATTCGGGTATATATATCTAGTCCATTAGAAACATGGTTGCTTTGTAGGGCTGGGTTTTATAGGCTTGTATATTATAGTTAGAGTGTATGTCAAACGCACTGAAGCCCCTGTGTCGTAGGTAGCGCTGTATCGTAGGGATTAGTAAGTTGCACTTCCAGTGTGCCGAATTGGGCTTTGCAGCAGATGTCGTGGCTGGGGGAAAATACTAAAAAGGTATTAGGGGGGCAGGCTGTTTGTTGTTTGTAGCTGCTCAAGGTGCAAGAAATTATTCCAGACCTTTGTGGAATAACTGCCCCATTGTGGTTACTCCACCACTGGACCAGTCTGGGTTGGCTCCCTGGAAAGCCAGTAGTCGAGGGTAGACATGGTTCCCCAGAGCGGTAGCGTACCGATTTAATGGGCCCTGTATCTAAGACCCTAGGGTTTCCCCGCACACCCTCCAAAATGGTGTGTCAGCATCGATCATTGTCCAGAGGGACCCATCTCTTTGGATGATGACTTTGCCTATAGCACCGTGCGACCTCTGATTGATATGAAAGGATAAAAAATTATCCCCATTTTTATATAATTTGCCAGCATTTTTCTGTAATAGTAAGAAGGTGTAGATTGGAAAGTCCAGCCCTGGATATTTTTATTATTGGGAGGCCATACTAATATAGGCGCAGATCTGAGGAGACGCTATAGGCCGCCATTTGTGGTTGTGCAGTGTGGTTGGCAGCTTTATTCGGGTTCGTCTCCTATGAACTGCCAGAGAAGCTCGTTATCATAAGATTGATTGTTGCAAAAAAGCTGTGTTTTGGTATGTAACCAGTGAAGATGCTGCATAATATATAGGAGCTTGGCAGGATTATTATTTGATCAATATTACTCGTGGAAATAGCGTTTAAAGGTAGACTTTTCCAGGCTTGGAACTTGTGTTTTAACCGTGCTTATGTAATGGTTTATATTTGAGTTCGGTGAAATGCTGTCACTTGGCTGGGTACGTGTCCCCAAATATTTGAATGAATCGGGCAATTTTGAAGTTCGAGGGTATGTTGAGGTGTATTAGAGCGGCCTCAGTAGGGGACATCGAGGGGGCACTAAAATTATTTTTGCCTTTTTTTTTTGTAGTTCATGTAGTAACCCAGCGTATCTACCAAAACGGTCTACAACACGAATGCACACGAATGAGTGAAGTATGTCTGATGAATTCAGATGGGGTCCTCGCTCTCCAAAGTCATAATATCATATCAATTCTGCGTACAGACCCCATGCGTTCTTCTAACTGGCCCAGCTGCGAAATCCTTTGATTAGTTGGTGGAATCGTGTTTGTATAGGCGTAGTACCGCTAATTCGCTGCCACTGCCAAATAGGACTGGAGATGAGATGGGGGCCCCCCTGTCTTTGAGTGCCGCCTAGCAGCCCTGTGAACTGCCTTAGACATTGAGTGTTAAGCTGTGACATTGCCATCGGATTTTCTATAGCAGTTATCCTCTGAGCCTAATACGTGTTATAGAAATCTATCACTAAAACCGAACTTCGTGTGAGAGCACAACAAAGGATCATGAGTACGATGGTGGCTAAAGGATGTTTGTGTCAAAGCCTTATGGGCGTCCAGTTCGCAGACTTATCTATCCCTTCCTCTACCTAATTATCATGGCTGATGTAAGTGCGTAAGTGACTTCTGCAATAGGTCGGTATTGATGGCTAGATTGTTAGGCATAAAACCAGTTGGTCTCTGGATCATCGTGTGAATTGTCCCTTATTGCCAATCTTTGTGACAGCTGGAGCCCAGTTTGAGTTCAATATTTTTGTCTAT
Source organism: Hymenochirus boettgeri (assembly GCA_019447015.1). Classification (NCBI taxonomy): domain Eukaryota; kingdom Metazoa; phylum Chordata; class Amphibia; order Anura; family Pipidae; genus Hymenochirus; species Hymenochirus boettgeri. The sequence goes on from CM033476.1 coordinate 57,369,995, forward strand.
TCCACCCCCTTATTTTTTGAACGTTTATTTGATTAGGTGTTAATAATGTGAAATGGCCGCATATAGCAGTTACAGTCCAGCGGGTCTAGATCTATACTGTTGTTATAAAATAATAATATGTATAATTATATGGGCTTCATATAGGGGTGTGGGGTATGGATTGTGCTTCATATGATGGAATGTACTCATATTCGTAGTGGAGTGTGTTGTAGGCTCAGGTGGGTTAGTTGTATATTGTCGACGGGGATCTCATCGGTGATCTGGGGTTGATTACCATGCTGGTTAGTGTCCCTGATAGCTGCCTGGATTCCTTCTGTGGTTATTGGTTGTGGTCTAGTTGTGTTTGTGTTGAGTGTGAGTTAGGGGAATTGTATTCGTCTTAGGTAGTTTTTAATCTCTCTGTGCACGAAAGCAGAAGATAGTCTGAGAGGTTTTTGTACAGATTTTTTGTAGTAGACACATTCTGCACTACTTAAGTTGTTGAGCAGTTATTGCTTTGGTCTTGGTGGTTTCTGTGATGTGTGAGTAGTTCCTGTAGCCTGTGGTGAAAGTAGGTTACCGGTTAGCTGTATTGTTATGACGACTAATGAGTTGTTTGTTGGGCGGTTGTCTATTTTCGTCATATGTGCCAAGTAGTTACTTGCCGAGAGATTGCCATGGGGTCATAGTAGATTTTGATGAAGAATGTTCCTAAGTGCTTTTTCCCGTAGCAAGCATGTAATGATTGGTCTGTGAGTGCCATATCTGTCTGTTTATGGTCTGTGGTTCGGATTGGTCATGGTATTTGGCTTCTTTTTTTTTTTTGGTTGCTTGTCCCTTAGCAAGCTAAGTTGATTCGTCTTCTGCTGTGTATTTTGATGGCCCACAGTTGCATGTAGGCAGGCCTCTTCAGGTAGCTTGAGGGTGTCCCATTTAATGCCATGTGATTCCGGCCTTGAGTCGGATCTATATAAACATTTCCAGTTGTTCTATTATGGCGTCAGGGTATGGGAATAGACTAATCCAGAATGGGTTAAATTTCCACGGTTGGTGATGTTTTTGCGGTTATGGGTGGGACAGAAGTGTTAAGACATAGTGGGGAATGGTCAGATAACCTCGGGGGCAAGATGTGGATAATTTTTTATTTCTGCACAATCAAATGATTGTTCCAAAAAGAGGTCAATTCTGGAGAGTGTGAGTGGTGGGTGGGTGAACAGCATGTGAATCAAGTAGTGGAGTGTCTTAACTCCGGGGTCTAGTAGTCCCAGGGTTTGTGTTTTAGAGAGATGTGTTGGCTTCCGTTGGTTGGGCGTGCGGGCTGTGTGGGTGATAGCCTGTTCCAGTAGTGAATTCATGATCAGGTTGTAGTCGCCCATACTATGAAACGGGGCTCCTGGGAATATGAGTGCAAATACATTATTGTTGTACTGTATTATTGCGTGGTTGGCGGGAGGAGAGTTGTACAGTCCTCCCAATACATAGAGTATGTTATCCGGTGCGGGCTAGCATATATATTTCCCCTGAGGGCGGTTTGCACCTTCAGGTTGTGTATTTCAACTTTTGTGTATTAGGAGTGATACACCTCTTGCATATGTGAGTAAGTGAACTGGTGTGGCCGCCCAGCCACCCATCTGTCTGCAGATGCTGGTTAGTGCCTGCTGTGAGTAGTGTGTCCTCCTGTAGGCAGACAGTGTCCGGGTATATGATTTTTTAGGTATGTTTGTACTAGTATGCGTTTAGGTGATCATTTATCCCCGCACATTCATGTGATTATGCGTAGTTGGTGTTTCCATGGTTGATTACGTTGTCATATGTCATATGTTGTGGGTTATCGATCTGTGACACCGATGCGAAAACGCAACATGTTATCAACCTTGCAATCCATTATAAAGTCGTTTACTCATAAATTTATAACAGTAAACATTCCCTTTCCCTCCCCTCCCTTCCCTGGAGCGAATATAGGCCTCTCTTTTCCCTTTAACATACATAAAATAAACAGTTGTAAACTCACACGTTTTTAACCCTTTAGAGGTGGCACCTTGTAGTTGCGATTTGTAAACAAGACTTTACTTTCATTTTGTGCACCACGGGACGCTAGCGGTCTCACACATTTATTGCTTACTTAATGATAGTAAGTCTTACCCTATTGATGAAATAAAGTTAGTTTACCCTTTGCGCTTACCGAGTACAGTATAGGTTCGCCTTGTTGTGTTTTTTTTTTTTTTTAAAGGGTACAGGCTAATAGTAGCCGGATTCGGGGGTTACTTGCAGCGTGTGAGACCGGAGTACATGCAGGTGGGGTTTATATGGTCTCGTTGCAAGTTGGCAAGTCAGTTTTATAGTTGTGTCAAGAGAAAGGTGGGGTGTAAGTAGGGGGTATCCCAGCTTGAGGGTACGTAAAAACGTCTGTTTGAGATGGACGGTTACTGGGAATGTCCATTTGTAAGCACTGCCAGTCATGTTGCAAAGATTGTTATAGTTTATTGGGGGTTTTCAATTTGGGATTGAGGAGCTGGGTCTATAGGAATGGGGTCGATTCTGGATAGGCGTGAAGGTGTGTACAATAGGGTGTGCGATTAGGGTAATGTCTCAACTCTCTTGGGTAGGTAGGTATAGCGGGTGTTTAGCAGTGTGTTATCTTACCAGACCTCGTCAGCGGGGGTTAGAGTTTCCAGCCACTCCAGGGCTAGGGTAGGGAGTAGAAGAAATGTGTACGTCCAATTATGGGGCACCACTCGGAGCTTGGCTGGGTACATCATAGAGTAGGCAGTACCATGCGGCTTTACGCGGTCTTTGGGCTTCCATCTATGCTGTTTTTCTTTTTTGTAATTCCAAAGAGAAATCCGTGAATATTGATACGAGGTATTTTCCAAGGCAATTCTCCTTTGTTTCTAGCCATCGGAGATTTGGTCTCTGTCCCTGCAGTTTCAGCAGACGGGCTAATCAGCGGTGCCGGGAGGCAGGGTCTTGGGGCATTATGGTGGGTCCAGTGCGCTTGATTGTAAATATGGGCCGGACATAATTTTCGCACCGAATTGTCTTTGAGCACAGCGCTCCAGAAATATTTCAGGTTGTGTGCCCTCTAAAGTCCTTATGTATACCAATAAAATCTAAGGTTTTTGAGTCAGGGAATGGTTTTCAACATCAGTCCCCTTAGTTGAGGTTTGCAGTTGTTGCCTTAAGTTAGTCAAGGTCTGATGACATGATGGATAATTGGTCTTTGTGTTTCCCCCCCCCCCCTCCCCCCCCTTTCCCCCCCCCAACCTGGGAGATACGGACTTCTGTGCGCTTAACCTGTGTCGCAAGGTCTGCATGTCCGTGTTTGCTCAGGCTAGGTCATGTTTCTATGTCTACCGGTCAGTTTTGTGGGTCATCTTGCCCCGTCTCGCTGCGGGGTCTGCGCAGCTCCGCGCCGCGTAGTGGTTGGCGCCATCTTGTGTAGGGCTCTTTGGAAACTTGGTAGCTTTTCCGCCATATTTGGTAAAGCGTGGCTTCTGGGATGTAAATGCCGGTTCTCATTAGGTTCTCTCTCGTTTCGGGTGTTTCCGCTTCGTGAAGTGCTCAGTGGGTTTTGCAGGATGCTTTTAAGTGTGGAGCTCCTTGCCTGCACGTTTTCCGACTACAGCGTCATCTGCCTCGCCCCAAAAACGCTTGTTGTTTTTTACACTCTCTACCCCTTAAATACAGACAACCCCTTTAAAACAGAAATCCTATGAAGAAAATCGCTCACGAGTGATCGCTCTGGAGAAATGACTTAAATGAGGTTCAAAACAAAGAAGCCAAGCCCTCAGCCAATTTAAACCCAATTAGTACACCCCACCAATCAGAGAAAAGGAAAAAAAATGCCTTTCCTTGGTCTTTACCAGCCCCGCTCTACAAGGAACAGTGCTTTTTAGAACACCAGTATTGTTATTTTATAGCACAGAGTTTGAGTTACTTAAAACAATCCTAATACCTTATTCAAAGCAAGTAAGTAGTAAAAAAAAAACAAAAAACACACAGTGATTAATACTTAACACAGGCCCCCTCCTTGAAATCAATAGTGCTAGGTTAAGTACATTTACTTAGGTCACGCCAACCACAGTTTTATAACCGCTTTTGTTTCTTCAGCTCTCTCCCCTTAATTACAGGACAAACCCTTTAAACCCTTTACCTGCCACAGATAGATAGATTCAGATCTGTTGCAGTGAATACTCAAAAGGCCACAGATCGTGAATATAAGATCTGTGGGGGCTTCCCCCTCACAAAAAGTTTTTCCCTGCTAGGACCGATCGGGGGGCAGCATTCCACGCCCCCCTAGCCCCTCGACCCCCATCAGTGGGGCAAATTCGAGGGGGGGATCAGGAGATACCCTTACCTTTTCCTGAATCAGCCGGTCCCACGAGGAGGAAGTGAGGAGGAGCTCTTCAAAGACGAAGGGAGACCACGGTGACTAAGAACTTCCTCCTTCACCGTTGTCGTCCAATAGAGTGGTGTAAGACTGAAACCTAGTGGTTCTAGTGGAGTACTGCAGACTGATTACATGTAGATCGAGCAGACCTGGTATAAGCAAAAGCTGTCAAGCTGCCAGGCTTTACTATACATTTTGTGAATGGAACTCAAAGTTCCATTACCAACATAGGATTTTTCTAAGTCTTGCTGACTTAGCGAAGAATTAGAACTTAGAAAAAAACAGGGGGACAGAGATCAAAATTTGGTGATCACTTCTGATCACCAATTGATTGATATTTGCCAATGAATGAAAAAACACTTCCTGGAACATATTTCCGGGACGTGATTTTTCCGATAGGAGTTCGAATTGGAAAAAGGGCATTTATGCACGTATTCCAAGTCGGTATCATTCCATAAGATGATTGATGATACTCTTGGGAATGATCCCCAAAAAAAAGGGGAAAATGACACACAAAAAAAATCTTAAAGTGATACACACACTTTTTTTTTTTACCCTAAAACTATAAATTAGCAAAAAAACGTTGTCTTTCTCCAAGATTCCCAATCTTCCCAGGTGATATCGGTTTAAAGTAACGCAGCAGATTCATTTATTGTTGGACTTTCAAGGGAAACTAAGCCTATTTTCGTAGGAAATTTTGCAGACCTTGGGTACCCAAAAAAAGGACCGTTATTATTTATTAGATCAGTAAAGTGTGCAAAAAACAACTTGTTGTGACTCTCCGTAATCAACTGGTTTCCCTAAAAGGGGGAGTTGGAATAGGGGTGGGGGGGTGGGAGGTGGCGTTTTTTCATTTTTTCTTGTAATTGCAATTGACGCATGGATTCCCATTTGAGCTAGTTGGTGGCCCAGTATCTGTTGACCCAACTTATGGGCATAAGTTTGATTCAGGGAAGTGGGAGATTGCCGTTAGTGGGTTTTTAATTGCCGAGTGGGTTTAGGTATAGGATTTCAACCATGAGTCTCCCTTATTTTATTTTTTCACAAAATATCATAAAAGAACGGGAGTTCTATCGGATAACAGCGCCTGGAATTCTAATGTATATACGAAAGCATGATACCATCACGTAGCTGAAGATTGTGTGGGCTTCAAAATATGATATTTGTGGGGGGGTATTTCCAAGTTGATTACGCTGTTCAAATACAGAACCACTTTGATTTTGTTCTTGTAATTGGAATGTGCATGCCGTCCAATTTGAGCTAGTTGGTGGCCACTTCTCTGTGTGCACCCACACATATGGATACCGTTTATGCCGGATATGGTGGGAGATTGACAGTTAGTGGGTTTTTTTGCTGTCAAAAGGGTTTAGGTAGGATTTCAACCCTTGAATCATCTTATTTTATTTTCACAAAAACCTCGTGAAACACACGGACTTCTTTGGATGCAGTGGGTCTGGAATGTTCATGTATGTATGAAAAAGCATGGCATTGTGTAAAAATAGCTGACTGAAGGTGTGTAGATTCCAAAAAATATAAAGTTTGTGGGGAGAATTTTCCATGTTCGGGACTGTTTCCTTAGAAAAGTGTAGGCTGTTCAAAATTACAGAGCACTGTGATTCTTTCTTGTTAATTGCATTTGTGCATGCGTTCCATTGAGCTAGTTGGTGGCCCGTCTCTGTGTGCATCCACGCATAGCATAACGTTTGATTAGCAAGTGGAGATTGATATTTACTGGGGGGGGATTTTCATTTGTGGGGGGCACTTGCCAAGTTTTTGGGGCTGTTTGAAATTACAGAGCACTTTGTTTTTTTCTTGTAATTACCACGTGTGCATGCGTCCGATTTGAGTGTTGGTGGCCACGTATCTGTACATCCACACATATGGCATACGTTTGATTCAGAACATGTGGGAGAGTGATATTTTAAGTGGGGGGGTTTGGGGTTTATTTGTGGGGGGCATTTCCAAGTTTGGGGCTGTTTCTGAAATTACAGGGGACAACTGTGTTTTCTGTAATTACACTTCTGCAGTGTCCATTTGAGCTAGTTGGGGCAGTCTCTGTGGGCACCCACACATATGGCATACCGTTTTGATGTAGATATGTGGGAGTATTGACATTAGTGGGGTTTTTTGTTGTGCAAGTTTGGGTTTAGGTAGGATTTCAATCCTTGAAATCAATCGTATTTTATTTTTCACAAAACCTCTAAAAAACACAAGCGTTCTTGGATCACTGGTTGGAATTCTTCATGGGTATGTATGAAAAGCATGGAATCGTACGTAGCTGAAGATATATAGATTCCAAAAATATATAGTGTGTGGGGGGGATTTTCATGTTCTGGAATGTGTCCGTAAGAAAAAAGGGTCAGGCTGTTCAAATTACAGAGCACTTTGATTTTTTCTTGTATTGCATTTGTACATGCATCCCATTTGAGCTAGTGGTGGCCACGTCTCTGTGTGCCTCCACAACATAGGGCTTTACGTTTGATTCAAGGAAAATGGTGGGAGATTGATATTTAGTGGGGGTTTATTTGGGCGGGCATTTCCAAAGTTTTGGGCTGTTTGAAATTACAGAGCACTTTGATTTTTTTCTTGTAATTAACTTGTTGATGTGTCCCATTGAGCTAGTTTGGTGCCATGTCCCTGTGTACATCCACGCAGTATGGCAATTACCGTTTGATTCAGGCATTTGGGAAGATTGATTAATGGACAAGTTTTTTTTTTACATGGACATGGAAATTTGCCCATGATTTTTAACTTTGAATGTATGTTTATTACATTTTCCTGGAAAATCTGGTAAAAAGCGGAATTTTACATGAAACTGTGCTCATACCATTGGTTGGTATGAATAAACAGGAATCACACCATTGTGTAGATGAAGATGTGTAGGGATTCCAAAAAATATATAGTTTGGGGGGGGTTATTTCTAATTTATAGAGGGGGTTTGTTTGTCTGACAAATCTGAAAAGTTGCTTAATTGGGCCCATGTTCATTGGCTAACTTTGTGGCTAGTTGATTCCCCGTTTGCGTGTGAACCATACATAGGGGCATACCGTTGATTCGGACATTTGGGATGGAAAAGATTGATATTGGTAACCTTTTTTTTTTTACATTTCTTGTGATTTTGGCATGATTTCTACCTTTAAGAGTGTTTTTGTTCCAAATTTTTAGAAAATCTGACTAACTGTGAACTTTACGAGAACTGCGCCCACACCCTTGATGGTACGAATAGAACAAACTACAGAATTCGTTAGTAAGGGTGGGATTTGAGAAAATATATGGTTGTGTGGGGTTTGTTTTGGGGGGAAAATTGAACAACGTTCAAATTCAGATTGGCTGAATATTTTTGCTAGTTCTGAGCCATTGTGCATTGTTTCACTTTGTGGCTTTGACGTCCACGTCCACGGTGTGTAACCACAAATATGCATACGTTTGATTAAGGACATTTGGGAGATTGATATTTAGTAACTTTTTTTGACATTCCCATGAGGTTTTGGCATGTTTTACCTTTTGACGTTGGTTTTTTCATTTTTTCAGACAAATGCGAACTTTACGAAGAATTGCGCACACACCATTGCTGGTATGGAATGGACCACGCTACTGTGTTACATAGCTGAAGGTGTGTAAAAATTCAGGGAAATATATAGTTGTGGGGGTATTACTAAGTTACGGGGGGTTTTGTGAAAAACATGTTAGACTGTCCACAATTCGGAATTGGTAAATATTTCGCTGTTTCTGAGCAATCGTGAATTGTCTCCACCTTGTGGCTTTTTCGCTTCCACGTCCAGCATGTGTTAAACCACCATATGGCCATGACCGTTTGATCAGGAATTTGGGAGATTGATATTTAGTAAACTTTTTTTACCACCATGAGGGTGTTGGCATGTTTCTACCTTTTTGAATGTGTTTGATGTTCATTTTTTTGAAAATCTGGTTAAAAGGCAAAACTTTCTACGAAAGAGAAACTGCGCCCACACATTGAGGTATGAATGAAGAACTCAGCGTTACATAGTGATGGTGTAGATTTCAGGAATAAAGTTTGTGGGGGGTATTTCTGAGTTGGGGGGGGTGTTTGGGGAAAAACTGCCAGGACTGTTCCCAAATACAAAACTGGCGACTAATTTTTTTTGTTGACATGCTACGACATTTGCACTGGTTCACGCTCGGGTAGTTGGTAGCCATGTCTAGGGTTACACCCATGAATGTGGCATACCGTTTATTAGGGGAGGGGTAGGTTTCATATTTGAGATGACGTTGAAACTTTCCTCCACAGTTTTTTTAGCGAACTTCGCATTTGATTTTGTTCTATGCTTTTACAGTGAGGAAAAAAAGGAAATGTGAGAAAATAAACTCTTACAAATTGGCGAAGAGCTGCCGTCCGGGTGGGTATCTGCATTTTGATCACAAACTAACCTCACTCATAACTTTGTGGGGATGTAGTTTCTTAAAAATATTCATTTGTGGGGATATTTAAGTTAATTTGGTAAAGATTTCTATGTTAACTGTCAGTAGTGGTATAAATTTTAATTTTGGTTGTAATTGTATTGTTGGTGTAATATTCTTGAGGTGCAGTTTTTAGTTTGGGGGGGTCTCCTGTACAGGAAAAGTGGTGTACCAACATTATATATGGTATCGTTGTGTACTCGGGAAGTATCAGAGCTTTTAGAAACAGTAAGATTTTGTGTGTAAACTTAAGAAATATAAAGAAAAATGGGAAAAATCCATGAAAATTGCAAATTTTTTCCATTTTTTTTTGTACATTATTTTACCCATAATTCCAGTGAAAATTTCCAAAAAAGTTACAAAATTCTGTTACCATGTTAACGTAGACTTTGTGCTGAAAAAAACAATGTATTAATCTTCCTGATTACTGCAAGGTTTCCTACTGTAAAATAGTTCAAAGCGATTGAGGGCAAAATCCTGAAAATTCTTCTGGCAGTTAGTTAAACGCACAAAAAAAAATGAAAATCTCCTGCAGTGCAATGAAAGGTTAAAACAGAAAAATCCCTTTGAAAGAAAATCGCCTTAAGAGCTGATCGCTCTGAAATGACTTCTTTAAATGAGGGTTCAAAACCGGGAAACCAAAGTGGATGTTTAATCTAACACTGGTTCCCCATTTGGTTTATGAATGAGGAGATTTCAATGCTGTTATCTGTTCAGTACTTGTGTTATTAGATTTGTTCTAAGCAGTTAGTTGTAAAAATTGGATAGTTGTTGAAGTTACTTATGTAAAAGTTTTTGAATAACAAAATGTCACAGTCGTATATAAAACAAATTGTGATGTGTGATTTACACTGTTTATAAGCAAACAAACCTCTGACTATATGTAGCAACTGATGGTTACAATTTTAATAATGTTGCTTTAAAAAAGGAGGGAGGGATAAAAGGAGGGAAACGGATATTAGTGACGGAGACACCTGAGGAAGCCCTGTAAGGAAACCCTGTAAGGGAGGAAAGCGTTGTAGGTGGTATTGGTGAATCCCTCCATTCCGACCGAAACATATGGTGTTGAATAGGGGACAATACAGAGGAGCAACACTGCATTTGTCGGAACCCCTGTGCGGGATAGGCTGTGTGGCCTGGTGAAGATTGCCGGATGCAGAGAGGGGAAGGAGATGGTATGAAAACGCTGGAAGAGAGGAGAGAGTACGGTGTTTGTGCCTAGTGTAACGACGGAAGACCAGTCCGTCCAACACAAAGCCGTTCAAACCCGGGGGGGTAGTGTATAACAGTGCGTAAATTAAGTAGAGTGTGTTGGATCGATTTTGAATATTGTTTATTCTCAAGTCTGGACAATTAGGACTCCACACTTTCTAATATTCCTTTGGGGGGGGTCGTATGTGGGGGCTTCTTGGTCCCCCCCCCTTTTCTTGTTGGTTCCGGGGGCACGCCCTTTGTCCCGTGTCATTCTGGTTTTCTGTTGTTTTTTGTACTTTCTCATAAGGCCATCTCTTGTGTATGATGTATTTGTGTATGGTTGCCCCTCCAATTACTTGCTGTGGTGCCCCGTTTCGTGTCCTTGCGGCCCCTGGGGTCTTCCCCCTTTGGTCCAGTTTCACTCAGGGACCATGTTCTAGAGTCTGTTTCCCGGGCCCTGATCTTAAGTAGTCACACCCGCATTGTTTCGATGACTCGCTTTGTCCCCCTCCCTTTGCTTGGTTTTATGCGGAGTCAGTCGCCCTTTCGCCTCGGGCCTAGCCGTTAGCTGTCGTTTACTTGGAATTTGCCCAGGCTTTTGGTACAGTCCCCCATAGGCGGCCCTCCTTCTCCGCCTCCGGTCCTAGCAGGCAGATCTATAGTTATGCCACTACTTGGGATTGCAAAAATATATAGCAGAGTAGTAAGTCTTGGATGCTGTACAGTCAATGGGGGCCACAAAAAACATCCAGAAGGGCCAGATTCGGCCCGCGGGCCTTGAGTTTGACACGTGTGGTCTACACGATCCACCACATGTTGAACCCTAGCACCAGGCAGACAACACACTGTTCGGCATGCAGGGTCTTGGCGACAGATTACCCTATCTACCCTTCTAATAATGGAGTCCCCTACCACTACCACCTTCCTATCCTTCCTAACCCCCAGTTCTCCCTCCCTTGTATTGGAGATGGCCGTCCCCTGGGTGCTCAAGGGAAAGGCCCGCTCCATACATGCTGCTTCCGAGCCATCGTCCTCCACATCTTCTCCTAAAATGGCAAATCTGTTGGGATCGACCAGCTGGGAAGAAGCGTCCCTATCCTTCCATCCCCTACTTCCCCTGGTGACCCTTACAAATCTATCTTCCTTCTCCACCTTATCTGCCCCATCTCCACCCTCCAGTTTACTGGCCCCTGCCAGTACCTGCATTTCCCCCAGATTTGCCAAGCCCTGCAATGCTGCAAATTTACCCCTTAGATTCTGGACCTCAGATTCCAAATGGGCAACCCACTCACATCTGACACATACATAGGTCCCCTGGGGCAGCTGCTCCAAGATCCCATACATGCAGCAGGATGCACATTTCGTGGCCCCAACAAAACTGTCCATACTAAATAGCAATACACACCAGAGACACAGCAATACACAGCAATACACACCAGAGACACAGAAATACACAGCAGAGAAACAGCAGTGTTGTTCTTAAACCCTTTCTTGTTCTAAACGCTTTTGTTTTTTTTTGTTTGTTTTTTTAAATTCGCTTTATTTATGCCAAGGTGTATTCATAACATAGTAATAAACATTGTATATTATTGCACATTTTACATATTGATTGTACATTATTTTATACACTTAGTATATTGCAATTGTGTACAGTTTCTTTCTGTATCACCTTGACTTGCATTGCTAATATTTTCCTTTTACAAAGCAACATGCATATAGGCTTGGTGCAATATATACAGCTGTATCAGCCTGTTGTTTGCTGCTGGTGATACCAGTCTGCATGCCTCTGTCATGTCCCACCAATCGTCTGGTTGCAGATCTGGTATATATCTAGTCCATTTAGACATGGTTGCCTCTATGTAGGGCTGGGTTTTATTAGGCTTGTATATAGTTTGGATGTCAAACCCTGAAGTCCCTGGGTTCGTAGTATGCCTATTATCGAGTGCTTAGTAAGTTGCACTTCCAGTGTGCCGAATTGGGCTTTGCAGCAATGTCGGAGCTGGAAATATCTAAAAAGGTAGTGTGGGGGCAGGCTATAGTTTGTTTGTAGCTGCTCAAAGGTGCAGAAATTATTGTTTTGGAATAACTGCCCCATGCTGGTTACTCCCACCCTGGACCAGTCTTGGGCTCCCTGGAAAGCCAGTAGTTCGAGGTAGACATGGTTCCCCCAGAGCGGAGTACTATTTAATGGGCCCTGTATATCTAAGACCCTCAGGGTTTCCCTCCACACCCTCCAAAACTGGGTGTGCAGCATTGTTCCTGGGCCCACCATATGTTGCTTTGGGGATTGTAGAAAGGATAAAAAATTACCTTTTATATAACTTGCCAGCATTTTTTCTGATATATTAAGAATGGGTAGATTGGAAGTCCAGCCCTGGATATATTTTAATTGGGAGGCCAAATAATATAGGCGCAGATCTGGGAGCGCTAGGCCTCCATTCTGCTTAGGTTGCTGCAGTGTGGTGAGCTTTATTCGGGTTCGTCCTGACTGCCACAGAAAGCTCGTTATCATACTATTGATTGTTGCAAAAAAGTGTTTTGGTATGTATACCAGTGAGTGCTGCATAATATATAGGAGCTTTGGCAGTATTATTATTTTGATCAAATTCACTGTGAAATTAGGTTTAAAGGTAGACTTTTCCAGGCTTGGAACTTGTTTTTAACCGTGCTTATTAATGGTTTTATATTGAGTTCGTAGAAATCTGTCACTTTGGCTGGTATCGTGATCCCCAAATATTTGAATGAATCGGCAATTTTGAGTCGAGGGTATGTTGAGGGTATTAGAGCGGCCTGAGGGACATCGAGGGGGCATAAAATTGATTTTTGCCAGTTCATTGTTAACCCAGAGTATCTACCAAACCGGTCTACAAGACACATGTCTGAATTCAATGGGGTGTCCTCGCTCTCCAAGTATAATATCATATCATCTGCGTACAACCCCACTCGTTCTTCTAACTTTGTGGCTTTTCGCTTCCACGTCCGCATGTGTAACCACACATATGGCATACCGTTTGATTCAGGACATTTGGGAGATTGATATTTAGTAACTTTTTTTTACATTCCATGAGGTTTTGGCATGATTTCTACCTTTTTGAATGTTGTTTGATGTTCATTTTTTTTGAAAATCTGGTAAAAGTGCAAACTTCTACGAAGAACTGCGCCCACACCATTGATGGTATGAATGAACGAACTACAGCGTTACATAGCTGATGGTGTGTAGATTTCAGGAATATATAGTTTGTGGGGGGTATTTCTGAGTTGGGGGGTTGTTTTGTGGAAAAACTGCAGACTGTTCAAATACAAAACTGGCTAATTTTTTTTTGCTGCTACTGACATTTGGCACTGGTCACGCTCTGGGTTAGTTGGTAGCCATGTCTCTGGGTACACCCATGAATGTGGCATACCGTTTTATTCGGGAGGGGTTAGGCTTTCATATTTGAGATGCGTTTGAACTTTCCTCCACAGTTTTTAGCTGAAATTCGCATTTGATTTTGTCTCTGATTTTACAGTTGAGGAAAAAAAGGAAAATGTGAGAAAATAACTTACAATTGGACGAAGAGCTGCGTCCGGGTATCTGCATTTTGATCAAAACTAACCTCACTCATAAAATCTTGTGGGTATGTAGTTTCTAAAAATATCTCATTTGTGGGGATATTTTAGTTAATTTGGTAGATATTCTATGTTAACTGTCAGTAGTGGTTATACATTTTAATTTGGTGTAATATTCTTGAAGGTGCAGTTTTAGTTTGGGGGAGTCTCCTGTACAGGAAAAGTGGGGTACCTACATATATCTGGTATCGTTGTACTCGGGAGTATCAGAGCTTTTAGAAACAGTAAGATTTTTGTGTGTAACCTTAAGATAACTATAAATAAAAATGGGAAAAATCCATGAAAATTTGCAAATTTTTCATTTTTTTTTACATATTTTACCCATAATTCCAGTGAAATTTCCAAAAAAAGTTACAAAATTCTGTTACCATGTTAAAGTAGACTTTGTGCTGAAAAAAACAATGTATAATATTCCTGATTTACTGCAAGGTTTCCTACTGTAAAATTAGTCTAAAGCGATTGAGGGCAAAATCCTGAAAATTCTTCTGGCAGTTAACGCAAAAAAAAATGAAAATCTCCTGGCAGTGAAAGGGTTAAAACAGAAAATCCCTTTGAAAGAAAATCGCTCAAGAGCTGATCGCTCTGGAGAAATGACTTAAATGAGGTTCAAAACCGGGAAACCAAGTGGATGTTTAATCTAAACACTGTGTCCCCATTTGGTATGAATGAGGAGATTTCATATGCCTGTTATCTGTAGTACTTGTGTTATTAGATGTTCTAAGCAGTTGTAAAAATTGGATAGTTTTTGAGTTACTTATGTAAAGGTTTGAATAACAAACATGTCCCAGTCGCTATATATAAAACAAATTTGTGATGTGTGATACACTGTTTATAAGCAAACAACCTCTGACTAATATGTAGCAACTGATGGTTACAATTTTCAATAATGTTGCTTTAAGAGGGAGGGATAAAAGGAGGGAAACGGATTAGTGACGGAGCACCCTGAGGAAGCCCTGTAAGGAAACCCTGTAAGGGAGAAAGCGTGTAGGTGTAGGTGGAATCCCTCCATTACGACCGAATACATATGGTGTTGAATAGGACAATACAGAGGAGCAACACTGCATTTGTACGGAACCCCTGTGCGGGATAGGCTGTGTGGCCGGGTGAAGATTGCCGGTATGCAGAGAGGGGAAGGAGATGGTATGAAACGCTGGAAGAGAGGAGAGAGTACGGTGTGCCTCGTGTAACGCGGAAGCCCAGTCCCGTCCAACACAGCCGTAAACCCGGGGGTGTGAGTATAACAGTGCTTTAATTAAGTAGCAGTGTGTTGGCTCGATTTTGAATATTGTTTATTCTCAAGTCCGGGACATTAGGACTCCACACTTCTATATATCCTTTCTGGGGGGGGTCGTATGTGGGGGATTCTTGGTCACAATTTTTATTGTTGGTTCGGGGGACGCCCTGTACAGTGTATCTGGTTTTAATGTTGTTTTTTTGTATTTATACATAAGGAATATATTGTGTATGATGTATTGTGTATGGTGAAAATAAAATTAATCTGCTGTTGTGCCCCGTTTAGTGTACTTTGAGGACCCTGGGGTCTTCCAATTTTGGTCAAGTTTAATAAGGGAACATGTTCTAGAGTATGTTTCAAGGACTGATATTATAAGTAGTAACCAGCATTGATTTAGGATGAATAGATCTTGTCAAACTAACTTGCTTGGCTTTTATGCGGAAGTAAGTAGAAATTTAGACTCTGGCATAGCAGTAGATGTAGTTTACTTGGATTTTGCAAAGGCTTTTGTTACAGTCCACCATAGGCGACTAATGTATAAGCTACGGTCAATGAGAAGGAAACCAACTTGGTAACCGAATATAACAATGATTGGTGGTAGGTCAACCAAGTTGTGAGCAAACATTGGTCTATTCTCAAATTAGATATTACCTTGAGTCCACATCTAGGGGATAAACCAAGAATTATCCCACGGAGAGCCCGAACAATAGGTCAGAGATTAACCTCTAGTTACTTTATTTCTCCTGTGAAAACCACCTGGTTTAGAGACTCTGATATGAAAGGGAGCCATAGATGTGGGAATTGCAAGGCTTGCCCATACATGGAACGTAGGAAAACGTAGTTTTCCACCTCAGATGGTACACAAAAATTTAAAATTTGTGATTTCATTAATTGTCATTCATCTGGAGTTATCTATGCATTAATATGCAATTGTCCAATGATTTATATCGGTAAAACTATAAGGGAATTACGTGTTTGTGTCTTGGAGCATATACGTGACATAAGAAATTGCAGTGAAACCAGTAGTGTTGCTACCCACTTTAGAGAAAAACATGGCTCGAATCCACAGGGCCTCTCGGTGTGGGCAATAGAGAGGATA
This sequence comes from Hymenochirus boettgeri, assembly GCA_019447015.1. Taxonomy (NCBI): domain Eukaryota; kingdom Metazoa; phylum Chordata; class Amphibia; order Anura; family Pipidae; genus Hymenochirus; species Hymenochirus boettgeri. Next base: position 57,385,937 of record CM033476.1, read on the forward strand.
CCGCGTCCACCACGAGGGGGTGATTGGAACAAAATAATCCTACAACGTGAAACAATATGGATTTTAAAATGCATAGCAGATCACCAATTGGTTTAAATGAAGAGTTTCAGTTCCATATGTTTTTGTAAACCTGAATGTCACATACATCTTTATTACATAATGTACAGAGTTTCTAGCAGTATTTTGTATATTTTATTCTTTACTTTTGTATATTTGGTTTATTGTGCCTATGTATTATATTTCTATTACTTGGCTTGCCCCTTCTATTGGAAACACTATGGGGGTTATTCAATAAAAGTTCTTATCATTAGAAATGGTGCTTATTTTGCCCCAACCAATCAGATATTAGCTTTCAAATGTTAAATAAAATATGATTGGTTGGGGTAAAATTAGCAACATTTTTAACGATAAGAACTTTTATTACATCTCCCTGTATGTGTTTTTTTAATTGCCCGGGTTGGGAACTATGTAACAGGCAAGCAGGTTTGCAGCCTGTTTTCCTTTTGTGCTGCACACTACAATGGCCATTTAACCAGCATCACGCAATACGCTTGTCAGACACATGTGACCCGGAAGAAGAGATCGGCCTGATCTCGAAACGTACGTCGGTCTAGTGCCATGTGCAGCGTTTGGTCTTTTCAAACTGTGGATGTTAGTGGACACCGCCTCATGGAACCTGTTTCTTTGTGGAAGGGAGTACAGGTGCCCCTACATTGGGCCATATCTCTACTGGAACTTGGATTTGGCTCAAACTTGTGGTATACCTATCCTATTGGGATTTGAAAGGGCCATTAGGACTCGCACCAGCTAACGCAGGGGTGAGACGTGACTCTGTAGACTATTATTTGGCTCTTTCTTTATACATGCACTTTCTTCATAGGACTGGTACTCACTAGGCTGCTGTATTCCGCATACTCCCTATTACCATATATGAGACCGATCTTACACAGTTACACTGTTTTTAGTTGTGTTTTCTTGATATGTGTATCTAGATGCTTACTGATTTTAATGTATTGAATAAAAATGTAATTTTAACTTTTTTCAGTGTCCACCACCAACTCACCAGTCTGTTCTAAATTAGGTTTTACTAAGGCCTTCTAATATTTGGATTTATTTATCACCACTTATATATAGCGGGAGTGCCTTGCGGACTTTGTGTCCCAAGTTTGTTACCGGAGCTATCCCTACCCCAGTTTTGTTTTGTTTTTGATTAGTTTTATCTGTTCTATATTATATATATATTCACCTCTCCGGTCATTGCACCCACCTAATGGTGAAGCTGTGCGTGGTATGTAGAAACCTTTATACATGTATGTCTTGTACATACTTATAAATATGCTAAGATCTGTTGGTCTGGGGAGTCACATTTGTACATGGATAGAAAATTGGTTAATGAATAGGATGCAGAGAGTAGTTGTAAATGGAGCTTCATCATTATGGACTAGTGCTAAGTGGGGTGCCACAGGGTTCTGTGTTGGGGCTGCTTCTATTTAATCTATTTATTAATGATTTGGAAGTGGGTATTGTCAGCAAGGTTTCTGTGTTTGCTGACGACACAAAACTTTGTCAACCATTAAAAACTTGCTACTTGTCATGATATGGATCCTGCTGTAAGCAGATCTAGTATAGTTATTAATAATATAATGTAAGTAATGGTAGGATTCCATTTGTTTTATTTATTTGTGCATTGTGTTTTCCCCCTTTTCTTCTGTATTTCTCTACCACTTAGCTCAGGTGCCATAAACCCAGTAGGGTGCCAAGGATTGCTATTCCTTGTACCTTACTTCTAAATCTAAAGGATACAGTAGACTTGAGTCTCCTAATCCCAGCAGGAGGTCAAACAGACCTGGGAATGGGACCTTTGGTTTAACTATGATAAAGGCACAATCCCTTTTTCTATAAAATATACATAACTCGGCCTATGTAATAGAATATGGTGGGCCGATATGAAATATGGTTCCAGGTAGGTGAGACCATTCGGTACAATCCAAACATCATGTTTGTAGGTCTTTCCAGAATCTGAAAACAACCCCCCTAAAAACACCAATAAACTATAAAATGCCACTTTATTAAACTCTGTTAAAGTAAATCAAAGCCTGTTAAGAACTGGATGAAATATCTGTGTGTATGTGCAGTGTCAGACCACAACTCCTGACCTCAGTCACATGCTTCCTTGCTTTATCTTTCCTGTAAAAGGATTGGCTAGAGATTATTAATGGGTGTGACCAACTGTAACAAGTATGTGCCATAGCTAAGGACTGAGCATGAGCAGAACATAATAGTCGTTGACCAAACTGTGTGATACTAGAATGCTGAGAAGTAAAGCACAAACCATATGTTATTTAGGTAAATTTCCCAGTGCCCATATCAAAATGAGAGGTAAGACACAGATTACTGGTTTTATATCAAGGTGTTCTGCCTTCTGGTTAAGTGTTGTTCTGTGGCTTTAGTTGCCCTTTAATAGAGGCTGGAAACCTACATTAGGTTGTTCTGGTCAACTGTTTTTTCCATAACTATCATGTTTGGTGTCTATCAACTAGAAAATTCATGAAAATAACTAATTTAGTGATTTCCAGTTGGTAGTACTTTGGACCACAGAGTTATAAATTCTCTAAAAAATAATGTCACTGCGGGTGTGTCTTCCAAAGGTAATCACATATCTGACACACCCTCAGTCCAGCCTACACCTGTTGGTGATTGGTGGGGGGTAAATTATTTGCCCCCCTTTTTCCTGGGGGTAGATAAGGAGCCACACAGCTACTGGAGGGAACTCCTGATTTACATCTTATGAAACATCAAAGTGGATTACAGCGAGTTTTAAAGCCAAGGAACTCTTTTTCATCAAATGGACTTATTCTTTTAAGGACTTGGACTTTGACCAGCATATAAGTATTTTTCCCTTTTATCCCTTTATTTTACTGTTGCTTGTTTTTATGTCTGTTTGTTAATTATTTTTGTAATCATTATTGCACCAATTTTGTTTTTCTTTTATTAAACGATGTTCTATAAAATCGTTAAGCTTATTTTCCTAGTGCTCTAACAGAACTAAGTAAGAATCCTGTCCTGAGATGCTACATATAGTAATTTTATTTAGTATTTGTTGTATTATCTGGTACTATTCCTGCCTGAGTGTGGCAGCGAGTGATACAGGTATTTAGTATAATTTTAGATTTGTAGCCGTTAAGGCTGGTATCGGTTTCCACGGCCATTAGTAAGTGGGTTTTTGCAGGTTTATATACCTGGTAAGGGGTATATGTTAGTGACGACAACCTTCAACCTGGTTTTGACCCGGTGAGCTGGGAAAGCTCTGTTTGGTCTGAGGTTGAGAGTTGTGGTATCATCACTAGTATTGGCTCCCACAGCCATTAGTGAGTGGGTGGTGGCAGTTTTTTATATACCTGGTAAGTGGTATATGGTAAGTGATGGCAGCCCTCAACCGGGTTTTGACCCTGTGAGCTGGGAAAGCTCCGTTTGGTCTGAGGTCGAGAGCTGTAGTTCCGACACATCTGGTTGACAGCTTGCGGGATCTTTTTTCTGATTAGAGCATTAGTGCAGGAGTTAAGTAATTAACACTGTACTGGGACTGTAACCTGTGTGGAAGCAGTTCTTGGAGATAAGCCGGTGAATAGTTTTTTATAGAGACATAAAGCAACAGTTCACTACCCCATCTTCTGTTTTTTCTAGTTTTTCTAGTCCAATGGATTATAAACATATGAGTCTGGATGAACTGATCATTCTGTGCCAAAGTAGGCAGATTGATTCCTATCGAAAGGGGAAAGTTCAGCTGATTCTAGAGTTAATGGAGGCGGATATCCAGGAAAGAGAGACGCTGGATGGGCCTGCAGCAGGAACAGCTCAATCTGTGTCGGATACAAATGATAATGGTTTTACCCAGCAGGAGGGAATAAGGACTGAACCCACTGTACCAATTTACACCTCCTCAGTCCCACAGTGTGACCCAGCCAGTATTAGGCAGACTGTGTCCTGCACTGACTCTCCACAGCTCCAGGAAGTGTTGCAGTCTGAGCGGGAGGCTGCAGAACATCAGCGTGAAATGGAGGCAGCAGAGCGAAAGGCAAACATGAACTGGAGATGGCTAAATTGCAGCTACAGCGCCAGGATCCAGTTGTGCAGTCCCAGGAACAGAGGGAATCCCCGTTGGCTGTGAGCCATGCACCCAAGTTCCCAGAGATGAGTAAGGACTGTGATATTGATGTATTTTTGAGAGCATTTGAAAAAACTTGTCATCAGTACCACTTGCCACAGGCGGCTCTGGAGGCCTTTGTGGATCTACCAACTTCCCAGGATAATGATTATAATGCCATAAAGGATGCTATTATTGCCAAATATCAGCTGACCCCAGAGGTCCCTGTTTAGGTCCCTGCAGAAAGGGCCAATGGACAGTTACATGGATGTGGTAAGCCAATTGTATTCCACGTTCAGACTGTGGACAAAAGGACTCACTAAAGATTCCTATGAGTCCCTGGAGGATCTCATGGTGCAGGATCAGCTCTTGTGCATCTGGCCCCCAGAAATCAGACAGTTTGTATTAGAGCGCAAACCTGATTCTGCCAAAGGAGCAGCAGAAATGGCAGACACCTACATCAATACCTGGGTGCCTGACAACAGGAGAGCTACCCCTAGCAGCTGGGAGGGGGGGGGAACCATTTTTACCAACTCTGTCTTCTCCACCTGTAAACCATGTTCCTCTGCAACCTACACCCACAACATCTAATACCAAGCCACAGGTAGCTGATATACGTAAATGTTTTAACTGTGGGAAGCCTGGACACTTACGGCCTGCCTGTCTTGAGCGGAAAGGGATGACTGCACCTGGCCAGCCATCTAGCACTTCTTCCTCAGTGTTCTTCGTCAGTGGGAAAGCTAGTGGAAAATCCCGCCACATGCAACACGTCACTGTGGGAGACAGAGTTGTCACAGGCCTTCGAGATTCTGCCGCTGATGTTACCCTAGTGCACCCTGATTTGGTGGATGAGAATTATATCATCCCAGAAAAATTTCTTAACCTTACTGGTGTAGGAGGGACCCAATCACGGGTACCTCAAGCAAGGGTTTTTATAGATTGGGGGGCTGGAAGGGGGATAAGAGAGGTTGGAGTCTTCAAGGAGATCCCTACACCGGTGTTGTTAGGAAATGATCTCGGAAACCTTGTCTCTTATTTTGGACCTTCGGATGATACCTGTGTCCACTGTCACTCACAGTGTTGCAAGCACTGCTGGGGAACAGTCATTGGCATCACAGCAGGGAGACTTTTTCAGTGAACTATTTCTTTAACCTCAATAAGGAAAGTGACATGTGCAGGGGAGCCCTCCCTCTGGATCTATCTTTGCTGCCTGGTGCCCTACCTATAAAACCCTTTTCTGTAGTATAGAGAGCCCTATCCCACCCTAACCACCATTTGTTAAAAAAAAGAATCCAAACTCTACTTACAGTCTTTCATTCCTCCAGCGTTCTGCATTGACAGCAGCCAGCAGCCACCTCTGTGATTGACTGGCTCTCAGCCAATACACAGACACTGCTGCCGACCTGGCCCCCTGCTTGCCTTTCCGGCAAGCAGAGGGGCAAGATCAGAGCGCCGAGGGAATGAAGGCATTTAAGTACCATTCTGATGCTTTTTTCAACAAACAAACCTGGCAGTTGGGGATGGGCTAGCGTCCCCTACAGGTTATTACATTTTTTTTAGGGTGGAGATTGGTGGGCCAGATTTTCCCAGCTGTTGAAGACCTTGGAACACTAGGGGTAAAAGAAGTAGCAGCATCCATTATATCATTCATTGTTGGTAACTTAGAAAGTCCTTTTATAATATGGTCAAACTTTTTAACTTATTTTGTCATGTATTTCTTCTTGTTCACATCAGTACATTATTTAGTGTTAATTTAGTGCATATTTTCCCGTTAGTGCAGGAACCCTGAAGGTTCTTAGCAATCATTTTTGTATAACAAAATGCAGTGTAATGTCTACAAATGTCCACATAATCCTGCTTAGCAATAAAATCTCCTGAGTCAGCAATACTGATTTCCCCTTCACACATACATCTGCACAACTGGGTATCAACTTTCTGAATCTTAGCATCGTCTAAAGCAGGGATGTCACACTTGTGGCCCTCCAGATGTTAAAAACATCTAGCACCATGTCAGCGTGTATATTAAGGTATACACATCACACACTTTACTAAACAACAGGGACTATACATTAGGGAATGGTTTACTTACATGTCTCTTGCACATCTGCACAGCTGTACTTTTCATCTCAAAGGATTCCTCCTCTTTGTCTTTTTCCACATACTCCCTGTCCAGGAGGGAGAACCCATGCCTGCAGCAAATCCACCACCAAATCCCTTGTAAAGGCATTCAGAAGGGAACCCCCACTTTGTCCTTTTAAAGCCAATGGACTCACATAAGTACAGTATGTGGAACTGTGTATAGGCAACAGAGGCCTATTGATAAAATTATTATAAAATTAGATAAAATATTGTAGTAAGGTACTCGATATTTAGTCGGTAAGATTACGCCCTGTGATCGGTTTTCAGAGCTAAATGCGGCAAAATCCAAGTGTTCGCTCCCACAGCAGTCACAGCAGAAGGTGGAGGTCCGGGTCTCTGGTGCTAAGGTGCTATGGATCAGGGACTTTGACAGACTCCTGCGGTTATTGGGCAACACATCTGGAACTAAATGGCAAATACATTTTCCAGTGAATCAGCAATGCTCCAATGTGCAAACGGAATCCTTAATTCCAAGTTCTATGTCTGGTAAGATCCAAAGGGTAAAACCTGTTAGTCGACGCTACATAGAAGTACTTCCTCATTTAATAGGGAAAAAAAGTATAGTGAGATTAGATGGGAGGAAGAGGGTGGGATCCACCTCCTCCACATTACAGGGAGTTGCCTGATCCTCACAGCCATGTGGAGGGGGATGGGATGTTTGAAGACCAATCAGAGCCAGAGGCCGGTCAGACTGCTTCTGCGGAGCTCCAGTTTTGGGCTGTTGCATGATGTGCCCCTGGCAAATTAGGGGAGGGAGGAAGGGAATGAAGCAGGTTTAGAGCCTCCTCCTTCCAGCTGCCTTTAACCCTTTCTCATTTGCTGGAATTGTCAAGAGAAGAAATGTTCCTTGTAATGTGAACAAATTCCTTTAAAGAACTGTAGCAAGTGGAAATTAGGGCAATGGCTATTGTTACAGTATGACAATCTGTCGTTTAAAACTGTTCCTTTCACCTATCCAACAACCAGTAGAAGAAACCTGATGTAGTTACTGAGTGAAGGTTCGTACACAGGTGCGATCGCGGGTGCCAACCGTGCCCCTAAATGGGGCCATTTTTTGGCCAAAGCGGCCGATGGAACACATCGTGCATTGCGGGTCGGCATCCGCGATCACATGTGTGTACAAACCTTTAGACTGTAACTTATCTAATTTACCATACCTGACAACATTTGCAAAAAACCTTATAGGGACATATTAAGGATAGCCAATTTTAACCCTGCCTTCTTTCAAAAGACCTCACCCGCTTTTAAAGGGCATGTTTACCCCACACAAAATTTTTAATTCCACATAATCAAAAGCCCCCCTCCCAACCCATTTTTTTCGCAAATACCTTTCTCCCCAGCATTCCTACATGCAGATATCTAACCTTGATCTACTCCAGTGTCTGCAGCACTTCTGCTCCTGCATTGATCGCCTGCTGTGTGGCTGTGCAAGCTCACTTAGTGCTGTTAGTATAGTGTAGTATAGTATAGTATAGTATAATACATAAGGCTCTGGCATTTCAATGGGGAGGTGCAGTGGCGAGAATCTATATAAACAGTCACTCAGTGATGTCATTGAGTGACTTCCTGTATTCCACTGCCCTCTCCATTGTCTCTTGTCTTTTTCTAGATAGAAACGGCAGTTAACTATTTGTATTTACAAAAACTGGCTTGTTATCTACATTACTAATACAGGGAGGGGGGAGACAGACTGCCTGTGCTGGATTTTTCTTTTGTTTACCTTATGTATTATATGGAATAATACGCTACCTACAGAATAATATATGGATATTACTTCACCTCGGAGTTCCCTGACCTCTAGAAAATCACTCGGCCTAACAACCTCGTGTTTTTATATAGTCAGGGAACTTCTCAGTGGTGTAATATCCTTATATTACACTGTAGGTAGCGTATTTAGCTTTTTTAGCTGGGGTTTTTTGCCTTCCTCTGGATCAACTATTAGGTAGGGTTAAAAAAAAAAAGGGAATAGGTTGGACTTGATGGACGAATGTCTTTATTCAACCTTAATTACTATGTTACTATGTTACTATGTTACTATGTTACTATGTATTATCCCTTATATAGTATAGTATAGTATTTGAGGTTGAATAAAGACATATGTCCATCCAGTTCAACCCATCTAGCAATATCCTAATTTCCTGCCTAACTGTTGATCCAGAGGAAGGCAAAAAAAAAAAACACCAAATTTTTGAAAAAAAAATTCCTTCCTGACTCCAAGTGGCAATCGGAAATTTCCCTGGATCAACTCTTTATGTATCAAAACCAGTAACTTTGCAACATTCCTTGTTTGCAGAAACTCATCCAGCTTTTTTTTTAAAACTGACCAATGAACCTGCCATAACAACGTCCACTGGAAGACAGTTCCATAGCTTTACAGTTCTCACGGTGAAAAACCCTTTCCGAACTTGAAGCCTAAACCTTTTTTCTTCAAGTCTTAAGGGACTTCCACATGTCCTCTGACATGCACTATTGGTGAACAATGCCCCAGATAGTTTATTGTATGGCCCATTAATGTATTTATACACAGTAATCATATCCCCACACAGGCGCCTTTTCTCCAGTGTACGTAATTGTATCTTTTCCAGTCTCTCTTCATATTCAAGCTCCCCCAATCCCCTTATTAATTTAGTTGCCCTTCTTTGAACCCTTTCCATTTCAATGATGTCCTTTTTGTACACAGGATTCCAAAATAGCACTGCATTTTCCAAATGAGGCCTTACCAATGCTTTGTAAAGGGAGAATAATATTTTCCTCCCTTGAATCCATACCTCTCCTTATACAAGACAATACCATGCTGGCCCTGGCTGTTTCCGCCTGGCACTGCTTGCTTCCTTTAAGTTTGTTATCCACCAAAACTCCAAGATCCCTTTCCAACAGGGAATAACTTAACAGAGCCATTTATAGTATAAGCAACACAAGGATTTTTAAGTCCAAAATGCATCACCTTACATTTATCAACATTGAATCTCATATGCCACTTAGCAGCCCAATGTGACAATCTTACGATCCCCCTGCAACGATTGCACATCCTCTGAAGTTTTAATGGCGACAAAGTTTTGTGTCGTCAGCAAACACAGAAACCTTGCTGACAATACCCACTTCCAAATCATTAATAAATAGATTAATAGAAGCAGCCCCAACACAGAACCCTGTGGCACCCACCCTTAGCACTTTAGGCCATAATGATGAAGCTCCTTTAACAACTACACTCTGCATCCTAATCATAAACTAATTTTCTATCCATGTACAATGTGCCTCCCCAGACCAAGAGACCTTAGCTTATACATTAGTCGCCTATGGGGGACTATTCAAAAGCCTTTGCAAAATCCAAGTAAACTATATCTGCTATGCCAGAGTCTAAATTTCTACTCACTTCCTCATAAAAGCCAAGAAAGTTAGTTTGACAAGATCTATTCCTCCTAAATCCATGCTGGTTACTGCTTATAATGTCAGTTCTTGAAACATAGGGCCATATTTATAACCGGCCGGTAATAGTGCCAGAAAATTACTGCCGCACATCGCTGTGGAAAAAATACCGCTATTGCCATATTTAGAATTGCGAGCGGCATCACAGCGAAATGATTCGCGCCCGCGATGTGCAGAGTTAATTTTAACTATCTTTTTGGCGATACTGCACTTAGTGCATCGCGCTAAGTACAATATCGCCGTGAATCCCGGAGCAGGGGGCTGGGAGGGGATGCCGGGAAAGTATCGCTGCGGTTGGTCACATTCCTCCGAGGGGCGCGGCGGGGTGGTACCACACCGCCCTCACCTCGCCCGCCCTCGCCCCCCGCGGCGGATGCGACCATCCGCTGCAACCCCTTCCCAGCAGCCCCTTCCAGCCCCCCGCCCCGTACTCTCACAGGAAGGGGGAGGGAAGTGTCCCACAGCTCAATCAGCTCTTAAAAGAGCCCTTTGGCGGCGTCTTCTTTCTTCCAGCCCCGGCGACACCAGCTCCGCTGAGGCCGCCGACCCCCATCTGAGGTCCACGGCGGAATGCACCTCTTTATATTGTTTAGCAGAAAACCCTAATCCGTTTCTCATTGGTCAATTTTTTAATGGTTGGTTTACATGTATTACATTAACCAATCAGATATTCTGAAATCTCTTAAAAGAGCCCTTTGGTGACTCTTTTAAGAGATGGTGTCTCTTTTGAAGAGCCCCCTCCCCAGCCCTATCAGGGCCCTTGCGGCACTTACAAGTGCCTTTGGCGGGGTCCCGCAGCTCGATCCGGGACCCCCAGTGAGCGGCTCTTAAAAGAGCCCTTTGGCGGTGTCTTCTTTCTTCCAGCCCCGGCGACACCAGCTCCGTTGATGCCACCGGCAGCTGCAGGGGTACCTCTCGGTGACTTAAAGGTTTTAAATGCCTTTTTCCTCCTTTCCATTTGCCTCTTTACATCAGAATTCAGCCACATGGGCGTGGAATTATTTTTTTTACATTTATTTCCCAAGGGTATAAATTTAGATGTGAACTGGCTTAAAATCCCCTTAAACACAGTCCACTTCTGTTCAGTACCTTTACCTGATAATACATTATCCCAGTTGACATTCTGAAGAGCTAATTTTAACCTGGGAAAATTTGCCTTCCCGAAATTAAAAGACTTTGTTAACCCAGCGCACTTTTCCTTTCGATAACATAGTCCAAACGACACTATTTCATGGTCACTATTCCCTAAGCCATCAGTTACCTTTATATCTATAATGTGCTGCATGATGTTGGATATTACCATAACCAACAGAGCTCCTTTTTTAGTAGGAACTTCAACTACCTGTGAGAGAAAATTTTCCTGCAGCAAATTCAGGCCTTTTTCTGTGATGGCAGTTCCACTACACCAATCAATGTCAGGTTAATTAAAGTCCCCCATAATGAGCAAACTCCCCAAACTTGCAGCCATTGCCAACTGCATATGAAGCTGATACAATCAGATCCATTATGAAAGAATCTGATTGTAACCAATTCTGATTGGAAAATAATCTAAAGTATAATAAGTAATATACTGAGGTCCAGGGCAGGAGCGCTCACCTACGGCGTCTGTGTTTCATCTGTGCTGTACTCCAGGGTGCAGGTCCCCCCTCCCGAAAAGAGACTTCACCGATTCCCGCGATACTTCGAACAGAGGACAGATACTGGGGAGCGGACCGCTCCGTGAATCAGGAATCAGCTGCGACGGATGATGTCATAAAATACTTTATTAGAACACACACATGTGTACATCAGAAGCCAGTGCGATAAACCAAAACAGCGGAGGTGCAACAGAACAGTAGTCTTACGTGTTTCACGGCATCATTGGCCGCTTCATCAGAGACTCACTGAGGGAGAGGAATTAGCCATGATCCCTTCTCCCTTAAATACCCATAACCCTGGGAAATTCAATTAACCCGCGATGTGACTATGATAGTGCTGTGCAATAAAAACCAAACAGCATAAAGTAACCGAGGGGGATCAAAACCTCAGTTATAAATTAACAAAGTGATGGCATAACTGTTGCAATTATCCAACAGCTCTTGTATAAAGTTATAAAATATTGTATTTGTGTCTGGCATACTCAATGAGCATGCCCAGAAAAAAGGAAAAAAAAAATTTTTGTAAAAAAATTTTGTAAAAAAAAAAAAAAAAAAAATCTAAGTGGTAAAATGTTAACCAAATAACAATAGATAATATTACTTCACCATAAAACGGTGAAGTAATATTAAAGTAGAAATACGAATAACAAAGTGTCTACTATCCTTAATATAAAGTGCTCAGATATTAAATATGAAAGTGATAAAAACATTGTAAAAGAAGTTATAATACTATGTGGTGTAGTGCTCCTCCCTAATATCACTTCCAAAGAATGAATAGCGGTTAGCCAGTTCCTATACAAGAGGCACACACTATATACCCTGATGAAGCGCTCGGCAAGGGCGCAAAACGTGCGTTGGTGTTTGGTGAGGCTGAGGGGCTAATGGTGGAGGAGCCTGACCTTAGACTATAATTCCTCTATTGATCCGTAGCGGCGTCCATTTATAAAGCTGTACGTTGTAAGCAGTGTATATATGAAGTTGGGAAGAATGACTATTGTGGAGGTGGGACAGGTGAAAACATTGGTGCCGTTGTGACCAGAGCATCTGCTGGGAGCTGACCTGATACCGTTCATTGAATTTGTTTGATTCGGGACAGGCGAAGATACCCAGATAGTATTGGCAGAATAAGACTTTGGAAAGGTACAGGGAAAAGTGCTACTCCGTGATATAATAACTAAGTCCCGATAACCCTCCTGAGTCTTGATCAGGAAGATACGCACACTGCCCACGCTGAATCTCCACAGTAAAGTATACCTGAAGTAAAGCATTTATGGACTATTCTATTTGTTTTCCGCCGCTTATGTGATTTGAACTTTAATTAAGGGGCGTTGTGATCGTGGGGTCTGACTTTGGAGACGCACAGATGAAGTGTACAAACCGGGACTCTGACTGTGGCCCAGTATTCACATGCACCACTTATGTGGCAAGGATACGTTTCGGGCGTCACAGCGCCAATTAACCCTAGTGTGTAGTCCCAAGTTCCAAGCAACTCTAAGTGTCAACACCTCCCTATTCACCCCCTCTGGTCAAAAAACTAATTGCACACAGTCAGTGGAAAATATGTAATAGGGATGTATCCCCACAGGTTCAAAGGAATAAATATAGATTATAATCTTTATTCAACCCACTAGGGGCCAATGTTTTCAATTCCTTGATCCACCAGGTTTCACGACATTTAAGTCTGTGTTCCCTATCACCCTGAAAGTTCAAGGAAACACTCTCCAAAACCATAAACCTCATGTCCTTCCCTCCGTGTCCCTTTTCCACAAAGTGCCTAGCTAAAGGCAAATTTACACGTTTTTGGGTCACTGAGGAGTTATGTTGCGAGGTGCGCGATTTTATCTTCTGTGTGGTCTCCCCCACATAGAGGAGACCACACAGACAGACAATCACGTAGACAACAAACTTAGAATCACAGGTGAATTTACCTTGTAATTCAATTTTATTCCGATTCATTGGGTGCAAAAAATGAGTTCCACCAAATTGCAATATATGCAATGGCAGCACGGATACATTCCCTTTCTACCACCGTCTAACCAGGTATTTTTTTTTTTTTTTTATCCTGTTGTACCCGAGTGGAAGTGACCAATTTCCCAATGGTGTCATTCCTTCGGTATGACATCAGCGGGGGCACATAAAAATTCTCTTACTCAAAATGGACCAATGGCACTTTAAAACCTGACTAATCTGGGGGCTCCGATGGGTAAATTGAGACACAAATGTAAGTCTGGAGACTCTATCCTTCTTCTCCTTGCTTAAGCCCTCTACCACATTCACTTTCTCTTTTGCTCTCTCCAATACAGTTTTGGGATATCCCCTCATTATAAACTTTCTAACCATACTGTCTGTCTGTTGTGTCCTCACTGTCTGTTCACTGACAACCCTTTTAACCCTAGTTAACTGACTGATAGGTATCGATGTTTTCACATGTTTTGGATGACAGCTATTGTACTGTAGTATCTGATTTCGATCTGTCGGTTTTGTATATAATTTGGTGTGTAGCCCCCCATGCTTATACACCATGACATCCAGGAAGTGGATTTCTGCCTGGCTATATGTCATGGTAAATGATATGGCTGGATGAATCATATTCAATTCCCGGTGGAACCGCGACAGGGACTCAACGCCGCCCCGCCACAGGACGAACACGTCATCTATGAACCTCCACCAGGCCAAACAATTGGCCCGGTAGAGGTCCAGATGACTGACGTGCCCGTCCTCAAGCCATGCCACGAAGGCATTGGCATATGATGGGGCCACATTGGACCCCATCGCGGTTACCCTGAGCTGTAAATAGAACCCATCCTGAAATTGAAAATAATTTTGGGTAAGTATGATCTCAAGGGTTTTCATAAAGAACTCAATTTGTTCACTGGGATAATTGGATTCTGTTTCAAGAAGCCATCTAGTGGCCTCCATACCATCCCCATGGGGAATCGATGTGTACAGACTGGTCACATCAAATGTGACCAGTAGTACACTATCCTCCATCCCTCTTTCCAAATTTTTTAATTTCCCCAAAAAGTCCATACTATCCCTCAAATATGAGGGTTTCTTCCGTGTCAGTGGCCCAAGGACCCTATCCAACATCGTCGCTAAAGGTGTAAATACACAATCTATGCCGGATACTATCGGCCACCCAGGCGGCTCAACTGGATTTTTATGTATCTTCGGCAACGTGTAGAACAAGGGTATCCTCTGGCCACTAACGCGCAAAGTTTTGGACAGACTCTCCGAGATGATTCCCATCTCCAAGTGTCTGTCCAAATGGTCATTAATCAAATTCTGTATTTTGCTAGTGGGGTCATCTTCCAATTTCACATACACCGCTACATCCGCTAACTGAGACATAATCTCCTGAATGTAATAGGATGTATCTAAAATCACTATCGCCCCACCCTTATCGGATGGTTTGATAGTGATTTCTCTGTTTTGTGCCAACCTCTTAATCGCTTCCCGTTCTTGTTTAGTTATATTTTCCTTATATTTATACCCTTCCCCTTGGTCTTCAATGATCCTTTGTTATATCCCTCTGGATACTTTTAATATACGTCTCTACAGGGGGATTCGTAGAGGGTGGCACAAATTTACTTTTATTTTTCATGTTAAACATGTCTGGTACCAAACAGTCCTTAACATCAGTAGTAACTAGCATTTCTCTCTCTGGTTGTTCTGCAAAAAATACTTTTAATCTAATCGCTCTAAAGAATCTATACAAATCAACATCTAATTTAAACAAGTCCAGATGGGTAATCGGGCAATATCCAAGCCCCTTCGACAGGACCTTGTTCTCAATGTGTCTTGGACAAATTGAAGACTATTTGGTGCTCCGAGTCTTCATTCCTTGGGATTGCATACTTTGTTTCTTTCTCACTCCGCCGATGGTGTCGGCCCCCTCTCCGTCTCCTTCTCCCATTTACCCTGGTTGCTGGACTAAAAAAGCATTATTATTCCTCTGTGTCGTTCCCCTATTCCTTCTAGGGGCTTGGGTCAGATCAGGGGCGGACGTGGAGCATTTAGGTTGGCCTTTATATGACCCACTTTGTTGATAAGGGTCATGTTTAGTCCATCTATAGACTCTCCCCAACTGATAGTCGGTCTTATCCCTTTCAAACTTGTTCCTTTTGTTTTTCTCCCCTTCCTTTTTATAGTCCTCCATCTTAGTCTGCAATTTGGTTTTCAATTCAGTAAAGTCCCCCTCCATCATACACTCTTTAAGTTTATCCTCCACACCTTTAAGGTCTGCCTCTACCACACTTATTTCCTTCTTAACGTACTCAATTGTTAATGTCATCAAGTCTATAGAACATTTGTTTAGGATTTGAGCAAAACGTACCTTGTATGGAAATAAGGTCATTGTTTGGAAATAAGGTCAGGCGCAGTCCGCTCCGTAGACCCCTCGGGATCCACTTGTGGATATAATACTCTGCCAGTGTGATGCCATGCAGCTCGAGGTCGATATGCCTCTTGGATAACATTTCCCATTGTTTTAACAGTCGGGTACTGGAAGGTTGACTCAAAAAGTCAGTCCGACCCTGGAAGTCACTCACTATCCTTTGGGCCTCACTGTCCGTAACTGAACACACCACCTTCTGCTCCATCCATGGCGTCCTCGTGGCGTGTCTCTCTCCACCGGTCAACGTCCGTGTCACGTGATATACACATAATGACGTGATCCCGCGTCCTGTCGCGAGATCTCGGGTGCTCCACTCAACCCAGAAATTTACAGCATAAACTAGATATATATGGGTGCAAGCTTCAATACAGGCTCCGCAGTCCTGCTTGACTTACAATAGAAAATAGAGACGAAGCAGCACTCCTCCATATAAAACACGCTTATATTTATTCAATATTGTCACATGTTCAACAACAAGCGACATTTCAGGCGTCACAGCACGTCTCAAGTAACGTGACTATACAAGAACATACATTACTTCTCAACATTATATAGTATATAGACAGGAAGTGACCTAATGTTTCAATTACCATAGAGACAATTAACCCTAGTGTGTAGTCCCAAGTTCCAAGCAACTCTAAGTGTCACCCCCTCTGGTCAAAATACTAATTGCACACAGTCAGTGGAAAATATTTAATAGGGATGTATCCCCACAGGTTCAAAGGAATAAATATAGATTATAATCTTTATTCAACCCACTAAGGGCCAATGTTTTCAATTCCTTGATCCACCAGGTTTCACAACATTTAAGTCTGTGTTCCCTGTCACCCTGAAAGTTCAAGGGAACACTCTCCGAAACCATGAACCTCACGTCCCTCCCTCTGTGTCCCTTTTCCACAAAGTGCCTAGCTAAAGGCAAATTTACAAGTTTTTGGGTCACTGAGGAGTTATGTTGCGAGATGCGCGATTTTATCTTCTGTGTGGTCTCCCCCACATACAATCACGTAGACAACAAACTTTGCAGCGGAGATGTATTCAAATAACCTTTTTAGTAAGAAAGCAATAATGTATCAAGATTGCTGTAATCACTCGGCACGTGATATATTAAAGAAAGACAATTCAATAAGCTTACACCTCAGCTTACACTTCAGCCAGTCCCCGCACACACCCTGAAATTTTGTTAAAAATCGGTCCAGCCGTTAGTGTGCAGGAGTTCAAAATTCTATTCCCCCCCCCATTCACCCCCACCCTAAAAAAATTTTTTCGTTAACCTTTTACTGGTAAAGGAGTATATGCATACAAAATATGGTTGAAATCGGACCAACCATATAGATTTGTATAGCTTGTAAGCTAGGTAACCATAAGTCTGTGCAATGTCAGATACTCACCGTTACAGGTGGAATTTCGAAACGAAACCTGCTTAACTTTTGTAAGTAAGGTGCAATGAATGAGTCTGCCTCCACGGCAAGTTGGAGAATTAGTGATGAGTGAGTGAGTGAGTGAGGGCTTTGCCTTTTATTAGTATAGATATATATGTGTGTATGGCATTATGCAATGTATAAATAGTATCACTTGTGTGAGGGGTGTAGGAAACTGGTAGGTTTTGTGATCCAATCTTATATTCAAGAGCGTCCACAGCGTCCACAGCTAATAAAGGTTGTTTGAAAGGGATATACTTTTGCCTTTATTTATTCATGGGTATATAATGTGTGCCTCTTGTATTGGAACTGGCTAACCGCTATTCATTCTTTGGAAGTGGTTAGCAATATGCTTATGGATTGTAAAAGAAGTTGCCCAATTTACAGCTATGTTTCCATATGACTTAAATGTGGGCCTAGGCACTCCTTCAGGCAATGTGCCAGTGTATTCTAGGTGCTGCTTCCCTCTGTCCTCTACCTTAAGGACTCCACACTATAGCACAAGCAGAAAAGGGTTGATGGAAGCGCACACTGTTTGTCAGAAAAATTCTGTTTATTGTATCACACAAACACACAACGTTTCGGAGAACGCTATGTCTCCTTCATCAGGTGTAACTCACACAATAACCCATACCACCATTTATAGACCCAGTGATCCAAAATTGCAATTGTCTCCATTTGTAACAATTAAAACTCAAATATAAATATACGCCACTAGGTGGCAGTATTGTTCCTGTACAAGATACAAGTTAATTTCTCAATGTATCTCTGTTCAGACCTGTGTCTTCATTTAGGCCCCATGGGTTGATTGTATTCAATCTATCTATCCACATTGCCTCTTTTTTGAGGAGCATTTTGTTAAAGTCCCCCCCTCGAGTTTGTTCTTTTACCACTTTTAATACTTGCCATTTTACCTGGGAGACTTGATGTTTAAACTGAAAGAAATGTTTACTCAAAGGTGTCTCATATCGAGAGTTTGTACCGTCATAATTTGCAATGCTCCTTCTATGTTCATATATCCTAGTTTTGACCTCCCTCTTCGTTTTTCCTACATATCCCTTTCCACGGGGACATTTGATCAAATATATTACTTCTTTTGTGTTACAAACGACAGAGGTAGTCCTGCACACACCTACATGAATATCAAAAGGCAAAAAAGCTGAGTGCAATGGTAGACCCTGGTTGCAGGTCATTCATACATAGAAGAAAGAACACCATGCACATCAGTCTTGGATATCTGTGTATTATTTATTGTTGCATACACAGAGCTGCTCATTTAATCTTTTATTAATGATTTGGAAGTGGGATATTGTCAGCAAGGTTTCTGTGTTTGCTGACGACACAAAACTTTGTCAACCATAAAACTTCTACTGGTCATGATAGGATCGCTGTAGCAGATCTAGTATAGTTATTAAATATAATGTAAGTAATTTAGGATTCCATTTGTTTATTTATTTTGCTTGTGTTTTCCCCTTTCTTTTCTTTTTTCTCTACCACTTAGCTCAGTGTCCAAACGCCCCAGTAGGGTGCCAGGGATTGCTATTCCTTGTACCTTACTTCTAAATCTAAAGGATACAGTAGACTTGAGCTCCTAATCCCAGCAGGAGGTCAAACAGACCGGGATTGGGACCTTTGTTTAACTATGATAAGGCACAATCCCTTTTTCTATAAAATATACATAACTCGGCCTATGTATAGAAATGGTGGGCCGATATGAAATATGGTTCCAGGTAGGTGAACCATTCGGTACAATCCAAACATCATGTTTGTAGGTCTTTCCAGAATCTGAAAACACCCCCCTAAAACACCAATAAACTATAAAATGCCACTTTTTAAACTCTGTTAAAGTAAATCAAAGCCTGTTAAGAACTGGATGAAATATCTGTGTGTATGTGCAGTGTCAGACCACAACCCTGACCTCAGTCACATGCTTCCTTGCTTTATCTTTCCTGTAAAAGATTGGCTAGAGATTATTATGGGTGTGACCAACTGTACAAGTATGTGCCATAGCTAGGACTGAGCATGAGCAGAACATAATAGTCGTTGACCAAACTGTGTGATACTAGAATGCTGAGAAGTAAGCACAAACCATATGTTATTTAGGTAAATTTCCCCAGTGCCCATATCAAAATGAGAGGTAAGACACAGATTACTGTGTTTATATCAAGGTGTTCTGCCTTCTGGTTAAGTGTTGTTCTGTGGCTAGTTGCCCTTTAATAGAGGCTGGAAACCTACATTAGGTTGTTCTGGTCAACTGTTTTTTTCCATAACTATCATGTTTGTGTCTATCAACTAGAAAATTCATGAAAATAACTAATTTAGTGATTTCCAGTTGGTAGTACTTTGGACCACAATAGTTAAAATTCTCTAAAAAATAATGTTCACTGCGGGTGTGTCTTCCAAAGGTAATCACATATCTGACACACCCTCAGTCCAGCCTACACCTGTTGGTGATTGGTGGGGGTAAATTATTTGCCCCCCTTTTTCCTGGGGTAGATAAGGAGCCACACAGCTACTGGAGGAACTCCTGATTTACATCTTATGAAACATCAAAGTGGATTACGCGAGTTTTAAAGCCAAGGAACTCTTTTTCATCAAATGGACTTATTCTTTTAAGGACTTGACTTGACCAGCATATAAGTATTTTCCCTTTTATCCCTTTATTTTACTGTTGCTTGTTTTTATGTCTGTTTGTTAATTTTTTTGTAATCATTATTGCACAATTTTGTTTTTCTTTTATTAAACGATGTTCTATAAAATCGTTAAGCTATTTTTTCCTAGTGCTCAACAAGACTAATAAGAATCCTGTCCTGAGATGCTACATATAGTAATTTTATTTAGTATTTGTTGTATTATCTGGACTATTCCTGCCTGATGTGGCAGCGAGTGATACAGGTATTTAGTATAATTTTAGATTTGTAGCCGTTAAGGCTGGTATCGGTTTCCACGGCCATTTAAGTGGGTTTGTTGCAGGTTTATATACCTGGTAAGGTATATGTTAGTGACGACAACCTTCAACCTGGTTTTGACCCGGTGAGCTGGGAAAGCTCGTTTGGTCTGAGGTTGAGATGTGGTGGTTCATCACTAGTATTGGCTCCCCAGCCATTAGTGAGTGGTGGTGGCAGTTTTTATATACCTGGTAAGTGGTATATGGTAAGTGATGGCAGCCCTCAACCGGGTTTGACCCTGTGAGCTGGGAAAGCTCCGTTTTGTCTGAGGTCGAGAGCTGTAGTTCCGACACATCTGGTTGACAGCTGCGGGATCTTTTTTCTGATTAGAGCATTAGTGCAGGAGTTAAGTAATTAACACTGTACTGGGACTGTAACCTGTGTGGAAGCAGTTCTTGGAGATAAGCCGGTGAATAGTTTTTTATAGAGACATAAAGCAACAGTTCACTACCCCATCTTCTGTTTTTTCTAGTTTTTCTAGTCCAATGGATTATATAACATATGAGTCTGGATGAACTGATCATTCTGGCCAAAGTAGGCAGATTGATTCCTATCGAAAGGGGAAAGTTCAGCTGATTCTAGAGTTAATGGAGGGGATATCCAGGAAGAGAGACCGCTGAGGATGGGCCTGCAGCAGAACCTCAATCTGTGTCGGATACAAATGATAATGGTTTTACCCGCAGGAGAGGAATAAGGACTGAACCCACTGACCAATTTACACCTCCTCAGTCCCACAGTGTGACCCAGCCAGTATTAGGCAGTACGGTGTCCTCCACTGACTCTCCACAGCTCCAGGAAGTGTTGCAGTCTGAGCGGGAGGCTGCAGAACATCACGTGAAAATGGAGCAGCAGAGCGAAAGGCAAACATGAACTGGAGATGGCTAAATTGCAGCTACAGCGCCAGGATCCAGTTGTTGCAGTCCCAGGAACAGAGGATCCCCGTTGGCTGTGAGCCATGCACCCAAGTTCCAGAGATGAGTAAGGACTGTGTATATTGATGTATTTTGAGAGCATTTGAAAAAACTTGTCATCAGTACCACTTGCCACAGGCAGCTCTGAGGCCTTGTGGATCTACCAACTTCCCAGGATAATGATTATAATGCCATAAAGGATGCTATTATTGCCAAATACAGCTGACCCCAGAGGTCCCTGTTTAGGTCCCTGCAGAAAGGGCCATGGACAGTTACTGGATGTGTAAGCCAATTTTATTCCACGTTCAGACTGTGACAAAGGACTCACTAAAGATTCCTATGAGTCCCTGGAGGATCTCTGGTGGCAGATCAGCTCTTGTGCATCTGGCCCCCAGAAATCAACAGTTTGTATTAGAGCGCAAACCTGATTCTGCCAAAGGAGCAGCAGAAATGCAGACACCTACATCATACCTGGTGCCTGACAACAGGAGAGCTACCCCTAGCAGCTGGGAGGGGGGGGGGAACATTTTTACCAACTCTGTCTTCTCCACCTGTAAACCATGTTCCTCGTGCACCTACACCACAACATCTATACCAAGCCACAGGTAGCTGATATACGTAAATGTTTTAACTGTGGGAAGCCTGGACACTTACGGCCTGCCTGTCTTGAGCGGAAAGGATGACTGCACCTGGCCAGCCATCTAGCACTCTTCCTCTGTTCTTCGTCAGTGAAAGCTAGTGGAAAATCCCGCCACATGCAACACGTCACTGTGGGAGACAGAGTTGTCACAGGCCGTGATTCTGCCGCTGATGTTACCCTAGTGCACCCTGATTTGGTGGATGAGAATTATAATCACCAGAAAAATTTCTTACCTTACTGGTGTAGGAGGGACCCATCACGGGTACCTCAAGCAAGGGTTTTTATAGATTGGGGGGCTGGAAGGGGGATAAGAGAGGTTGGAGTCTTCAAGGAGATCCCTACACCGGTTTGTTAGGAAATGATCTCGGAAAACCTTGTCTCTTATTTTGGACCTCGGATGATACCTGTGTCCACTGTCACTCACAGTGTTGCAAGCACTGCTGGGGAACAGTCATTGGCATCACAGCAGGGAGACTTTTTCAGTGAACTATTTCTTTAACCTCAATAAGGAAAGTGACATGTGCAGGGGAGCCCTCCCTCTGGATCTATCTTTGCTGCCTGGTGCCCTACCTATAAAACACCCTTTTCTGTAGTATAGAGAGCCCTATCCCACCCTAACCACCATTTGTTAAAAAAAAGAATCCAAACTCTACTACAGTCTTTCATTCCTCCAGCGTTCTGCATTGACAGCAGCCAGCAGCCACCTCTGTGATTGACTGGCTCTCAGCCAATACACAGACACTGCTGCCGACCTGGCCCCCTGCTTGCCTTTCCGGCAAGCAGAGGGCAAGATCAGAGCGCCGAGGGAATGAAGGCATTTAGTACCATTCTATGCTTTTTCAACAAACAAACCTGGCAGTTGGATGGGCTAGCGTCCCCTACAGGTTATACATTTTTTTGGTGGAGATTGGTGGGCCGATTTTCCCATGGTTGAGACCTTGGAACACTAGGGGTAAAAGAAGTGCAGCACATCCATTATTCATTCTTGTTGGTAACTTAGAAAGTCCTTTTATAATATGGTCAAACTTTTTAACTTATTTTGTCATGTTTCTTCTTGTTCACTCAGTACATTATTTATGTTAATTTAGTGCATATTTTCCCGTTTGTGCAGGAACCCTGAAGGTTTCTTAGCAATCATTTGTATAACAAATGCAGTGTAATGTCTACAAATGTCCACATAATCCTGCTTAGCAATAAAATCTCCTGAGTCAGCAATACTGATTTCCCCTTCACACATACATCTGCACAACTGGGTATCAACTTCTGAATCTTAGCATCGTCTAAAGCAGGGATGTCACACTTGTGGCCCTCCAGATGTTAAAAACATCTAGCACCATGGTCAGCGTGTATATTAAGGTATACACATCACCACACTTTACTAAACAACAGGGACTATACATTAGGGAATGGTTTACTTACATGTCTCTTGCACATCTGCACAGCTGTACTTTTCATCTCAAAGGATTCCTCCTCTTTGTCTTTTTCCACATACTCCCTGTCCAGGAGGGAGAACCCATGCCTGCCAGCAATCCACCACCAAATCCCTTGTAAGGCATTCAGAAGAACCCCCACTTTGTCCTTAAAGCCAATCTCACATAAGTACAGTATGTGGAACTGTGTATAGGCAACAGAGGCCTATTGATAAAATTATTAAATAAATTAGATAAAATATTGTAGTAAGGTACTCGATATTTAGTCGGTAAGATTACGCCCTGGTGATCGGTTTTCAGAGCTAAATGCGGCAAAATCCAAGTGTTCGCTCCCACAGCAGTCACAGCAGAGGTGGAGGTCCGGGTCTCTGGTGCTAAGGTGCTATGGATCAGGGACTTTGACAGACTCCTGCGGTTATTGGGCAACACATCTGGAACTAAATGGCAAATACATTTTCCAGTGAATCAGCAATGCTCCAATGTGCAAACGGAATCCTTAATTCCAAGTTCTATGTCTGGTAAGATCCAAAGGGTAAAACCTTTAGTCGACGCTACATAGAAGTACTTCCTCATTTAATAGGGAAAAATTATAGTGAGATTAGATGGGAGGAGAGGTGGATCCACCTCTCCACATTACAGGGATTTGCCTGATCCTCACAGCCATGTGGAGGGGATGGGATTTTTGAAGACCAATCAGACCAGAGGCCGGTCAGACTGCTTCTGCGGAGCTCCAGTTTTGGGCTGTTGCATGATGTGCCCCTGGCAAATTGGGGAGGGAGGAAGGGAATGAGCAGGTTTAAGCCTCCTCCTTCCAGCTGCCTTTAACCCTTTCTCATTTGCTGGAATTGTCGAGAAAGAAATGTTCCTTGTAATGTGAACAAATTCCTTTAAAGAACTGTAGCAAGTGGAAATTAGGGCAATGGCTATTGTTCAGTATGACAATCTTCGTTTAAAACTGTTCCTTTCACCTATCCAACAACCAGTAGAAGAAACCTGATGTAGTTACTGAGTGAAGTGTCGTACACAGGTGCGATCGCGGGTGCCAACCGTGCCCCTAAATGGGGCCATTTTTTGGCCAAAGCGGCCGATGGAACACATCGTGCATTGCGGTCGGCATCCGCGATCACATTGTTGTACAAACCTTTAGACTGTAACTTATCTAATTTACCATACCTGACAACATTTGCAAAAACACTTATAGGGACATATTAAGGATAGCCAATTTTAACCCTGCCTTCTTTCAAAAGACCTCACCCGCTTTTAAAGGGCATGTTCACCCCCAACAAATTTTTAATTCCCAATAATCAAAGCCCCCCTCCCAACCCATTTTTTCCGCAAATACCTTTCTCCCCAGCATTCCTACATGCAGATATCTAACCTTGATCTACTCCAGTTTCTGCAGCACTTCTGCTCCTGCATTGATCGCCTGCTGTGTGGCTGTGCAAGCTCACTTAGTGCTGTTAGTATAGTGTAGTATAGTATAGTATAGTATAATACATAAGGCTCTGGCATTTCAATGGGAGGTGCAGTGCGAGAATCTATATAAACATCACTCAGTGATGTCATTGAGTGACTTCCTGTATTCCACTGCCCTCTCCATTGTCTCTTGTCTTTTTCTAGATAGAAACGGCAGTTACTATTTGTATTTACAAAAACTGGCTTGTTATCTACTTACTAATACAGGAGGGGGAGACAGACTGCCTGTGCTGGATTTTTCTTTTGTTTACCTTATGTATTATATGGAATAATACGCTACCTACGATAATAATATGGATATTACTTCACCTCGGAGTTCCCTGACCTCTAGAAAATCACTCGGCCTAACAACCTCGTGTTTTTATATAGTCAGGGAACTTCTCATGGTGTAATATCCTTATATTACACGTTAGGTAGCGTATTTAGCTTTTTAGCTGGGGTTTTTTGCCTTCCTCTGGATCAACTATTAGGTAGGTTAAAAAAAAAAGGGAATAGGTTGACTTGAGGGACGAATGTCTTTATTCAACCTTAATTACTATGTTACTATTGTTACTATGTTCTATGTTACTATGTATTATCCCTTATATAGTATGTATAGTATTTGAGGTTGAATAAAGACATATGTCCATCCGTTCAACCCATCTAGCAATATCCTAATTTCCTGCCTAACTGTTGATCCAGAGGAAGGCAAAAAAAAAAAAAACACCAAATTTTTGAAAAAAAAATTCCTTCCTGACTCCAAGTGGCAATCGGAAATTTCCCTGGATCAACTCTTTATGTATCAAAACCAGTAACTTTGCAACATTCCTTGTTTGCGAAACTCATCCAGCTTTTTTTTAACTGACCAATGAACCTGCATAACAACTTCACTGGAAGACAGTTCCATAGCTTTACAGTTCTCACGGTGAAAAACCCTTTCCGAACTTGAAGCCTAAACCTTTTTTTCTTCAAGTCTTAAGGGACTTCCACATGTCCTCTGACATGCACTATTGGGTGAACAATGCCCCAGATAGTTATTTGTATGGCCCATTAATGTATTTATACACAGTAACATATCCCCACACAGGCGCCTTTTCTCCAGTGTACGTAATTGTATCTTTTCCAGTCTCTCTTCATATTCAAGCTCCCCCAATCCCCTTATTAATTTGTTGCCCTTCTTGAACCTTCCATTTCAATGATGTCCTTTTTGTACACAGGATTCCAAAATTGCACTGGCATTTTCCAAATGAGGCCTTACCAATGCTTTGTAAAGGGAATAATATTTTCCTCCCTTTGAATCCATACCTCTCCTTATACAAGACAATACAATGCTGGCCCTGGCTGTTTCCGCCTGGCACTGCTTGCTTCCTTTAGTTTGTTATCCACCAAAACTCCAAGATCCCTTTCCAACAGGAATAACTTAACAGAGCCATTTATAGTATAAGCAACACAAGGATTTTTAAGTCCAAATGCATCACCTTACATTTATCAACATTGAATCTCATATGCCACTTAGCAGCCCAATGTGACAATCTATCTAATCCCCCTGCAACGATTGCACATCCCTGAAGTTTAAGGGTCGACAAGTTTTGTGTCGTCAGCAAACACAGAAACCTTGCTGACAATACCCACTTCCAAATCATTAATAAATAGATTAAATAGAAGCAGCCCCAACACAGAACCCTGTGGCACCCCCACTTAGCACTTTAGGCCATAATGATGAAGCTCCATTAACAACTACACTCTGCATCCTAATCTATAACTAATTTTCTATCCATGTACAAATGTGCCTCCCCAGACCAAGAGACCTTAGCTTATACATTAGTCGCCTATGGGGACTGATTCAAAAGCCTTTGCAAAATCCAAGTAAACTATTCTGCTATGCCAGAGTCTAAATTTCTACTCACTTCCTCAAAAAAAGCCAAGAAGTTAGTTTGACAAGATCTTTCCTCCTAAATCCATGCTGGTTACTGCTTATATGTCAGTTCTTGAAACATAGGCCATATTTAATACCGGCCGGTAATAGTGCCAGAAAATTACTGCCGCACATCGCTGTGGAAAAAATACCGCTATTGCCATATTTAGATTGCGACGGCATCACACGAAATGATTCGCGCCCCGATGTGCAGAGTTAATTTTAACTATCTTTTTGGGCGATACTGCACTTAGTGCATCGCGCTAAGTACAATATCGCCGTGAATCCCGGAGCAGGGGGCTGGGAGGGGATGCCGGGAAAGTATCGCTGCGGTTGGTCACATTCCTCCGAGGGGGCGGCGGGGTGGTACCACACCGCCCTCACCTCGCCCCCCTCGCCCCCCGCGGCGGATGCGACCATCGCTGCAACCCCTTCCCAGCACCCTTCCAGCCCCCCGCCCCGTACTCTCACAGGAAGGGGGAGGGAATTTTCCACAGCTCAATCAGCTCTTAAAAGAGCCCTTTGGCGGCGTCTTCTTTCTTCCAGCCCCGCGACACCAGCTCCGCTGAGGCCGCCACCCCCATCTGAGGTCCACGGCGGATGCACTCACCTCTTTATATTGTTTAGCAGAAACCCTAATATCCGTTTCTCATTGGTCAATTTTTTAATGGTTGGTTTACATGTATTACATTAACCAATCAGATATTCTGAAATCTCTTAAAAGAGCCCTTTGGTGACTCTTTTAAGAGTGGTGTCTCTTTTGAAGAGCCCCCTCCCCAGCCCTATCAGGGCCCTTGCGGCACTTACAAGTGCCTTTGGCGGGGTCCCGCAGCTCGATCCGGGACCCCCAGTGAGCGGCTCTTAAAAGAGCCCTTTGGCGGTGTCTTCTTTCTTCCAGCCCCGCGACACCAGCTCCGTTGATGCCACCGGCAGCTGCAGGGGTACCTCTCGGTGACTTAAAGGTTTTAAATGCCTTTTTCCTCCTTTTCCATTGCCTCTTTACATCAGAATTCAGCCACATGGGCTGGAATTATTTTTTTACATTTATTTCCCAAGGGTATAAATTTAGATGTGAACTGGCTTAAAATCCCCTTAACACAGTCCACTTCTGTTCAGTACCTTTACCTGATAATACATTATCCCAGTTGACATTCTGAGAGCTAATTTTAACCTGGGAAAATTGCCTTCCCGAAATTAAAAGACTTTGTTAACCCAGCGCACTTTTCCTTTCGATAACAATGTCCAAACGACACTATTTCATGGTCACTATTCCCTAAGCCATCATTTACCTTTATATCTTAATGTGCTGCATGATGTTGGATATTACCATAACCAACAGAGCTCCTTTTAGTAGGAACTTCAACTACCTGTGAGAGAAAATTTTCCTGCAGCAAATTCGAGCCTTTTTCTGTGATGGCGTTCCACTACACCATCAATGTCAGGTTAATTAAAGTCCCCCATAATGAGCAAACTCCCCACCTTGCAGCCATTGCCAACAGCTAGAAGCTGATACAATCAGATCCATTATGAAAGAATCTGATGTAACCAATTCTGATTGGAAATAATCTAAAGTATAATAAGTAAATACTGAGGTCCAGGGCAGGAGCGCTCACCTACGGCGTCTGTGTTTCTTCGTGCTGTACTCCAGGGTGCAGGTCCCCCCTCCCGAAAAGAGACTTCACCGATCCCGCGATACTTCGAACAAGGACAGATACTGGGAGAGCGGACCGCTCCGTGAATCAGGAATACACTGCGACGGATGATGTCATAAAATACTTTATTAGAACACACACATGTGTACATCAGAAGCCAGTGCGATAAACCAAAACAGCGGAGGTGCAACAAAACAGTAGTCTTACGTGTTTCACGGCATCATTGGCCGCTTCATCAGAGACTCACTGAGGGAGAGGAATTAGCCATGATCCCTTCTCCCTTAAATACCCATAACCCTGGGAAATTCAATTAACCCGCGATGTGACTATGATAGTGCTGTGCAAAAAAACCAAACAGCATAAAGTAACCGAGGGGATCAAAACCTCAGTTATAAATTAACAAAGTGATGGCATAACTGTTGCAATTATCCAACAGCTCTTGTATAAAGTTATAAAATATTGTTATTTGTGTCTGGCATACTCAATGAGCATGCCCAGAAAAAAGGAAAAAAAAAATTTTTGTAAAAAATTTTGTAAAAAAAAAAAAAAAAACAATTGGTAAAATGTTAACCAAATAACAATAGATAATATTACTTCACCATAAAACGGTGAAGTAATATTAAAGTAGAAATACGAATAACAAAGTTGTCTACTATCCTTAATATAAAGTGCTCATATATAAATATGAAAGTGATAAAAACATTGTAAAAGAAGTTATAATACTATGTGGTGTAGTGCTCCTCCCTAATATCACTTCCAAAGAATGATAGCGGTTAGCCAGTTCCTATACAAGAGGCACACACTATATACCCTGATGAAGCGCTCGGCAAGGCGCAAAACGTGCTGTTGGTGTTTGTTGAGGCTGAGGGGCTAATGGTGGAGGAGCCTGACCTTAGACTATAATTCCTCTATTGATCCGTAGCGGCGTCCATTTATAAAGCTGTACGTTGTAAGCGTGTATATATGAAGTTGGGAAGAATGACTATTGTGGAGGTGGGACAGGTGAAAACATTGGTGCCGTTGTGACCAGAGCATCTGCTGGGAGCTGACCTGATACCGTTCATTGAATTTGTTTGATTCGGGACGGCGAAGATACCCAAAGTATTGGCAGAATAAGACTTGGAAAGGTACAGGAAAAGTGCTACTCCGTGATATATACTAAGTCCCGATAACCCTCCTGAGTCTTGATCAGGAAGATCCACACTGCACACGCTGATATCTCCCCATTAAAGTATACCTGAAGTAAAGCATTTATGGACTATTCTATTTGTTTTCCCGCCGCTTATGTGATTTGAACTTTAATTAAGGGGCGTTGTGATCGTGGGGTCTGACTTTGGAGACGCACAGATGAAGTGTACAACCCGGGACTCTGACTGTGGCCCAGTATTCACATGCACCACTTATGTGGAAGGACGTTTCGGGCGTCACAGCGCCAATTAACCCAGGTGTGTAGTCCCAAGTTCCAAGCAACTCTAATTGTCAACACCTCCCTATTCACCCCCTCTGGTCAAAAAACTAATTGCACACAGTCAGTGGAAAATATGTAATAGGATGTATCCCCACAGTTCAAAGGAATAAATATAGATTATAATCTTTATCAACCCACTAGGGCCAATGTTTTCAATTCCTTGATCCACCAGGTTTCACGACATTTAAGTCTGTGTTCCCTATCACCCTGAAAGTTCAAGGAAACACTCTCCAAAACCATAAACCTCATGTCCTTCCCTCCGTGTCCCTTTTCCACAAAGTGCCTAGCTAAAGGCAAATTTACACGTTTTTGGGTCACTGAGGAGTTATGTTGCGAGGTGCGCGATTTTATCTTCTGTGTGGTCTCCCCCACATAGAGGAGACCACACAGACAGACATCACGTAGACAACAAACTTAGAATCACAGGTGAATTTACCTTGTAATTCAATTTTATTCCGATTCATTGGGTGCAAAAAATGAGTTCCACCAAATTGCAATATATGCAATGGCAGCACGGATACATTCCCTTTCTACCCACCGTCTAACCAGGTATTTTTTTTTTTTTTTTTTATCCTGTTGTACCCAGTGGGAAGTGACCAATTTCCCAATGGTGTCATTCCTTCGGTAGACATCAGCGGGGGCACATAAAAATTCTCTTACTCAAATGGACCAATGGCACTTTAAAACCTGACTAATCTGGGGCTCCGATGGGTAAATTGAGACACAAATGTAAGTCTGGGAGACTCTATCCTCTTTCTCCTTGCTTAAGCCCTCTACCACATTCACTTTCTCTTTTGCTCTCTCCAATACAGTTTTGGGATATCCCCTCATTATAAACTTTCTAACCATACTGTCTGTCTGTTGTGTCCTCACTGTCTGTTCACTGACAACCCTTTTAACCCTAGTTAACTGACTGATAGGTATCGATGTTTTCACATGTTTTGGATGACAGCTATTGTACTGTAGTATCTGATTCGATCTGTCGTTTTTTGTATATATTTGGTGTGTAGCCCCCCATGCTTATACACCATGACATCCAGGAAGTGGATTTCTGCCTGGCTATATGTCATGGTAAATGATATGGCTGGATGAATCATATTCAATTCCCGGTGGAACCGCGACGGGACTCAACGCCGCCCCGCCACAGGACGAACACGTCATCTATGAACCTCCACCAGGCCAAACAATTGGCCCGGTAGAGGTCCTAGACTGACGTGCCCGTCCTCAAGCCATGCCACGAAGGCATTGGCATATGATGGGGCCACATTGGACCCCATCGCGGTTACCCTGAGCTGTAAATAGAACCCATCCTGAAATTGAAAATAATTTTGGGTAAGTATGATCTCAAGGTTTTCATAAAGACACTCAATTTGTTCACTGGGATATTGGATTCTGTTTCAAGAAGCCATCTAGTGGCCTCCATACCATCCCCATGGGGATCGATGTGTACAGACTGGTCACATCAAATGTGACCAGTAGTACACTATCCTCCATCCCCTCTTTCCAAATTTTTTAATTTCCCCAAAAAGTCCATACTATCCCTCAATATGAGGGTTTCTTCTCCGTGTCAGTGGCCCAAGGACCCTATCCACATCGTCGCTAAAGGTGTAAATACACAATCTATGCCGGATACTATCGGCCACCCAGGCGGCTCAACTGGATTTTTATGTATCTTCGGCAACGTGTAGAAACAAGGGTATCCTCTGGCCACTACCGCGCAAAGTTTTGGACAGACTCTCCGATGATTCCCATCTCCAAGTGTCTGTCCAAATGGTCATTAATCAAATTCTGTATTTTGCTAGTGGGGTCATCTTCCAATTTCACATACACACCGCTACATCCGCTAACTGAGACATAATCTCCTGAATGTAATAGGATGTATCTAAAATCACTATCCGCCCCACCCTTATCGGATGGTTTGAATAGTGATTTCTCTGTTTTGTGCCAACCTCTTAATCGCTTCCCTTTCTTGTTTAGTTATATTTTCCTTATATTTATACCCTTCCCCTTGGTCTTCAATGATCCTTTGTTATATCCCTCTGGATACTTTTAATATACGTATCTACAGGGGGATTCGTAGAGGGTGGCACAATTTACTTTTATTTTTCATGTTAAACATGTCTGGTACCAAACAGTCCTTAACATCAGTAGTAACTAGCATTTCTCTCTCTGGTTGTTCTGCAAAAATACTTTTAATCTAATCGCTCTAAGAATCTATACAAATCAACATCTAATTTAAACAAGTCCAGATGGGTAATCGGGCAATATCCAAGCCCCTTCGACAGGACCTTGTTCTCAATGTGTCTTGACAATTGAAGACTATTTGGTGCTCCGAGTCTTCATTCCTTGGGATTGCATACTTGTTTCTTTCTCACTCCTCGTCCACCCCGATGGTGTCGCCCCCTCTCCGTCTCCTTCTCCCATTTACCCTGGTTGCTGGACTAAAAAAGCATTATTATTCCTCTGTGTCGTTCCCCTATTCCTTCTAGGGGCTTGGGTCAGATCAGGGCGACGTGGAGCATTTAGGTTGGCCTTTATATGACCCACTTTTTGATAAGGGTCATGTTTAGTCCATCTATAACTCTCCCAACTGATAGTCGGTCTTATCCCTTTCAAACTTGTTCCTTTTGTTTTCTCCCCTTCCTTTTTATAGTCCTCCTTCTTAGTCTGCAATTTGGTTTTCAATTCAGTAAAGTCCCCTCCATCATACACTCTTTAAGTTTATCCTCCACACCTTTAAGGTCTGCCTCTACCACACTTATTTCCTTCTTAACGTACTCAATTGTTAATGTCATCAAGTCTATAGAACATTTGTTTAGGATTTGGCAAAACGTACCTTGTATGGAAATAAGGTCATTGTTTGGAAATAAGGTCAGGCGCAGTCCGCTCCGTAGACCCCTCGGGATCCACTTGTGGATAAATACTCTGCCATGGTGATGCCATGCACTCGAGGTCGATATGCCTCTTGGATACATTTCCCATTGTTTTAACAGTCGGGTACTGGAAGTTGACTCAAAAAGTCAGCCGACCCTGGAAGTCACTCACTATCCTTTGGGCCTCACTGTCCGTAACTGACACACCACCTTCTGCTCCATCCATGGCGTCCTCGTGGCGTGTCTCTCTCCCCACCGGTCAACGTCCGCGTCACGTGATATACACATAATGACGTGATCCCGCGTCCTGTCGCGAGATCTCGGGTGCTCCACTCAACCCAGAAATTTACAGCATAAAACTAGATATATATGGTGCAAGCTTCAATACAGGCTCCGCAGTCCTGCTTGACTTACAATAAAAATAGAGACGAAGCAGCACTCCTCCATATAAAACACGCTTATATTTATTCAATATGTCACATGTTCAACACAAGCGACATTTCAGGCGTCACAGCACGTCTCAAGTAACGTGACTATACAAGAACATACATTTACTTCTCAACATTATATAGTATATAGACAGGAAGTGACCTAATGTTTCAATTACCATAGAGACAATTAACCCTAGTGTGTAGTCCCAAGTTCCAAGCAACTCTAAGTGTCACCCCCTCTCTGGTCAAAATACTAATTGCACACAGTCAGTGGAAAATATTTAATAGGGATGTATCCCCACGGTTCAAAGGAATAAATATAGATTATAATCTTTATTCAACCCACTAGGGCCAATGTTTTCAATTCCTTGATCCACCAGGTTTCACAACATTTAAGTCTGTTTCCCTGTCACCCGTAAAGTTCAAGGGAACACTCTCCGAAACACATGAACCTCACGTCCCTCCCTCTGTGTCCCTTTTCCACAAAGTGCCTACAAAGGCAAATTTACAAGTTTTTGGGTCACTGAGGAGTTATGTTGCGAGATGCGCGATTTTTTACTTCTGTGTGGTCTCCCCCACATACATCACACGTAGACAACAAACTTTGCAGCGGAGATGTATTCAAATAACCTTTTTAGTAGAAAGCAATAATGTATCAGATTGCTGTAATCACTCGGCACGTGATATATTAAAGAAAGACAATTCAATAAGCTTACACCTCAGCTTACACTTCAGCCAGTCCCCGCACACCCCTGAAATTTTGTTAAAAATCGGTCCAGCCGTGTGTGCAGGAGTTCAAAATTCTATTCCCCCCCCCATTCACCCCCACCCTAAAAAATTTTTTTTCGTAACCTTTTACTGGTAAAGGAGTATATGCATACAAATATGGTTGAATCGGACCAACCATATAGATTTGATAGCTTGTAAGCTAGGTAACCATAAGTCTGTGCAATGTCAGATCACTCACCGTTACAGGTGGAATTTCGAAACGAAACCTGCTTAACTTTTGTAAGTAAGGTGCAATGAATGAGTCTGCCTCCACGGCAAGTTGGAGAATTATGTGATGAGTGAGTGAGTGAGTGAGGGCTTTGCCTTTTATATATATATATATGTGTGTATGGCATTATGCAATGTATAAATAGTATCACTTGTGTGAGGGGTGTAGGAAACTGGTAGGTTTTGTGATCCAATCTTATATTCAAGAGCGTCCACAGCGTCCACAGCTAATAAGGGGTTGTTTGAAAGGGATATACTTTTGCCTTTATTTATTCATGGGTATATAAGTGTGCCCTTGTATTGGAACTAACCACTTCTTTGGAAGTGGTTAGCAATATGCTTATGGATTGTAAAAGAAGTTGCCCAATTTACAGCTATGTTTCCATATGACTTAAATGTGGGCCTAGGCACTCCTTCAGCGCAATGTGCCAGTGTATTCTAGGTGCTGCTTCCCTCTGTCCTCTACCTTAGGGACTCCACACTATAGCACAAGCAGAAAAGGTTGATGAAGCGCACACTGTTTGTCAGAAAAATTCTGTTTATTGTATCACACAAACACACACAACGTTTCGGAGAACGCTATGTCTCCTTCATCAGGTGTAACTCACACAATACCCATACCCACCATTTATAGACCCAGTGATCCAAAATGTGCAATTGTCCCATTTTGTAACAATTAAAACTCAAATATAATATACGCACTAGGTGGCAGTATGGTCCTGTACAGAATACAAGTTAATTTCTCAATGTATCTCTGTTCAGACCTGTGTCTTCATTTAGGCCCCATGGGTTGATTGTATTCAATCTATCTATCCACATTGCCTCTTTTTTGAGGAGCATTTTGTTAAAGTCCCCCCCTCGAGTTTGTTCTTTTACCACTTTTAATACTTGCCATTTTACCTGGGAGACTTGATGTTTAAACTGAAAGAAATGTTTACTCAAAGGTGTCTCATATCGAGAGTTTGTACCGTCATAATTTGCAATGCTCCTTCTATGTTCATATATCCTAGTTTTGACCTCCCTCTTCGTTTTTCCTACATATCCCTTTCCACGGGGACATTTGATCAAATATATACTTCTTTTGTGTTACAAACGACAGAGTAGTCCTGCACACACCTACATGAATATCAAAAGGCAAAAAAGCTGATGTGCAATGGTAGACCCTGGTTGCATCATTCATACATAGAAGAAAGAACACCATGCACATCAGTCTTGGATATCTGTGTATTATTTATTGTTGCATACACAGAGTACACAAAAGTGTAGCGTTTCGGTACAAGTGCTGTACCTTGATTGTCTGAAAGGTACAGCACTTGTACCGAAACGCTACACTTTTGTGTACTCTGTGATGCAACAATAAATAATACACAGATATCCAACTGATGTGCATGGTGTTCTTTCTTCCTTTTGTGTTACAGGTTGCAAAGTCCCTTAATTAATTTTGTTTCCCTTACTTGGTGATAAACATGATTACCTTTAATGATGGAATTGCATATACCGCAATTCCTACAAGGAAATGTCCCTTCCTGTGGTGTACCGAGAAATATTTGCCTCTTTTTATAGGGGGTACCATGTCTGCTTTTACCAAGTGATTACTCAGATTGGAAGCTCTTTGGTAGGAGATTAGGGGAGGTTCATGAACAATTTGCCATATTCTGGATCTTCCTGTAGTATTTTCCAATGATTTTTTACTATTCTAACAAAGTAACGACGGAATCATTTATTTTTTTCTTTCAATGCCTTTCTCTCTTCCTTTAGTAGTGTGTTTCTTTCTAACTGTAAGAATTTTTCACAACAATTTTTCACAACAAGCAACCGACAGTGGATTACCAAGTAAAGACCAGGAGACGCCGGTAGAAGCACAAGAAGGCAAAGGACGAGTGGTAAATATCTCTAACCTTTCTTTATCTCCCATATAGACTGCCTTGCTTGAAAGAGGACTGGGTTTTACACCCACATGTAAAGGGACAATGTTCAATTTTAAAATGGAATTGTTTAAGTTTGTAAGGTCACTTAAGTTGAGAATGTGCTTTAGCAAGAATACTGATATAGCCACTTTCTCTCCCTTTAAAAGGAGTCTACCTATGTACCCACAATTTTGAATAAAGTATTTTAAAAAAAACCCAGGCCGTCCTATAGTCTCAGGAATCGATTAATTACTGCAACCACTAGGGAAGTATATTGACCACTTCTTACAGCCCATTATAAGAAGTAATAAAATATGTCTTAAAGACACATTGTGTCATATAGGAAGCCTAGGAAAATTAAAAGAACACTCGTACCTGTGTACTATGGACATTGATGCACTGTACACTTCCATTCCACATGATCTTGGTATGGAGTGTGTGGAACGTGCTTTACTTGACTGGGGCTATGAAACGAAACTTGTATATTTCCTCATGGATTTATTGAACTTGTGTCTGACCAAAAATTATTTCAGGTTTTCTGATACATACTTTTTCCAGGCCCAAGGGACCAGTATATGCAAACATTGTGGTAGCGGACTTTTTAAAAAAAGTATATATTAGAAAATAAAGAGTGGGAAGGTAAACTAAAAGGTTACACCAGGTATGTAGATGATATATTCACTACATATGGGAGGGTGACCTACTATCACTGCAAGAATTTACAAAGTTTATGAATGATGCCCACCCCACCCTGAACTTCACACTTAATGTTAATATAAACAAAATTAACTACGGATGTCATGGTTGTAAAGGGAGAAAAATCACTGATCACTGATCTATACGTAAAGGATAGTCAGTGAAGAAGACACATGCAAACAAAGACTGACAGAAATGAGAAAGAAGTTTGAAGACAGAGGATACAATAGCCAGAAGTTAAAGGAACAATGTGAAAAAGTCTTACAGTTAGAAAGAAACACACTACTAAAGGAAAGAGAGAAAGGCATTGAAAAGAAAAAAGAAACGATTCCGTTCATTACTTTGTTTAACACTCACTCCAAACAGGTTGGTAGAATAGTAAAAAATCATTGGAAAATACTACAGGAAGATCCAGAATACGGCAACCTCACTGAACCTCCCCTAATCTCCTACCAAAGAGCTTCCAATCTGAGTAATCACTTGGTAAAAGCAGACATGGTACCCCCTATAAAAAAGAGACAAATATTTCTCGGTACACACACAGAAGGGACATTTTCTTGTAGGTGTAACACAAAAGTGTAGCGTTTCGGTACAAGTGCTGTACCTTGATTGTCTGAAGAGTTACAGCACTTGTACCGAAACGCTACACTTTTGTGTACTCTGTGTATGCAACAATAAATAATACACAGATATCCAAGACTGATGTGCATGGTGTTCTTTCTTCCTTTTGTGTTACAGGTTGCAAAGTCCCTTAATTTAATTTTGTTTCCCTTACTTGGGTGATAAACATGATTACCTTTAATGATGGAATTGCATATACCGCAATTCCTACAAGGAAATGTCCCTTCCTGTGGTGTACCGAGAAATATTTGCCTCTTTTTTATAGGGGGTACCATGTCTGCTTTTACCAAGTGATTACTCAGATTGGAAGCTCTTTGGTAGGAGATTAGGGGAGGTTCAGTGAACAATTTGCCATATTCTGGATCTTCCTGTAGTATTTTCCAATGATTTTTTACTATTCTAACAAAGTAACGAACGGAATCATTTATTTTTTCTTTTCAATGCCTTTCTCTCTTTCCTTTAGTAGTGTGTTTCTTTCTAACTGTAAGAATTTTTCACAACAATTTTTCACAACAAGCAACCGACAGTGGATTACCAAGTAAAGACCAGGAGACGCCGGTAGAAGCACAAGAAGGCAAAGGACGAGTGGTAAATATCTCTAACCTTTCTTTATCTCCCATATAGACTGCCTTGCTTGAAAGAGGACTGGGTTTTACACCCACATGTAAAGGGACAATGTTCAATTTTAAAATGGAATTGTTTAAGTTTGTAAGGTCACTTAAATTGCGGTATATGCAATTCCATCATTAAAGGTAATCATGTTTATCACCCAAGTAAGGGAAACAAAATTAAATTAAGGGACTTTGCAACCTGTAACACAAAAGGAAGAAAGAACACCATGCACATCAGTCTTGGATATCTGTGTATTATTTATGGTTGCATACACAGAGTACACAAAAGTGGAATACACTGGCACATTGCCTGAAGGATTGCCTAGGCCCACATTTAAGTTATACGGATTTATACTATCTACCTAGGGCTAGGAGCACCCTGTTATAATATGTCGTTTGCAGACATTGCAAAAAGCACATCCAAAAGAGCATCAACTCTTGCTTATACAGAGACTGAGAAAAAACGCATTCTGGAAGCCGTAACGGAAACTGGAAGCCTGTTTTTGGGACCAACAGGTAAAGACTGCCAACAAAGAAACACTAAAGAAAAGAGAAACAAGCTTAAAACTACACAGCCTTGCCCTAAAAGAGTATGCCTTGGCTGAAAGGATACCAAGGGGGCTAAGAGTAAGCTTGCGTCCAGTTTTGTGTCAAGATGACCAGGAATATATACAAAAGTGGTATAGAATTCTAAACAAGTGCAGCCTTGACCTCATCCTGCTAACTGTGGAACATCTGCAACCTGCTATCAAGAAAACTCAGCAGGAGATTGCTACAACAGAAATCGAATTGAGAAATTGTATTAAAATTGAGGAACTCACCGAAATACAAGCAAAGTTGGAAGCCTCCGTATCCACACTTAAAGAACAGCTACTGCAGCTTAAGCTTGTGAAGGTTCTCATTCATCCAGGTCATGGTATATCTGCTGTATTCAATTAGATCAACTGGACTAGAAATGTAGTTCTTGAAGACGTTTCGCTAGTCATCCGACTGGCTTTCTCAATTCAGAATGACTTGTACAAGAATCTGTGGCAATAAGTTTAAAAAGTTCAGAAGAGACACGAGGGACTACGAACTCCAACAAGTCTACAGCTGCAGCAAAGGTAGACACGTGGTTCGCCGCCGTACAGCACCGGAGAGCAGAGCGTCTGGTTACCAGGCAACAAGGAGGAACAGCCGCGACCGACAGCAGCATCGCAAGGAAACACCGGGGAACATCGCGGAGATAGATACTAAATGTTGGACATTATTAATAAGGACACTTATGGACATTCCCAAGACACTGGATTTTGTATGTTTCAATCACTTTTGGCCACTCCCCTAAAAGGCAGAGGGGAGGAGCAATTTTGGATCACTGGGTCTATAAATGGTGGTATGGGTTATTGTGTGAGTTACACCTGATGAAGGAGACATAGCGTTCTCCAAAACGTTGTGTGTTTGTGTGATGCAATAAACAGAATTTTTCTGACAAACAGTGTGCGCTTCCATCAACCCTTTTCTGCTTATGTTTTCATATGGTACAATATTTATATCTATTTAAATAACAAACTGTCATAAGTGACAAATGTATTCTAGATGTTAAATTAAAATACATAATATGGCCCAATAAATATCCTCATTTCATAATCTAATATTATGTTTCCCAATATTCATAATACAATTAAAGCATAAATTCCTACATAAAGCAATAGCGCATATAAATAAATAATTAATACATTTGTATATTCATCAATATTGCATATATGAATGAAAAACAATATATACATAAATTACAGTTCAATATATTATATTACTGGAGTTAAATGTTATATGGACTTGTATCATATACACTATGATGAAAATATATGCAGTATAAAGATGATAAAATAGTAACCCATAAATATGGAAACCCTTAAATATAAATTGTAACTGCAATTGATAACAAATTATATTATAAGATGATATCCAATGTATATATATATAGATAGTAATCAATATAAATAGATGATAATAGCCCATATATAAAATAGTACATATAGATGATTAATACATATAAATAAAATCAGGGGTGTCTCTAGGGATTTTGGCACCTGAGCCAAGCCCTGATTGCCGCCTATATGCGCGCGCAAAGTGGGCGTGGTTTGTGTGTGGGCGTGGTTTGTGTTTGGGCGTGGCTTGTGTGTGGGCGTGGCTTTGTCGGTGGGAGTGCGGCTAGCCATTTTGTCATTTTGAACTTGGCACCATTTATTTGTACATTTTCTTTAAATAGACAATAATCAACACCATAATAACAGAAGAATAAACAATTTTGCCCAAAATAACCTGCCACCATGTCAAGGTTCCTTTTAATAGGGCCCTAACTTACCTAACTAGTCTAACCTAGCCTAACCTAGCTATCTATCTATCTATCTAAACAACGTAGGGAGTAGTGTGCACTCTACCTTCAGATACTTCATAGGCCTGGGTGCTGCTGTGATTCATAAATATCCAACCTTAAGACAAATTGCAGAGCACTCACAGGGCTTGTGCAGAATTCCACTTTTATTACATGTGCAACAAAACAGATAGCGGCGTTTCGGTCTGTGTCTTAGACCTTGAGAAAGCTTTCTCAAGGTCTAACACAGACCGAAACGTCGCTATCTGTTTTGTTGCACATGTAATAAAAGTGGAACTTCTGCACAAGCCCTGTGAGTGCTCTGCAATGTGTCTTAAGGTTGGAATATCTATATATCTATCTATCTATCTATCTATCATCTCTATATCTATCATCTATCTATCATCTATCTATCTATATATCTATTATCTATCTATCTATCTATCTATCTATCTATCATCTATCTATCTATCTATCTATCTATCTATCTATCTATCTATCATCTATCTATCTATCTAATCTATCTATTCTATCTAATCTGTCTATCTATCATCTATCATCTATCTATCTATCTATCTATCTATCTATCTATCTATCTATCTATCTATCCTATCTAATCTATCTGTCTATTTATCTGTCTATCTATCTATCTATCTATCTATCTATCTATCTATCTATCTATCTATCTATCTATCTGTCTATCTATCTATCTATCTATCTATCTATCATCTATCTATCTGCTGCCTGTCTGTCTATCTAACTCCATCTATCTATCTATCTATCTATCTATCTATCTATCTATCTATCTATCTATCTATCTATCTATCTATCTATCTATCATATATCATCTATCTATTCTATCTAATCTATCTGTCTATCTATCTGTCTATCTATCCATCTATCTATCTATCTATCTGCTGTCTTATCTATCTATCTATCTATCTATCTATCTATCTATCTATCTATCTATCTATCATCTATCTATCTATCTATCATATCTATCAATCATCTATCATCTATCTATCTATTAATCATCTATCATCTATCTATCAATCATCTATCATCTATCTATCTATCCTATCTAGCTCGCTCTCTCTCTCTCTATCATCTATCTATATATCTATCTATTAGTATATCTGGAAAGTATATAAATACAGTGGATATATGGAGGTTGCCAAGTCTTGCACTGTGAATCTGAACTGGAAGTTTTCCAGTGTAAATCTAAATAGGTCCAATAGGGGGCGCAGCTACCCAAGTGCGTGTGGGCTGGGCACTTACAGAGATGAACTGTTCAGGATGTTCAGGCACTTACAGAGATGAACTGTTCAGGAAGGGTCCACAGTGAAGGGTCCTTAAGGAAGCTCCGCCTCCCACATGTGGCGCTTCCTCCCTCTCCACCCAGCACAGGTAGCATCGTTTTTGTTTTTTTTTAAACTTTGAGATGCCGCTTTTGAGCCACAGAGACAAAGTGCCGCTCTGCTACTTTGTCTCAATGTGGCTCATTAGCGAGACGGCCCTGAGGCCAAAGGCTGTCAACATATGGAACATAAATTGCCATTCTAGCCTATCAAAGGCCTTTTCTGCGTCTAGGCTCAAAACTAATAGAGGCGTTTTATCTCTACCAGCTATATCTATACATTAATAATCCTTCGGTATTGTCGATCGTCTGGCGCCCGGTGATGAAGCCCACCTGGTCGTTGTGGATCAGAGTTCAATAATGCAATTGGCGGTATTTTGCCCTGTTTGTCAGATCTTTTTCTTGTTTGGGTATGGGGGTAATGAAGAAAAATGAAGATGTGAATGAAAGAGGGGGATCCTTGTCCGTTTAGTAAAGTTAAAGAATGAGGTCATTATTGAGTTATGGTTGGAAGAAATACTCCCTGTAATATTTATATGTTAGACCATCTGGGCCTGGGGACTTCCCTGGGGTAGTCCTTTCAAAGTTGATTCCAACTCTGCCGTGATTTCTTTATTAGCTGGTTTAGTTGTATGGGGGATAGGGTGGAAGATGGCAGGAGAGTAAGTATTCCTGGATAGCTTTTTCTCTAGCTCCCGTGAGTTTTGTTTGTTCACTGGTATATATTTAGAGTAAACTGAAGGAATCCCTGTGCTATCTGATTGGGACTGGTTGCTTGGAGGCTCGAGTCTATGTCTATACGTGTAGGGCTTGTGTTTGGGATTTTGCTTTAAGTCTTCTGGCTAATAAAGTATGAGGTTTTTTACTGAATTCATAATACTTCTGCCGAGACCAGAGTAACGATTTTTCTACCTTCCTGATTTTTAGCATTAGAGTTTTGTTCGTTGTGCTAAGACTTTACGAAGAAGGACTACCGAGGAAGTTTTGGTTAGTTTTCTTTGTCAAGATTTGGAGATCTTCATTCATATTCGCAGGCGGGTTTTTAGAGTCCCTTTTTAATCTGGAGCCCCATTTAATACAATTTCCCTAGCCACTGCCTTCTGTGCCTGCCATAGAGTTCCAGTGGAGGAGACAGAGTCCAAGTTGAGCTCAAATAGTCCTCCAAGATATTGTGAGGTCTTGTTTAACCTGTTGGTTTCTGAGTATGGACTCGTTCAGTTTCCACTGACATGTCCTGTGTTGCGGAGATTGGAGTTCAAAGTGAGTGTTATCGGGCTATGATCTGACCATGTGATAGGGAAGATGTGTGAGGTGGAGACTAGGCGAAGTAAGGGGGCCGATACCCAGAAATAGTCTATTCTGGAGTGAGTGTGATGAGGGGAGAATAGAAGGTGTACTGACGGGCAGTAGGGAATTCTATTCTCCAAGTGTCGTACAGATGACATTGTCTGTAGCGTTTAGATAGCGTTTCTCCTTGGTCACTAGGGGTCTGGAGTGTATTGTGAGCCTGTCCTGTCTTTGTGAGGAAACCATATTGAAGTCTCCCGCTACCATGAGGTGAGGACAGTCTAGTGTAGCTATCCGTTGGAGGGTCTTTTTTAGAAAGCGAGGTTGGTCTGTGTTGGGGGACGTAGATATTGCATAAAACCAAATCTACGCTGTGTAGTGTGCCATGTAAAATAATATATCTGCCTGCTGTGTATGATTTGTTTGGTGAGTTAAAAAGGGGCTTTTTCTATAATTAAAATGGCGGTGCCAGCTTTCCTATGTCCAGCCGCCGTGGCATAGACTGTGGGATATAAGTTGTTTAATGAATCGGAAAGCGTCAGGGCCCTGGAGATGTGTTTCTTGAAGATAGAACATCAGCCTGTTATTGTTTGGCCTCTTGAATTAGAAGCCGTCTTTTCACAGGGGAGTTCAGTCCCTTTACATTCAGTGATAAAAATGTTATGGTACCTGCCATTGTTTTGAAGAATGGGAGTGTCTATAGAGTTGGGGGAGCCCCCGGACCTGGCCCGCCAGCCCCGGGACTACAGGAGCAGCCAGCCACTTGTAAGGTCAAACAAACAAAAAAATACATTAATAGACAAACGTAACATAAGGGGTCTGATTTTCAGTAACCCCAAATCATTTTAACATAGAATTTCAGTTTGTGTCCAGAAATATTAGATTCTCCTGGGTTATCCATTATCTATAATCGAAAACTATGTTTCCTTTGGTCCTGCCTGTGAGGGAACGTGGGTGGGTACTTCGTCAGGCCCATTTGGGCCCCCGCTCCAATCCTTGGATTTCGAGGACCATCATGGGTTCGATGTGTGGGATGCATTCTTTCAGTGTATTTTGAGGCTGTCCAATAATCTTAACTGTTGAGATAGGGGGGTAATCAAAGTTTGGAAAGTTTAAGGTTACAGTTTCTGTTCTGCATAGGCTGACTGGATTCTAAGAGTGGCGATTGTCAGTGGTCTAGCTCACCTATCATTATGATGGAGATGTAGAGAATTACTGTCCTGTTGGCCTGTGTCATTCTCATACCCTTTAGACCGTGTTTATAAGTTATAGTTGCTGTGTTTTCCAAGGAGACTTGTTTTGTGTATTATTGTCGCGGGCAGCCTCGTGTTTATCGGGTAATCTATATTTTACCTAGCTCTGGCTACTCGACCTCCCGGCGTATTTTAGTACAAGCTCCTCTGCCTGTTGCCAGAAGGGAGTGACCCTAGTCTGAGACCTTTGGTTCTTTTTTATGTTGGAGACCTAGAGTATTCATGTAGTAGTAGGACAGTTAAATTTAACAAAACATATCTGCAAAGTACATTGCCTATTAGTGTAGAAATATTGATTTAACATTAAACATCTTAAACTATACATTGTAAATACTACAGATAACATTTTAATTTATTATATTTAGCTTTGTCTGTTCCAGTTTCCATGTTTAGCTTTTTCATAAGATAGATTTCAGGAAGCCTGGGTCCCCTTGTTCACATCTCATGGGGCGAGAAGAATTACAGGATTTAGGGGTTCCTAGGCACCTTTTTTGTCCTGCATTATCCCACGGGAGCTAGGAGCGACTGTGTGTCTTTTTTTTGGAGAAAAAGGTAAAACCCCAAGT
Organism: Hymenochirus boettgeri; assembly: GCA_019447015.1. Classification (NCBI taxonomy): domain Eukaryota; kingdom Metazoa; phylum Chordata; class Amphibia; order Anura; family Pipidae; genus Hymenochirus; species Hymenochirus boettgeri. The sequence goes on from CM033476.1 coordinate 57,430,467, forward strand.
TTTGAGATCCGCCTGAAGAAATCCAGATCTCAGTTTGCTGGGGGTTTTGGAATTGGGAGAGAGATTAGATTCAGTTAGCTAGGAGAGGTTCTATAGAGGTGCGTATGCTCCACTTCAGTCACTATACTCGGTGTAAGATGTAGTTTAACCTACTTATATCTTTATGGGATTGTGCCAGATCTTGATCCTCTGTGCCGAGGGCGCCGGTGTCTGCGCTTCTCGGAGTGGGATTGTTCGGACCCTGTGTGGTGTCCGGTTGGAGTGTGTGGTCTGGTAGGTACGGGATCGGCTTCCAGTCAGGTAGCTTAATTGAAGGTAGTTGTAGAGATTCACAGAATTGTGGTAAGTCCTCTGGATAGCTGAGGGAGTCCGTCACACCCTCATGTCGAACTATGAGCTGAAAGGGGAATCCCCATCTGTAGCATAAATTGTTGTCCCTCAGAGCTTGTAGTAGAGGACGAACTTGGCGTCTGCGGGCTAGGGTGGGTGGCGCCAGATCGGGGTATAGTTGCAGTGGGGTTCCCTCGTGAGTTAATTCGGTCTTGTTACGATATCGAGTTAGGATCTCCTCTTTTTGTGTGAAATAATGAAGTCTGCAGATTATATACCGGGGGTATTTAGAGGTGCCCTTAGGACGTAAGGATCTGTGAACCCTGTCTAATTCGATCAGAGTCGTATTGTCAAGATCCAGGATATCGGCTAGTAGGGCAGAAATTGTGTCCTTTAGAGCGACATCTGAGACCGTTTCTGGTTAACCGCGTATGCGGATGTTATTGCGACAGCCACGGTTCTCCATGTCCTCCACCTGCCTGTACAGGTCTCTGAGTGCTCTTGAGTGGTCGTTGTGTGGAGGTAGTCTGCTGGTCGTTTTCCAGGGTCTCTACCCTGTTTAACTCTGCTTTCAAATCGTCCCTTAATATAGAGATTTCTGTTCTGCATGTGGACTGGATCTGCTATGTCTGCTTGGCCAGGCCCTTTTTTGTGGGTAGGTTTTGTAGCAGGGCCTGTAGTTGGTCACTGTAGGGCCCTTGGGTATTCTACCCCAGTGTCTGTGTGGGTGAGCCCCTGTTGTCTCTTTCTCCCTGTGAGTGGGTTGGTGAGGCCTCAGATGTGTAAGCTGGGGAGCTGTGCTATGATGTTGCTGGGCTGGAGGTTGCCATGTGCTGTTCTACCTGTGTGAGGCCCAGGGTGTCCCCTCTCCCTGTCAGGCCTGGCATGTGTGGGCCTCCCCCCGTGGGACTCACCGCCTCTCCGGACTTGTCCTCTGATATTTGGGGCAGCGTGCGCCTTGGAGGTAGGGGATTGTGGCAGGCGGCTCCTGCTGTGGTGGGGACGCTTGCTCGCCCCCCTGACTGCACGTGTGCATCCATCATGGTGGACCCTTGGTCTCGCAGGGCCTTGGACTCAGAACCGAAGCAGTCCCTGGGGTCCCGTAGTCTGGGAGCCGGTCCCTGGATTTTCTGGGTCCCGTCGGGGGTCCGCTTAGTACTTTTGCCCATGATTTTGGAGGTAAGGATGATTGCCTCCCTTGTTTTGTAAGGTTCGGAGCGGGGGCCCTTAATCCCTGTGTCTGCTCAGAGCAACATCCAGACCACGCCCCCCTAAATAGTTTTTAAAAATAAAGATATAGTCAGAAAGACTTTATGTTAAAATAAATTAATATTTATTAAAAAACATATTTTTTATGATTTTGGAGGTTTATCTGTGTTCATCAGGGTTCTGGCCTGATGCTTGTGTTATAGCCAGAATTTCTATCAGTTTAATAGGCACAGTCCTGCCCTCTTCTTCTGGTTTTGACACCTTTGTGGCTTCAATACACAATTTACCATCAGTTGTTACAATGCACTTCAGATAATCTGCTCTCACATTCTCAGGAAGCTCTGCCTCCTTCCTGAAGATCTGACATTTGTAAGAAAAAGAGCCTTTACCATCATCACATTTGGACCCTTTGAACCCAGTTACCAGTAGCTTCTTTCCCAGCAATTTGACTGTGAGCTCTTGGGGTGAGAAGTCTTCAATTTCAAGACTGAGCTGGAAGCCTTTCTCATTGGGTTTTGTGCCACTGTCAAGGAGCACTGGTAGAGTTTTGTCCTGTTGGCCTTCCAACTCTTGCAGCAGTCATTGGTGAAACTGGTCCATGAATTTGAAGCTTGATTTTAGCTGTTCTAAGTCAGAGAAGACATCAAGAGGCTAATATAATGGGTTCAGAAAGGTTGGAGATGGTCTTCTCTGTAGGTAAAGGTACAGCATGTTGCTCTGAGACAGAGGTGTTTACTTTTGAAAGCTTTCGGTACGTTTTTAAGACTTGTTTGAAAAGGAGCTGAACGCAGGGTGTTTTATACACATCATAAGATCCACCAGGCCTTTCCAAAATTGTTCCGACTTGTTTGAAAAGGAGCGAATGCAGGGTGTTTATACGCATCATAAGATCCACCAGGCCTTCCAAAATTGTTCCCTTCAATGTTTTAATGCCAGTTAAGCCCACAATGCAAACTTAATCAATTAAAGCTGACCCCCATCATGTTTCATCGCTAAAAACACAGCTTACAGCACTGGCTGTGAACTCAGAATACCATACCATGTCACACAGAACAACAGAACAGAGTGAGCAATCATTCAGCAATTATTGGAGATAGCATTGAGTTTTTGAGTGGGGGTATATGATATTACATATAGGAAAGTTGTTATGTATGTGTGGACTATCTCACTATTACCATTTAAATGTCCATCAGTAAATGTATTGTAAGAATAGCACTGACTTATATTAGGTAGCTTATAAATGGCAGCTTAAACCACACCCCTGTGTCTGCTCCATGTGAAAGGAAGTATAATCCAAAAAAAGTTTCTGTCTGCTACACAGGATGTGATGTGTATTGTAATGGACATATACACCAAGGCTCCTTATATACCACCTCCAGCCTGCAGGTGGTGTCAGTGAGTGATAAAAGACAAGACATCCCTGCTCTCTATGGCTAGGAGGAGAGAAAGTGAAAGCAGATTGTGTTGTGTGCTTTGGAGAGATATTGACTGCAACACAAGATCTTGCGTATACGATCCTGTGTATAAGATCCTGTTACTACCTGTTGGAAGGACAGATTATTGGACAGACACGTTACCTTATTGGATACCAACTCTGAGGCAACAGATAAGTGTACACCAACTTACAAGGACACACAATATACAGGCCTGGTCAATATTAACAGCGGTGCACCATAGGCAGGGACAACTCCATTACTGCACATGTACTGTGGGGAACCTGTTTATGTGCACTGTCTGCTTTGTGCCAGACCACCAGAGTAACCCACTGTGTGTCATGCTACCCATATTTTTTTTTTTCAAATATGCTTCAATTTATTGTGTCTCACATTTACTCCCCCCCTCCCCTCTCCATAGAAAGTAATCAGACAATCCAGTTTCTGTTTACTAGACAGGAAGTGGACATAAAGAAGAAACTTACTGCTAACAGAGAATGCTGGGAGTTGGTTGTAGTTTTCAAACATGTGCATATTCAAACCCTTGGGTAGGAATCACTAAAGCATGGGCTTTTAGTGTCTGTAAGTCATTAAAAGGGCTTTATTCCAGGTTGTATGAAAAATAAATTTTCCAGCATTCTGTGCATCCAGGGAATGCTGGGAGTTGTAGTTTTTAAACATGTGAAAAGTTCAACACCCATGCTCTATATCATTGCACTGTATTAAATCTTAGTACATTCATTAGCCAATAGACTTAAGGAAGAAACTTACTGCTAACAGAGAATGCTGAGAGTTGTAGTTTTCAAACATATGCATCTTCAAACCCTTGGGTGGGAATCGCTAAAGCTTTTAATGTCTGTAAGTCAGTAAAAGGGCTTTATTCCAGGATGTATGAAAATTAAATTTTCCAGCATTCTATGCAGCCAGGGAATGCTGGGAGTTGTAGTTTTTAAACATGTGAAAAGCTGGAAGGTCAAATAGAAATGGGGGAGTATGTGTGTGCTTGATGATATTATGTGGTGGGATTGCCTGGGGACTTTCAGACTTATTCCATTTGAGCCTCCCCCTAGATACTTGCTGGGAGTGGAAAGGGAGAGCAAGTTCAGAATGGATCCTGATGCCTACTAGCTAAAGAAATGTAGGTAGCCTCTCTCTGGACCTACAGCTTAACAGCTATATGCATAAGGGAGACGCAGAGAGACCCCGAATCACTTGCATGTTTGTGCACTTTTTGTTGGTATCACTGAAAGCATGACCCTGAGCTTTCAATAAGAATAATTACCCAGCAAAACTTTTGCTAGTTATGCAAAAGAATATGGTACCGCACACAGTATTTCTTTTTCAAATATGCTTCAATTTATTGTGTCTACATATACAGTATAATGCAACGTTTCGGGGATGTACAATATCCCCTTCCTGAGGCGGGACAAAAAAGACAATCACACATCCTATTTAGTCACTTACTTTTTAACCTTTAGTCACTTACTTTTTAACCAACCTTCACAGGAAATAGATTGAATATTTACATATAAACATTTTAACCCCCTCTAATCCAGTAACCTCCAAAATCTGATTTCATATAGGCAGGCATTGTGCCCATGCACTCATTTCTCATATAAACAAATATAAATTATAATCCTTATTTAAGCCATTAGGATATAAAGTATTCAACTGTCCAATCCATTGCTTGTGAAGGTTCTCATTCATCCAGGACATGGTATATCTGTTGTATTCAATTAGATCAACTGGACTTGAAATGTAGTTCTTGAAGACGTTTCGCTAGTCATCAGGGTACATAAGTGCCACAGATTCTTGTACAAGTCATTCTGAATTGAGAAAGCCAGTCGGATGACTAGCGAAACGTCTTCAAGAACTACATTTCCAGTCCAGTTGATCTAATTGAATACAACAGATATGTCCAATCCATTAAACCTTGCGCTTCTGAGAGGGTATTCCCGAAGTCTCATCACTACTCAACTTCAAAAAGCCAGGGAACTGTCAGAGTCTCACACTTACCTGCTCCTCTCTCCCACGGAGGACTCCGTCTTTGGCAATCTCCGGTGGCGTCCATCGCGCCTCCGGAAGATGACGTCATCTCGCAGTGTCCGGTGGGTCCTGGTGTGTGCATCCTCTCTGGGCCTTGCATCGGTTGGGGGATCTTCTGGTGCCATGCAGACGCGCGCAGGCATCTCCTGTTAACTCCTCCGCTCCAAGTAGGGCACACACTGGATGGAGGAGATTTAATTAAATTCAAATCTTGCCTGTTAACCAGTCTGCATCAGACTTTTTCATTTCCCCATTGGTCCCTCTGCCTTACTTAAGCCTGCTCCAGTCATTCACACATTGCCTGTTATTGTTTTGGCCAAGTGGTCCCTGCTATTATTTATAGTAGCCAAAGTCTGGTTCTTGAAGCCTAATCTTGTTAATTTTTCTTCTCATTGTTCTTCTCATTGTTCATCATTATCCTTGTATTCTTGTCATTTTCTTTGTCTTCCAGTTCCTGTTCAGCTCCATTGGTGTTCCGGTTTTCCAGAGTATACCCGGCCTCAGCGTCTATACCTTGTGCTCTAAGACCTGGGGGTAACAAGTCTCCTGACGATCAGGGACTTGTCTATAGGTGAAGACAGCGGCTGTAGATTGGGGTATATGCGCTGAAGTTATACTCTGGGACTCCGGGCATCACAGGAACAGTATTGCATGACTTATACTCAGTGCAGCCAAAAGATTAGACATACAATACAAGATTACAGGGGTATGATCAAAAAAGACAGACACTTGTCCTTTAATAACGCTAGACTTAGACATACCTACAGAAAAGGACGGAGCCTAGCTAATTACGTGGTGTGTATAGATCCACAATTGCCAGTAGAGTCCAAGAGAGAACACACAATGCCCTAATTGTATAACCTGTCGCTCTATGATAATGGGACAGGATTTTCCCATCCACAAATGGGCAAAGGAATATGCATAAAACAGATTTTCTTGTGAGAGCAAATTTTGTTATTGTCATTTACTTTATAGTGTGCCTGTGTGGTCTATATTACATAGGCAAAACGAAAACCCAATTCAAGGAGCGCATGGCAAATCATCGCTCATTACAGCATCTCCCGCAGCACAAAATAAGCTAATACAGGTATACATTATCCATCAGGCGTATTTATCTCCGAAAAAACATGTACAATGTTCTACCAATGATTCATGCCCGGAGTGTAGGGCAGTGGGAGCAGACTTTTGCCACCTAATTTGGTCATGTCAACATATTCAAAATTACTGGTCCCAAATTACCCAATTTATTAGGCGAAACCTAGGGATCCAAATCCCAAGTAGCCCAGAACCCTGTGTATTGGGAATAGTGGATAGTGAACTGTGGTCTAAACACCACCACATAATCCTTACATGGTGCTTAAGTGGATGGCACCGGAGGCCCCTACTCTTAAACTTTGTCTGGAAACTGTAAACAAAGATTTATCGTTCCAGAATAAACATAGAGGGTGTCCAAACAAATTACTCTAAGGTTTCAGCATCAGCACTTAAAATGGCTCTGATCATATGACAGTCCTGAAATACAAAGACCAGTGTTCCGCAACTCTGCTACTCTTCTCCTTTCTCTTGTTCTACCTTCCCTTTTTTTCTTTTGGTACCCGGGTGGTTTACTCTGCCTTATTTTAACTTGCTTTATTCTATTGCACATTTTGATGTTACTAAGGAAGATATAATGCATCTGTTAGCTAATAATAAATGACACAGACAATCTTAGTTATGTTGTTAGTTTAATAAGTGTTAAAAGAAATATGTCAAAATATAATTATGCGAACAGTAATACCATGTTTACTACAAAGCTGATTTTGTACCTATGATAATTGCACTGTTAAATGTGAAAATTGATGTTATATACAATGCATAATAACATTAATAAAGCAAATTTTAAAAACAAGGCAAGCTTTGAGTAACAATAGGTCAAACACATCCAATACAAAATATGGTGACCTCTCCCGGACTGACCAAGAAAAGAGATCATGTCCAACATAGACCACAATATATTACTGCTACAAAAAGGCGAAATGGATTCACACATTAGACACTCTGGTACCAAGGGGTCTAAATGAACAACTATTGCTCCATTGCTTCTTGTAAGAGATGGTAGTATATACAGAATTGTGGAACATACAGTCAGGACGTATCGTTCGTTTTATGCCTAGGTCTTAAGTGCAACAGACACAAGAGAATACTACCTTTCTACATAGTAAAATTATCCCTATTTAATTTGCCTTCATTTCTAGAGAGGCTTTCTGACAATGTAGTATATTTAGCCCTACATTTGGGTTCAGGATCTCCTTTTAATTACTGTGGAAACAATGTATAACATCTGTAAAATATCTATGGAAACAATATGTAACATTTGTATATTTGTATATAATTATCATTACACTGTGCTTTTAAACACGATAAAACCACATGGCTTAAATGATCAGTGTTTATTTAAATGTTTTTTAGATGAACGTTAAACGGTACAGCATTAGGGTGTCAATACTATACTATATTATACTATAGGTCTAAGAAATTGAATTTATTTAATGTGCTCTAAGTGTTTAAGAATTGGTTTTAATTACACTGAATGGGGATGACTGTTTTATTGTTACCCCTGTTTTAGTAATATAGATTTAAACTTGTAGCACTTATATATTATGACACAGCACTTTATATGGATATATTTATATTTATATTTAAAGAATGAGCACTTTATATGAGAGGATTGAGCCCTTTATTATATGAATATAGCACTTTATAATGGATACAGCACTGATCACTTTATATAACACCCTGAAGGGTTAATGGAAGCTAATCATGTGATGTAATACCAAAGGGTGGAGTTGATGTTATTTATGGATCACCACGAGTGTTTTTTTATATGGCTTGATAAAGGTCCTAAGCACCAGATAGATAGATAGCCTTTGTGCCCATGTTGTGCCCCCGGAAAGCTCTGGAGCTGGAGCCACCACTGTCTCCAGTATCTAATTAACTGGAAAAGGTATGGTCCTGAAGAAAGATGCTGGGTCCCTCATCATTAGGTCAATGCTCAATTTCACAAGGATAATCCAGAAAAACCTGCCTTAAAGGGTCCAGTGGCCCCTCGTGAGAGGCGGAGTAATATCAGGCTGCGGCACCCCCTTTGTCTCGCGCTCCCACGTCGGGTCCATCGGCCGGCCTCGGAGATCTTCGGTCAGCTCCGTTGTGTCTTCAGTCTTCGTGCGCGAGTGCCTACTCCTCCTCTGCTCGTGCACCCGGCCAGTTGTCTTCTGGTGCTGCACGGACGTGCGCGGGCAACTCTCCTTATCTCCTCCGGTCCTGTAGTCCTCTGAAGGGACGGAGGAGATCCAATTTAGTTTAAACTGGCCAATGCCTACATCAGACTCTTGTCCTCCATTGGTTCCTCTGCTCTACTTAAGCCTGTTTTTTCTCCTTTGCCTGTTATAGTTTGGTATAGCCTAGCTAGTGGTCCCTGCTATTGGTTCTAGTAGCCAAATCTATTCCTTGTAGCCAAGTCTTGTTCTTGTCTTTTCATTGTATTGTTGTTCTTCTCATTGTTCATTGTTATCCTTGCATTTTGTCCTTTTCTTGTCTTCCAGTTCCTGTTCAGCTTAATTGATGTTCCAGTTTTCCAGAGTATACCTGGCCTCAGCGTCTATATCTTACTAACAATATCCCCTTCCTAGGCGGGACAAAAAGACAATCACACATCCATTTAGTCACTTACTTTTAACCTTTATCCTTACTTTTTAAACCACCTTCACAGGAAATAGATTGAATTTTTACATTAAACATTTTAACCCCCTCTATCCAGTAACCTCCCAAATCTGATTTTATAGGCAGGCATTGTGCCCATGCACTCATTTCTCATATAAACAAATATAAATTATAATCCTTATTTAAGCCATTAGGATATAAAGTATTCACTGTCCAATCCATTGCTTGAAGGTTCTCATTCATCCAGGTCAGGGTAATATCTGTTGTATTCAATTAGATCAACTGGACTTGAAATGTAGTTCTTGAAGACGTTTCGCTAGTCATCAGGGTACATAAGTGCCACAGATTCTGTACAAGTCATTCTGAATTGAGAAAGCCAGTGAATGACTAGCGAAACGTCTTCAAGAACTACATTTCCAGTCCAGTGATCTAATTGAATACAACAGATATGTCCAATCCTTAACCTGCGCTTCTGAGAGGGTATCCCGAAGTCTCATCACTACTCAACTTCAAAAAGCCAGGGAACTGTCAGAGTCTCACGCTTACCTGCTCTCCTCTCTCCCGCGGAGGACTCCGTCTTTGGCAATCTCCGGTGGCGTCCATCGCGCCTCCGGAAGATGACGTCACTCGCAGTGTCCGGTGGGTCCTGGTGTGTGCATCCTCTCTGGGCCTTGCATCGGTTGGGGGATCTTCTGTGCCGTGCAGACGCGCGCAGGCATCTCCTTTTAACTCCTCCGCTCCAATAGGGCACACCCTGATGGAGGAGATTTATTAAATTCAAATCTTGCCTGTTAACCAGTCTGCATCAGACTTTTTCATTTCCCTCCCATTGGTCCCTCTGCCTTACTTAAGCCTGCTCCAGTCTTACAACATTGCCTGTTATTGTTTTGGCCAAGTGGTCCCTGCTTTATTTATAGTAGCCAAGTCTGGTTTTGAAGCCTAATCTTGTTTATTTTTCTTCTCATTGTTCTTCTCATTGTTCATCATTATCCTTGTATTCTTGTCTTTTCTTGTCTTCCAGTTCCTGTTCAGCTCCATTGGTGTTCCGGTTTTCCAGAGTATACCCGCCTCAGCGTATATACCTTGTGCTCTAAGACCTGGGGGTAACAAGTCTCCTGACGATCAGGGACTTGTCATAGGTGAAGACAGCGGCTGTAGATTGGGGTATATGCGCTGAGTTATACTCTGGGACTCCGGGCATCACAGGAACAGTATTGCATGACTTATACTCAGTGCAGCCAAAAGATTAGACATACAATACAAGATTACAGGGGTATGATCAAAAAACAGACACTTGTCCTTATAACGCTAGACTTAGACATACCTACAGAAAAGCGGAGCCTAGCTAATTACGTGGTGTGTATAGATCCACAATTGCCAGTAGAGTCCAAGAGAGAACACACAATGCCCTAATTGTATAACCTGTCGCTCTATGATAATGGACAGATTTTCCCTCCACAAATGGGCAAAGGAATATGCATAAAACAGATTTTCTTGTAGAGCAAATTTTGTTATTGTCATTTCTTTATAGTGTGTCCTGTGTGGTCTAATTACATAGGCAAAATGAAAACCCAATTCAAGGACGCATGGCAATCATCGCTCATTACAGCATTCCCGCAGCACAAAATAAGCTAATACAGTTACTTCCATCAGGCTTATTTATCTCCGAAAAAACATTACAATGTTCTAAATGATTCAGTCTTCCAGAGTATACCTGGCCTCAGCGTCTATATCTTACCATCATCACATTTGGACCCTTTGAACCCAGTTACCAGTAGCTTCTTTCCCAGCAATTTGACTGTGAGCTCTTGGGGTGAGAAGTCTTCAATTTCAAGACTGAGCTGGAAGCCTTTCTCATTGGGTTTTGTGCCACTGTCAAGGAGCACTGGTAGAATTTTGTCCTGTTGGCCTTCCAACTCTTGCAGCAGTCATTGGTGAAACTGGTCCATGAATTTGAAGCTTGATTTTAGCTGTTCTAAGTCAGAGAAGACATCAAGAGGCTAATATAATGGGTTCAGAAAGGTTGGAGATGGTCTTCTCTGTAGGTAAAGGTACAGCATGTTGCTCTGAGACAGAGGTGTTTACTTTTGAAAGCTTTCGGTATGTTTTTAAGACTTGTTTGAAAAGGAGCTGAACACAGGGTGTTTTATACGCATCATAAGATCCACCAGGCCTTTCCAAAATTGTTTTTTCCTTCAATTTTAATGCCAGTTAAGCCCACAATGCAAAACTTAATCAATTAAAGCTGACCCCATCATGTTTCATGGGCTAAAATAACACAGCTTACAGCACTGGCTGTGAACTCAGAATACCATACCAATGTCACACAGAACAACAGAACAGAGTGAGCAATCATTCAGCAATTATTGGAGATAGCATTGAATTTTTGAGTGGGGGGTATATGATATTACATATAGGAAAGTTGTATATGTATGTGTGTACTATCTCACTATTACCATTTAAATGTCCATCAGTAAATGTATGTAAAGAATAGCACTGACTTATATTAGGTAGCTTATAAATGGCAGCTTAAACCACACCCCTGTGTCTGCTCCATGTGAAAGGAAGTATAATCCAAAAAAAGTTTCTGTCTGCTACACAGGATGTGATGTGTATTGTAATGGACATATACACCAAGGCTCCTTATATACCACCTCCAGCCTGCAGGTGGTGTCAGTGAGTGATAAAAGACAAGACATCCCTGCTCTCTATGGCTAGGAGGAGAGAAAGTGAAAGCAGATTGTGTTGTGTGCTTTGGAGAGATATTGACTGCAACACAAGATCTTGCGTATACGATCCTGTGTATAAGATCCTGTTACTACCTGTTGGAAGGACAGATTATTGGACAGACACGTTACCTTATTGGATACCAACTCTGAGGCAACAGATAAGTGTACACCAACTTACAAGGACACACAATATACAGGCCTGGTCAATATTAACAGCGGTGCACCATAGGCAGGGACAACTCCATTACTGCACATGTACTGTGGGGAACCTGTTTATGTGCACTGTCTGCTTTGTGCCAGACCACCAGAGTAACCCACTGTGTGTCATGCTACCCATATTTTTTTTTTCAAATATGCTTCAATTTATTGTGTCTCACATTTACTCCCCCCCTCCCCTCTCCATAGAAAGTAATCAGACAATCCAGTTTCTGTTTACTAGACAGGAAGTGGACATAAAGAAGAAACTTACTGCTAACAGAGAATGCTGGGAGTTGGTTGTAGTTTTCAAACATGTGCATATTCAAACCCTTGGGTAGGAATCACTAAAGCATGGGCTTTTAGTGTCTGTAAGTCATTAAAAGGGCTTTATTCCAGGTTGTATGAAAAATAAATTTTCCAGCATTCCGTGCATCCAGGGAATGCTGGGAGTTGTAGTTTTTAAACATGTGAAAAGTTCAACACCCATGCTCGATATCATTGCACTGTATTAAATCTTAGTACATTCATTAGCCAATGGACTTAAGGAAGAAACTTACTGCTAACAGAGAATGCTGAGAGTTGTAGTTTTCAAACATGTGCATCTTCAAACCCTTGGGTGGGAATCGCTAAAGCTTTTAATGTCTGTAAGTCAGTAAAAGGGCTTTATTCCAGGATGTATGAAAATTAAATTTTCCAGCATTCTATGCAGCCAGGGAATGCTGGGAGTTGTAGTTTTTAAACATGTGAAAAGCTGGAAGGTCAAATAGAAATGGGGGAGTATGTGTGTGCTTGATGATATTATGTGGTGGGATTGCCTGGGGACTTTCAGACTTATTCCATTTGAGCCTCCCCCTAGATACTTGCTGGGAGTGGAAAGGGAGAGCAAGTTCAGAATGGATCCTGATGCCTACTAGCTAAAGAAATGTAGGTAGCCTCTCTCTGGACCTACAGCTTAACAGCTATATGCATAAGGGAGACGCAGAGAGACCCCGAATCACTTGCATGTTTGTGCACTTTTTGTTGGTATCACTGAAAGCATGACCCTGAGCTTTCAATAAGAATAATTACCCAGCAAAACTTTTGCTAGTTATGCAAAAGAATATGGTACCGCACACAGTATTTCTTTTTCAAATATGCTTCAATTTATTGTGTCTACATATACAGTATAATGCAACGTTTCGGGGATGTACAATATCCCCTTCCTGAGGCGGGACAAAAAAGACAATCACACATCCTATTTAGTCACTTACTTTTTAACCTTTAGTCACTTACTTTTTAACCAACCTTCACAGGAAATAGATTGAATATTTACATATAAACATTTTAACCCCCTCTAATCCAGTAACCTCCAAAATCTGATTTCATATAGGCAGGCATTGTGCCCATGCACTCATTTCTCATATAAACAAATATAAATTATAATCCTTATTTAAGCCATTAGGATATAAAGTATTCAACTGTCCAATCCATTGCTTGTGAAGGTTCTCATTCATCCAGGTCATGGTATATCTGTTGTATTCAATTAGATCAACTGGACTTGAAATGTAGTTCTTGAAGACGTTTCGCTAGTCATCAGGGTACATAAGTGCCACAGATTCTTGTACAAGTCATTCTGAATTGAGAAAGCCAGTCGGATGACTAGCGAAACGTCTTCAAGAACTACATTTCAAGTCCAGTTGATCTAATTGAATACAACAGATATGTCCAATCCATTAAACCTTGCGCTTCTGAGAGGGTATTCCCGAAGTCTCATCACTACTCAACTTCAAAAAGCCAGGGAACTGTCAGAGTCTCACGCTTACCTGCTCCTCTCTCCCGCGGAGGACTCCGTCTTTGGCAATCTCCGGTGGCGTCCATCGCGCCTCCGGAAGATGACGTCATCTCGCAGTGTCCGGTGGGTCCTGGTGTGTGCATCCTCTCTGGGCCTTGCATCGGTTGGGGGATCTTCTGGTGCCGTGCAGACGCGCGCAGGCATCTCCTGTTAACTCCTCCGCTCCAAGTAGGGCACACACTGGATGGAGGAGATTTAATTAAATTCAAATCTTGCCTGTTAACCAGTCTGCATCAGACTTTTTCATTTCCTCTTTCCCCATTGGTCCCTCTGCCTTACTTAAGCCTGCTCCAGTCATTCACACATTGCCTGTTATTGTTTTGGCCAAGTGGTCCCTGCTATTATTTATAGTAGCCAAAGTCTGGTTCTTGAAGCCTAATCTTGTTAATTTTTCTTCTCATTGTTCTTCTCATTGTTCATCATTATCCTTGTATTCTTGTCATTTTCTTTGTCTTCCAGTTCCTGTTCAGCTCCATTGGTGTTCCGGTTTTCCAGAGTATACCCGGCCTCAGCGTCTATACCTTGTGCTCTAAGACCTGGGGGTAACAAGTCTCCTGACGATCAGGGACTTGTCTATAGGTGAAGACAGCGGCTGTAGATTGGGGTATATGCGCTGAAGTTATACTCTGGGACTCCGGGCATCACAGGAACAGTATTGCATGACTTATACTCAGTGCAGCCAAAAGATTAGACATACAATACAAGATTACAGGGGTATGATCAAAAAAGACAGACACTTGTCCTTTAATAACGCTAGACTTAGACATACCTACAGAAAAGGACGGAGCCTAGCTAATTACGTGGTGTGTATAGATCCACAATTGCCAGTAGAGTCCAAGAGAGAACACACAATGCCCTAATTGTATAACCTGTCGCTCTATGATAATGGGACAGGATTTTCCCATCCACAAATGGGCAAAGGAATATGCATAAAACAGATTTTCTTGTGAGAGCAAATTTTGTTATTGTCATTTACTTTATAGTGTGCCTGTGTGGTCTATATTACATAGGCAAAATGAAAACCCAATTCAAGGAGCGCATGGCAAATCATCGCTCATTACAGCATCTCCCGCAGCACAAAATAAGCTAATACAGGTATACATTATCCATCAGGCGTATTTATCTCCGAAAAAACATGTACAATGTTCTACCAATGATTCATGCCCGGAGTGTAGGGCAGTGGGAGCAGACTTTTGCCACCTAACTTGGTCATGTCAACATATTCAAAATTACTGGTCCCAAATTACCCAATTTATTAGGCGAAACCTAGGGATCCAAATCCCAAGTAGCCCAGAACCCTGTGTATTGGGAATAGTGGATAGTGAACTGTGGTCTAAACACCACCACATAATCCTTACATGGTGCTTAAGTGGATGGCACCGGAGGCCCCTACTCTTAAACTTTGTCTGGAAACTGTCAACAAAGATTTATCGTTCCAGAATAAACATAGAGGGTGTCCAAACAAATTACTCTAAGGTTTCAGCATCAGCACTTAAAATGGCTCTGATCATATGACAGTCCTGAAATACAAAGACCAGTGTTCCGCAACTCTGCTACTCTTCTCCTTTCTCTTGTTCTACCTTCCCTTTTTTTCTTTTGGTACCCGGGTGGTTTACTCTGCCTTATTTTAACTTGCTTTATTCTATTGCACATTTTGATGTTACTAAGGAAGATATAATGCATCTGTTAGCTAATAATAAATGACACAGACAATCTTAGTTATGTTGTTAGTTTAATAAGTGTTAAAAGAAATATGTCAAAATATAATTATGCGAACAGTAATACCATGTTTACTACAAAGCTGATTTTGTACCTATGATAATTGCACTGTTAAATGTGAAAATTGATGTTATATACAATGCATAATAACATTAATAAAGCAAATTTTAAAAACAAGGCAAGCTTTGAGTAACAATAGGTCAAACACATCCAATACAAAATATGGTGACCTCTCCCGGACTGACCAAGAAAAGAGATCATGTCCAACATAGACCACAATATATTACTGCTACAAAAAGGCGAAATGGATTCACACATTAGACACTCTGGTACCAAGGGGTCTAAATGAACAACTATTGCTCCATTGCTTCTTGTAAGAGATGGTAGTATATACAGAATTGTGGAACATACAGTCAGGACGTATCGTTCGTTTTATGCCTAGGTCTTAAGTGCAACAGACACAAGAGAATACTACCTTTCTACATAGTAAAATTATCCCTATTTAATTTGCCTTCATTTCTAGAGAGGCTTTCTGACAATGTAGTATATTTAGCCCTACATTTGGGTTCAGGATCTCCTTTTAATTACCGTGGAAACAATGTATAACATCTGTAAAATATCTATGGAAACAATGTGTAACATTTGTATATTTGTATATAATTATCATTACACTGTGCTTTTAAACACGATAAAACCACATGGCTTAAATGATCAGTGTTTATTTAAATGTTTTTTAGATGAACGTTAAACGGTACAGCATTAGGGTGTCAATACTATACTATATTATACTATAGGTCTAAGAAATTGAATTTATTTAATGTGCTCTAAGTGTTTAAGAATTGGTTTTAATTACACTGAATGGGGATGACTGTTTTATTGTTACCCCTGTTTTAGTAATATAGATTTAAACTTGTAGCACTTATATATTATGACACAGCACTTTATATGGATATATTTATATTTATATTTAAAGAATGAGCACTTTATATGAGAGGATTGAGCCCTTTATTATATGAATATAGCACTTTATAATGGATACAGCACTGATCACTTTATATAACACCCTGAAGGGTTAATGGAAGCTAATCATGTGATGTAATACCAAAGGGTGGAGTTGATGTTATTTATGGATCACCACAAGTGTTTTTTTATATGGCTTGATAAAGGTCCTAAGCACCAGATAGATAGATAGCCTTTGTGCCCATGTTGTGCCCCCGGAAAGCTCTGGAGCTGGAGCCACCACTGTCTCCAGTATCTAATTAACTGGAAAGGGTATGGTCCTGAAGAAAGATGCTGGGTCCCTCATCATTAGGTCAATGCTCAAGAACTCATTGACCAATTTCACAAGGATAATCCAGAAAAACCTGCCTTAAAGGGTCCAGTGGCCCCTCGTGAGAGGCGGGGTAATATCAGGCTGCGGCACCCCCTTTGTCTCGCGCTCCCACGTCGGGTCCATCGGCCGGCCTCGGAGATCTTCGGTCAGCTCCGTTGTGTCTTCAGTCTTCGTGCGCGAGTGCCTACTCCTCCTCTGCTCGTGCACCCGGCCAGTTGTCTTCTGGTGCTGCACGGACGTGCGCGGGCACCTCTCCTTATCTCCTCCGGTCCTGTAGTCCTCTGAAGGGACGGAGGAGATCCAATTTAGTTTAAACTGGCCAATGCCTACATCAGACTCTTGTCCTCCATTGGTTCCTCTGCTCTACTTAAGCCTGTTTTTTCTCCCTTGCCTGTTATAGTTTGGTATAGCCTAGCTAGTGGTCCCTGCTATTGGTTCTAGTAGCCAAATCTATTCCTTGTAGCCAAGTCTTGTTCTTGTCTTTTCATTGTATTGTTGTTCTTCTCATTGTTCATTGTTATCCTTGCATTTTGTCCTTTTCTTGTCTTCCAGTTCCTGTTCAGCTTAATTGATGTTCCAGTTTTCCAGAGTATACCTGGCCTCAGCGTCTATATCTTACCATCATCACATTTGGACCCTTTGAACCCAGTTACCAGTAGCTTCTTTCCCAGCAATTTGACTGTGAGCTCTTGGGGTGAGAAGTCTTCAATTTCAAGACTGAGCTGGAAGCCTTTCTCATTGGGTTTTGTGCCACTGTCAAGGAGCACTGGTAGAATTTTGTCCTGTTGGCCTTCCAACTCTTGCAGCAGTCATTGGTGAAACTGGTCCATGAATTTGAAGCTTGATTTTAGCTGTTCTAAGTCAGAGAAGACATCAAGAGGCTAATATAATGGGTTCAGAAAGGTTGGAGATGGTCTTCTCTGTAGGTAAAGGTACAGCATGTTGCTCTGAGACAGAGGTGTTTACTTTTGAAAGCTTTCGGTATGTTTTTAAGACTTGTTTGAAAAGGAGCTGAACACAGGGTGTTTTATACGCATCATAAGATCCACCAGGCCTTTCCAAAATTGTTCCGACTTGTTTGAAAAGGAGCTGAATGCAGGGTGTTTTATACGCATCATAAGATCCACCAGGCCTTTCCAAAATTGTTCCTTCAATGTTTTAATGCCAGTTAAGCCCACAATGCAAAACTTAATCAATTAAAGCTGACCCCCATCATGTTTCATGCGCTAAAATAACACAGCTTACAGCACTGGCTGTGAACTCAGAATACCATACCAATGTCACACAGAACAACAGAACAGAGTGAGCAATCATTCAGCAATTATTGGAGATAGCATTGAGTTTTTGAGTGGGGGGTATATGATATTACATATAGGAAAGTTGTATATGTATGTGTGTACTATCTCACTATTACCATTTAAATGTCCATCAGTAAATGTATGTAAAGAATAGCACTGACTTATATTAGGTAGCTTATAAATGGCAGCTTAAACCACACCCCTGTGTCTGCTCCATGTGAAAGGAAGTATAATCCAAAAAAAGTTTCTGTCTGCTACACAGGATGTGATGTGTATTGTAATGGACATATACACCAAGGCTCCTTATATACCACCTCCAGCCTGCAGGTGGTGTCAGTGAGTGATAAAAGACAAGACATCCCTGCTCTCTATGGCTAGGAGGAGAGAAAGTGAAAGCAGATTGTGTTGTGTGCTTTGGAGAGATATTGACTGCAACACAAGATCTTGCGTATACGATCCTGTGTATAAGATCCTGTTACTACCTGTTGGAAGGACAGATTATTGGACAGACACGTTACCTTATTGGAACCAACTCTGAGGCAACAGATAGTGTACACCAACTTACAAGGACACCACAATATACAGGCCTGGTCAATATTAACAGGGTCACCAAGGCAGGGACACCTCCATTACTGCACATGTACTGTGGGGAACCTGTTTATGTCACTGTCTGCTTTGTGCCAGACCACCAGAGTAACCCACTTGTGTCATGCTACCCATATTTTTTTTTCAAATATGCTTCAATTTATTGTGTCTCACATTTACTCCCCCCTCCCTCTCCATAGAAAAGTAACAACAATCCAGTTTCTGTTTGCTAGACAGGAAGTGGACATAAAGAAGAAACTTACTGCTAACAAGAATGCTGGGAGTTGTAGTTTTCAAACATGTGCATATTCAAACCCTTGGGTAGGAATCACTAAAGCATGGCTTTTAGTGTCTGTAAGTCATTAAAAGGGCTTATTCCAGGTTGTATGAAAAATAAATTTTCCAGCATTCTGTGCATCCAGGGAATGCTGGGAGTTGTAGTTTTTAAACATGTGAAAAGTTCAACACCCATGCTCTATATCATTGCACTGTATTAAATCTTAGTACATTCATTAGCCAATGACTTAAGGAAGAACTTACTGCTAACAGAGAATGCTGAGAGTTGTAGTTTTCAAACATTGCATCTTCAAACCTTGGGTGGGAATCGCTAAAGCTTTTATGTCTGTAAGTCAGTAAAAGGGCTTTATTCCAGGATGTATGAAAATTAAATTTTCCAGCATTCTATGCAGCCAGGGAATGCTGGGAGTTGTAGTTTTTAAACATGTGAAAAGCTGGAGTCAAATAGAAATGGGGGAGTTGTGTGTGCTTGATGATATTGTAGTGTGGGATTGCCTGGGGACTTTCAGACTTATTCCATTTGAGCCTCCCCTAGATACTTGCTGGGAGTGGAAAGGGAGAGCAAGTCAGAATGGATCCTGATGCCTACTAGCTAAAGAAATGTAGGTAGCTCTCTCTGGACTACAGCTTAACAGCTATATGCATAAGGGAGACACAGAGAGACCCGAATCACTTGCATGTTTGTGCACTTTTTGTTGGTATCACTGAAAGCATGACCCTGAGTTTCAATAAGAATAATTACCCAGCAAAACTTTTGCTAGTTATGCAAAGAATATGGTACC
This sequence comes from Hymenochirus boettgeri, assembly GCA_019447015.1. Taxonomy (NCBI): domain Eukaryota; kingdom Metazoa; phylum Chordata; class Amphibia; order Anura; family Pipidae; genus Hymenochirus; species Hymenochirus boettgeri. The sequence goes on from CM033476.1 coordinate 57,449,956, forward strand.
GCAACACAGTATTTCTTTTTCAAATATGCTTCAATTTATTGTGTCTACATATACAGTATAATGCAACGTTTCGGGGATGTACAATATCCCCTTCCTGAGGCGGGACAAAAAAGACAATCACACATCCTATTTAGTCACTTACTTTTTAACCTTAGTCACTTACAACCAACCTTCACAGGAAATAGATTGAATATTTACATATAAACATTTTAAACCCCCTCTAATCCATAACCTCCAAAATCTGATTTCATATAGGCAGGCATTGTGCCCATCACTCATTTCTCATATAAACAAATATAATTATAATCCTTATTTAAGCCATTAGGATAAAAGTATTCAACTGTCCAATCCATTGCTTGTGAAGGTTCTCATTCATCCAGGTCATGGTATATCTGTTGTATTCAATTAGATCAACTGGACTTGAAATGTAGTTCTTGAAGACGTTCGCTAGTCATCAGGGTACATAATGCCACGATCTTGTACAAGTCATTCTGAATGAGAAAGCCAGTCGGATGACTAGCGAAACGTCTTCAAGAACTACATTTCAGTCCATGTGATCTAATTGAATACAACAGATATGTCAATCCATTAAACCTTGCGCTTCTGAGAGGGTATCCCGAAGTCTCATCATCACTACTCAACTTCAAAAAGCCAGGGAACTGTCAGAGTCTCACGCTTCCTGCTCCTCTCTCCCCGCGGAACTCGTCTTTGGCAATCTCCGGTGGCGTCCATCGCCCTCCGGAAGATGACGTCATCTCGCAGTGCCGGTGGGTCCTGGTGTTGCATCCTCTCTGGGCCTTGCATCGGTTGGGGGATCTTCTGGTGCCGTGCAGACGCGCGCAGGCATCTCCTGTTAACTCCTCCGCTCCAAGTAGGGCACACACTGGATGGAGAGATTTAATTAAATTCAAATCTTGCCTGTTAACCAGTCTGCATCAGACTTTTTCATTTCCCCCCCTTGGTCCCTCTGCCTTACTTAAGCCTGCTCCAGTCATTCACACATTGCCTGTTATTGTTTTGGCCAAGTGGTCCCTGCTATTATTATAGTAGCCAAAGTCTGTTCTTGAAGCCTAATCTTGTTAATTTTTCTCTCATTGTTTTCTCTCATTGTTCATCATTATCCTTGTATTCTTGTCATTTTCTTTGTCTTCCGTTCCTGTTCAGCTCCATTGGTGTTCCGGTTTTCCAGAGTATACCCGGCCTCAGCGTTATACCTTGCTCTAAGACCTGGGGGTAACAAGTCTCCTGACGATCAGGGACTTGTCTATAGGTGAAGACAGCGGCTGTAGATTGGGGTATATGCCTGAAGTTATACTCTGGACTCCGGGCATCACAGGAACAGTATTGCATGACTTATACTCAGTGCAGCCAAAAGATTAGACATACAATACAAGATTACAGGGGTATGATCAAAAAAGACAGACACTTGTCCTTTAATAACGCTAGACTTAGACATACCTACAGAAAAGGACGGAGCCTAGCTAATTCGTGTGTGTATAGATCCACATTGCCAGTAGAGTCCAAGAGAGAACACACAATGCCCTAATTGTATAACCTGTCGTCTATGATAATGGGACAGGATTTTCCCATCCACAAATGGGCAAAGGAATATCAAAAACAGATTTTCTTGTGAGAGCAAATTTGTTATTGTCATTTACTTTATAGTGTGCCTGTGTGGTCTATATTACATAGGCAAAAGAAAACCCAATTCAAGGAGCGCATGGCAAATCATCGCTCATTACCAGCATCTCCCGCAGCACAAAATAACTAATACAGGTATCTTCCATCAGGCGTATTTCTCTCCGAAAAAAACATGTACAATGTTCTACCAATGATTCATGCCCGGAGTGTAGGGCAGTGGGAGCAGACTTTTGCCACCTAATTGGTCATGTCAACATATTCAAATTACTGGTCCCAAATTACCCAATTTATTAGGCGAAACCTAGGGATCCAAATCCCAAGTAGCCCAGAACCCTGTGTATTGGAATAGTGGATAGTGAACTGTGGTCTAAACACCACCACAATCCTTACATGGTGCTTAAGTGGATGGCACCGGAGGCCCCTACTCTTAAACTTTGTCTGGAAACGGTAACAAAGATTATCGTTCCAGAATAACATAGAGGGTGTCCAAACAAATTACTCTAAGGTTTCAGCATCAGCACTTAAAATGGCTCTGATCATATGACAGTCCTGAAATACAAAGACCAGTGTTCCGCAACTCTGCTACTCTTCTCCTTCTCTTTGTCTAACCTTCCCTTTTTTTCTTTTGGTACCCGGGTGGTTTACTCTGCCTTATTTTAACTTGCTTTATTCTATTGCACATTTTGATGTTACTAAGGAGATATAATGCATCTGTAGCTAATAATAAATGACACAGACAATCTAGTTATGTTGTTAGTTTAATAAGTGTTAAAAGAAATATGTCAAAATATAATTATGCGAACAGTAATACCATGTTTACTACAAAGCTGTATTTTGTACTATGATAATTGCACTGTTAATGTGAAAATTGATGTTATATACAATGCATAATAACATTAATAAAGCAAATTTTAAAAACAAGGCAAGCTTTGAGTAACAATAGGTCAAACACATCCAATACAAAATATGGTGACCTCTCCCGGACTGACCAAGAAAAGATCATGTCCAACATAGACCACATATATTACTGCTACAAAAAGGCGAAATGGATTCACACATTAGACACTCTGGTACCAGGGGTCTAAATGAACACATATTGCTCCATGCTTCTTGTAAGAGATGGTAGTATATACAGAATTGTGAACATACAGTCAGGACGTATCGTTCGTTTTATGCCTAGGTCTTAAGTGCACCAGACACAAGAGAATACTACCTTCTACATAGTAAAATTATCCCTATTTAATTTGCCTTCATTTCTAGAGAGGCTTTCTACAATGTAGTAATTTAGCCCTACATTTGGGTTCAGGATCTCCTTTTAATTACGTGGAACAATGTATAACATCTGTAAATATCTATGGAAACAATGTGTAACATTTGTATATTTGTATATAATTTCATTACCACTGTGCTTTTAAACACGATAAAACCACATGGCTTAAATGATCAGTGTTTATTTAAATGTTTTTTAGATGAACGTTAAACGGTACAGCATTAGGGTGTCAATACTATACTATATTATACTATAGGTCTAAGAAATTGAATTTATTTAATGTGCTCTAAGTGTTTAAGAATTGGTTTTAATTACACTGAATGGGGATGACTGTTTTATTGTTACCCTCTGTTTTAGTAATATAGATTTAAACTTTTAGCACTTATATATTATGACACACACTTTATATGGTATAATTTATATTTATTTTAAAGAATGAGCACTTTATATGAGAGGATTGACCCTTTATTATATATATAGCACTTTATAATGGATACAGCACTGATCACTTTATATAACACCCTGAAGGGTTTATGGAAGCTAATCATGTGATGTAATACCAAAGGGTGGAGTTGATGTTATTTATGATCACCACAGAGTGTTTTTTTATATGGCTTGATAAAGGTCCTAAGCACCAGATAGATAGATGCCTTTGTGCCCATGTTGTGCCCCCGGAAAGCTCTGGAGCTGGAGCCACCACTGTCTCCAGTATCTAATTAACTGGAAAGGGTATGGTCCTGAAGAAAGATGCTGGGTCCCTCATCATTGTCAATGCTCAAGAACTCATTGACCAATTTCACAAGGATATCCAGAAAAACCTGCCTTAAAGGGTCCAGTGGCCCCTCGTGAGAGCGGGTATATCAGGCTGCGGCACCCCTTGTCTGGCTCCCGTCGGTCATCGCCGCTCGAGATCTTCGGTCAGCTCGTTGTGTCTCAGTCTGTGCGCGAGTGCCTACTCCTCTCTGCTCGGCACCCGCCGTTGTCTTCTGGTGCTGCACGGACGTGCGCGGCACACTCTCCTTATCTCCTCCGGTCCTAGTCCTCTGAAGGGACGGAGGAGATCCAATTTAGTTTAACTGGCCAATCCTACATAGACTCTTGTCCTCCATTGTTCCTCTGCTCTACTTAAGCCTGTTTTTTCTCCTTGCCTGTTATAGTTTGGTATAGCCTAGCTAGTGGTCCCTGCTATTGGTTCTAGTAGCCAAATCTATTCCTTGTAGCCAAGTCTTGTTCTTGTCTTTTCATTGTATTGTTGTTCTTCTCATTGTTCATTGTTATCCTTGCATTTTGTCCTTTTCTTGTCTTCCAGTTCCTGTTCAGCTTAATTGATGTTCCAGTTTTCCAGAGTATACCTGGCCTCAGCGTCTATATCTTACGCTCTAAGACCTGGGGGTAACCGTATAAAGTGAGGCGCAACAAGTTTCCTGACAATGGGGGGCTTGTCTATAGGTGAAGACGGTGGCTGTAGATTGGGGTCTAGGCGCTGAAGGTATACTTGGGGACTCCGGGCATCACAACCCCCTTGTGTGTCCTGCAATTTTTCACAGAAGGGCATCACTGCAATAGAGTGTATGTTAAAACAAACTTTCCCAGAAGTCAGTAAGCATTACTGGACGAGCAAGGGAAAAGACAGATACGTATAAAACATACCAACATAATCAGGCTTATTTAATAAAAAGAGCAAAAATTTACCTGTGCTGTTAATTTGCAGCAACCAATCAGAGGATACCTTTTTACTGGTCCACTGCAGTTAGAGAACATTTGATAACATGTGACTGGTTGCTGCAGTTTAATTGCACAAGCAGAATGTAGCACCTCTTATAAAACAAGCACCCATCTTCTTACCAGAACTTGAACTTACCCTGTAATTTACATCTCACAGTGTTGTGGAATGATTTGTCTGTGAGCTGTCATCCACAGTGTCCGTAACCCTATATTTAACACCACTGACTAATGCCAGCCATTAGATGCAACATGCCAGCTGTGATTAACAACCTGGAGTGTGACACACACACTTCTATATTTGTTTTAACCTAATGAATATATGTATATATATCCTTTATATTATATAAATATATTTATATCTTCATAGGAGATTGCATTAAAGGGCATGTCCATCTGTTTTTTTAAATATTTCTGTAGTGTAGGGCTCCCTCACCCCCCTTATTACTTTGTAAAATAACTCCCCCGATCACTACTTACACTGCCTCTTTCCCCTGAAGTTCTGTCATGTCCCTCTGCTTGAAACTGCAAGCAGGGGGCCGGACCAGCAGCTGCGTCCATGATTGGCTGAGAGGCAGGCAATCACAGACACGGCTTCCGACTGTGTGGAACGTCGGGGGAAAGAGGCAATGTAAGTACAGATCGGGAGAGTTATTTTACAAAGTAATATAGAGGTTGGGGGGGGGGGGTGAGGGAGCCCTACACCACAGCAAAGGGGTTTGTAGCTATGGGGAGGGAGAGGAAAACGGGAGAGAGAGGGAGGGAGGGGAGGGCTGCAGTGTGCATGGCATAATTCTCCCGAAGGAGAGACAGGAGGCAGATACAGAAAGGGACACACTTTTTGGTCTTTTACTTTTTGGGACTTTGTAGGGACATTGCAGGGCAGCCATTAGTATGTCTTTATTAAACCTCAATTACTATGTCACTCTGTTATCATTTAAATGACCATCAATAAATGTATAAAATGTAAAGCACTGACTTATAGTAGGTACAAGACAAAATACACAACTTGTTCAAAAATCCATAAACTTACTTACAGACCTGAGATTCCTATTTTAATATGGGATAGTAAAAATGGGAGATTAGAAGTGTGTGGTGTTGAGCACCTGATGGGACTGATCTGTTTAGTGATCCCTTGCTCAGTGTGATGTACTGATTGAATGCAACACAAAATCCTTTGCATAAGATCTTGTTAACACCTGTTGGGAGGACAGATTGTTGGACAGACAATTTACCTTTTTGGATACAAACTCTGAGGCAACAGATAAGTGTACACCAACTTACAAGGACACACAATATACAGGTGTGGTCAGTATTTAAAGTGGTGCATAGCAAGGGCTACTGCATAACTGTGTATGTTTTGTTATTAAATCATTGCAATACTTACTGTTAAATGTCATAAAAACTGGTGCACTTTCTGCTTTGTGCCAGACCACCAGAGTAACACACTGTGTGCCATGCTACCCATAATCATTCCATAAAGCAGTGATCTGGTACAAATTCCTCTGATTGGATGGGGGTATAGCTAAATGGTTTAAATTGGCTAAGGGCTGTTGAAACTTTGGTTTTGAACCTCATTTAAGTCATTTCTCCAGAGCGATTTCTTTCAAAGGGATTTTATGTTTTAAAGGGGTTTGTCTGTTTTTAAGCGGTGTGTTAAGAAACAAAAGCATTTATTAACTGTGGTTTGCAGTCTAGTAAATGTACTAACCTAGCACTAGTTATTTCTAGGAGTGTGCGTTAGGGTGTGTTAAGAAACAAAAGCGTTTAGAACAAAAAAGGGTTTAAGAACAGGACTGCTGTTTCTCTTGCGTGTATTGCTGTTTCTCTTGTTGCGTATTGCTATTTAGTATGGACAGTTTTGTTGGGGCCATGCAATATGCATCCTGCCGCATTTATGGGAACTCGCAGCAACCATCCCAAGAGACCTATGCATGTCAATACCAATTTAGTGTTTGCACACAGTAACCCAGGTAGATTCTTGGGCCCGCACCTTCTTACTGTTCCAGCCTAACAGTTATACTTCACCATATAAAAATGAAGAGGGGACTCCAACAACAGTATTCAACTGCAAACCACAAAGTGTTTATTGCGACATGCCATGTTTCGGACTATGCAGAGTCCTTTCTCAAGCAATTTCTCATTGGAGAAATTTTTTATGTAGTTTTTACATGGAGACCTATGCATGTGTCAGATGTGAGTGGGTTAAGCCATTTGAAATCGGAGGTCCAGAATCTAAAGGAGAAACTTGCAGCATTGCAGGGCTTGACAAATCTGGGGGATGGCTAGGGGATTGGAGGAGATTTTAAACTAGGTATGGGGGGGAGGGTACATTGAACTACACAGGGGTAGATAGAGAAGTTAAGGATCAGGGGGCTAATAACACAACAGGGGGAGGAGAAGGGGGAGGGGGGAGCATAGAGGATAAGGAGGCATGCACGACCAAGTATGGAAGTAAATCAATTGATAATCTAAAATGTATGTTTACAAATGCAAGAAGTCTGGCTGGAAAAACCGGGAAACTAGAACTAATAGCTTTAAAGGAAAGGTAGGATGTAATTGGTATGGCAGAAACATGGCAAAATGATTGACACGACTGGACAGTAAATATTTTAGGAGGAGGAGTATGTATGTATGTTACTCAGGAATTGAAGCCAAATCTAAATGATGGAATAGATGGGGACATAAAAAATATTGCAGAAACAATATGGGTAGCTCTGGTACTGTACAGGAAGCAAAAAGGTAGGTAAATTAATTGTTGGGGTATGTTATAAGCCGCCAAATGCTGGGGAGGAGGTGGAAATGAATCTCCATATGCAGTTGGAGAAGGCTGTTGGTATGGGGCATGTTTTGGTTATAGGGGATTTTAACTACCCTGACATAGATTGGAGTAAGGGAACTGCCAGCACCTCAAAAGGTATAAAGTTCTTAAATTTCCTATATGAGCATTTTCTTTCAAAGATGGTAGAAGTTCCTACTAGACAGAATACGTTGTTGGATCTGGTGATATCTAATAACCCTGTGCTCATTTGGAAATGAAGGTAATGGGAAGCTTAGGGAATAGTGACCATGATATAGTAACATAGTAACATAGTAATTAAGGTCTATAATTACCAGGCTGTGAACAACTACCTTTTTTGAATATTGTTATTACATTGGCTTTTTTCCAATGTACATCCCCAGACCAAAGCGAATCTGAGAAGATAAGAAACAGTGGTCTAGATAGAAATGAACTAAGCTCTTTTAAAATCCGAAGATGCAATCCATCTGGTCCTGGGGCTTTATTGATATTAACTTTGTCTAATTGTTTAAGTACCATATCCTCTGTTAGCCAATGTGAATACTCTTCATTTCTTCCCTGCATATTATTACAATTCCTGCTGTAAGGACAAGGATTCTCAACAGTAAAAACCGATGTAAAAAATGGTTTAGCAGATTAGCCTTTTCGGCATCCTCTACAACCACCTCAGCCCCATTATTTAATGGTCCCACATTCTCAGTCCTCATCTTTTTACCATTTATATACTTAAAAAACATTTTGGGGTTGGACTTGATTTGTTCGGCAATCCGTATTTCGTTTTCTATTTTAGCTAGTTTAATTGCTTTCTTTTCTTTTAGCTTCTTTAACCCCACCTCACCTTAAGCTATAAAGCTATTCAGGATCCTGTGCTCCCAAGTCTTAAACCCATAGCAACTGTAAATTTGGAACTTGCTGTGGTAATTACTAAAAAGAATGAAGATAGTATGTTAATCTGCATCCTGTTTAGAGTCACATGTCACCCAATGATGCTGATTAGATTGAACTTATCATTGTGACAAGATTGTCTGGGTCTATTCTCAGACCTGCAGGTTTATTACACTTAGACTCCCTGGATTCTATTGCCTGAAGTGACCTAAAATAATCCTTCCCTAGGCCAATCGTGTAACAGCTATGGATGTAAGGGAAGGGCAGATGGATCACTTGCACATTTGAACCCTTGGGTAGAAATCGCTAAAGCATGAAAAATGGCTTTATTCTAGGATGTATGAAAACACAATTTTCAAGCATTTTGTGCAGCCATAGAATGCTGGGAGTTATAGTTTTTAAACATGTGAAAAGTTTTATATTGTTAGGCTGTATTGCATCTGTATACATTCATGGACATAAAGGAGAAACTTACTGCTAACAGAGTTAGTTGTAGTTGTAGTTTTTAAACATGTGAAAGGTCAGTGAGAAATACATGTTTATATTTTAGATTATTAGGGCAATGCTATTATAATGCGCTGTGTGGTACCTTCTGTTATAAGAAGGATCTACTACGCCCACATCATTGGTGGTGTGCATAAAAGAATGACACCGTTGTGTGGCTGAAGGTGTTTAGATTCCAAAAATATATATTTTTGAGGAGAAATTCTAATACAGAGGGGTGTTTAGTCTGACAAATCTGAAAAGTTGCTGTAATTGTTCCACTGTGAATGGGCTCATTTTGTGGCTAGTCAATTCCACTTCCGTGTGTGTAACCATGCATATGGCATACCGTTTGATTCAGGACATTTTGGGGATTGATATTTGGTAATTTTTTTTTACATTTCAATGGGTTTTGGCATGATTTCTACCTTCGAAAGTTAATTTTTGTCCATTTTTTTAGAATGTTAGAACTTCTAGGAAGAACTGCACCCACAACATTGATGGTATAAATGAACAAACTACAGCGTTCCGTAGCTGAAAGTGTGCAGATTTGAGGAATATATAGTTTGTGGGGGGTGTTTTGTGGGGAAAAATTGCACACTGTTCAAATTCACAGTAGGCTGAATATTTTTGCTGTTTTTGAGCCATCAAGCATTGTCTCACGTGGCTTTTCGCTTCAACGTGTGCGTGTGTAACCACGTATATGGCATACCGTTTGATTGAGAACATTTAGGAGATTGATATTTGGAAACTTTTTTTACATTCCATGAGGTTTTGGCCTATGAAGTTGTTTTTTCTTCATTTTTTCAGAAAAGTGCGAATTTCTACAAAGAACTGCGCCAACACCATTGATGGTATAAATGAAAAAACTACAGCATTACATAGCTGAAGGTTTGAAGATTTCAGGAATATATAGTTTGTGGGGGTTATTTCTAAGTTAGGGGTGTTTTTTGGGAAAAACTGCAGACTGTTCAAATGCAAAGCTGGCTAATTTATTTTTGCTGTTACTGAAATTTGGCATTCCGAGTTGGCTAAATATTTTTGCTGTTTCTGAACCATCTTGCATTGTCTCACTTCGTGGCTATTCGCTTCCACGTCCGTGTGTGTAACCCCGCATATGGCATACCGTTTGATTCAGGACATTTGGGAGATTGATATTTGGTAACTTTTTTTTACATTCCATGAGGTTTTGACATAATTTCTACCTTTTGAATGTTGTTTGATGTTCATTTTTTTTAGAAAATCTGCGAAAAGTACAAATTTCTACGAAGAACTGCGCCCACACCATTGGTGGTATAAATGAACAAACTACAGAGTTACATAGCTGAAGGTATGTAGATTTCAGGAATATATAGTTTGTGGGGGGTAATTCTGAGTTCGAGGGGTGTTGTTCAAATGCAAAGTTGGCTAATTTTTTTTTTCTGCTACTGACATTTGGCATTTGTCCCGCTCTGGGTTAGTTGGTAGCCATGTCTCTGGGTACACCCATTAATGTGGCATACCGTTTTATTCTGGAGGGGTTAGGCTTTCATACTTGAGATGCGGTTGAAATTTTCTCTGCAGTTTTTAGCTGAAATTCGCATTTGATTTTGTCTCTGATTTTACAGTTGAGGGAAAAAAGGAAAATGTGAGAAAATAACTTACAATTGGACGAAGCGCTGCGCCCAGGTATCTGCATTTTGATTGAAACTTACCTCATGAAATCCTGCAGGTATGTAGTTTCTAAAAATATGCCACTTGTGGGGATATTTTAGTTAATTTGGAAGATATTCTATGTTAACAGTGAGAAGTGGTTATACATTTTAATTTGGTGTAATATTCTAGAAGGTGCAGTTTTAGTTTGGGGGGGGTCTCCTGTGCAGGAAAAGTGGGGTACCTACATATATCTGGTATCGTTGTACTCAGGAGTATCAGAGCTTTTAGAAACAGTAAGATTTTTGTGCGTAACCTTAAAATAACTATAAATAAAAATGAGAAAAATCCATGAAAATTTGCAAATTTTTAATTTTTTACCCATAATTCCAGTAAAATTTCCAGAAAAGTTACAAAATTCTGTTACCGTGTTAAAGTACACTTTGTGCTGAAAAAAACAATGTATAATATTCCTGATTTACTGCAAGGTTTCCTACTGTAAAATTAGTCTAAAGCGATTAAGGGCAAAATCCTGAATAACTTTAAGGTCCAATGCAGTATGTCCTTTCTCTAAAAAGTGTTTTGCCACTGGTTTATATCCGATCTATGTCCATCCATACGTGTTTTTAAGTAACATAAGGTCGGTTTTGCCAACATAAGCCAATTTGCAGGGACAAGTTAATAAGTATATCACAAAAGTTGTTGTTGTACAGGATATAAAGTGTTTAATGTCAAACAGTTTGTTTGTATGGGGATGTTGAAATTGTGCACAAAGTATAACATTGCAACACGTGATGCACTTAGAACAACTATGGCATCCATTTGTTTTCCTATTGTCCATCCAGTGTCTTTCTTATAACAATTTACAGGGTCGGTTTTGACTAGAATGTCCCTTAGGCTTCGACCTCTCCGGAAACCTACTGTAGGTCGGTCTGGGATTTTCTGTTTTAATTGTTCATCTGCTTTTAAGATATTCCAATTTTTAGTCAAGGTTTTTTTTAAGTCCATTCCTCTATTGGTGTATACTGTTGAACATATGATTTTTTTTGGCTCTATTGTCTATTCCATGTTCCATTTTGTAATCTCTCATGCTTTTGTTAAAGTTGTGCCCCCTCTGAATAAATCTCTCTGTCATTTCCTTAATCTGTATTTCCATAGTCTCGTATTCGGAGTTGTTTCTCATCACTCTACAATACTGTGATATCGGCAAAGAATTCTTAAGAGAAGTAGGGTGGTGGCTCCTATAGTGTAACAGCATATTGCGGTCCGTTTCTTTCCTAAATAACGTATATTTTAAATGTGGTGAGTGGTTAATAACCAAGATATCTAGAAATTCTATTTGAGCTTTACTAACCTTTGCTGTAAATTTTATTGTCCCTTCCATTTGATTCAGTTTTTTAATCATTTCCAATAGGGATTATTTAGATCCTTTCCAGAGTAAAAAAATATCATCTATGATAATAGAAAGTCAGATGGTTAGCATATACATCCAAAATATATCTCTTTTCATATTGAAACATAAAAATGTTAGCATAGGCAGGTGCCATGGCCGCACCCATGGATGTCCCTGCCCTCTGCATATACGGTAATATGATTCCTCAAATCTAAAGAAATTTTTGGTTAATGCCAATTCCAACAGCAATTCCTAGTGAGTGTGGAATATTAGTATATAGACTATAGACATCTAGAGAGGCTAACCAGATTTCCTCATTAGGATTGATTCGAAGCTCCTTAATCTTTTGCAAAAAATGTGCTGTATCCTTGATATAGGTTGGTCCCACCCGCCCCGGGAGGCACGCCCGCCCCGCCTTCGACCCCCGCAGTGGCGGCGACCACCCGCCGCGCTTCCAGCAGCCCTCCCAGCCCCATCCCTGCTCGTGGCAATCTCGGAACGCGCGCACCCCCTCCCCAGCAGCCCTCCAGCTCCCTGCCCCGCCGCTGGCAGGAAGGGAAGGGAAGGCCCGCTGGGAGGGGTGGAGGCACCCTCCAGCAGGGCCCTGAGAATGCCTTTTGGGCTTAAGGGGTCCTGCAGCTCGAACCGGGACCCCCCCTCCCCGGCCCTTATAAGGGCCTTTGCGGCATTACAAGTGCCCTTGCGGCTCTGACAAGAGCCCTTTGGGGCTTAGGGGGAGCTGGGGACCCCTAAGCCCCAAAGGGCACTTGTAAGTGCCGCAAAGGCCCTTACAAGGGCGGGGATGGGGGGGCCCGTTCGAGCTGCGGACCCCTTAAGCCCCCCAAGGCCTTCTCAGGGCCCGCTGGAGGGCACTTCCTTCTCCCTGCCAGCACGAGTGGGAAGGGCTGCTGGGAAGCGGGGGGTGGTCGCCGCGAGGGGGGTCGAGGCAGGGTGGGTATGGCCCCTTAGAAACGGCACGGGAAGGGATTTTTAAGTCCCTTCGCGTGATACTGTACTTAGCGCATCGCGAATGGCGCTCGCCGTTATAGCGCTATTTTCGCAGCCGGCGTGTGCGCGGTATTTTTAGGCGTTGTTTTAGATTATTTATAAATATGCCCCTTAGTTTAGCTGTAAATCATCGGACTTTTCGAAATATCCTCCCTATAGATTTGAATGGGTCCGAAACTTTATATAGTTTGGCCATCTCTAGTTATGGGATAGTGATTATGACATACATTTATGCCCAAAGTTTGTTATTCAAGCAAATTTGGTCGTTACAATACCGGTGCAGTAGTTAAACTACCGCAATGGTATTCTATGGGGATCTAAATCTACGAACTCTGTATTGTAGATTTACGATCGCTAAAAATTACGCATCCTAAATTTCGGTTTTCGTTAAGTCAATCTTTAGCCCCCATTGATAGCTATGTCTTTGGAAACAAGGTTGCCCGATTTTAAACTAAACGGGTCTGGAAGTGGTGGATCGGTGGTGGAAGTAAAATTTCTTTCTTCATTCCTGGTCCTTCTAAATAAAAATCAACTCCAGGCGGGAATGCTGCAAGGGTCAAAGTAGTGTTGGGATAGTGTATGACCAGTGCAAGTCATCTATATCCAGAACACATGACTTTGGATAACAAAGCCTAAGATCTCCTACTCAGACCCATTTGGCATGGACATAATATAAATAAAATATTGTAGAGGAATAAGAATTCACCTCAAGGGTGCTTTCAGGATACATTTTCCTCTGATGAATGGTGTAGTATAAAGGTTAAGAACCATTTATTTTTTTTAATTTCAGATCCAGATGCCACATTGCATTGTGCAGGCTGTCCACACCGGACAGGACAAAACTATTGTCCCAGATGTGACACTTCATTCTTTCCAAATAATTTGCTTTTAATAAAAAATTGGGTTCTACAGACTGGTCAGAATTTTGGGAACTATGATAAATATACCGAAAAGTATATGAAAGGGAAGAAAAGTGATGTATTAGAATGTGCTCCTGTCATTTCGACTCCAGATAGTTATATAAACAAAGGAAGCAAGGTAGTATTGAAACCCACTGCTGTTCCTACCATATTTCCTTCATATTCTACAACCTCATCGATTCCGATTCTAACATCTGTTCCACCCAGAAAACGGAAGAGAACCGATGAGAGGAAGCATCATCTTCAACAAATTTTGTTTCGGATTTGTGTCATCAATGAGGACAATCAGCACACAACTGACTAAAAGTCACACACAGAACCAAAGGCACTCAGACAGATATCAAATATAACAAAACTGATATGGAAACACAAACAGGTTAACTTCAGACTGCTGAGTACAAGCTATGAAAAAGGATACCTACACCCTACCTCTTCCAAACCAAAAAAAAATGATTGGTACTCAGGGCCACACAAACTTCAATTGGACTTACTGATGTATTACCAATTATTTTACCTTCAACCCAAGACCAATCTTTCACTCCATGAAATGTCAACTGATGAATCCTCACCCTATCATGGTGATTGAAAGACTTAACATATGAATATATGGAGAGTCATCATCCTCAAATATGTGTGACAAGTAGTAGGAAAATATGGATGACTCTGAATTAACTGGTCAAGATCACATAACTGAAAGAAAATTTTTGGTTATGAAAGTTGTCTTAATGAGCACTCAATCTTATTCATTGTCGCACTTTGACAAAGAACCATGTCAATCTGCAGTTTATGACATTAAAAAAATAATGATGGCAGTATGCTTACAGTAAAATTAACATTGTATGAGCAACCAGTGTTCGCTTGTATGGAGCAGCCAACCAAAACTACAAGTTAGTGCTGGCAGGTGCAAATAGCAAGTTCAATTTTGCTTAGTGGTGGATCTTTTAAAAAAGGAGCGGACATGTTTAAATTGTTAGGATTAGTATCGATATCACACTCCACATATTACAAATATCAAGATGCATATATTTCCCAGCTATTGATATGAGGAATAAACAAAACACCTTGATCATGAGAGTAAAAACACAGGGGTTTTTTGTGTGGAGATGGGCAATTGATAGCCCGGAAGAGTGAAATATTGCAGTTACTCTTTAAAGGACATGATGTCAAAAAAATTGTAAATTTAAATTCATCAGTTACAAGACAGGAAATCATCCATTGCATGGAGATGGAGTAATTCCAGGAGTGCCTTGATGAAACTTCTTCAAAAAGGTCAATGTTAAAGTAGTTGCAACAGACCGTATGTTTCAATTCGTAGGATCATGCGTACAAATATAGCAATTGGATATCAGTTTGAGTGTGGCACATAGGCAAAGGATTGTCAAAAAAGCTAATGCAGCGAGTAACAAAAACAAACTGTTCAGATTTGGCAAATGGATCTCTCCAATTATCAACCACCTTTGGTGGTGTCAAAGACCTGCAAACACAACCCTGAAATTGCTTGAGGCCAAATGGCGCTCCCTTTCCTATCCATAGCAAATGTACACACTTTCCCGATGAAGAATTGTATCCAGCGTGCCAGCATAGAGGTTGTCAAAAAAAAAAAATTTATCCACAACTTGAAGAAAAGGAGCAGCACCCCACATGATATTCTGAAACCAAATGCTGTTTAAAACACAAGGCTTGAAAAAGACATCAAGACAACAGATAAATTCTGTCACACTGGCGATCTAGAGGTGGGTTCCATTAGTAAATCTTTAAAATACAGACCAAAACGTATTTATTCAAACCTGATGCTATGTATGCGCGACACACTATTGCTGCACTGTCCCATAATCGAAATGTTCAATCGTGAGCAAGACACTAAAAATGCCCAAGGAAATCAACTCTTCCATTTGGCGAATTGGAGGCACAAAATCGTCTTCCCTAAGGCAAAGAACAGAGTGGATGCAAAGCCCATCTACGAAGAATGGTCGATGATCATCTGTTTGATATAATGAGGATGCCTATCAAAAGTTATTACTGGAGAGCAGTACAGTTGGAGTTCAATTTCTGCTCAAGCTCACAGAATATTGATACAGAGCAACGTCCAGAGAGAAGTTCTGTTATTCAAAAGCACTTGTCCAGATTTTCACGTTAATGCTTGATAGTCATTTGGTGGTAGATTGTGTAATGATTATCCATTTTGTATAAATCTTCAATGTATCAAATGTTATTTTTTACTAGAGTTAAAACTTCACCATTCTATGCGACATATTGCACAAATGTCTCAAATTTAAATATGTTTAAACTGGATCCCCCAACTAAGTGAATTCAGTCTTCTTATTGTGTAACAAACCTTTGTTATTGTGTAACAGTCCTCTTTATTTTGTAACATAAACAAAAAATGTGACTCTACAGTTAATTAAATAATCAGTTACCATGGAATTCCTTTGTCAGCTATTAGCCTCTATAATTTATTTTTATAACATAAAAATATATTCCTTTAGCTAGTTCTTAAAGCCTCGTGGACCTAGGTGAGACCTTGGTGTTAAACAATGGACTGCACCGTGAGCAGTGAATTAGAAACAGAAATGTACCTACATGGGGGCCCAGTTCCCTTTAGGTAATCTACTGGTGTTTTAACAACGTGGAAAAATATTCTTAGTATAATCACTCAGCTACTTGTTGATGGAGTGTATTTTTTTACCAAGAATAAAACGACCAATGTTGGTTTTATTATGATGTTAAGATCATAATATAATGCTATTAAATATTAGCTTTGAGTTTCATGGGGACTCTGCTGTAAATCTCACTAATATATATTACTTGCCAGGAATGTTAAGTATTACATACATTTATTAATAAATATTCATCACTGATGCCATCTACACATAGTATGAAGATCAGTTAATAAGTTGACCTTTTTAGTTAGGAAGTTAAAGGACCTACGCTCCATTGCTGATTCATCTGACATTTCCTTAGTGTTTCCCGATTCACACAACTAAAGCATGCATTACTATATTCTGGATGGAAAATGTTTGCCATCTGATCCATGTTAGCTGATAAAGGCCATGTCCACTCACAAAACTGTAATTTGCCCAATGTCGGCCCCACTATGTAGTGTCAAAAAATCCTTACCATACACCTCTGTTCCTTATGGTTCTCCTGAAGTGAGGCTAAGTGAACAGTATGAGCTGTACTGTGAGTCATCCCTCCCTGCTTCATCTTTCTCCACGATGTGGACACTGGCATGCACAGAGGAGAGCCCTTCACCCTCTGGAACCACAGTTGGTGCCTTTTGGCCTAACTATAAAATATTTTAAAATAGTGTACCACACCCCAACTGCCAAGTTATTTTTTGTAAAAGAGCTACAAAATATACTACATTCCTTCAGTTCCTTGACTGCATGACGGGCTGCCTAATTAACAGCTGCCAAATATATTGTAGGGCCGGTGCTGTTTTTACCCATAAAGTTGTTGTGTTGGCCCGCTTCCGGGCAACCTTATCAATGTAACCCATGTATTTGGTAGGGTGGAGCTTAACCTTTTAAGTGCTATACAGTTATTTATATTTGTTTTTTTTACAACCGTTTTGCGTGTTGTTACTTAATAACTTTTGCACCTAACATTTGTAATTTTTTATAGGGAAAGCACTGTTTCATAGTCTTCTTACGATTTACTAAATGTACGGTTTTAAAACAACTGGTATATAAGGGATCATGTGCCCTTACAGTGTGATATAAGTTAAAGAGAGTTCTGTGTTCTTCAGAAGGATGATTTCAGGGAATGAGATGTAACTTTATATCCTTATATTACACTGTAAGGGACACATGCTTTTTGTTGTACATATGTCTAATTTTAGGGGGGTTTTCATGTTGCATGTTCGTTTAAAGGTATGTATTTTTAAGGATATAGTGGCCCAAATTTGTGTTAACTTTTAATGGGGATTTTTACAGGACATAAATTATGCTGTACTAAAACAGGAATCATTCTTTTAAGAGATCCCCACTTCCTGAAACAGGAATGTAATTTGTTCTCAAAACCAGAACTTTATGCCCGTATACCCCCTGTACACTGAAAGTGATACAGAATATAACTCCTCAGCCCTTGACTCATGCGAATGTGTCTAGCCATTATCTGTTTCTAATGTGCTGGCCTGGCACATCTGGAAAGTGCAAGCTTTGTACAATCCTTCTAATGTGTCCAGCAAGTA
This sequence comes from Hymenochirus boettgeri, assembly GCA_019447015.1. Taxonomy (NCBI): domain Eukaryota; kingdom Metazoa; phylum Chordata; class Amphibia; order Anura; family Pipidae; genus Hymenochirus; species Hymenochirus boettgeri. The sequence goes on from CM033476.1 coordinate 57,467,902, forward strand.
GGAATGTTCTTCAATGTGATTATTTTTATTGTTAATTTTTATTTCCGTGGAAACAGATAGACATTGGAAGCTGCAAAGCAGCCAATACTAGCCGGAGATGGGGAAAACAACCCATGGCGGGTGGTCGCACCCGCCCCGGGAGGCACGCCCGCCCCGCCTTCGACCCCCCGCAGTGCCGGCGACCACCCGCCGCCGCTTCCCAGCAGCCCCTCCCAGCCCCATCCCTGCTCGTGGCAATCTCGGAACGCCGCGCACCCCCTCCCCAGCAGCCCTCCAGCTCCCTGCCCCGCCGCTGGCAGGAAGGGGAAGGGAAGGGCCCACTGGGAGGGGTGGAGGCACCCTCCAGCAGGGCCCTGAGAATGGCCTTTTGGGGCTTAAGGGGTCCTGCAGCTCGAACCGGGACCCCCCCTCCCCGGCCCTTATAAGGGCCTTTGCGGCACTTACAAGTGCCCTTGCGGCTCTGACAAGAGCCCTTTGGGGCTTAGGGGGAGCTGCGGGCCCTTCCCTTCTCCCTGCCAGCGCGAGTGGGGAAGGGGCTGCTGATCAACGAAAATTTGGTCGCAATGGTATTCTAAAGGGATCGTAAATCTACGAACTCTGTATTGTAGATTTAAGATCGCTAAAAATTACGATCATAAATTTACGATAGTTAAGTCAATCTTTAGCCCCATTGATAGCTATGTCTTTGGAACAAGCCTAAAATTTAACCTACTACTGGCCCCACTGTGTAAAAATCCTTACCATATATCTATGCTCCTTATGGTTCTCCTGCAGAGCTTGTCCAAAGTCCCTGAAGAGTAGGAGCTCGTTACCTGTAAAAAAGGGTCTGCCTCTTCTGCAGCCTGCGGGAGGTAGAGTGTCATGCGCAGGGGAGCCTTTCACCCCCCCTCCCACCATCCGGATCCATTTTTTGTTGTTATTGCGCCTAGCGTGAAACCCTTTGGGAATATGGTAGATAGCCTCTTGCCCACCCCTAAGATAGATAGATGATAGATAGATAGATGATAGACATACATAGATATATAGATAAGAGAGAATAGCTAGAGATAGATAGATAGATAGATAGATAGATAGATAGATAGATAGATAGATAGATATATAGAGATTGATATGGAGATTTGATAGAGATAGATAGATAGATAGATAGATAGATAGATAGATAGATAGATAGATAGATGATAGATAGTAAGATAGATAGATAGATAGATAATAGACAGACAGACAGATAGATACATAGATAGATAAGAGAGACTAGATAAAGATAGATAGATATGGAAAGATATATAGATAGATAGAGACAGATAGAGATTGATATGGAGATTTGATAGAGATAGATAGATATATAGCTAAATAGATAGATAGATAGGCCTAGGTATAAATTGGCATAAGTGGGCGCGAAGGCCGTACCCATGGCAGTCCCTGTTAGTTGTTGGTAGAATTTATTGTTAAAGGTAAAGCAATTATTATGAAAAATGAGTTCTAGTAATGAAATGACAAAGTCAGAGTGTTGTCGATACTTATATTCTCGTGTATATAGGTATCTTGAGACACACTCAACTCCTTTGTTATGCGGTATTGAGGGGTACAAAGCCTCAACATCAATGCTAACTAGCATGGTGTTACTATTCAAATTCTTTTTTATCAATTATGTCACATTGGAGGGCATCTTTTAAACAAGTGCACACTTTTTGGTTAACTGTCAATAAAGGATTTTTTTCTATACATTTGTACTGGTCCTTCATCCTAAGTAAACGTGTTACTTCTTTTTCATTCATCATTTTATCCATTACTACTACATTACCACCTTTATCTGAAGGTTTGATTACCAAATTCTGGTTATCACTCAATTCCTTTATTGCCCGCCTTTCGCCGGGACTCAAATTGTGTGTGAATTTACATGGCTGGTACATGATACAAATAATTGGATAGTGGGATACATGGAAAGAGGGGGAAAGAAAGTTGACTTCCCTCTTAAACCTAAGTACCCCACTGCATTGTCTCCCTGTTCATATAGAAGGTTCTCCAAATTTTCTAATGTTGTTTCCTCTGTCTCCCTGGAATCATTCTGGAGAGACATAAGGGTGTCAAGTGTAAGTGTGTCTTGTATGTTGGGGGCAGGTATTAAACTTTGTGGTTTATCCTTCTGAGCGAACATTTTACTAAGTGTAAGTTTACGTGCAAATAGGTGAATATTTTTGACTAGCTGGAATTTATCCATTTGATTTGACAGAGCAAAATTCAGACGTTTTGATAACACCGATACTTGATCCATAGACAGGACAGTTGTGGATAAATTAATTACATTTAGATCTGTTTTTACTTGCTCTGTCACAAATTGTAACTCTTTACTTTCAGATCTTTTCTGCAAGACTTACCGTACTGGTGAATCTTGGGAAGGTGCTAATCACATTATTAATTGGTTAATATAGGGGTGCTGTTTATGCTTTGTTTAAGCATCTAACGTTGGATATGCAGCATTCTTTAGGCATAGGGTACATGTGTTTCTGACAGTTCTGCAGCCTATACCAATATAGCTGTTATCTATTGCAATTTTGCTGCCCTTACCAATATGGCCACTTTGTGTGTGAGACACATGATTGGTCCAGATCAGTATGCATTTCACAACCGAAACCACGCGATTCTTAGAGGTCTCGCAAGAGTGTAATATGTGATGTAACCCGGAAGTCTTTGGCGGATGGCATGCTTTCCTCTCCATGTGGGTATTTAGAAGCCCCGAACATGGGCGAAACGTGGATGACGTTTAATTTGCTCCCTCTCCTTTTTTGGCTTATATATCAGTACAGTATACCCCAGACCATTGCTTTCATTCAAAATGTTTTTGTGATCTCCCATTGGTATGTAGGATTTAGGGGGTATATTCAGGGGGACAACTATTTTTTGACTGTTCTCCCATTGACCTATACTTTAGGGTCATCCCTTATACTTATACTAATTATCCTGAATTCTATTGATTGAAGTTTATATAGATCTATATCTATGTTTGTATGGATGAATGCATGATGATATACCGGTATATCTGACTATTACCATTTTTATGTTGATGTGTATATTTATTGAGCTATTTTAGGAGTGTGTCTTTAATATTTTCTGTCTGTTCATTTTTCAGGTTTTTTTGCCCCTCTGGACTATCCACACAAAGTATATATAAATAAAGTATATTTTATGTATAATCATGTTTTAGAGTGTGCCCTCATAATAGGGTATGCCTGTCTGTGTCTCTCTTTGCTTTGTTACTCTGCCACTAGGACAGACATGCTCAGTTTGCTTCATTCAGGGAGGAAGTATAAAGATGACCAATTAGGCACTTATAGCAACAGGATAGTGAGAGTTGTTTTTCTACCCATATTATTAATGGAAATTGCCACAAGCAGCACAAGAGCACTACTTTTAGGCTGGGTACACACAGCCAAATTATTCGTCACGTTTGCCACAAGTAAGCATTCTCCATGACCAATTGTTCAGTCAAAAGGAGACCGCACCATCGGCCATGATTTACCAACACGTCTGATCGAATGGGCGACAGACATCTTTTGCCGGGGATGGAAGAAATGCCACCAATTTTTTTACCTGACAAACCGATATATGAAAATATCGGTCAGTTTGGCCGAAAAATTACCTTGTGTGTACCCAGCTTTAGTAATAGTCAGACATGATTCCTGACAGATTGTTTCTGTGATTTCTCCAGAGAAAAGCATTGGATCATTTCTTGTTAACTATAATTCAACACCAGAATAGGTCTTTCTGAGTGCAGTAACCTTAGGGATCCCATATGGGACTGATATTTACATGATGGTGCTGCTGATTGGCTCTTCCTGATAAAAACGTAGCAACCAAACTAACAAAACTGTTTAGACTACAACTCTGATAGGCAATTATGGATGTAGGGGCGAGGAGCTTCCTACCAAGAGAGAAGTAAGGATAAAAGGCAGTGTTTAATGCTAAGGTAAAGGTAGACAGTCATTGTAATATGAAATGTCACCATGATATTTTAGTTTTGAATATTACATCGATTTCTCCTACCTGGCAGGTTAGGAATATTAAATATCATGGCCAGAAATGAGAACTTATCAGGATATTGAGAGTAATATGTACTGTAAAGACTGGGTACACATGAAGGGACTATTTGTCCCGACCGAGCGCTCGGCCGACCAAAAGTGCCATGGATGGGTCTGTCGGTCAGCAGAAAATATCTGCTGGTGTGTACCCAGCCTAAAAGAATGGAAGATTTCTATGGTCTCTTTTGTTGATGTGGTTTTTAGGGACATGAGTGATCCTGGGTTGGGTCTAGGCAAATATTAAAGTTGACACAGGATAACAACAGGAGAATCCACTGCTTTATTCCACAATGAGTTGTACGGTACAAAATACTTGGCAATAAAGAGTAGTGTTACGTTGGATCTAAATAATTGTGATGTCCCTGGAGGTAAAATGACTATTCCTGTTTAGGCTTCTAGTAACCAAGGTGATACAAGCTGCTTACAGAAACAGGAAATAAACAGGGGACCTGGCAGGAACAGGAAGTGGCTCTTACTACAGCAGTTAATATAGAAGGGGGTGGAACATTCCAAATAAATAAAACACATCTTAAAACGTAGGTGCTGAGACAGCAAACTCCCCATCTGGTATCTTTAGATACCACTAAAGACAAGTGTAACAGCAGCACTCCACCTAGTGAAAAGATTGCAGGGTTGGTGCACGCACTAATGAGGACACCTGTATTCCTCCAATGAATATAGAAAAGAGAACAAATCTGTGCAGCACTCGTAGAAAATGTATTCTTGGTTAATCATCGTATAAAAATAAAAGGCGACGTTTCGGTAACATCCATTACCTTTCTCAAGCCATATTAGAATGATGTCACTATATGCTATATATTAAATAACAATAACAAGAATAAATGTAAAAACATAGAAATGATGTTCATCTTATTCAGAGATCAAAGACAATAAACAACAACAAATAGCATCTTCCTGAAATTGGCAGGAAGACCGAAAAGATCAGTCTCGTTGAGATATCAAATCATTAAGTAGGTTCTTGTGGAACGTTCTGTGCATCATATCTTGTTTGCACATAGTGTAGTGCCGAACAGGTCATCGGCTTTATGGAAGGTACCTTTTATGTAGGTGCAGAAATGTCCAATGTGAGCAAAAGAAGCTACCCTTAAAGGTAGGAGATTTTCAAACATATATTTGAATGACTTATAAAGACTGTTTTTCATTTTAACCATCCTTGCCTTAGTGGTTAATGGCACTGCCTTTGAAATGGGTGTCCAGGGTTCGAATACTGGCTAGGGGCAGCTATACAAATGTTTGGATTATTATAATACCCTATTAACCACTACACTATCCAACTCTCGAATGTACCATTTGGTAAGCCTAGGAAGGACAGTTCGCTAACAGGAAGGATTGTTTGTTCGTTCGATAATCCTCAAATGTATTGTCAATTGCCTGCCTGACTTGGAAGTGTTTTAACAAGTTTGGTGACAGTGACATGTTCGCCAGACCATTTCCCAGATGCCACAGCCATTTACAGTAAGTTACCATTGTTAGGGACATATTTATTGCCACAGCCATTTACAGTAAGTTACCATTGTTAGGGACATATTTATAAGGCATCGTTTAACGCGTTTAACGCGATTTATTAATGTCGGGAAACGGCCACGAAAAGTTGCGGCACTTACAAGTGCCCTTGCGGCTCTGACAAGAGCCCTTTGGGGCTTAGGGGGAGCTGCGGGACCCCTAAGCCCCAAAGGGCACTTGTAAGTGCCGCAAAGGCCCTTACAAGGGCCGGGGAGGGGGGGGCCCGGTTCGAGCTGCAGGACCCCTTAAGCCCCAAAAGGCCATTCTCAGGGCCCCGCTGGAGGGCCCTTCCCTTCTCCCTGCCAGCACGAGTGGGGAAGGGGCTGCTGGGAAGCGGTGGCGGGTGGTCGCCGCCGGGGATCGTAAATCTACGAACTCTGTATTGTAGATTTACGATCGCTAAAAATTACGATCATAAATTTACGATCGTTAAGTCAATCTTTAGCCCCATTGATAGCTATGTCTTTGGAACAAGGTTGCCAGATTTTTAAACTTAAACTGGGTCTGGAAGTGGTGGATCAGGTGGAAAGTAAAATTTCTTTCTTCATTCCTGGTTCCTTCTAAATTAAAAATCAACTTTCAAGCCTGCTGATGTACAAGCTATGAAAAAGGATCACCTATACCCATACCTCTTCCAAACCAAAAAAAATGAATATGGTACTCAGGGCACACAAACTTCAATTGGACTTACTGATTTATTACCAATTATTTTACCTTCAACCCAAGACCAATCCTTTCCACTCCATGAAATGTCAACTGATGAATCCTCACCCTATCATGATGATTTGAAAGACTTAACATATAAATATATGGAAGAGTCATCATCCTCAAATATGTGTGAACAAGTAGTAGAAAATATGGATGACTCTGAATTAACTGGTCAAGATCACATAACTGAAAGAAAATTTTTGGTTTATGAAAGTTGTCTTAATGAGCTACTCAATCTTATTCATTGTCAGCACTTTGACAAAGAACCATGTCAATCTGCAGTTTATGACATTAAAAAAATCATTGATGGCAGTATGCTTACAGTAAAATTAACATGTATGAGCAACCATGTTTCGCTTGTATGGAGCAGCCAACCAAAACTAGCAAGGCTTAGTGCTGGCAATGTGCAAATAGCAAGTTCAATTTTGCTTAGTGGTGGATCTTTTAAAAAAGTAGCGGACATGTTTAAATTGTTAGGATTAGTATCGATATCACACTCCACATATTACAAATATCAACGTTCATATATTTTCCCAGCTATTGATTATGAATGGAAATTAGAACAAAACACCATTGATCATGAGATAAAAAACACAGGGGTTGTTTTGTGTGGAGATGGGCAATTTGATAGCCCCGGATATAGTGCAAAATATTGCATTTACTCTTTAATGGACATGATGTCAAAAAAAATTGTAAATTTTAAAATTCATCAGTTACAAGCAGGAAAATCATCCATTGCAATGGAGATGGAGTCATTCCAGGAGTGCCTGGATGAACTTCTTCAAAAAGAGGTCAATGTTAAAGTAGTTGCAACAGACCGTCATGTTTCAATTCGTAGGATCATGCGTACAAAATATAGCCACATTGATCATCAGTTTGATGTGTGGCACATAGGCAAAGGATTGTCAAAAAAGCTAATTGCAGCGAGTAAAAAAACAAACTGTTCAGATTTGGCAAAATGGATCTCTCCAATTATCAACCACCTTTGGTGGTGTGCAAAGACCTGCAAACACAACCCTGAATTGCTTGAGGCCAAATGGCGCTCCCTTTCCTATCACATAGCAAATGTACACACTTTTCCCGATGAAGAATTGTATCCAGCGTGCCAGCATAAGAGGTTGTCAAAAAAAAAAAAATTATCCACAACTTGGATAGAAAAGGAGCACCCAGCACATGATATTCTGAAACAAATGCTGTTTAACACAAGGCTTGTAAAAGACATCAAGCAAACAGATAAATTCTGTCACACTGGCGATCTAGAGGTGTTCCATAGTAAATCTTTAAAATACAGACCAAAACGTATTTCATTCAAACCTGATGCTATGTATGCGCGCACCACTATTGCTGCACTGTCCCATAATCGAAATGTCAATCGTGAGCAAGCAACTATAAAATGCCCAGAGAAATCAACTCTTCCATTTGGCGAATTGAGGCACAAAATCGTCTTCCCTAAGGCAAAGAAAGAGTGGATTGCAAAGCCCATCTACGAAGAATGCGTCGATGATCATCTGTTTGATATAATGAGGCATGTATCAAAAGTTATTACTGGAGAATTGCAGTACAGTTGGAGTTCAATTTCTGCTCAAGCTCCACAGAATATTGCTACAGAGCAACGTCCAGAGAGAAGTTCTGTTATTCAAAAGCACTTGTCCAGATTTTCACGTTAATGCTTGATAGTCATTTGGTGGTAGATTGTGTAATGATTATCCATTTTGTATAATCTTCAAATGTATCAAAATGTATATTTTTTACTAGAGTTAAAACTTCCACACTCTACTGCAGACATATTGCACAAATGTCTAAATTTATAATATTGTTAATAACTGATCCCCCAACAATAAGTGAATTCAGTCTTCTTTATTGTGTAACAAACCTTTTTTATTGTGTAACAGTCCTCTTTATTTTGTAACATAACAAAAAATGTGACCCTTACAGTGTAATTAAATAATCCAGTTACCATGGAATTCCTTTGTAAGCCTATTAGCCTCTATAATTTATTTTTATAACATAAAATATATTTTCCCTTTTAGCTAGTTCTTAAAGCCTCTGTGACATAGGTAGAGACATTGGTGTAACAACTGGACTGCACCGTGAGCAGTTGTAATTAGTAACAGAAATGTAACCTACATGGGGCCCAGTTCCCTTTAGGTAATCTACTGGTGTTTTAACAACGTGGAAAAATATTCTTAGTATAATCACTCAGCTACATTGTTGAGTGTATTTTTTTACAAGAATAACGACCAATGTTGGTTTTATTTATTGTGTAAGATCATAATATAATGCTATTAAATATTAGCTTTGAGTTTCATGTGTGACTCTGCTGTAACTTCTACTATATATATATTACTCTGCAAGGAATGTTATAATGTATTACATACATTATTATTCATAAATATTCATCTACTGCTCCATTACACATAGTATGAAAGGATCAGTTAATAAGTGACACCTTTTTAGTTAAGGAAGTTAAAGGACCTACGCTCCATTGCTGATTCATCTGACATTTCCTTAGTGTTTCCCGATTCCACACAACTAAAGCATGCATACTATATTCTGGATGGAAAATGTTTGCCATCTGATCCATGTAGCTGACTTAAAGGCCATGTCCACTCACAAAACTGTAATTTGCCACAATGTCGGCCCCACTATGTAGTGTCAAAAAATCCTTACCATACACCTCTGTTCCTTATGGTTCTCCTGAAGTGAGGCTAAGTGAACAGTATGAGCTGTCTGTGAGTCATCCCCTCCCTGCTTCATCTTTCTCCACGTTGAGGACACTGGCATGCACAGGAGAGCCCTTCCACCCTCTGGACCCACCGTTGGTGCCTTTTGCCCTAACTATAAAATATTTTAAATAGTGTACCACACCCCAACTGCCAATTATTTTTTGTAAAAGAAGCTACAAAAAATATACTTACATTCCTTCGTTCCCTTGTCTGCATAGCCGTGGCTGCTAAAACGTGCAAATATATTTCTGGGGCTTGTTTTACCAAATAAAGTTGTGGTTGGGGCGGGCAACACAATGTAAAAATGTATTTGGTAGGGTGGAGATAACCTTTTAAGTGCTATACAGTTATGTTATATTTTTTTTTTACAACCGTTTTGCTGTTTGTTTACTTTTAATAACTTTTGCACCTAACAATTTGTAATTTTTTATTAGGAGAAGCAATGTTTCTATAGTCTTCTTACGATTTACTAAATGTACGGTTAAACAACTGGTATATAAGGGATCATGTGCCCTTTACAGTGTGATATAAGTTAAAGAAGTGTTCTGTGTTCATTCAGAAGGATGATTTCAGGGAATGAGATGTAACTTTATATCCTTATATTACACTGTAAGGGACACATGCTTTTTTGTTGTACATATGTTGCTAATTTTAGGGGGGTTTTCATGTTGCATGTTCGTTTAAAGGTATGTATTTTTTAAGGATCATAGTGGCCCAATTTTGTGTTAAACTTTTAATGGGGATTTTTACAGGAATACATTATAGCTGTACTAAAAACAGGAATCATTCTTTTAAGAGATCCCCACTTCCTGAACAAGGAATAGTAATTTGTTCTCAAAACCAGAACTTTCTGCCATATACCCTGTACACTGAAGTGATACAGAATAACTTCAGTTGACTCATAGGAATGTGCTGCCTATCTTTTCTATGTGCTGGGCTGGCATCTGGAAGTGCAAGCTTTGTTACATTTTCCTATATCGTGTCCAGCAAGTAGGAATGTCTTACAATGTGATTATTTTTATGTTAATTTTTATTTGTGGAAACAGATAGACATTGGAAGCTGCAATGAACTAAAAAAATCTTATGACAATCAGTTATGTACCTATTGTTATAAGACTATATTTTACCATTGCTTCAATTTCATAATGAAGCTCTTATGTTTTTAAATGTAAAAAAGGAATTGCAAAGCAGGGGCTGTTAGACTTATATTAGGTAGCTTATAAATGGCAGCTTAAACCACACCCCTGTGTCTGCTCCATGTGAAAGGAAGTATAATCCAAAAAAAGTTTCTGTCTGCTACACAGGATGTGATGTGTATTGTAATGGACATATACACCAAGGCTCCTTATATACCACCTCCAGCCTGCAGGTGGTGTCAGTGAGTGATAAAAGACAAGACATCCCTGCTCTCTATGGCTAGGAGGAGAGAAAGTGAAAGCAGATTGTGTTGTGTGCTTTGGAGAGATATTGACTGCAACACAAGATCTTGCGTATACGATCCTGTGTATAAGATCCTGTTACTACCTGTTGGAAGGACAGATTATTGGACAGACACGTTACCTTATTGGATACCAACTCTGAGGCAACAGATAAGTGTACACCAACTTACAAGGACACACAATATACAGGCCTGGTCAATATTAACAGCGGTGCACCATAGGCAGGGACAACTCCATTACTGCACATGTACTGTGGGGAACCTGTTTATGTGCACTGTCTGCTTTGTGCCAGACCACCAGAGTAACCCACTGTGTGTCATGCTACCCATATTTTTTTTTTTCAAATATGCTTCAATTTATTGTGTCTCACATTTACTCCCCCCCTCCCCTCTCCATAGAAAGTAATCAGACAATCCAGTTTCTGTTTACTAGACAGGAAGTGGACATAAAGAAGAAACTTACTGCTAACAGAGAATGCTGGGAGTTGGTTGTAGTTTTCAAACATGTGCATATTCAAACCCTTGGGTAGGAATCACTAAAGCATGGGCTTTTAGTGTCTGTAAGTCATTAAAAGGGCTTTATTCCAGGTTGTATGAAAAATAAATTTTCCAGCATTCTGTGCATCCAGGGAATGCTGGGAGTTGTAGTTTTTAAACATGTGAAAAGTTCAACACCCATGCTCTATATCATTGCACTGTATTAAATCTTAGTACATTCATTAGCCAATAGACTTAAGGAAGAAACTTACTGCTAACAGAGAATGCTGAGAGTTGTAGTTTTCAAACATATGCATCTTCAAACCCTTGGGTGGGAATCGCTAAAGCTTTTAATGTCTGTAAGTCAGTAAAAGGGCTTTATTCCAGGATGTATGAAAATTAAATTTTCCAGCATTCTATGCAGCCAGGGAATGCTGGGAGTTGTAGTTTTTAAACATGTGAAAAGCTGGAAGGTCAAATAGAAATGGGGGAGTATGTGTGTGCTTGATGATATTATGTGGTGGGATTGCCTGGGGACTTTCAGACTTATTCCATTTGAGCCTCCCCCTAGATACTTGCTGGGAGTGGAAAGGGAGAGCAAGTTCAGAATGGATCCTGATGCCTACTAGCTAAAGAAATGTAGGTAGCCTCTCTCTGGACCTACAGCTTAACAGCTATATGCATAAGGGAGACGCAGAGAGACCCCGAATCACTTGCATGTTTGTGCACTTTTTGTTGGTATCACTGAAAGCATGACCCTGAGCTTTCAATAAGAATAATTACCCAGCAAAACTTTTGCTAGTTATGCAAAAGAATATGGTACCGCACACAGTATTTCTTTTTCAAATATGCTTCAATTTATTGTGTCTACATATACAGTATAATGCAACGTTTCGGGGATGTACAATATCCCCTTCCTGAGGCGGGACAAAAAAGACAATCACACATCCTATTTAGTCACTTACTTTTTAACCTTTAGTCACTTACTTTTTAACCAACCTTCACAGGAAATAGATTGAATATTTACATATAAACATTTTAACCCCCTCTAATCCAGTAACCTCCAAAATCTGATTTCATATAGGCAGGCATTGTGCCCATGCACTCATTTCTCATATAAACAAATATAAATTATAATCCTTATTTAAGCCATTAGGATATAAAGTATTCAACTGTCCAATCCATTGCTTGTGAAGGTTCTCATTCATCCAGGACATGGTATATCTGTTGTATTCAATTAGATCAACTGGACTTGAAATGTAGTTCTTGAAGACGTTTCGCTAGTCATCAGGGTACATAAGTGCCACAGATTCTTGTACAAGTCATTCTGAATTGAGAAAGCCAGTCGGATGACTAGCGAAACGTCTTCAAGAACTACATTTCCAGTCCAGTTGATCTAATTGAATACAACAGATATGTCCAATCCATTAAACCTTGCGCTTCTGAGAGGGTATTCCCGAAGTCTCATCACTACTCAACTTCAAAAAGCCAGGGAACTGTCAGAGTCTCACACTTACCTGCTCCTCTCTCCCACGGAGGACTCCGTCTTTGGCAATCTCCGGTGGCGTCCATCGCGCCTCCGGAAGATGACGTCATCTCGCAGTGTCCGGTGGGTCCTGGTGTGTGCATCCTCTCTGGGCCTTGCATCGGTTGGGGGATCTTCTGGTGCCATGCAGACGCGCGCAGGCATCTCCTGTTAACTCCTCCGCTCCAAGTAGGGCACACACTGGATGGAGGAGATTTAATTAAATTCAAATCTTGCCTGTTAACCAGTCTGCATCAGACTTTTTCATTTCCCCATTGGTCCCTCTGCCTTACTTAAGCCTGCTCCAGTCATTCACACATTGCCTGTTATTGTTTTGGCCAAGTGGTCCCTGCTATTATTTATAGTAGCCAAAGTCTGGTTCTTGAAGCCTAATCTTGTTAATTTTTCTTCTCATTGTTCTTCTCATTGTTCATCATTATCCTTGTATTCTTGTCATTTTCTTTGTCTTCCAGTTCCTGTTCAGCTCCATTGGTGTTCCGGTTTTCCAGAGTATACCCGGCCTCAGCGTCTATACCTTGTGCTCTAAGACCTGGGGGTAACAAGTCTCCTGACGATCAGGGACTTGTCTATAGGTGAAGACAGCGGCTGTAGATTGGGGTATATGCGCTGAAGTTATACTCTGGGACTCCGGGCATCACAGGAACAGTATTGCATGACTTATACTCAGTGCAGCCAAAAGATTAGACATACAATACAAGATTACAGGGGTATGATCAAAAAAGACAGACACTTGTCCTTTAATAACGCTAGACTTAGACATACCTACAGAAAAGGACGGAGCCTAGCTAATTACGTGGTGTGTATAGATCCACAATTGCCAGTAGAGTCCAAGAGAGAACACACAATGCCCTAATTGTATAACCTGTCGCTCTATGATAATGGGACAGGATTTTCCCATCCACAAATGGGCAAAGGAATATGCATAAAACAGATTTTCTTGTGAGAGCAAATTTTGTTATTGTCATTTACTTTATAGTGTGCCTGTGTGGTCTATATTACATAGGCAAAACGAAAACCCAATTCAAGGAGCGCATGGCAAATCATCGCTCATTACAGCATCTCCCGCAGCACAAAATAAGCTAATACAGGTATACATTATCCATCAGGCGTATTTATCTCCGAAAAAACATGTACAATGTTCTACCAATGATTCATGCCCGGAGTGTAGGGCAGTGGGAGCAGACTTTTGCCACCTAATTTGGTCATGTCAACATATTCAAAATTACTGGTCCCAAATTACCCAATTTATTAGGCGAAACCTAGGGATCCAAATCCCAAGTAGCCCAGAACCCTGTGTATTGGGAATAGTGGATAGTGAACTGTGGTCTAAACACCACCACATAATCCTTACATGGTGCTTAAGTGGATGGCACCGGAGGCCCCTACTCTTAAACTTTGTCTGGAAACTGTAAACAAAGATTTATCGTTCCAGAATAAACATAGAGGGTGTCCAAACAAATTACTCTAAGGTTTCAGCATCAGCACTTAAAATGGCTCTGATCATATGACAGTCCTGAAATACAAAGACCAGTGTTCCGCAACTCTGCTACTCTTCTCCTTTCTCTTGTTCTACCTTCCCTTTTTTTCTTTTGGTACCCGGGTGGTTTACTCTGCCTTATTTTAACTTGCTTTATTCTATTGCACATTTTGATGTTACTAAGGAAGATATAATGCATCTGTTAGCTAATAATAAATGACACAGACAATCTTAGTTATGTTGTTAGTTTAATAAGTGTTAAAAGAAATATGTCAAAATATAATTATGCGAACAGTAATACCATGTTTACTACAAAGCTGATTTTGTACCTATGATAATTGCACTGTTAAATGTGAAAATTGATGTTATATACAATGCATAATAACATTAATAAAGCAAATTTTAAAAACAAGGCAAGCTTTGAGTAACAATAGGTCAAACACATCCAATACAAAATATGGTGACCTCTCCCGGACTGACCAAGAAAAGAGATCATGTCCAACATAGACCACAATATATTACTGCTACAAAAAGGCGAAATGGATTCACACATTAGACACTCTGGTACCAAGGGGTCTAAATGAACAACTATTGCTCCATTGCTTCTTGTAAGAGATGGTAGTATATACAGAATTGTGGAACATACAGTCAGGACGTATCGTTCGTTTTATGCCTAGGTCTTAAGTGCAACAGACACAAGAGAATACTACCTTTCTACATAGTAAAATTATCCCTATTTAATTTGCCTTCATTTCTAGAGAGGCTTTCTGACAATGTAGTATATTTAGCCCTACATTTGGGTTCAGGATCTCCTTTTAATTACTGTGGAAACAATGTATAACATCTGTAAAATATCTATGGAAACAATATGTAACATTTGTATATTTGTATATAATTATCATTACACTGTGCTTTTAAACACGATAAAACCACATGGCTTAAATGATCAGTGTTTATTTAAATGTTTTTTAGATGAACGTTAAACGGTACAGCATTAGGGTGTCAATACTATACTATATTATACTATAGGTCTAAGAAATTGAATTTATTTAATGTGCTCTAAGTGTTTAAGAATTGGTTTTAATTACACTGAATGGGGATGACTGTTTTATTGTTACCCCTGTTTTAGTAATATAGATTTAAACTTGTAGCACTTATATATTATGACACAGCACTTTATATGGATATATTTATATTTATATTTAAAGAATGAGCACTTTATATGAGAGGATTGAGCCCTTTATTATATGAATATAGCACTTTATAATGGATACAGCACTGATCACTTTATATAACACCCTGAAGGGTTAATGGAAGCTAATCATGTGATGTAATACCAAAGGGTGGAGTTGATGTTATTTATGGATCACCACGAGTGTTTTTTTATATGGCTTGATAAAGGTCCTAAGCACCAGATAGATAGATAGCCTTTGTGCCCATGTTGTGCCCCCGGAAAGCTCTGGAGCTGGAGCCACCACTGTCTCCAGTATCTAATTAACTGGAAAAGGTATGGTCCTGAAGAAAGATGCTGGGTCCCTCATCATTAGGTCAATGCTCAATTTCACAAGGATAATCCAGAAAAACCTGCCTTAAAGGGTCCAGTGGCCCCTCGTGAGAGGCGGAGTAATATCAGGCTGCGGCACCCCCTTTGTCTCGCGCTCCCACGTCGGGTCCATCGGCCGGCCTCGGAGATCTTCGGTCAGCTCCGTTGTGTCTTCAGTCTTCGTGCGCGAGTGCCTACTCCTCCTCTGCTCGTGCACCCGGCCAGTTGTCTTCTGGTGCTGCACGGACGTGCGCGGGCAACTCTCCTTATCTCCTCCGGTCCTGTAGTCCTCTGAAGGGACGGAGGAGATCCAATTTAGTTTAAACTGGCCAATGCCTACATCAGACTCTTGTCCTCCATTGGTTCCTCTGCTCTACTTAAGCCTGTTTTTTCTCCTTTGCCTGTTATAGTTTGGTATAGCCTAGCTAGTGGTCCCTGCTATTGGTTCTAGTAGCCAAATCTATTCCTTGTAGCCAAGTCTTGTTCTTGTCTTTTCATTGTATTGTTGTTCTTCTCATTGTTCATTGTTATCCTTGCATTTTGTCCTTTTCTTGTCTTCCAGTTCCTGTTCAGCTTAATTGATGTTCCAGTTTTCCAGAGTATACCTGGCCTCAGCGTCTATATCTTACAAAGGGCATGTCCAACCCCAAACCTAAAATTTAACCTATTACTGGCCCCACTGTGTAAAAATCCTTACCTTATATCTATGCTCCTTATGGTTCTCCTGCAGAGCTTGTCCAAAGTCCTCCAAAGTCCAGTCAACTGAAGAGTAGGAGCTCGTTACCTGTAAAAAGGGTCTGCCTCTTCTGCAGCCTGCGGGAGGTAGAGTGTCATGCGCAGGGGAGCCTTTCACCCCCCCTCCCACCGTCCGAATCCATTTTTTGTTGTTATTGCGCCTAGCGTGAAACCCTTTGAGAGAGAGACAGACAGAGAGAGAGACAGACAGAGAGAGAGACCTACACAGTACAGTCTAAAAACTCAGTGCAATCTCCACAAAATGGAAAATAATTTTATATAAAGGAAGGATAAAATATAAAATTTCCCTCGGCCGCAGACGACTCCCTATAGGGGAGTTGTCTGCGGCCGAGGGAAACACAGAGTCCCGAGCATTTTCCCTATGCTGTGCATAGGGGGAGAGCTTAGGACAGTGTGTATCGTGATTTTTGAAAAATGACAGACAGGATCTTGCAGATCCTGTCTGTCATCTTTCAAAAAATCAGGCATGTGTGCACAATGCCCCACTAGGACACATGGAATAACGCACAATCACAATACTTAATTGCACATGCGCATCTGGCATTGAATTCTATCGGAGCTCCTGCCATACGCACCAAAAAGGGTGATCGTATGTGCTCTGACAATGGTTCAGGGTGCAGTGCCTATAGTGGTGCTGCTCCCATAGGGTTTCATAAGTCTGCGTAATGGCTACCTTGATCGGAATTGGAAATGCGCTAGTGGGGCATAGCCCAAAGTGACTGTAACCAACATCTGTTAAACTGCTTATAGCGTAGAAATCAAACATCATGTGGTCTTCAAAAGAGTGTCTAGTTTAGCTGCAACCATCGTTGGTCAAAATTTCTGCCTAATATCTGCCTACCTTGCCATAGTGCCCCTAACACGTCCTTCAGTACCCCCAACCTGTCCATCAGTGCCACCCAATCGATCCCTCAGTTCCCCCATTATATCCCACAGTTCTCCCACCATGTCCCTC